>CM028132.1:337672500-338272500 GCA_016271365.2 Neoceratodus forsteri
GCTTTACTCGCCTCACTTTCAAAATGAGGAGTACAGTACTGATCCAAAAAAAAATCTTATCTGGAGCCCTGGGTGTATAAATTATGTCACAGACAAAAAAAGGCAGGCAGCGTGAGCTACCTGGGTTTAAATCCATGGCAGTTCTTTCAGGTAAAATATACGAAAAGCAGCATACCTTTCTTGAAGGCAACACTGGTTGTTCAAACCTTCCATTACCAGAAGAGACGGACGCAACAATAAGCAATTTGGATTCAAACCACAGCACTCAACCATCACAAAACTATTCAAAGTGACAAATGACATAGACCTGGCTCCAGAGTTTGGCCATTTCTTTGTGTACCGTTCTTTTTTATTTGACCTGGTAAATCACATCTCATAAAATCAGCAGTGCATGTTACTGTAAAAAGCTTGTATTATACCTTTTTATTTCCAGTTTAGATTGCACATTTTCTCTTGCTTGAAACATCGCACTTTTACCAGCTGTAGTCTGCTTTAGCATTTCTTTTAGATTTGAAATAATAAAAGGAGCCCTTCCTTTAAATATGGCTGTACAAAGGATTTCATCAGTATTCTCAGCGGTCACTGAACACCCATTAAGGTGTCAGCATGGCTCAGCTGGAAGCACATCCACCTCTAGACCAGATGGTCATGGGTTCTAATCCTACACTAGGATTGGGCACATACCATAAACAGTGGCACCAGAGTGCAGTTCTAGGGGGATGCTGTTCTGTCAGGGTGTGCTGTCCTGTGGATGAAACATTGAAAAGAGGTCCCTGATGTTGGATCCATGGCGAAAGGCAATGGGGGTTCACTTGGCATGCTGGCAACCTGGGCTTGCACCTCAAGCCTGGGACGGCAGGAGCAGAGACCAGCAGGCAGGGCTCACAGCATCCCATGGACGCTCTCCTTTGGGGGGGAGGCTAGCCGTACCGCTCTTAGGGCAGCCCTTCAGGGCAGCACACTTGTGCAGTGCGAGTGACCACGCACCGCTGAGACGTGCGTTCAGGATGCCGCCAGCGTGTGGCCGTACTTTGGGGACAGTGGAGCAACCTCACCAGAAAAATGGCTGCCTGCCTATCTGGATTATGGTGACCCGCTCCCTCAACCGCTGCAAAACCGGAGGTGTCCGTGCTGTGCCCTCGCTGTGCCCCAGTGAGGAAAGAAGAATGCCTGTAAAGGCAAGACAGTCTCCTCTCCTGATCGTGACCACATGAGAAAGCCCCCCCCCGGACAGGATACGTCAGGTCAACCGGGGGCATGACATGATATGGGGCAGTGGATGGCAACGAGGGAGTTCAGTGGTCGGCAGCAGACTTGGTCACCCAAAGGAGTGGATGACCACATGTGCCCAAGGGATAAAAAGACTATACAGAACCAAAAAAAAAAAAACTAGGCCCCTTCTGCTTATCTGTGGTGCTGTCCTGGTGGGGGTCTATGTGGAAGTAAAATAACCCAAGGCACTTTTCCCAAGAGTAGGGTATTTCAGTTAATCTCCTGGCCAACACTTCCCTTTCCATAAAACCATTCATGCAATTATAGCCGTCTGTCAGTGTTGCTGTGTGAAATGGCTGTCACTACACTTATACAGTTATTTTACTACCAGTCTCTCATTGCTTGTAAATGGCACTGGGATGCAATGTGTATGAAAACTCTCCCCCTCCCCCTCCCCCTCCTCCTTCTTGTTTTAACACAATTTTTCCCAAAGGTGAAACAGCATGCAACAGATACTGCCCCCTGACCTTATGGAACAAAGGGTATTCACAAACAGCCGAGCATACTGCTGAAAACCTGGAGATCAAAATATTAAAAATAACATTTCTTTAATTTCAAATTAAAACAAAACTCAAAAGCTGACCTCAAAAATAAAAAAGGGTCATCTTATAAGAAAGGATAAAAAGGGCCATCTGAAAAAATAATTAAAAGGTATAGGAAGTGGGTACACATATTTTTACTGTAACATGCACTTATGGTTTGAACAAAATGCAGTCCCTGGGTCTGTCCTTCGCCACCCTTAGATGGAGAACAAAAAATTGCTTACCGCCATAATATTGTTTCTTCCGAGGGATCTCCTAGTAGGACTAGACAAATGCAGTCAACTCAGAATCTCTGACTGCCACAAAGCTGTGATGTAATGTGGAATGTATGCAAATCATGGAACTTAGAATGCTACATTTAAACTGCTGCCTCTAGGTGGAACACAGGGGACTGTTCCATCTAACTGCCAGATTAATTTTTGCAGGTGAAAAAAAGAAAAAAATACTCACCTTAGTAATTGTGTTTCTTCCAATAGAGTCTTGCTTTATTCTGACATAATGCAGTTAGCCCCAGCACTCGAACTCTCCAGGAGATGAAAGAGTTAACTCTATGCTGGAAGCATAGAACGTTGAGCTCGAGCTCGGTTCAAACCACTGTCTGCAGCACTTGAAGTGTAACCGTCAGATTCTTACAAGCTACTACTAAACTAGCTACACTCTAAAAGAGGAAACTGTAAAAACCATTAGCCAAAAGGCAACTAAGTTTTTTGGATTCCATAAGACTCAAGTCGAGAAACCCAAAAACAAAAACCGGGTAGTGAACTTAAATAGCTTAAACAGAAGTTAAGCTAACACAGCAGAAACTAGTGCACCTCTGGGGTGCAGCACTGTACCTGCCAACCCCTTCTCAAAAAAGCAAGTTCTGGGAGGGGAAGCAGGAGGGGAGGTCAGAATGCAGCAAGACTCCATTAGAAGAAACACAATTACTAAGGCAAGTAATTTTTTCTTCAAACAACATGAAGTCTTGCTGTATTCTGACATATTGCAGACTAACAAGCAGTACCTCCATGGAGCAGGGAATCAAACCTATTTTGGGAATAGGCTCTGCAGCACTGCTGTACCAAACCTAGCATCACTCCTAGCCTGGATATCCAGAGAGTACTGCTTGGTGAATGTATGGACTGTTTTCCAGCTGGCTGCTTTGCAAATCTCTAACAAAGGAATATCCCTGGCAGCAGCTGTACCTGTAGTCAAATGAGCCCTCAGGCCTGAGGGTGGCATTTTGCCTCGCTTTTCATAGCAGAATTGTATACAGGAGACAATCCACCTGGCAATAGTTCTCTTAGTGGCAGGTCTGTCCTTACCCACTTCCCGATAAGTGAGGAACAACTGAAGAGAGTCAAACCTGTGGGCCTTAGTACGCTCAATGTAGTAGCTAAGGGCCCTCTTAACATCTAAACTGTGAAGTCTTCTTTCTCCTGAAGAAAAGTGATCAGTGAAGAATACAGGGAGCGACACAGACTAGTTCAAATAAAAATCAGAAACCACCATAGGCAAGAACCTCCTATTGTTTCTAAGGGACACCTTATCTTTATGGAATAAGATAAAATCAGGCTTCACTGACAGAGCTTGCAACTCACCGATACGTCTGGCAGAGGTAATAGCTACTAGAACCTCAGTCTTCCAAGTCAAGTGCTTAAGTTCTGCTGAAGACAAAGGTTCAAACGGGGGTTGCATAAGCTGTGCAATGCAAACATTAAGATCCCAAGCAGGGGAAGGGTCCCTAAAGGGGGGATTGGTATGAAGTAATCCCCTGAAAAATTTACAGAAAACAGGATAAGATGCCAGTAAAGAAGGTTTTATTACTGACAAAAAAGCAGAAACAGCTGACAAATGTACTTTGAGGGTAGCTGGCCTGAGGCCTAGGCCACTGAGGTGAACCATGCAGTTCAGAACTGTAGACAATTCAGCAGTGTCTGGAGATGTATGCTTCTTGGAACTCTAAATACTGAACCTCTTCCACCTGGAATTACAAGTTTTCCTGGTGGCAGGTTTTCGAGAGGATTTGAGAATGTCCAGAACCCCCTTGAGAGAGGTGCAAATCTGCATACTCTAACTCTTCAAGAGCCATGCCTTGAGATTGAGAGACTGAAGGTTGGGATACCAAATCCTCCCCTGAGAGGAGCTTAACAGATTGTGATTCCTGGGAAGAGACAGGGGAAGATTGACTGCTAGGGACAGGAAGAGGAGATACCAAGGCTGGCTGGCCCAATCTGGAGCAATCAAGATCACTTTGCAAGATTGTGACCTTAGCTTGACCAGGACCTTGAACATCAGAGGAAACAGAGGGAAAGCATACAGAAATTTCCCTTCCCAATCCAGAACCAGAGCATCCAGAGAGACCAAGCCCAAGACTGCGGGTCTGCAACAAAATAGTAGAAGTTGGTGACTGTCTGGGGCTGCAAAGAGATCTATCTCTGGAGTGCCCCATCTTGGAAAAATCACTTTTAATACTAGGGGATCCAGGGACCATTCGTGATGGCCCTGGGAAATCCTGCTCAATGCATCTGCTAGCACAATGTCCTTTCCTGGGAGATGAACTGCTACCATAGAGGCCCGAAGGGAGTAAACCAGCGACCATATTTTCATGGCTTCCGTGCACAAGGCCATAGACCGGTGCCCTCCTGCTTGTTGATGTATCACATGGTGGTGGTGGTGTCTGTCCTGACTTGAACCACCTTGTTCTTCACTGATTGTGAGAAAGCCTGTAGAGCCAGGTACACTGCCTTGAGCTCCAGAAGAATGATGTGGAGAACAGACCATGGGTAGTGTTAAGGGGGTGCTCTGTGTTCAGAGCATAGCCAGTGATCATAGGAGCAGATTTTCTTTGTAAAATATTCAGTTATCTGTGCTCCTCTAGCCTTTCTGGAGCACAGTTGGGGCAGCAGTTCCTGGCAGTGGGACAGTAATGAGGGTAGTACAGAAGGGGCATTGGAATACAAATCAGGATTTTTTTATTAATTGGGTGGAGTTCAAAGTTAAATCAAGAGGTGACTGGGTGAGCAAACAGCTGCTACTTTAACAGGTGGGCCAACAGGGATCAAGTGTGTGGGCAGCCAGCCAGTAATGTGCACTTTGACATACTGGCAAGGAATACGCGCACTGGCGGCTAGTACATATTAGTTGGTGAGTTGGCAGGCAGGCAGAAAAAGACCATGGCAACTGGCAGACTAATGTGCACATGGACAGGCAGGAAGGGATTGAGCATGTGTGTTTTAGAGCAAGTTTACGGCTAGGTGGCAAACAAAAGTGTGGAAGAATGACAGGGAGGTGAAGGAGTGTATCGACCACAGGTGAATTGAAAATAGGTGAACAAGAAAAGAGGGAAAGATAACATATTTTAAAGACCATAGAGAAACAAAAGGGGGAGAACAAGTTGAAACAAGGACAAAAGGAACTGTGGCCAGAGGAAGATGAAAGAATGAAAGGAAAGATGAGGCAGAAAAGACCAGAGTAAGAAGCAAAACAGGGAGGAAAGAACAAAGATCACACAGAAGGATAAAAATGAAAATTAAAGACAAATCATTGAGACAGTTAAGCCAAAAGAAGTAGCAAGACAGTGAGACCAACAGTCACGGTGCCTTGCATGTATCAAGGGAAGCCTGATGGGTAATTCCATTTTTTGTTGTTTTCTGTTTAAGAAAGTTGCCAATTTTCAACAGGTTGCCTTTGGAATATATACAAAAAAAATGAAACTACTGCATTTTGTTTTATACTTTGAACAGTAGACCACCGAAAGTTCAAATTAACTGCTTTAGCTGGAAATTGTTAGGAGAAACTGAAAGACTACTCCAGGATATGGAAGGGGGGGAACTGCACTGTTTACCTCCGTGTACACAGCGCAAGTCTATGGACACAACTTTCCTGTAGACTGCTCCTCAATTTGCCTTAAAAATGCAGGAACATTTGTGGATCTGGGAGCTTTGTTGGAATCACTACTGAATGCAGCTGGCCAGCACACTGGATGAAGCGGTGCAGGAGTCCATGATCTGAATGGATCCCTGTATTTTCAGGTAAGTGTACAGTAGCGGTCTATATGACATTGTTCTGGATCTACACTTGTGCTGGTTACATGGGGAAATACAGAAATTCAGGAAAAATCATCTCCCAATTATAGGGAGCAAAATATTAAATTGATATGGCAGCCCAGGTGGTGTGGTCTGGCGAAGTGGCTGTGGTCTATGAGCCAGAGTTGGGTGAAGAATTCAGTGGCATGTGTGTCTGTGTGTGGGGGGCCATGGTTCTTGGAGATTCGATGTGTAGTAGTGATTGGGTGGGTGCCTTTTCAGTACTTGATGGCATCAGTAACACACATTAAGGTATCACACTGCCATGTGCTCAGATCTCAGTAACACCTAAGAAATGGGCAGCAACATTATAATCGTACGTAAATTACTCAGAACCTTTAGTACAAGCAATAAACTAGTAAATTTAAAAGAAGATAGGTAGGAGCACAGCCAAAGTCTAAAGCAGCACATGTTTTAGGGTACAATTTAGAGCTTCTGTGCTCCTCTCTTTTGGAGGAGCACACCGTGCTAAATCCTTAACACCACCCCTGGAACAGACTCCTGAGGGGGACCACACTCCCTGAGCTGTGAGAGCCTCCAAGCGAGCCCCCCAACCCAGGAGAGAGGTGTCAGTGGTTAGGACCACAGAATGAGACTGTGAAATGAATGGGACCCTTGACTGAGATTGTACTGATCCTGCCACCATTCAAGAGCCTGGATCAGAGTCTGAGTCACTGGAATCAACTTGGTCTACTGGAATCAACTTGGTCAGAGGATCTTT
Organism: Neoceratodus forsteri; assembly: GCA_016271365.2. Lineage (NCBI taxonomy): Eukaryota > Metazoa > Chordata > Ceratodontiformes > Ceratodontidae > Neoceratodus > Neoceratodus forsteri. The sequence goes on from CM028132.1 coordinate 337,679,103, forward strand.
TTCTGAGACCAAAAAGCCCTCCGATGAAACTGAATGTCTCATTTGAAATCTGGCCCCTTGTATCACTGCCATGGAAGCAGCCATGTGGCCCAGTAATTTAAAGAAAGTGTCTTGCTGGTCGAGAGAGCAGATGGCAGAAAGAGGAGGCCAGCTCCATAATGGCCTTCACCCTTACTAAAGGAAGAAATGCCTTTGCTTTGACTGTGTCTAGTTCCACCACTATGAAAATCAATAGTTGTACTGGCTCGAGAACTGACTTGGGAAGATTGAGAAGGAAACCTAGAGAAGTGAGCACTTGCTGGGTCACTTTTAGATCTGACTTGACTTGGTCTGGAGACTGACCCACTATGAACCAGTCGTCCAGGTAAGGGAATATGGAGATATTTTTTCTCCTTAGAAAAGCCACCACTACTGCCAAGCACTTGGTGAACACCCTTGGAGCTGATGACAGGCCGAAGGGCACTGCTCTGAATTGATAATGGCCTGAAGACAGTTCGAACCCGAGGTCCTTTCTGTGGGAGCACCTGATGGGGATTTGAAAGTAGGCATCCTTTAGTTCCAGGGATGCTAGCCACTCCCTTGGCCTTAGAGAGGGAAGAATTATTCCCAGAGTCACCATCTTGCACTTTGGTTTTAATAGATGTTAGTTCAGGTATCTTAAATCTAGGATGGGCTGCCACTCCCCTGATTTCTTTGGGGTAAGGAAGTACCTGGAGTACAGACCTTTTCCCTGTGGGTTGTAGGAACTCTCTCTAAGGCCCTTAGGGCCAAAAGAGATGAAACCTCTGCCTCTAGGGCAATGGTTTTGGAGATATTTACAGGTAGAAAAGATATGGCTCTCAGTTCTGGAAACCTTTTGAAGCTGAAAGCCAGTCCCTGGCTTACTATCTCCAAGACCCACTTGTCTGAGGCAACAGACTTTCAGTCTTGGAAGTAACAAGCCAACCTGCCTCCTACAGGAATGGGAGAGTCGACACAGGCTGACACCTCAGGGTGTCTGCTTGGCAGTGACCCTGGGCTGAGAGGAGGATGCAGCTCTGCTCATCCCCCTTCTACCTCTCCCTCTAAAAGAACCCCCCTCTGGGAAAAAGGAGAGAAGGCCTGAGCTTGGAAGAAAGGCCTTTGAAAAGTCCTGCCCCTGCCCCATGACTGCTGCCTCTGAGGAGTGATTTGCCTTTCTTTGGCTTGAGCACTCCTATAGGTGGTCCTGTATTCGTCCATTTTTTTTTTTTTTTTTTATGTAATTCTCTGTCTGTTCCCTAAACAGAGAATTACCTACAATAGGGAAATCCATGACCTTAGCCTGGGTATCCTGTGATAGGCTAGTACATCTGAGCCAGGCCGTTCTCCGTAGAGCAACAGATGTAACCATGACTCTAGATGACACATGACTGGAGTCAACAGCAGCATGAAATTGGATTTTTGATGCCTCAATCCCATCAGCAGCCACCTCCTCCAGCTCCTTGGCCAGCGTGGGGGGAGGGGGGAGGGAGCCTGCTTAGCCAATTCCAAAACAGACTCCCACCTGGACTTTTGGAACCTGGCTGCATATGCCATGTAATTAGCCTGTCTGAGTCCCAAGGAAGATGCCAAATACTGCTTCTTGGCCATGGCATCTATCTTCCTGGAGTCCTTATCGGGGGGGGGGGTGTGAAGCCAAGGGAATGCCAGCCTTATCACACACTGCAGCCTGTACTACCCCAACATGGCTGCAATGCTGATACAGAAACTCCGAACTTGAACCTGAGAGCATATACCTCCTGTCCATACATTTATCCACTGGAGGCAGAGAATTGGGGTTTTTTAAAAGTTTATGTGTCTGTTTCCCAAAAGATTTATGCAAGGGAATAGACAGCCTCTTGGACTCTGAGATATCCATCATCTCAATGAAAATCGGGCTCTTCTTCCTCCTCAACAGCTTCATCCACAGAGAGCTGAAGGATCTCAGCCACTTTCTTGTAGAACATAAAGTGGGAAGGGGACTCAGAAAGCCTAAGATGGGAAACTCCAGAAGGTCTATCTGGGGAGATGTCCGGTTTAATAGGCTCATCCAGACCTTCCTCACCATCATACCTCGTCTTCTTCATCCTCTTCAACTTCCCCCTCCCATTCCGGATCATAGTATTCCTCCAGAGAATAATCTGCAACCGGAGGAGCCGACCGAACCGAGCACCTACCGGCAGGGGCCGGTTCAGTTGAACTGGATGAAGCGATTCTACAATGCTTCAGGCTAGGTAAGACTAACCTATCTGTTCCTCACTGTGTCACGGATATTGGGGGAAAAAAAAAAAAAAAAAAACCGAAAATGCAGGGTTTTTTTTTTTCTTTAAAGAACCGATAGGTACCGGAATCACAAGATATACTTCACCCGAACAAATGATCGGTTCAGCTGAACAGACCGCAAGTACATTTTACAATTTCCTCAACTCTCAAAACTCTACAGTCCACTACCTATAACACTTACTGTACCACAGACAGGGATCTGAACCGAGAAAGAGAGAGAAAATCTCATGGTTTAAATCAACAATTACTTTACCGAACCGAAAAGCAAGGAGAAAACTCCAGAGCGACTGTTCAGTTAGCCGGAGTAAAGAATCTGATGGTTACACTTCAAGTGCAGCAGACAGTGGTATGAACCGAGCTCGAGTTCAACGTTCTATGCTTCCAGCATAGAGTTAACTCTCATCTCTGGGTCAGTTCAAGTGCTGGGGCTAACTGCAATATGTCAGAATACAGCAAGACTTCATGTTGTTTGAAACACGAGACTATCCGAGTTAAGTAACTGTAACCTAAAAACAATAACAACGATACCCTGTTCCTGGTAAAGAGGACGGGTTCCAGCCAGCATAAAAAATAAAATAAAAGGTAAGCTAGATGCCCCAGTCATACCTGTGTGCAGCAAAAACAGCAAGTTAAGCCAATGATTAATGGCAACATTAAGAACCCCTATGAAAGTATTACTGAATCTGATTCAGGTTATGTTTTTATATGTTTAGTTATTTCATCTCAGATTACAAATACCTTTGAGCTAAACATAGCTCATTTACAAATGTTCCACGTCAGTGGGATTAGGGTAACAAACAGATGAAGGGAAGCTAAAATATGCGATATACAAGCAACACAATTTGGCAACAACAAAACATCATTAAACAGCAAAAGTAGAAATATTTTGATTCCAACAAGCACTGGTAATACAGCATACAACATAGGTAAGGCAGTATAGTGAGCAGAACTGATAATTGAATATGTTGAACACCTAGGGCTGACTGTTAGCAGCTGGTGGGCATAAAAGAGGGAGAGAGGAAGATAGCGAGGAGGGAGGGAGGGAGAAGGGATTTGATGAGAGGCGAGTCTGTGCAGGAGGGGAGCAGGAAGCAGGTAGGACCTTTACATTACCGGATGCAATCACAGTGGCTTTCAGTTGCAAGGTGCTGCTGATGTAGTTGCCTATAGCGCCCCATCACTGTAAGGTTAGTTAATTCACAGCACAGCCCGTTGTACCAGTGTGGTCCCTGGTACAAGAAGGTCCAATGACATTGGGAAGTCCGGCTTCTGGAAACTAGGAGGAGATCGATAGTAGATGAGTGGGCGTGTTGGGTCTTGGTGGATTTGTTCAGGAGGTTTACTACCTCTGGTGGGAGGAGCCCAAGGAGAGCTTTTCTTGTAAGCAGGCACATCTGGTATTTAATCCTGCCGGCAAGTTGGAGCCACCCAGATTGTAAGCAGGGCTCAAAAATCTGGGTGAGGTGATGGGCACCCATGTAGAGTCTGCATACCTTGTTCATGGTGACCATTAACCTTCTGAGTGATGTGGTGGAGCAGTGCCATAAATGACCAGGCCATAATCAATGACTAATAGGACTGAGCTGTGGATTGCAAGTTTAAGGGCTTCTGGCGTTAGATACAGTCTATGTCTGTAGAGGAGCCCTATCCTAACATTGTCCGTCCTGACAACATTCTCAATGTGGGGTATGTAGGTTAGATTACTATCCAGGGCAACACCTAGGTACTTGAAGTGCTGGATCTGTTTGAGGGGTGTTCCTAGGCTATTCCTGACAGTAACAGTGTGCGATTTGTGCTTGCTGTGGGTGGACGAGAATAGCAGCACTTTAGTTTTCTTATGGTTCAGTACCAGTTTGTGCATACTAAACCACTGCTTGGCTTGTCTGAATCCAAGCTGTTGCTCTTTTTCAAGAAGGCTGGGATCAGTATGGGATGTATAGATGACCGCATCATGTAAGGGGAGGTAGGAATGGGAGGGCTAATCCTACTGGGAGATCCCTTGGAAGAAACAATATTACTATGGTAAGTATTTTTTTCTTCACACCCCAGGGATCTCACAGTAGTATTAGACATAAGCAGACTACCAAGCAGTGCCTTGGGAGGTGGGTACAGAACCTACTTAGAGTAAATGTTCTGCAATACTGCAGTGCCAAATCTAGCACCACTCCTGGACTAGACGCCCAGGCAACAGTACTCTGTGAAGGTATGGGCTTTACTCCAGGTAGCCGCTTTCAAGATTATCAGCAAAGGAATGTCCTTTGCAGTTGCTATAGAGGCAGCAGTTCCACAAGTGGAATGTGTCCTGAGGCCCTGTGGTGGCTGTTTCTCAGCCTGCTATATCAGAACTGGATGCAGGATACTATCCAATGTGCAACTGATCTCTTTGAGGCAGGCCTGCCTTTTCCCACTTCACCACAGGTAATGAACAGTTGTGAGCGGGAATCCCTGGGGTCCTTAGTATGAGTGATGTAAAAGCTTAGAGACCTTTTTACATCCAAACTATGAAGCTTCACTTCCCCTGAACTGGACTTGGCTGTGAAAAAAAAAATACAGGAAGGGTGATGGACTGGTTCAAATAAAACTGAGATACCTTTGGAAGGAATTTGTTAGTCCTAAGGACAGTGCAGAGAGCCTGAAGCACACACACACACACACACGCACACACACACATCTTGCTGAAGTAATTGCCACGTCAAAAAGTTTTCCAGGTGACATATTTCAGTTCAGCCATAGCCACTGGCTTAAAGGAAGGTTCCTGGGGTTTGGTTATGTACAAATTCAGATCCCAAGTAGGGACTGGTTCCCTGACAGAGGAAACATATCTGTCAAGCCTTTGAAAAATTTCCTAAAAATAGGTTGTGAAGCTATTTTTCTCTGAGCACCTGCAGACAAATAAGCAGATATTGCTGCTAAGTGAACCCTGAGGGTTGCAAGCCTGAGGCCTAAAGCCTGTTAAGTGCACCAAATAATCAAGCAATGTACTGCAAGTAAGCTTGCCTTAAGGGGACTGACTTGCTTAGACGTGCACCAGATGGGAAATCTTTTCCACTCTGAAGCATAAGTCTTTCTGGTAGAAGTTTTCCTGGAAACTTTCAGGACCTTAAGGACCTGTCCTGACAAGTTAAATTCAGAAAATTCTAACTCCTCAAGAACCAGGCCTTCAGCTGAAAGCTCTTGAGGTCTGAAAAAACTATGTGACCTTGAACCGCTGTTAAGGGATTGTATCTCAGGAATACAAACTGGTTGCTTGGTGGACAAGGTGAGTATCATGGCTGCCTGGCCCAGTCTGGAGCAACCAGTATTATGGCTGCAGAGTAACTCCTGAGTTTGAGAAGGACTCTCAATATCAGAGGAAATAGAAGAAAAGCATAAAAGAATTTCCCTGTCCAATCCAAGGCTAACACCTCCATGGGCACCATGCCCAAGGAGGGAGGCCTCCAGCAGTAAAGAGAAAGCTGATGGTTTCCTTTTGAGACAAACACATTTATTTGTGGAATGCCCAAACGTCTGAAAACTATGTCCAACTCCCGGTTTTTTAAAGCCCATTCATGACGATCCTGACTGATTCTGCAGAGTGAATCTGCTAGTGTATTGTCACTGCCTGGAAGATGAATGGCAGACAGATGGCACTTCCAGAAAATATGCTAGGGACCAAATCTTCATGATTTCTATACACAGCCTTGAGGATCTTGTAGCCCTAGTCATACCTGTGTGCTTGTTGATCTACCACATGGTGGTTGCGTTGTCTGTCCTGACCTGGACTGACCCCTCAATTGAGGAGCAAAGGCCTTTAGGGCAAGGAGAACTGCTCTCAACTCTAAAAAGACTGATATGCTGCTTGGACTCCTGAGTTGACCAAATTCCACTGACTCTGAGGTCACCTGTGTGTGCCCCCCAACCTAGCAGGGAGGGAGGCATCTTTTGTTAGAACTACCGTGTGGTGCTGTTGCTGAAAACGGATGCCCTGCCCGAGGTTGTCCCTTTCTTTCCACCACTGCAGAGCCAGTAGCAGAGTTCTTGTAACACACAAGCTTTGAAATGGGATCCCTTCTTTGGGACCAGTGGGATCTCAGGTGATATTGAATATTTCTCATCTGAAACCTGGAGCCCGATGCTACTGCAGTAGTTGAAGCCATGTGTCCTAATAAAGCTAGGAACTGTCTTGCAGTCCTGGGTTGACCCATGACAAAGGAGTTTGCTAGGATTAGTAAATTTGTTACCCTCTCCTAATGGAGAAAAGCCTTGTTCCGAACAGTATCCAGTTCTGCTTCAATAAATTCCAGTGACTGATGGCTCCATCTGAGATTTCTGAGCAATGATAAGGAAACCCAGTGTCTCCAATGGTACTCTGTGTCACCCGGATTTGAGTCCTTTACCTTCGGATATAACTCGCCCTATGATTAGCCAGTTATCCAAATACGGGAATACAAGGGATTTCCTGCCTTCTGAGGTAACCTGCCACCACTGACAGACACTGTGTGAATACCTGTGGGGCAGAAGTGAGCCCAAAGGGGAGTGCTGAGAACTGGTAGTGCCCTGAGTGCAGAGAACGTGTGAAAGACTGGCCGCCAATCTCCATTCTTCTTCTTTTGGTTAAAAAGCATCTTGAGTACATGCCCGTTCCCATTTGGGTAAGAGGGGCTGGCTCTATTGCCCTGGTTTGCAGGAGCTTTTTTATCTCCAATTACAGCAGAATTATCTCTGCAGGGGCTGAAGTCCAGAAAACCCTGCTGCCCTGCAGTTTTGGAAACTGACTGAACTGCACAAAGAGACCCCGACTCACTACCTCCAGAACCCACCTGTCTGGTGATGGCTTCCCAGTCCTGGAAGTAATTAATCAGCCTGCCCCCTACTGGAATAAGGGTGGCAGCCTGTTTTGTGCAGTCAGGGACTCTGTCCAGGCTGAGGTCTAGGAGCAGGAGTTAGACCAGCCCACCTAGAAGGCCTCCTGCCCCTGACCCTGTAGTAATCTCTGACCCGAGTGTACTCTACAGGCATAGAGACTGAGGCATAAGTCCTGGGGTAGTACCCCCTACTCCTATCTCCCCTTCCTGTGGGTCTTAAAGAAGTAGAGGCCCTTTCCATTGTGGAATTACTCCTATAGGTGGTTTTGTACTCTTATACCTTATTCATGTATGCCTCAGATTTGTCACCAAAAAGGTAATTGTTTTCACAAGGAAAATCCATGGCCTTTAACTGGGCATCTGGTATAATATTGGTTGCTGATGGGACCAACTTTCTGGATGTAGTATCATTTGTATCCACAGCCATGTGAAACTGGTATTGTGTGGCATTCAATGCCGTCCTGGCAATATCTGCCATATCATGTGCCACACCGCCTGAAACTCTGTCAGTTAAGGCTAACAGAGTTCCAAAGGGCCTTCTGGTATTGTGCAGCATATGCCACATAAGTTACCTGTCTGAGGAGAAAGCTAAATAACCCTTCTTCCCCATAGTGTCAATCTTCCTGGAATCTTTATCTGGAGGATGAGATGACAGTGGGACTTTAACTTTGTCACAGGCAGCAGCCGGTATTACACTCTCATGGTCTGGATGGGAATACAAATAAATCAGCAGCAGACCTATCCTTCCGATACTTTTTCTCTACTTTCTTGTCCACTCCTGGGACATAGGAAGGTGTAGGAAGGATTTTCAAATTGGCCTTTTTGAAAGAGTTATAGATAGAAAGGGACACCCATTTTGTGGGAACCAAACCCATTATATCCAAAAATTCTGCCTCCTCCTCATCATCCACAGATTCCTGTGAGGAGAGCCCAAAGTGTCAGCCAGCTATCTGACAAAGGAAAAATGGGATGAAAAATCATCATGTCCACAAGGAGAGGTATCCTGCTCTGGGGATACTTCAGGCTCAATGGGTTCCCCTAGATCTGGACTGATCCATCCCCATTGAGAAAATCTGCACAGTGGTCACCCTGGCATCAAACCACATCTTCACCTCACACTATAGTATGGCTCTTCAGGCTTGTACGTATAAAGATTTGGGGTCGACTATCCTTGAGAGCTTTGTCCCAAAATAATTCCAGCATTAGAATATACTATACTGCTAGAAGTCTCTGCAAGTGATTATGGCCATGGATGAATCTACTCTGTTAGAAGAAGAACTTACTCACCTGTCACTGTTTTCTCTTCTAGTGGCATTCATCCACATCCTCACTCAAAATGGGTTAATATGGCTGCCAACAATACTGCACTCTGACTAGATGAACCAGGTCACCTGGCATGCCTATACGTTCTCCCAAACTCATGATGCTGCATTTGCTAAACCAAACATTTTAAATACCAGGCCATTTTCTAAGTGCAACAACACACTTCCGGGTGCTGTGTTCATTGAGAGATACAGTCACTTCTACAGTGTGTGTGTATGTCAAACGCTCTAAGAAGCACACAGCGGAGGAGTACCTATCTCCCAATGAACACACACTCTACCATGTTCTATTACCTATCCACAGAAGACAGAACAGTAACTAACAAGTGGCATATTAACAAGCCAGTTATGCAAGTCCTGCCCCCTCCTAAGTGATACAAAAAGTTGCATATTCTGAGTCAGGCCATTATGTGGCCAATTTACCCAATGTATTTTTAAAATGTTTCTGTTTACTTCCAATGACTCTTCGTTTTTAGTGGAAAAACACTGGTAAAAATAGAATCTGTCATTTTTAAACCAGCATCCGGGAGTAAATGTTTCATGAAAAACACGACTTCTGCACCAGTTTTTGACAAACTCCTCCATTTTATGCCAAAGATGTATACAAAAACATGTTAATTTGCCCTCTATTTTTATTGGAGAATTAAGATTTTACCAAATGAAATTGGCCATTTCTGAAAATGGAAAATCACTGGCTCTAGTAGAACAAAGGTCAATGTGGTGCCCCTGATCTCCACTCCTCCTAGCCTCTCTTCCCACCTCATGGGATTTTGGTTTGGGGGCTCCTACCTGCAAACTGAAACTACCTGTTTTATTCTTCTGCAATGCTACTGCACTGACTTTTTTTTTTTTTTTTAATTTTTAAATCTACGGTACATTATCCTCCTTGACTTGCCCTTATTGGTCACTCTCTTTCTCCAAGCACCATCATCCACTGTCCCCGGGACTTACAACCAACCTGACCACTGGCCCACGGTTTAACTCTCCCCCAAGAGGTTACAGTTGGGTTGTGGTAGGCAGCCCAATAAACAGTTCAGGGCCCGCAGAGAGACAGCGCCATGCAGTGCAGGGAGACTTTTTCTTTAGGTACCCACTCTGAATGGGTCGTTGGCAAGGACTAGGTGGACGGCTGCACACAAACATGTAGACGTCTAGTTAGGAGGTGCTCCGCCCAACCGTTATGGCTCCACTACACTGTCATCTGTGGTCACCCAGGTGGCAATGTCATAGCAAAGTGCACAGTCTTCCCTTCCCAGAGGACAGCGTCTCTGGGACGCTCAATCCTCCCTCCCCCAGCCGACCCCTGACAACCCAGACTCGCTCTCGAATCTGGGTCGCCAGCATCATGAGTGGTACACTATCACTGCACCGATGGGCCAGCTCATGCATTTAATCCTAGCTACTGCCTTCTGTGTACGCCACCCAGCAAGCAAATTTTATAGTCCATTTGTCATGACACTGTACACCTGCTTCCTCATTATTCTGTTACTGCACTTTGCAATTTATCACCGCAACTGCATTTGTTATTGCTTAATGTATTTTTGTATTCTGTGCTCCCCTTTTCTCTCTTCCCCAGGTCATAACTAACAAGCATTTGTCAATGCCAAATGTTTGCTTGCTGGCATTGGCAGTGGTAGTGTAGAAGTTATAGAGCTGCGTAATAGGAATGGCAGTGAAGTACTGAACTGAAGCCAACCCCACCACCACCCTGCAGAGAGTGACAGGCATTGGGGTGTGCGTTTGGGTCAAATCAGGCATAACGGCCACGCCATTTCACCACACCCCACCCTGCAGACACTGACAAGTGTCACGGTGTCCTTGGGGTCTTTGTCCCTTATGCACTTATTTCATTAGGAAATACGTGAGATGGGTGCGATATAGGAGAACGGGTGAACATTGGGTCAAGAGTCTAAGGCATACCTTGATGCCTCTCACTGGCTGCAGGGTGTGGAATGGTATGAGCATTACAGGCAAGAATCCCAAGTTACACCACTGATGCCTGTCATTCTCTACAGGGTTGGGCGTTATGGTTGGAAACCCTAATACCTCAGGCATTCGTTGGTATTTTCACTCCAAATGTTCAACATGGTTTTTTTGTGACCCCACCTCATGAACAGGGGGAAATTCAGTTTGTTAGCTGAAAGCTGCTTATGCACAGCGACTATGGCATTTAGCACCACAGGTGCAAAAACATTCCGAACAGGATGTAAAAAATGACACCTGTACTGTTCATGGGGAGGTGTAAAAAATGGCAATGTTGCAAATCTACAGTAAAAATATTTAAAAAAATGGTGAAGTCACGAGCGTACATAGAAACTGTGCAACACACACCCGTAATATAATTAGGTTGGGGATTTTTTTTTTTTTTTTTTTTAACAGCAGATTGTCAACTCAGGCATTTTGGTGCCTCCGATCATGAACAGTGTCACTGTGGTTTTCTTTATCTGTCCCGAACAATGATTTCCCACAGCGACCAATCTCTGCGCTGAAAGTGTGAAAACACACTTCGGCCATGTTGAGAAAAATGACAGCTGTACTGTAAATAAGGAAGTGTGAAAAAATGCCACTGGTGAAAATCTGGACTTAAAATTTTACAAAGTCATGAACTTACGAGGGTGTGTGGAAACTGCGCAATGCTCACTCGTAACAGTCATTTTTAGGAATTTTTTCACCAAATTTTCAAAATAGCCATTTTAAGACCTCTGCTCATGAACAGTGTCACTGTGATTTTCTTAATGTGTCCCATACATTGATTTCGCACATCGACTGCGCCACTGTGTGCTACATGGGCGGAAACACATTTTGGGTAAGATGTGAAAAATGACAGCTGTAGTAGTCATAAGAAGGTGTGGTAAAATGGCAATGTTGAAAATTTGGAGTGAAAATATTGAAAATTCGCGAACTTACGAGCATGCATAGGAACTGTACAACGAACGCTCATAAAACAGTCATTTTTTGGAAATTTTTCACCAAATTTTCAACATAGCCATTTTAAGACCTCTGCTCATGAACAGTGTCACTGTGATTTTCTTAATTGTCCGACATTGGTTTCGCACCGACTGTGCCATTGTGCTACATGGGCAGAAACACATTTTGGGTGAGATGTGAAAATGACAGCTGTACTACTCATAAGAAGGTGTGGTAAAATGGCAATGTTGAAAATCTGGAGTGAAAATATTGAAGAATTCGCCAACTTGACGTGCGTAGGAACTGCATAGCATGGCTAAATAAAACAGTCGTTTACATAGATTTTTCACCAGCATTTTCCAAAATAGGCTTTGAGAGCCCACCTTGCGAACACTGGCAGTTTCGTTTTCATTAATCGGTCTGAAGGTGATTTCACAGTGACTGCGAAATCACCCTTGGGCCCAATAACGCCATGACAGTGACAGCATTCATGAGAAGGGGTTCAAAACCCTCATGTTGAAAATTTGTGCAAAAATTCCAAAAATGCCTGAGATATGCAATAAAGTTGAAAAACCCTCTCTATCCCATTATACAGCTTACGGCATTTCCTCAGTTCGTGGTTGGCTTTGAAGAGTGCAGGCGTGTTCCGGTCCACGAAGATCGTCGTGCCGGACTCGGAGGTAAGTATGGGGTGGGGAGGCAGGCTGCGCAGTGGGTGGGTGCGGGTTGTGGGGGGCAGGAAGACTGCGTGGGACCATTTTTGCTTTACAGGTTAAAAAAAAAAAAAAAAGACGACGGGACGCTTGCCACGCTGGGTGGGCTCTCAGCGGCAGAAGGATGGCTGGGGGCGGGAGCCGATGGGGTTGGGCAATTTTGCCGGTTACGAGATTTGTTGCCACGCTGGGCTGGGCTCTCAGTGTGGCACCTTGTACTGGGGAGTGAAGCTCGATAGGATTGGGCACCCCATCGGCGATAGCATGGGGTGGAGACAGTGAAGCCGACGGGATTGGGCACCCCGGTCATGCGCTTGACAGTTGCCACGCTTGGGGTGGGCACCAGCTGGCATTTGGAAGGCTTTGGGGAGCGAAGAGTACAGTTGACGGGGATTGGGCACCCCGCCGGCTACAGAGTGTGTGGGAGGCAGCACGCAGGCGCGGTGTGTGTGTGTGTGTGTGTGTGTGTGTGTGGTGTGTGGGGAGCGCGCATGAGCAGGCGATATCTGATCGCTGCTCACTGAAGCGTAGCTCCCCTTTCAACTGTATACCACTGCATTTTGGAGCTTGTCATAGACAGCTCCAGCATGCATTGGCTTACAGGGGCCGTGCCTGCCAACACACTGACTGAATTGGAAGAGGGAGTGACACACCTCCGAAATGTCGGATGATGGCACTATGTTTCTTGCACATGCGTGCAAGCAAACATAAAAATGAGCCTTGGCTCAGTGTGCCTTTCCCCAATTACAGATTTTTAATTAAATAAATGAAAGGACAAAACACAAGCTATCCTCACATTGGGTTAATAGTTTCTTTGTAACTTATCCAAAGTGGAGAAAAATGCTGATGATACACCAAACATTGAGACAAAGACTTTATGTTAATTTAGAATTCATCAATGGTTAAACCATTTATCTCCAAGGTTCAACTCTCACTTACAAATAACAAAGGGAGTGGTGCACACACCAGATAACAAATGCAATCATCTTAATTTGACACAAAAAAAGTCTTTTGGCAGAAAGGACGACACCTTTTCCTTGTCATCCTCCACACCTTCAGCAGATGCCTCCCACTAACAGACTACAAGGGGGAGAGGTAAAGCTGAGCACTATGGCTAAGGAAAGGGACCTAGAAGTCATCATTAGTGATGCCCTTAAACAATTAAGTCAGTGCACCTAGGCCTATAGTAAGGCTAACATGATGCTGGGATATATCAGAAGAGGTATAACAGTAGAAAACAAGTACTGGTGAGAGCCATAATGGCTGCTGGTGCATTAATCTAATAAAGGATATCACATGCAATGCAAGAGTCCATCAGGCTTCCACACGTTCGTCAACCTCTTGTGAGGGAAGGCTCCCCAGCGTGCCACATGGTGTTGTCTTCGCACCAGAACACTGTTCTGTCCCTCCCCAGGCAAGAGGCAGTGCTGCACTCCACAATGCCCTCCCCCCAGCCTCGACCATTCAGCCAGCTCGTTGAGCTTGCCTCCAAACTCAGGTCACTGGCACAGGAAGGCATTGTGGTCCCCACTGGGACAGCAGCTCTCCCTGCAAATGTCACTTCATAACTTTTTTTTTTGGTGAGGAGCGGCACATTTTGACCCCAAATTGTCAACAGTCTTTTTATGCTCTCGTACCCTTCTGAACATGACAGTGTCATTTAGAAAATGCTGGACAAAATGTCATTTAACGCCACTACTGCAAACACACATTTTGGCCAGGATTTCAAAAACAATATCTGTCATTTATGAAGTGGTGTGAAAAACTGGTTATGTTGAACATTTAGGGGTCAAAATACTGAAAATTACCTAAGTTATGAGCGACCACTGAAAAATTACAACATACCTTCATAATTTTGTTTAAGATTTTCACCAAATTTTCAACATAGTCTTCCTATGATACCACATCATGAACTTGGTAGGTGAAAATGTTCTATTAGAAAATGGGCTTGAAAAATAAAGCATGCTGACTGGCTAAAAGCATGCATTTATTTTTCAATAATGTCCGCTAAAATAACAAGTGTCATTTTCGGGTGCCCCATTACTTAAGGAATCCTGGGGTCACCCAAATGGCAAAACTTGCCTGCCGCTAGGTTTCCCCAGCTCGTGAAATGAGGAGGACTCCTGCATTAACGAGGTCGGCGTTTTGGGAGGGCCATGAAAGAATTACAATGCTCCATAGTGCTTTATGCACTGAGTACTGCAATTATTTAAGGAAACCGAGGGCTAACTTCTCCAAAACTGACATTTAAAAAAGTGAAACCGGGACTCCTAGCATGCGCAGTATGCGAAGTGCCGCTTTCATTTTTGTAAATGTAAATTTTGGAGAAGCTAGCCCTCCGTTTAATTAAATAATATATTTGTAGGATTCAGTATAAAAAACACTATACAGCGCTGTCATTCTTTCATAGCCCCTCCCAAAACGCCAACCTCGAGTCCTCGACATTTCATGCTACCACAATGTCAGGGTCGCGCAGCATGAAGGAGATCATATTATTTCAGTCCAGATGACCGACTGATAAAAGGCTCCCAATTAAATTTCATCTTAATGGGAGCAAACAGTGACTCAAACTTTATTCAACAGAAACAGAAATGCAACGGCCCTACAAAGGGTTACAGAACCTGACAGTGTCCCTAGAGAGCATGCTCAAATAGAAGAGCTTTAAACAGAAAAAAAATGGCAGTGGTCAACAGAAACTAAATAAATAAATTCACACCTGGAGTGCTGTGCCCAGTTCTAGAGTTGTCACCTCAGGGAAAATAAGGACAGGCTAGAGATGGTTTAACGAAGGGAGACCAGGATGATTCAGGGCTTAAGACACTGAGCATGTACTCCCTGGAGACCAGACGAAAGGGGAAGGATATGGTAAGAAAACTTCAAGTTCCTGAAAGGAACAAGGGGAACTGCGAGGAACTATTAATTTAGCATCAGTAACAGTTCAAGGACACAGGGGCATGGGTGAAAACTGATGGGAGGAGGAGGTTCAAGAGGGATGTGAGAATGTTTTTACAGAACGTGTGGCGGAAGTTGGGAACCACTGAACAGTCTGCCAGCAGAGGTGGTGGGCACCACAACCATAAAAGGTTTCAAGGACAGCTGAGACATAGTGAAGGGTATAGCTGTTACTCAGGCTAGCAGCAGTAAGTAGGGGAACAGGGGGCATATAGTGAGGGCTGGTGCCCTGTATAGACAACAGGTTCAGGGGTTTGATAGGGAACTACAGGCAGACTAGATAAACCATTGATCTTTTTCTGCTATCATGCACTTGCTATCTGGTGTGTGTGCCAGTTTCTTTTGTTTGTTTGTTTGTTTGTATTAATGGATTGTGGTTACAAGTGACTGGAAGCACCTTTAGTGCAAATGTGCAAGGTAACCTTTATTCTCCTGTCTTCAACTTTCACCTACATTGTATAAATTTATACAATGTGTAAAAATAAATTATGCAAAATTAACATGGTAACGTGGCACCCAACTCACAAGATAACACGTTATCTTGTAAACCGTGTACTGTATGTCACAATCACTGTCTTGAAGGCTGGATACATCAAAATGGACTATTGAACCAATCAAAAGAGTAGCTTTTACAATGCCAATCGGCAGTTCATATCAAACAGAAGCAGTTAGACTGTCATACAAATTGCTGACTTTAAAGTTATAACTAATTAACTGTTGTTGTATAAACCAAATACAAACTGGCCTGAATCAAAATATGGGAGGCAATACAGACTACAGGTTAGAGTACCAAGCTGTGAACCTGCAGACCCAGCATACCAGGGTTTGAATACTACCATTGCCACTTGTGTACTATATGACCCTGAGCAAGCCACTTAACCTCCCTGTGGTTCTAGGATGTACCTGGAAATAAGCTTTGGCTCGGTGTGCCTTTCCCAGACAAAAATCCTAAACTAAAATATGCTGTTTACCATAATAAATGAGTGGTAAGAATTTCGCAACTCTTATTGTGGTTTAGTCCCTTACACTTAAATTGCACATTTCGAGTCAGGCCACTGCATATCCTACGTATTATGCAATGACTGGACTGAAAAAGATGGAGGTCCTCCCCCTCCAAAGAGTGAGGGGTGAGACCCTAACTCAAAGGTGGCAAACCAATGGCAAGTAATGAAAGTCCCACCCATCACGAGTGGTGATAAAGTGCATGTTTTCGATCACGTTTCTGTATATTCGGTTTATAGATATTTAATTTAAACTTCAGAAGTCACATTTCTGTTTTGAGTTTTATTTTTTTTTTTTTTTTTTTCTCATCGGAATTACAACCCTTTGAGTCAGGGACTCATTTCCAAAGGCTCCACGTCAGTTTACAGAGAATTCAAGTTAATAGAAGTTATAGTTGCAGACAGATACAGCACAATGAGCTAAATATACTAAGACAGTAGGGTGCAACCAGATATGTTAGTCAGAGCAAAGGTAATTATATACATGTGAAGCTGTGAGCCTATACAGTGAGTAGCTAAGGCAAGTAAATACAGGTTACTCACCTGTAACAGGAGTTCTAGGAATGGTATATGTTGTTCATCCACACTTACTGGCAGGTTCCTTGCCGCAAGGTCTTCAAGCTGGCTCCTCCTACCCACCCGGGTGGTAAAACTCTCGGTTCTGCCCCATGACACCAGATCTAGCCCGCTGGAAGCCATGTTGCACATCGAAGCCGGAGAGGTCGGGTGGGTTATGTGGATGAACAACATATACCATTCCTAGAACTCCTGTTACAGGTGAGTAACCTGTATTTCTAGGGACATGGTATGTTGTTCAATCCACACTTACTGGCAGACTCCTAGCAGTTCTCCGGGAGGAGGGAGGCAAGGCGTGCAACCCTACTTGGGAAATGAGGACTGGAGAACCGAGGTCCCAAAACCAGCATCCCGGCGTGACTCAAGGTCGATGTGGTAGTGGGTGATGAAGGTGTGTGCTGACTTCCAGGTAGCAACCCTGCAGATTTCCTGGATAGGGACGTCCATGGAAGCAGCCACCGATGCAGCGGTATGGCAGGTAGAATAAGCTCTTATCCCTTTGGGAGGCTCCATGCCTGCCAACCTATAGCAGAGATCTATGCAGGAGGTGACCCACCTGCCTATCGTCCGCTTAGCTGCAGGTCTGCTAAGTGCGGCTTCAGCGTAGGTGACAAACAGCTGGCGAACCTCTCCCCGAAGTTCATCCGTCCGCTCCTTATAATAAGACAGCGCCCTTCTAGGGTCCAGCATATGGAGCCTATATTCGGCCTCCGAGGTGTGATTAGGGTAGAACAACGGCAGAGTCAACACCTGGTTAACGTGAAACTCCGACACCACCTTCAGAAGGAATTTCGGTTGGGGGCGCAGGACAACCTTGTCCCTGTGGAAGACCTGATAAGGAGACTCTATGGAAAGCGCCTGGAGCTCTCCCATCCTTCTGGCTGACGTGATAGCCACCAAGAAGGCGGTCTTCCACGACAGGTGAGAAATATCACACCTGTGCATCGGTTCGAATAGCTTGCCCATGAGCTTAACCAGTACCAGCCATAGATCCCACGGAGGTGGAGGTTCTCGCACCAGAGGGGATGTGTGATCAAGGCCTTTGAAAAAGTGCCTGACCACCTTCTCCTGCACCACTGACTGCTTCCCGGCCCACGTCTGGTAAGCAGAGATGGCTGGCAGGTGCACCTTAAGGGTCGTCGATCGAAGCCCTAGCTGAGAAAGGGACCACAGGTAGTCCAGAATGCTGGCCAAGGAACAGGAAGAAGGGTCCAACCCCTTATCCTGACACCAAATGGATAATCTCTTCCATTTGAAGGCATAGCATTTTCTGGTCGACTCCTTACGGGATGCTTCAACAACGCTGAGGACCTCGTGGGAAAGATCCAAGGCCTGGAACTCTAGCCGCTCAGGAACCAGGCCATCAAGTGCAGGGATTGAAGGTCCGGGTGGAGTACCTTCCCCTTGTTGATCGAGATCAGGTCCGAGTGGGCTGGAAGCCGCCTCGGGAGCCTGGAGCTGAGGCTGAGGATACCAGAACTGGCGGGGCCAGTCTGGGGCTACCAGAATCACCTGCGCCTTGTCCCTCCTCGCCTTGAGAAGCACCTTGTGGATCAAGGGAAAATGGAGGGAAGGCATAGAAGAGGCCCGGGGTCTACGGCCTCGAGAAGGCATCCCCTGCAGTGAGCTCTGCTGAGGGGGGCGGGCATGAAACAGCCTCAGTTTCGCATTCTCTCTGGAGGCGAACAGGTCCACCTGAGGGGTGCCCCAGTGGGAGAACAGATGTTGTACTACATCCAGCAGGAGAGACCACTCGTGAGATGCAGCGCCTATCCGGCCGAGGGCATTGGCCAGAGTGTTGGAGGCTCCTGCCACATGGATGGCTAGGAGATCCACCTATAGACTTCTCACGAGGGACCACGTGCGGAGAGCCTCCTTGCACAAAGGCAAGGAGCGCGTCCTGCCCTGGCAATTTAAGTAGTACATGGTTGTGGTGTTGTCCGTCTGGACCTGGACCACTTCACCCCATACAAACAGAGCGAAGAAGGTGAGGGCTAGTCGGACTGTTGATGTGGCATCGAGACTCCTGAGGGGACCAGAGGCCGTGCACTCTGAGCTCCCCCAGATGGGAACCCCAACCCATCAGAGAGGAGTCAGTCGTCAAAGTGACTGTCGGCTCCAGAACAAGCCACCACTGGAGACCGTTTAACATCTCCTGGGTCACTGTCACTGGCTGGTCCAGAGGACCCGAGCGATGTGACCATTGGCGGGCCAGCCCCCACTGCAGGGGACGCGTGTGCCAGCGGGCCCAATGGACCGTGCTGGTGCAGGCCGCCATGAGGCCCAGGAGGCGTAGGAAGTCCCGGGCAGGGCACAATTGCCCAACCAGAAATGATGGGGCAAAGGAGGAAGAACCTCAGCCCTGTCCGCCAGGAGCCATGCTCTGGCTCGAAGAGAGTCGAGCTCTGCCCCAACGAACTGAATCACCTGCATTGGCACGAGTTCCGATTTGGCCTTATTGATGAGGAGACCAATATGAGAGTAGACCTGGAGGGCCAGATCCCTGGACCGCTCCATCTCCAACTTGGAGGGGGCTGCAATCAGCCAATCGTCCAGATAAGGGTACACCCGGACCCTTCGGCGCCGCAGGAATGCTGTCACCACTGCCATGCATTTGGTGAAGACCCTGGGAGTTGGAGAGAGGCCGAAGGGCATGGCCCGGAACTCGTAAAGGGATCCCTCCATTCTGAAGCGGAGGAATCGCTGGCGGGATGGACGGATTGGGACGTGAAAGAACGTGTCCTGAAGGTCCAGAGAAACAGAACCACACGCCTCATTCCAAGGATGGAATGATCTGAGCCAGAGAGACCATCCTGAAGGTTCGAAACCTTATGAACTTGTTCAGGTCATGTAGATCTAGAATAGGGCACCAGCCCCCCCCCCCGGTCCGTTTTGGGACCAGGAAGTACCTGGACATAAACCCTGGGTCTGGTGGAGGATCCGCCACCTTCCTGATCACCTCCTTCTGGAGGAGCAGGGCAATGTCGGCTCGACGAGCCGACAGAGAGGCTGCGGAACCAGTCGCCCCACAGGTGGGGACTGCTCGAACTCCAGAGGCAGACCCTTTCCTACCACTTCCAGCACCTAGCGGTCCGTGGTGATATCAGACCAGGCGGAAAGGAAGTGGCGGAGCCGTCCCCCAATGGGGAACCCGGGGTGGAGTGACAAGGTTGGGGGCGACACCCCTCAACCCGTCACTGGGCAGGCTTGGAGGAAGGACCGGCCAAGGAGCCTCCTGGACCTTTCCCTCCTGGCTTCTTGCTGGAGGAAGCAGCAGGCTTGGCTTTGAGGTGCCAAGTGCAAGCCTGTTGGCCCAGATGCTGGTGTTGCTGGGCCGGACATGCCGCAGGGGCTGAAGGACGAAAGGGCTTATGCTGCTGCTAGTGGCCTTTGTCCTGCTGGGCAGACGTGACTGAGTCCAAGGTGGTGTTGGACTTCTCGATCCTCTGAAGATGCCCCTCCACCCCGGGACCGAACAAGTCGGTAACCAGGAAGGGAACATCTGCCAGCTTGTGCTGGGTATCTGCCGTGAAGGTGGCAATTCACAGCCAAGCTCTGTGGCGCATGGCCACTGCAGCCACTACTGACCAGGCACACGAGTCAGCGATGTCCAGGGAAGTCTGGAGCTGCTGTTTGGCCACCGCCCTTCCCTGATCCTGCACCTGCTTGACCGCAGTTTGGAGGTCAGCCGGGAGATGAGGAATCACCTCATCCAGGGAGCCCAAAAGGGCGTGTGAAAAAAGTGTGCCATCAGGACAGCCAAGCTGGCCTGACGAAGGCCTAGGAAAGAAGCAGCATAAACTTTCTGCCCGGAGTAGTCCAACTTTTTGGACTCCTTGTCGGGAGGCTTGTCCACGTCCCGAGCGTTCCCGGAAAGCCGGAAAACGCTGTCGGTCACTAGCCCCTCCGCAGAGGTGTGCTCAGAGAAGCCTGAACCGTGGGAACAGCATACTTCCGAGCCATCCTCGCCGAAGGTGCTGGATAAGAAGCTGGCCGCTGCCATAGCTCCACAGCCAGGCCAACAATGGCTTCGGCTACGGGGAAGGCCTCCGTAGGGGAATCCCTTCGGTCCAGTATCTCTGTGAGGGGGTACTTGGCCCGTTTTGAAACGGGTTCGAGCTTCATCCCAGTGGACTCTGAGATGAGTCGAAGCATTCCAAAGAACGAGGATGGGCTCTCGTCCACCGACTGACATCAGGTGGACTCCAGGTCAAGTGGCCTGGAGAACAAGGAGGAGTCTTTCATCAGACTCCGAGGAGTCAGCGAACAGCTACCGAGTGCCTGAGCAACCCTCCACCTGCCGAGGTCAATCGGGAGTACGGGTGACCGAAAATCGTTAGGGCAAGCCCTGACCTGACCGAGAATCCTTGGTCGGAGCCCCAGATTTAGGTTGTGGAGGCAGGGATTCCACCACAATGGGTGGCGCAGCCGGTTTCTACAGAACAACCGGTGCCGGCTTCGGCTCCTCAACTACTACGAGGGGCTGTTTCAGCCGCTCCGGTGACAGCCACTTAATGGCCGGGGAAGGTGACGGAGTCGGCTTATTCCCGGTCGAAAGGAGCTGCTGCCACATTAGAGCCTCGTAGCACCGACGCCTATCCTCCGAAGAGGACGATGACAAGGATGAGCGGCGCTGCCGCTTTCTACGGTGCTGAGACCGAGACCGCTGATATTGGTGGGATCTGCTGGACCTGGAAGAGGTCCGAGACCAAGACCTTCAGTGTTTCCGAGGGTGGGTCCGAGAGAGGGCGGGGGAAAGCCGCTCCTCCCTCGGTTCAGGGACCTTAACCGGTGACTCCGGCACAGCAGGCACAGGCAAGTCCTCAGTTTCCACCGGGGGAACCAGTAAAGAAGGGTTGTCGGCTTCCAGAAAAGGCTATATTTCAAGCCCTGCTTGATTCTGTCATTGCAGACTGCTTTTAACATCAGCAGCGATGGCTGGCATGGGAGGGACTGGTGTTGGTCTGAACTACTCGGTCTTGCAAATTTTTTTTTTTTTTTTTTACAAATCAGACCTTCAGGTTATGTACATTCTCAACATTTCTTACCAAAAAGATGAAAAAACATTGGGATTTAACAGTAACATTATGAATACATATATTCTGTGTTGTACAGAATATCACAGAGGACTGTACTGGGGAAAACAGATCCCGGTTAAGATGTGCAGTATATTTACTCCCTGTTGTCAAAAGATTGACACACAAGAATTATATAAATGACTGCTTTTCAATAGCATGGATACAGTGTTACTGACATGAAAATACAGTCCTTGTCCATACAATCTGGGGCAATTTTTTGTACATGTGAATTTTTAAAGTTATAATCTATCTTTAGCAAATCCATTTCAATAAGACCGAAATTAACATCAATGTATTACAAACACAATATGGAAAATAATTACAGTCTTTGGATTTGGAGATGACACTACATAGACTTGACGGATATAATATTTTACGAGGACAACCAAGTGTATTCCTGGTCAATCCATATCCAGAATAATATAACTACTTTGTTTCGTCAGAGTCCCATTGACTAGATGAAAAAGATCAAGATATGAATAATTTACAGATGTCACGGCAAATCATAAAAAGATGAAGTTTTGGTTACTTCATAAGCCAAATCAAAAGCTGTCTCAATATTAAAATGATCCCGAATTTGTTTTATCTAATAATCACTGAAAGAATCCATGCAAGATGGAGGAATGTTACGTGGTGTAAAAAGTATTTTTTTTTTTTTTAATTGTAACCAGTTTGATAATTATTGTCTCAATTGCCAAACACAAATGTTATATCCTGCAAAGTTAGTTTTCAGCTCGGGATGAAAGGTGAATACTGGCCATATCAGCTGAACACAAACATTTACATAGTTCAACACATACCCATTCCATGTTTATATCTCCCAATAGTATAATACAAGCAAAAGTTGACATTTATTTTTTTTTTTTGCTGCTTGCTATAGCTATGGTGCTTATTTTGATGCTAGAAAAAAAAAAATCAGTTGAACTGTGTGTGTGTACATTTTTTTTTTTTTTTTTTTTTTTCAGGCAGCAAGTAGATTTCAGGACCCATTTAATCTTTATCTAGCAGGTCACAGGGTTTTAAATAAGCTGCGAAAATTGACTAGCAGTTTTGCGCGCGAAAGTGCTAAGTAACTGTGAAGAAGTATAGCACTTGCCTCAATTTAATTAATAAAAATTAAAAATACTAAAAATGTGTATACATATAGTTTTTTATATTTTATCCTGATTATAAATCCTCATTAGAAGTACTCTGTCTTTGTGTGATCTGTTTCAATACACAGACACAAGCCTAACTGGCGGTGTAGCCTAGGGTTAGCGTAATGAGCTGTGAATGAGCTTGGTACATCCAGCAGACCTGGGTTTATTTCCCCCAACCTCCACTTGCACATTGTGTGACTCTGAGCAAGTCACTTAACCCCCACCCCCCAAGTGCTCTCAGGTCGGCCCTGAAAACAAGCACTTGTATCTAGAAGTGTGCCGTACCTCTCACAGCAGCAGCACTGAGGGCAACACTCCTTTTCTTTCCTTCAGAGCTCGCCCCAGTTATTCATGTCATGATCAGCTGTCTTCTTACGCTGCTAACAATCAATCAATCAACTGCTCTGCACCACCCTGTGCATGCAGCTGCTTGGTGCTAAAACCCAGAGCCAACAGGCGCCGTGGGCAGAGGAAGTGCAGCAGTGGGGAAAGGGGGGGGGGGGAAACACGCGCAGTCAGTGCAGAGGACCCACTCAAGAGTCGGAGAGACTGGCTGTTTAACTCCCCCTCAAATGTCAAGGAGTTTTGGTGCCACCCATAATATATGAACAGTCCCACTGCCACTGCCCAGAATGCCAGAAATCGTTCCCAGTAGTGCTTTGCAATATCACAAAGCACTAATGGGAGCGACTGCCGACATCTGGGAGCACGACAGTGAGACTGTTAGTATACTACTGGTGGCTGAGGAGACTCACAGAATGGATCGCTCTTTTTGCGATCCGAAAGTAGAAAAGGGTCACATGTGCAGCCGGTTTGCATCGCAAAATGCGCTGTGATATCGGCTATTTAAAACCCTGAGCTCATACTGATAACATTGATGTCCAGTTTAAGTGCTCTTCTCTTCCACAAATAATCTCCATATCGGGGGATGTTAAAGATGACATGGGTACAGCATCACATTGTTCTTGCGAGCTGTACAGCTGTCTAAATTGCATTTTATTCTCTCACAGAGGAAGATATAGTTTCAGCTTTAATCGCCTGCTCTGACTGGGATCTGGCAATATGACAAGTCACAATTTGTAAACTCAAGGGGGGGGTCCCAGTTGTTGACCGAGATCACTTTGCAGAAAGCCCCTGGAGATGGACACCCACATGTCTCTAGCCACTTTGGATCCCCTTCCTGGTTTAGAGCCGGGTCCCAACAGCATACTAGAAAGTCCTAGGAAACCGGTGAGGGACACGTGTTAAGCACTAAGTGCTACCGGGCAACCATCATGCAGACACAAAATCACAATACTGTTGAACCTAGATGGGTAACAGATATAATGAGAGCAAGGATATTATTCCATTTCCATATAATGTGCAGGATAATGTATTTGTGAACTGTGTTGATATTAGAGAGTTTGTATTGGGCACCTCTACAGTAAAATAAAAATACTTCTAACACAGCACTGCAAAATGCATGTTTATAGAAAGGCCACAGTGCTTCTGTACATCTATACACACAAACGCATGCAGTTAATTTAGGGAAAATAAATTGCTGTCCCTGTGGGGTATATCGCTACATCTAAACTGCACTTCACAATCTCAGCAGTCAGCAATCTTGTAAAATAACATCAAAAGCAAGAAAACACCATAAAACACCAGGGCTTTAAATAAGCTCGGAAAACTGATTAGCAATTTTGCACGTGAAAGTGCCAATCAAGTGTGAAAATGAATAGCATATGCCTCGATTTGCCAAGCAAAATTAAAAATGCTTAAATATTGTAACCTAAATAAAATGTTTTGCTAAAATCAATTCTATCTTGGTTTCATCCGTTTCAGTACCCCCCCAAAAAAAAAAAAAAAACACACACATATACGCATCTCAGTACCACAACCTCCCAACCCTTGTCCCCTTTGCCAGAACCACAAAAACCCTCCTCCCACCAATCTCAGTCACCAACCACCCACCTCACACCCACCCATAAGGTACATGCCAGAAAGAAAAACACCCATCTAAGCCTCCCCAGACAGGACTGCTTTGCCACAAGCTAAAGCTTGAGCTGATTCACCTGCCACAACCCTTCCCCTACCATACCTCTCAACCATTATGACACTTGCTGTCAACTAACAAATATACTGCTGCTTTTATCTTTAGGCTCACGACACTGTTGCAACTATTGCCTTTACTTATTTTTTTTTCTTTCTGCTTTCAAGTCTAAATTTACAGCACCTTTCTTTGTGTTGGCAGCATCTTTTCTGTGAAGAACGGAGGAGGGACAGAATCATTTTGAGGGGTGAAGTGAGGGACATCCTTCATAACTGGGGTCAGTTGACAGGTATGAGTAGCCTCGATTCCACCATACCAGAATCCTCCCCCGCCTCTTCTCAGCCCCACTACCCTCCCCACCCATGTCCCTTCAGACACTCACCCACATCACATACATAGCCTTCCTCCCACCCTGCCAGCTCGAAATAAATCTAGCAATCGCTCCCGTAGTTCTGTGCATAGTAATCCTGAGTTGCTCAACAGTGCCGGCCATGGTATCCTCAGTCTCACCGCCGCTGTCCCAAATGCCGGCAATCACTCCCAGTAGTGTTTTGCACAAAGCACTACTGGGAGTGATTGCCGGCATTCGGGCCTGCTGCAGTGAGACTGAGGATACCATGGGCGGCACTATTAAGCAACTCAGGATTACTTATGCACAGAACTACAGGAGCGATTGCCGGGATTTATTTCTGGGCCACGGCAGTGAGACTGGGAGGCACTCTGAATTGCCTTATGTGGGTGAGGTCTTGGGAGGTGGGGCTGAGATGGGTGGGGGGAGGGTCACGGAATGCATCGCAGTTTTGTGCGATGTAAAAATCAGAATGGCTCGCCCAAGCAGCTGGTTCGTATCGCAAATTGCAATGCGATACCAGCTATTTAAAACCCTGAAACACTAGCAAGCAGCAAATGAAAAATCACTTATACGTTACATCCCAGCAAGATTTAATTAATTTTTATACTACACTTTGTATATATTTCATCAAGCATAATAGATATGCATTGGATACTAGGACTATAGAGTTTTA
This sequence comes from Neoceratodus forsteri, assembly GCA_016271365.2. Classification (NCBI taxonomy): domain Eukaryota; kingdom Metazoa; phylum Chordata; order Ceratodontiformes; family Ceratodontidae; genus Neoceratodus; species Neoceratodus forsteri. The sequence continues at coordinate 337,704,975 of CM028132.1, forward strand.
ATGCCTGCAAATCCATTAGTTTTCTGCCCCGTGTCATAGTTCATTTTACAGACTACTATCTGTAAATTCTATATTGAAGGCATGTGAGGTCAGTTAAGCTAGGGGATTAATCTGGACATTTTACGTTATAATTCGCCACAAGTAGAAGAAAAGACGAGTAGAGACTGCTGACATTGTGAAATGGAGCTGCTGTTGTAAGACATGAAATAAGTGGGTTCGCATCGCAATTTGTGACCCAAGAATCGGGAAACGCAAGTCAAATGTGGCAATGATTAGCAATCATTGCCAACTACCCTGGGTCCTTTAAAAATGCCTTTTTGGGTGCATGTTGCTTTAAATTTTTTTTGTTTGTTTTTCCCTCTCCTCCTCTCCCACACCATGCCCAGCTGCTCTTTCTCCTCCCCCTCCCCCAGTGTATGTGCAGGAGAAATGTGAGACCGTCCTCTTGGAGCCAGTCAGACCAGCAAGCAGGTCCAGGACTTCCAACCAGAGCAAAAAACATAAGTTCCAGTTACTTTTTCCTTTTACTAGACTTTTTTTTATTTTTTTCCAGGTGGTGTACGGTATTTAACGTGCTGATGTTTTGTTTTGCAGGGAGGAGCATTGCCAGGTCATGGGCCACAAGAGGAACCACAGGGCAATGAGGAGCAGAGGAGGCCGAGCGAGAGGGAACCTGATCGGCACCAGACAGGGCAGGCATCGCGGTGTGACACAGATTCAGCGCCAGACCAAGTGGCTTAGCAGCACAGCAGACCTGACAATTGGGAATCTCCAAAAAAGTAAAAAAAAAAAAAAAAAAAACATTTCATTTTATATTGTCGGGGAGCATGGGGGAGGAGTGAACTATGGGAGGGCATGGACTGGACAATGGCACAACTTTGGGGGACAACTTAGCACTGGTGGCCATGTCATGGATTCTGGCCTGCAACTGGGGGGGACTGAACAAGCAGATAGAGACATTAAGTGCTATGCCCTGCAAGTTGCAGTGATGGGAAAGTCATCAAAAAGTAAATGTGCCCCGCTTTTGCAAAGGTCGTAAAGACATAAATAAGCCACAAACAAGTCATTGTGCCCTGCGCAGTCAGTGATGGGTAAGACATTTAAAAGTAATCTATGCCCTGCCTTGTAGAGATGGGAAAAGACATTTTAAAAGTAATCTGTGCCCTGCCTAAAAGAGATGTCCAATGCCCTAGTGTTGTGCCCTGTAATTTTTGCTGTGATTGGAAAAGACATTTTAAAATTTTAAAGTGCCCTGCTTTGCAGAGATGAGAATTAAGACACTAAAAACAAGCAGACCAGTGGGAAAGGACTGCTCTGCAGCAAACTGCAGAGGGGACAATTCAAAACCACAACGTGCATCCAGTTCGGGGAAGGCCAATTTTTAACAAGTGTTCATGCCCTGCTTGCAGAGAATGGGAAATACATAAGATCCTTTCAACAAACCGTGTACCCACATGGGAACAGACATTTAAAATGTTGTGCCATGCTTAGTTTGCAGAGATTTTAATTTAACTTGATGCACTTGTGTCCCTGCTTAATTTGCAAAGAGATGTGCCCTGCTGTGTATCTGGGGAAAAAGAGAACTGTGCCCTTGCTTTATTGGAGTGGTTCACTCTGTGGACTGTCATATCTTAAGGTTACTGGCAGCTCCCAGAGTGTGACAATTTAAGTAAATGATGACGTCCCTGCTGTTGCTTGATCCGGCATGCTCAAAATAACTGCGTTGCTATCGCTGATGTCATTAGGTTTGGCAGCCATAGCCGGGGGGAGGGGGGGCACTGGGGGTCAGAAGCAAATCTCCTGAGCTGCTCATTATTCTTTAATATTAAGCCACTGAAATATGTTACTTTACACCCAGGGACAACACCCTTGTTTGCTAACTTCAAACTTTTTTAATAACTGCAGTCTGCAACATGGCTGGAATAAAAGTGGCAACTGCCGAAGGATGCACCAAAAATATGATCCAGAAAAAAACTGTCTACAGATAAGAAGTGAGGGAGACTTTGCAGTGCGTGTTAGCTGCAAACTGTGCTGCGAGTACAGAAATGAGCTACGTGGGTTGAGGAACTTCAGTGAGGTATTAACTGCAGTGATTCCAGGCCCCCAGCTAAAAGTTGACACCATCCGGAAACATCTTCTGACAGATCAGCACAAGAAAGCTGTTAAAATGTTGAAATTTGGTAGAACAAGGTCACCACTTGCTATATAATCGCCATAACACAACTGGTAAGTTTAAAATAGTGAGGGTAGGGGGTAGCGGGGTTTGGACCCAGACCTAAAACAATTTTAATTTATTTGCAGGGAGAGCTTTCAGTAATGCAGAGGAACAGCATGAAATATCATTCTAGGCAGGCTGATGAAGATCCTGTACATGATGGCCAAAGAGGACATATTTATTAAAAAGTTTGAAGTGAGCAGAACAAGAGAAGTGCCATGGAGTTCATTTGGGCAATAAATACATTAACGCTGTTAGTGGGAAAGAACTCACAATGTGTATTGGCAAGAATCTAGACGAAAACCTGCTGGCAACTGTAAAAAAATGCAAATTAATGGCTAGCTTGGTGGCGCTAAGGGTTAAGGCACTAGATGCCTCACCTCGCGCGATGGCGGCAACCCAGGTTTGGGAACGAGCCCCGGTCGGTGGGGACAGGGAGGGATAGAGTGTCCGTTGGACAGCTCTCCCTTCCCGGAAAAGGTATAGGGACTGCGTCGCTCCTGAGAGACCCCTGGTGCTGACACTGGGGCAGAGCTCGCAGACGCTGGCAGAATTGCACATCTGAGTCTGCTGGGGATACCAGAAAACATGAAAATACCCGACATCTGATAAGCGAAGATGGGACGAATGGTTGGTCCCCATGCCCAATGCCAGGCTTCCAGCTCCATCCTGGGCACTCCCTCCATCCCCTGGTCGTTTCACTAAATTCTAGAGAGAGCGCCAGTGGAGTTGGCGGTCCTGCCCGGGGAGCTCAGAGCCGGGGGGGGGGGTCAGGCGGCCAGGTGTGACAGTCGGGAGATGGGCCCTTGCCCATGGAGTGGAGTCTGGAGCTTCAGGCAGGCGGGAACAGTCCGCACCGTGAGTCCTGCTGGAGAGAGTTCAGGGTCACTGGCGTAAGGCAGGCATAAATAAAGTTGTAACAAAAAAAAAAAGGGCAAATTATTTTTCAGTGCATATGGATGGTTGTACTGACAGTGGTGTAATTGAAAAGGAACTGGTTTATGTAATTTATATAAACCCCATTAATGGTTAAGTGGAAATTTAAGTTTTTACGAATGAAAGCTGTATCAGATGGCACGAGTGAGGGATTGAAAAATGTCCTTTTAGACATTTTTACGGAGTCTGGTATTAATATAAAAAACATGGTTGGGTTTGGGGCTGATGGGGCACCTGTCAACTGGGTGTAAGAAGGGGTATTGCTGCTCTTTTAATGGAAGACATACAGTGGTTAGTTGGGTGTTCACTGTTTCTCACAGATTAGAAATGGCCATAAAATATGCTTTGGATAACACCTATTTCAACGATGTTTCAAACTTTCTGACCCAATTGTTTTCTCTATCAGAAAAGTCCTAAGAGACTTAGAGAATTACGGTCCCTTGCCCAGGCCATGGAGATGTCAGTTGAAAAGCCCAAGAAGGCCCATGGCACATACTGGGTGCAGTATAAACTTCTTGCCACCCGTGCTGTTACCAAATCATTCCCCGTAATTTGTCCCCATTTAGAAACTATGACCGCAGACCCAATTCATGACCAGGCCAAAGCCAAGGGAGTGTTGCAAATTATGACTAAATGTGGTAGTGATGCACAACTTCAGAATGTGGCATGGGTGCACCTGTGTGGAATGTGGCAGTAACGTACAGTTTTAGAATGTTGTCGTGACGTACAATCTCGGAATGTGGCAGTGACGCACACTTTCGGAATGTGGCGGTGACGCACAATTTCAGAATGTGGCAATGACACAACTGTGGAACTTAATGGTGACAGTTTCAGAATGTGGCACTGAAACACAACTTTGGAACGTGGTGTGGATGAGCAATTTTGGAATGTGGCAAGGATGCGCAATTTTGTAATGTGGCTGGGACGCACAATGTCGGATTGTGGCGGGGATGTGATGCACAATTTTTAAATATGATGGGTGCGTACAATTCTGGAATGTGGCAAGGACAAGCAGTTTCAAAATAAAATGGTGTGTCCTGTCACATTCCAACAGTGTACATCCTTACTATACTCCAGAATTGCTAGTCCCTGCTAAATTCTTCGATGTATGTCCCTGTCACATTCTGAGACTGAGTGTCCTACCACAGTGCGAGAAGGTGTATCCCTGCCACATGCAAAGTTTGCATGCCCCGCCAAACATTCTAAAATTTCGCACCACTTTGACATTCAATACCTTGGTCCAGCGCTGCATTCCAAAACCACCTCTTGATGCCTTCCAAAGAACGGTACCATGCATGTGAACATTCTGGAAATGCAAGTACAGTGTCTTTTTTTTTTTTTTTAACTGCAGCTACAGTTTCTATAACTTTAGGGAAATGCATCCTATAAGGCTGCGAACAGGGAGGACTAGTCTGTGACTAATGGTTGTGACATCATCAGTGGCTCTTCTCTGAAACAGGCTTTTTTGAGCAGGGAGTGAAATCAGGGTTACAAAATAGCTCATAACTCTAGAACAAAGTAATGCACAAACCTAACTTTCAGTATGTTATTTATTGGGGGTAGGTTGATTCCGATTATGAAATGTAGTACTTTTGACCAGACTCCCTCTTTAAAACCTCTCTCTGTGTGGGGGCACAGCACAATTTAATCTAACTTGGATTCACACTCCACAATCAGGAGATTTATTTTAGTTTTTATTGACCAGGTAAGCACTAGACAAATAAATTATGTGGGACAGAGGACAAGATAAAACGAGGTGCTGTCCCACATTTATGTTTAACAATATACCTCGCTGTTAGTGGGGTGTACAGAGATCTCTCAACTAATACTACAAACTGCACCTTGACGAGGAAGTATACATTTGATTTCTTGATTCTGCATTACTAATGTGATTATTGTAAAGCCCTGTTGCTGTAACCCCCTCCCTCTCGGAAACCAGGTGTTTCACCTAAATTGGGCTTTCCAAAACAGCACTCAAAGCGAGGCCTTGCTTCATCAGCAGATCTGCCACATAGTCACACTGGTGTTAGCATCTGCCCCCACAACCCTCAGGTCCCCACCCCCACAAGTTCAGGAGTATATACATGAACAGAAACTTACTCTGTCTAAATCCTGGATGGGCCATATCTGAAAGTCGCTGCGGAACGTATTACAGAAGAACAATTGCTAATTTTAAAAAAATAAATAAATGATATTAAAAGCGTCACCAGCAAGCAAATCTCCCCCTCCGCGACCCGAAGTAAATCAAAACCACGGTCAGAACAGAACAGTTCTGTCTGCCTCACGTACACATACCACCGTCGCCACCATGGATTCTGACACGTCGACGGTCATCCTACCGGCAGCAGAGATTGGCCAGTGTAAAGAAACGTACAAGGCGAGTGGGCGGACTCTCAGTTGGGCGGGGTTTTGAATACCACTTTAGCCTGTAAATGGACAGTTCTCCTTGTCAGTCGTATGAAATCGCTCTGGCGATTGGTCAGTGGCGAGTCTTACAGAGGGGCAAACGTGCTAGTCCAAAACCTAGGCGCGGATTAAGGGTGGGTGGGCAGACTCTTTGCGAAAGGTCTGTAAGATTACTGAGTTCGGTATTGAACTCGATGTTGCTTGTTGCAGTAATGGGGATGTCAATCAAAAGCGCTTTCGGCAGTGTTGGGGTATAAGCGGGTAGTACTGGAGGCGTTTAGTCTTTACACAGCGGGCAGTTGTTTGCAGGGGTGTAGCCAGATGTTAAAATACGTACACCGGGACACAGTTGTTGCCATAGGTGCCAGAACGGGGGGGCCACTAGGGCCATGGCCCTACCACTTTTATTAGTGGCCCTGTCACTTTTTGCTATCATGGTAATATATTTAATAGGGGAAAATTTGCCTCTTACATCCTTGGCCCTACCACTTTTCAAACCATTCCGGCACCATTGGTTGTTGCCCCATCTGGTGTAATAAAACTTGTGCACACCCGGACGCTCGTGGTTGCCCAGCCCATGCATGGTAAAGGCTATATATTTGCTCCGTCAGACTACATACCACCTAAGAGCCCCTAAGTATACATCAGGCTATGACTAAGGAGGCTTCAGTGGAATTAATGCATGGGGTGACAGGCGTCCGGCTAGTGCCTACAACCATGCATTAATCCCCAGCAGAAGCCTCCCTTCAGAGTGCTTAATGCACTTGTAACATGACAATCTGAGAGTAGATTTCAGGTTCTGAGGTAGCAAAAAATGCATAGAGGCACTATTTCATGTATGTAGCATTTTACTACGTAGAAAAACACATCTGAACATACAGCCTTCCTGATTTGAGGTCCAGTTTAAGTAAGCAGTAATAACCGACAGGGTGGGCTTTATTGGGAAATACTGGACCACCCATGGATGTAATGAGGCCCACTCTGCTAGGCGGCTCTTTCCAATGGCAGGGACTGGATTTTTTTTTCTTTTATGAATAATTTAAAGGGAAACGGCTCATTACAGCTTGTGTCTTTCTGAAATGGAAATTGGCTATTTCACAACTCGCTTAGCGAGTGGAAAACATGGCGGTTCCTTCGTTTGAAAATTCGGGGTGCCCATGTAATGAGGCAGCCCGAATTGGCACCTGTTTTTTTGCGGGCTCTATTTAAGTAATAATACCTTTTGGGGAGGGGCCTTAGACAAGTAGCATGTACGGTAACCTTCTCGGAGGTGCTGCCTGTCTATGGCAAGGATGATGCTAGGATATTCCACACCATGGAATTCAATGAATGGTTGAAAAACTGGTGTGGAACTCAAGAGTTTTGGCTTCACTGGGGACTGGGGAGCCACCTGGAGGGATGCAGGCTTATACTGGCGTGATGGTCTGCATCTGTCCAGGGGGGGATCCAGGATCCTAGGTGACAGATTTAAATGCTTCATTGGCAAGCATTTAAACTAGCCAAGGGGGGAGGCATTGAAAAGGAGCAGGGAAATCCCAGCTTCCCTCCACAAAGCACAGTACTTAGAGAGGTAAACACCAAAGCAGAGAAGTCAGTAGGGAGCAGGACAGGTATAAATGCAGAAAAAGGTGTTAAGGACAGGGATGGACCTAAAAGGGCCATAAAAAATAAATGGAAGGTGATGAGTACCAATGCCCGTGTCTGTGCAACATGCTCCCTGAACTAGTGGACTTAATGGAAGAGGGATGCCTGTATTTTATGGCAGTCACTGAAACATAGTATACAGAGAACCAGGAGTGGGAAGTCAACATACCAGGATACGCAGTCTACAGGAGGGACAGGGTGGGTAAAAGAGGAGGAGGAGTAGCTCTCTATATAAGGGAAAGGATTAAAGCAACAGAACTAAAGAGTAAACAGGAAGTTGATGAGTCACTATGGGTCACCCTGGAGACAGGAAGTGGCACCACAATCCGCATGGGGGTTGTGTACAGACCCCCATCTCAGGGGGAGGAACTGGACAATTAAATGATAGAAGGCATCCTTAAAATGGCAGAAAAAGAGGAGATATTGTTTATGGGGGCCCTGAATATGCCAGATGTTAACTGGAGTACCTTTGCTGCAGGCACATCCAAGAGCAGAGTCATTCTTGATGGTCTACAGGTGGCATCCCTCAGACAGCTAATGTTGGAACCCACTCGGGAGGGAGCAGTCTTAGACCTGGTACTCTCAAATGGGGAAGGAGAAAGGATCTCAGATTTAGAAGTGGGTACCATCTGGGAACAAGTGACCACCAAACAGTGTGGCTCACAATAAACGCAACCATAGAGTCAAGCCATACAAAAACAAGAGTATTGGACTTTAGGAAGGCTGACTTTGGGAAAATGAGAGAGTGCCTTAGAAAAGCACTAGCAAATGGGCAAGAAGGAGGGGTGGAGGAACAATGGGGAATAATCAAAACAGCCATCGCAGAGGCAACAAGCCTTTGTGTGAAGCAAATCAATAAAACAAAACGAAGGAAAAAAACACTATGGTTCTCAAAAGAGGTGGCAGGGACAGTTGAGAAAAAGATAACATTCAGGAAATATAAGGAAACACAGAAGGAGCAGGACAGAAAACTTTGTCAGTTAAAGCAGAAGGAGGCAGGGAAGGCAGTCAGAATAGCAAAGGCACAAACTGAGGAAAATATAGCCAACTCTGTTAAGAAGGGGGATAAAACCTTTTATAGGTACATTAGGGAGTGAAGAAAGACCAAGGAAAGGATACAGAGACTTACTAAAGGGGAAGGAATGGGGGCAGAGGGTGACAGTGAAAAAGCAGGGATACTGAACGAATATTTCTGGTCGGTATTCACAACAGATGAGGAGGGGGAGGTGCCTAAACCAAACAAGGGAGAAACTCTGAATAGGGGGGTTGATACCAGTCCATTCACAGAAGAAAGGGTTTTGAAAGAACTCTTGAAACTGAGGGTGGACAAAGCAATGGGGCCAGATGGGATTCACCCAAGAATACTAAAAGAACTAAGGGTAGAACTAGTAACACCACTGACTACTCTCTTTAACAAATCATGGGAGGATGGGGTGGTACCCAAGGACTGAGGAGGACAATGTGATTCCACTTCACAAAAGTGGGAGCAGGGCAGAGGCAGGAAACTACAGACCAGTTAGTTTGACTTCAGTGGTAGGGAAAATGATGGAATCACTCTGAAGGAAAGAATTGTTGAGTACCTAGAGGCCAGTGGGGCACAGGACCCAAGGCAGCATGGTTTCACAGCAGGAAGGTCATGTCAGACGAACCTAATATATTTCTTTGACTGCGTGACCGAAGTAGTAGACCAGGGAGGGGCTGTGGATATGGTCTACCTAGATTTTAGCAAGGCATTCGACACAGTCTCACACAAAAGATTAATATACAAGTTAGCCAGCCTTGGAGTGGGTCCCTAGGTGGTAGCCTGGATAAAAAACTGGCTGGACAACAGGACGCAAAAGGTAATAGTAAGCGGAGTCCACAGTGAAGAAAGGAGGGTAACTAGCGGGGTACCGCAGGGTTCGGTACTGGTACCGGTCCTCTTTAATATCTTTATAAGTGACATTGGAGAGCACCTGGAAGGAAAGGTATGCCTCTTTGTAGATGACACAAAATCTGCAACATGGTTGATACACAAGGTGGGGTGGAAAGAATGAAAAGGGACTTGGCAAGGTTGGCGGAATTGTCAACTACATGGCAGTTCAGATTCAATGCAAAGAAGTGCCAGGTAATGCATCTGGGAAACAAAAACCCAGGGGAAGAGTACACAGTGGGGGGTGAGATAATAACAACAACAAAAATCGAAAGAGACCTAGGAGTAATTATATCAGATGACCTAAAGGTGGGCAAGCAATGTGAGAAGGCAGTAAGGAGGGCTGGGGGGGATACTGGGATGCACAGGGAGATACATCAACAGTAGAAAACAGGAAGTTGTTATCCCTCTCTACAGACAGTTAGTGAGACCCCATCTGGAGTACTGCTTGCTATTCTGGAGACCCCATCTCTGCAAAGACATAGACAGACTAGAGGCTGTTCAGAGGAGGGCAACCAAAATGGTGCAGGGTCTGCACCAGAAGACAAACGAGGAGAGACTAAAGCAGCTTAATATGTATACCCCTGAGGAAAGGAGGAAGAGGGGGGACATGATAGAAACTTTCAAGTATCTCAAGGGAATTAACAAGGTACAAGAGGGTAGTATCTTTCTGAAGAAGAGATGTGCAAGAATAAGGGGGCACAATTTGAATATAGAGGGGGGGGACGGCTCAGAGGTAATGTTAGAAAGTATTTTTTCACAGAGAGAGTTGTGGCTGCATGGAACAGCCTTCCTGAGGAGGTTGTGGAGTCAGGAACAGTGGGAGAATTCAAGAATGCATGGGACAGGCATAAGGCAATTCTAGTGGGGGTCAGGAGGAAGAAAGCTGTTGATTAACTAGAATCTGCAGCTTATCCATCAGGTAGGGAAATGGGCAGACTGGGTGGGCCAAGCGGTCCTTATCTGCCGTCAAATTCTATGTTTCTAATATCCGACAGGGTGGGCGGTATTGGGCACTGCCAGACCGCCCAGGGGCGTAATGAGGCTCGACGCCGCAGGCAGAGGGCCTTATATGCCCTGGAATGTCTGGTATTGCCCATACCACCCACACCGGAGGGTATTATTGGGCTTAGAAAATGGGCAACTGCATTAAATAATATTTTTAAATAACATTTTTTTATTTTTAAGTGTTACAACTCTTTGCTGTTTGATTTCTTTGTAATAAAATAGTTCCTTTCTGCAGGCAGCTGTCTCATCTGGTTGTAATGGTCCCCCCCCCAAGCAGGTACAGGTAATTCTGATGTTTTCTGTGGATTTGCCTTTTTTGAGCTGGGTTACTGTCAAGGTTAAAAGATGAACTAATTAGAAATGAGAGGAGCAGAAGTGGTGGGCAGGTGATCACACCGTGGAGCAGAGAAATGCATTTAAAATCAGGAGAGGAGCGCGATCCCAAGTCAGGGCAGTTTCTTTTTTTTTGCATCCGCAGTCAGAGATGCCACGGAGCTCCTGCTTGTAAGTCAATACGTACTAGGAAGACCATGGTTATTTGCTCCCCACCAATGTGTGTTCCCTCAGCAGTACTATTCGCCCCCTCCCAACTATGTTTGTTCCCTTAGCAATATTCGGTGGCAGTAAATGTTGGAAGTGGCAGAGCGGCCTGGTGGTGCTGAGGGTTGAGGCGCTGGATGCCACACCTTGCACCACGCGGGCGACCCGGGTTCGGGAGCGGACTCGGGTCGCCAAGGGGAGAAAGGCTGAGTGTCTGATGACAGTTCGCCTTTGAGGGGAGGGTGGGTGATCCATCTCAGCAAACGGGGACCTCTGGCGGAGGCTGTGGGCACGACAGCTCATGTGCACCTCAGGGATTTGATAGGACACGGAGGGGAGGCCTGTGGACAAATCACCTCTAGGAGCTGCAACATCTAGGGGAAGGACGTTGTGGACATCGGCACTTTCGCCTTGACGTTGAGGGCAGCAACGTCCTCACAGAATAGGGGAAAATCAGCCTCCAGAGCCAGGTAGACAGAGCGCCGAACCCAGCCCTGATGTGCCACTGACTGCCGCTCTCCAGGGGACGACATTAAGGTACAGGGGTTTCACCTAACCCTAAACCCCGCCTGGGGGGAGTAATCTGCAGCAGGATGAGGAACCCCAAGCAACATGTAAGTCAGTGGTAGGGATGGGTTCAGTTGGCAACTCCTGAAGGGACGGCTCTGGTAGGGACGTAGGAGGGGAGAAAAAGAAATTACAAAAAAAAAAAAAAGGAAGTGTCAGAGCAGCTTACATTAGGTAAGCAGTCCCGTTTCATGGCTTTCACTTTCTTCATTTCTTTCTCCCGTGACCCACTCGCCCGTTAGCTCCAACTACCAACTTGCAGTTAAGTTCATGGCACTTGGAGTGCTACTGGAGCCAGAGCAAGCTGGGACGAAGCGGTCTGTAGTAAAGCCTAGCACGCAACATGGTACAGCTACAAGTTTAAAAGAAACTTGACATTGTAAAAAAAAAGGGGGTATTGAATAAAACCGATGCAGAGCCTGGTTGGGAAACGAGAGCTTTTTGGACTGTAACTGCCGCCTGCTGTACCTCCCGGTGGCACAGCTTCATTTCCCTGTCCCACTCATGTGGAGCAGGCCACTGCCTGAACTCTGTACGGGTTGAAGTTAGAAGTGCCTGCAGGCACTTTCACTTCAGGGCGATCTCGCAGCGCAGCTGGCTGCAGCATCAGCCTCAGCATAATTTCCACCTGCCACTGTCCAAGATCAATAGCACATAATTCAGGAACTCAGGGAGCCCCCCACCAGATCCCAAGAAAGAAAATTAATTTATTTTAAATTGGCAACAGCCCCAGAGTGGTAGCTCACTAGTCCACCATGGCTGTAAGCTTTGAGGGAGCTGAGTTACGACTAGCTATGTCACAATTTTACAGTAGCCTTAATAAAAGGAAAAAAAATGTTGCTCTTTGTGCTGTTATTATTTTAATTGTAGGAACTGGTTTGATTACTGAGTGTGTGTGTGTGTGTGTGTGTGTGTGTGTGGGGGGATGGCACCTCTCACTAAGGAATGAATAAAATGGCGGCAGTTTGAAATTGTGTGCCCAGTGCTTCAGCCAATGATGAAGCAGGCTGGGCACAAGAATACTTAGCTGGGCAAGAGGCAGGATTGTGCTGGGACTTTTTATTTGGTGGGCATCTATTGAAAGTTAATGTACCCCTGTGGAATGGGTACTAGCCAATCAGATGCCTCCAAATAAAAAGCCAATTTTTAAAGTAAGCAGTAATACCCAACAGACTGGGCTTTATTGGGAAATACCAGACTGCCCAGGGGTGTAATGAGGCCCGACACCGCAGGCTGAAAGCCATGATCAGCATGCATTTATTTTTCAATGGAGCCCGCAAAAAACAGGTGCCAATTCGGGGTGCCCCATTACTTGGGGAATCCTTGGGCACCCTGAATTTTCAAATGGAGGAGCCGCCATGTGTCCCACACGCTAAGCGAGCTGTGAAATAGCCAATTTCCACTTCAGAAAGACACAAGCTGTAATGAGCCATTTCCCTTTAAATTAGTTATAAAAAAAAAAATCCAGTCCTTACCATTGGAAACAGAGTCACCTAGCAAAGTGAGCAAGCAACAGGGCAGCCGGTCCAAAGGTAGTAGTGGAAGGACTTGGGGATTGAGAGAGAGATGGCAAGCAGGTGATCAGTTGGCAATGGTGAGGCATACCAGTGGGAGAGCAAGTAGGTGGGTGGGAGAAATAGCATGAGCTCAGCAGCAGTGGGGACAGCAGGTAGGGAAGAGCACAGGACAGTGGGGACAAGAGACACTCGGAACAGAGAAAAAAATCAAACTGTGCTGCGTGTCACAGAGCGCTACTGCCCCTGTCTCTTACACACACATACACACTGGCAATACTGGAGGTTGCGCATTCTGTCACTCTCTTTCTCAGCTAACCTGTACCAGAGGTGGTGTGTTCGGCATGTCTCTCTCTTTCTCCTTTGTCTTGAATCTTCAGAGAAAATTTGCCTCTTGATATTGCTTATCCCTGCTGTCTGTGTGTGTGTGGAGGGGGACAAGCAACCATGACGACCACATGAAAATGTTGAAACTATGGAGGCTTCAGAGGCACAAAAGTCTTAGGCTTTAAGGAAAAAAACAGTACTGAAATACAGGCAGAATAACTATTTTATAACAAAAAACTATCTCACACAAGAAAGTGTTTTAACATTTACACATATTTTTTTTCCCAAACATATAAAATGCAGTTTCCCATTTTCTAAAGCGCAATAATACTCTTCAGAGTGGATTCACAAAATACTGGACCTTCCATCGACAGGCGCCCTCCCGGCGGCCAGGCCCTCATTACACCCCGGCGGTCTGGTATTTCCCAATAAAGCCCACAACGTCAGTATTATTGCTTACATAATATCTGATTTACAACTCACTATCAAGTCGTAAAACAGTACGAAAGCCAATTAAGGCAACCAATTCATATATTTACAAATGTACCTGTAATAAAGGAAGGTACTGAGAATTTAGATAGCCCTCACTATATACCAGACACACTGAGTGAGGACTTAGTAAACATAGAATTTGATGGCTGATGAGGACTGCTTGCCTATCTAATCTGCCCATTGCATTAGTGGGCATTAATGAGAAGCCAATTCACCAGTAACGTTATGATGAAGCAGCTGGTGATAAATAAAAATCTGTTAGAATTATTAAGAGAAGACATGGCAAGGAACAGTTTTAAACTAAATGAAGTCCAGAGACCCCTAGAATCTGTCTTTACAAATACAGACCAAGGCAATACAGGAGATGAACCCGAGGTAGATACTGGATGTATTCTAAAGCCAGGCTTTAGTTCAGTTATTATACCAAAAGTCACAACTTCTCCTGATAGGGAAACTAGGAAAAAACGCAAAGTAAAGGAAAACAAAAAATGGGAAGAAATCTTCTGACTGTAAGGAAACAAAGAATAAATACTCTGTGCCCAAACAAGGGGATCACTGTACAGAGGTAACTTCAAGAGAATCTTCAGACAATATAGACAGATTTAACGGTAAAGATAGTAGCACTCAGATACTGGTAACTAAAACGGAAAATACATCAAATACCCTAATTGAAGGACTAAACAATTTAGAGCATGAAATAAAACAACTTAATCAAGTGATAGGGATATCTACCCTGAGGAAAAGAAAAGACAGGAGAAGTCTAACCTGGACAGCCAAAATGTACTATGCAATAGTAAAGACAAGATGACCGTAGGATACAACAGACCATTTGTTAGATTAATGGGCACAAGTGATTGCATAACCATGGAAACCAGTATCCAGTACTCACAACCAAAAGAGAGTATTAATTCCCTACTGGATATAGATTTACAAGAGGAAGACACTGAAGAAGCCAAAATAATGCAGCTAGACTCTGCCACCTTGATCAATGTATTTTTCTCGTCAGCCAGAGCAGCTAACTATCTCTGGCTGAGTGGGTCAGCTACACAAAACTGCAAAGTCTATATAAGCTTCCCCAATAGACACAATTTTAACAAAAAAGAAATGTCAGAGAATAGGTTGACAAAAGAAGAAACCTCACTGAGCCTTTTTGGATTACATCAGGTAGAAGATGAAAACGGAAAAAAAATTTACTGATGTTATCTGTAACTTCTTAAATATTTTGCATATCCCCATAGGTTACGAGGGTGCTATTAAAGCTCATAGAATCAAACCTGACAGTCAGGTGGAGCAGCTGGTTAAAAATAAAGAACTAGCAGATACAATTCCATGAAAATATCAAATCCTAGACAAACTAGGCTTATACTGTATGTGGTAGACTCTAACATGCTAGGAACAAATGCTAAGGATATGTACTCCAAAACATATACTATGACCCATAACAGATACCAAGTTTTAGCTGGGTATTTTGATTGATGGTTACTGCCCACAGAAACTAGCATCTTAGGGAATGATACACTAGACAGTAAAATAGCCTTCAAAGATACGCTTTCTTTACTATCATGGAACATAGCAGGTCTCTGGCGGAGCATGATTCCTCTATGGAGTCACCCACAGTGGAGACCAAGGAGGATGCTGGGAACCTCCACAATGCAGACCCACAGGAGGGTGGCACAGGACCCCATGGGGGAAGGAAACAACTCCTGGTGGAGGACTCAATTCTTAGGAGGGTAGAACTGGGAGAGGGAGGGGAGAAGGAGGTAAGGTGCCTGCCCGGCACCATGGCTTGGAGGGACAGGAAACGAATCCTCAGGATTGTGGGAGCAGCTGCAAGGGGGAGTGAGTTGGATGTCATTATCCACCTAGGAACAAATGACCTGGCTGAGAATGGGATCAGAGCAGTGCAACAGGAGTTGTGGAGGGGCCTTAGACAAATAGAACACACAGTAACTTTCTCGGAAGTGCTACCTGTCTGTGGCATGGATGAGGCTAGGATACTCCGCACCATGGGATTCCATGACTGGTTGAAAAACTGGTGCAGAGCTCAGGGATTTGGCTTCATTGGGGACTGGGGCTCCACCTGCAGGGATGCAGATCTATACTGGTGTGATGGTCTTCATCTATCCAAGAGGGGAACCAGGATCCTAGGTGATAGGTTTAAATGCTTCATTGGCAAACATTTAAACTAGCCAAGGGGGAGGCACTGAAAAGGAGAAGGGAAATCCTAGCCCCCCCAAAATAAATCAGGGTAGTTAGTGAGGTAAACACCAAAATAGAGCAATTGATGGGGAGAAGGGCAGGGGTAAATGGAGAAAAAGACAAAGGCAGTAAGGACAGGGATGGGGCAAAAAGAAATAAAGCCATCAAAAAATGGAGGTTAATGAGTACCAATGCCTGTAGTCTAAGTAAAAAGCTCCCCGAAATGGTGGCTTTGAAGGAAGAGGAATGCCTGGATATCGTGGCAGTCACAGAAACATGGTACACAGAGAACCATGACTGGGATGTGAACATGCCAGGATACACAATCTACAGGAGGGACAGGGAGGGAAGAAGATGAGGAGGAGTAGCTCTCTATGTAAAGGAAAGGATCAAAGCAACAGAACTAAAGGGTAAACAGGAAGGAGAGGAGGCACTGTACCCTGGAGACTGGAAATAGTACCACAAACCACACAGGGGTTGTATACAGACCCCCGTCACAGGGAGAGGAAATGGACAAGGAAATGATAGACGGCATCCTTAGGATGGCAGAGAAAGGGGAGATATTGCTGATGGAGGACCTGAATATGCCAGATGTTAACTGGAGCACCTTTGCTGCAACCACATCCAAGATCAGGGCCATTCTTGATGCCCTACAGGGGGCATGCCTCAGACAGCTAGTTTTGGAACCCACTCGGGATGGAACAATCTTAGACCTGGTACTCTCAAATGGGATGAAGAGAGGATCTCCGATCTTGAAGTGGGTAGCCATCTGGGAACAAGTGACCACCAAACAGTGTGGTTCAAGATCAACTTAGCTGTAGAGTCAAGCCATACAAAAGTGAAGGTACCGGACTTCAGGAGGGCTGATTTGTCAAAATGGGAGAGTGCCTCAGAAAAACACTAGCAAACAGGCAAGAAGGTGGGGTGGAGCAACAATGGGGAAACATCAAAACTGCCATCACAGACGCAACAAGCCTTTGTGTGAAGCAAATAAACAAATCAAAACAAAATAAAAAACACTATGGTTCTCAAATGAAGTGGCAGGGAAGGTTAGGGAGAAAAAGATAGCATTCAGGAAGTATAAGGAAATACATAAGGATCAGGACAGAGCACTGTACCAGTTAATGCAGTCAGAATAGCAAAGGCCCAAATCAAGGAAAAGATAGCCAACTCAGTTAAGAAGGGGGATAAAACCTTTTATAGGTACATTAGGGAGCAAAGAAAGACAAAAGCAGAGATACTGAGGCTGTATAAAGAGGAAGGTGGTTGGGCAGAGAGTGACAGTGAAAAGCAGGGATACTGAACGAATACTTCTGCTCAGTATTCACAATGGAAGAGCAGGGGAAGAGATACTTAATCCAGTCAATAGAAGCACTCTGGATAGAGGGGTTGATATTAGTCCTTTCACAGAAGAAAGGGTTCTGAAAGAACTCTTAAAACTGAAGGTGGATAAATCAATGGGGCCTGATGGGATTCATCCCAGAATTCTAAAAGAACTAAGGGAAGAACTAGTAGCACCACTGACTACCCTTTTTAATAAATCATGGGAGGATGGTGTGGTACCTGAGGACTGGAGGAGGGCAGATGTGTGTCCCCTTCACAAAAGTGGAAGCAAGACAGAGGCAGGAAACTACAGAGCTGTCAGTTTGACCTCAGTGGTAGGGAAAATGATGGAATCACTTCTGAAGGAAATAATTGTTGAGTGCCTAGAGGCTAGTGGGGCACAGGACCCAAGGTAGCATGGATTCACAGCAGGAAGGTCATGTCAGACAAATCTAATAGATTTCTTTGACTGGGTGACCGAAGTAGTAGACCAGGGAGGGGCTGTGGATATGGCCTACCTAGACTTTAGCAAGGCATTTGACACAGTCCTGCACAAAAGATTAATAAACAAATTAGCCAGCCTGGGAGTGGGTCCCAGGATGGTAGCCTGGGTAAGACACCGGCTAGACAATAGGACACAGAGGGTAATAGTAAATGAAGTCCACAGTGAAGAAAAGATAATGGGGTATGCAGGGTTCAGTTCTGGGTCCGGTCCTTTTTAATGTCTTTATAAGTGACATTGCAGAGGGACTGGAAGGAAAAATATGTCTCTTTGCAGATGACACAAAGATCTGCAACAGGGTTGATATGCAAGGTGGGGTGGAAAGAATGAAAAGGGGCTTGGCAAGGTTGGAGGAATGGTCAAATGTATGGCAGCTTAGATTCAATGCAAAGAAGTGCAAAGTAATGCACCTGGGAAACAAAAACCTAGGGGAAGAGTACACAGTGGGGTGTGAGATACTGACAACAACAAAAATGGAAAGGGACCTGGGAAGTAGTCATATCAGATGACCTAAAGGTGGGCCAGCAATGTGAGAAGGCAGTAAGGAGGGCTGGAGGGATACTGGGATGCATAGGGAGAGGCATCACCAGTAGAAAACAGGAGGTTGTTAGCCCTTTGTACAGACAGTTGGTAAGACCACATCTGGAGTACTGTATACAGTTCTGGAGACCCCATCTCTGCAAAGACATAGACAGAATGGAGGTTGTCCAGAGGAGGGCAACCAAAATGGTGCCGGGTCTGCACCAGAAGACATATGAAGAAAGACTAAAGGAGCTTAAGATGTATAGCCTCAAGGAAAGGAGGGAGAGGGGGACATGATAGATACTTTCAAATACCTCAAGGGAATCAACAAAGTCCAAGAGGGTGGCATCTTTCAGAAAAAGAGATGTGCAAGAACAACAGGGCACAATTTGAAGATGGGGGGCAACTCAGAGGTAATGGGAGGAAGTATTTTTCACAGAGAGGGTTGTAGATGCATGGAACAGCCTTCCTGTGGAGGTCGAGAGTCAAAAATAGGGGGGGAATTCAAGAATGCATGGGACAGATATAAGGCAATTCTAGTTGGGGGGGTAGGAGGAAGTAGTCTGTTGGTTAACTAGAATTTGCAGCTTATCAGTTAGGTAGGGAAATGGGCAGACTAGGTGAGCCAAGCGGTCCTTATCTGCCATCAGATTCTGTGTTTCTATGTCTGAAAAAACACGCTTGCTGATACTGATTGGAAAGATTTTTTTGGGAGATGTGATGTTTTAGCCAGACAGGAAATATGGCATGAAAAAGATGAAAACATCTATATAAATGGGTATGAACTACATCACTACCCTGGTAAAAGGGTACAAAAAATAGGAAGGTGCTCTGGTGATATTGCCACCTATTTTAAAGCT
This sequence comes from Neoceratodus forsteri, assembly GCA_016271365.2. NCBI lineage: Eukaryota > Metazoa > Chordata > Ceratodontiformes > Ceratodontidae > Neoceratodus > Neoceratodus forsteri. The sequence continues at coordinate 337,723,942 of CM028132.1, forward strand.
GGTTCTTTTAAAAAGGTCAGTTGTAATGAAAAAGGAAGAAAATGTTATTACAAAGAGACAGGGAAACATAGTTTTGTGGTTATAAACTGTTACATCCCCCCAGAAAATTCAAGATTGTATGCAGCAGATATCTGGGAACATCTTAAGGAGTTCCTAAATGATCTTGTATGTATTCACTCTTTTATAGGAATATTATTAGTGGGTGATTGTAACGCTGGCATTGGTAAATTTGATGGATATGTACAAAATTCCTTTTATGTATATAATACTACTGATACAATGGTACCAAGGGTTTCTAAAGACCAAAAAATTAATCCCTCTGGCTCAAAATTAATAGAAATAATGAGTGAATTTAATCTTTACCTACTGAACGGAAGATGAACCAGAGGTGGCTGTGGTGACTGGGCATATATGTCTGCCAGGGGCGCTTCAGTTGTAGATCTCGCCCTTTAGCCAGAACTTCACCTCACTGTATATGGGAATGACTGTATGTTAAAAATAGATCTGAAAGTGACCACTTCCTACTTGTTCTTTTAAGTAAAGATACCCATTGTAATGGCACCACATATCCAACACAGATACCTTTTTCAGAAATTAGAGCACAACATATTTTTTAATGGTAACAGGATTCCAGTTTGTATGTAAGTGACATAATTGTCAATTCGATTCTATGTGAGGACATTACATTTCTTGAGAGCTGCAAGTTCAGCTTTCTGATCGAAAATCTGATAAACATATATAATAGAATGAAAGAAAGACTAGAAGTCACAATAAAAATCAAATAAGGAACTGACCACATCAATGGTTGGTTTGATTCAGAATGCAAGGGATTCAAAAGAGAAATAAGGAAATTATGTAAGCTATTCAAACTCAGGAAGACTAATAAGACTGAAAGAACTGAATTTGATTACTAAACAATATAAAAAACCTTATAAAAAAGAGGCATACTACATCAAACAGTGGGAACTAATGCTTAAAGCTGTCACTACTAAAGACTCAAAAATAATCTAGAATCTGGTAGCTAAAGGAATAAATAAGTATAAGTGTAAAATAGATACTTATATAACAAAGAAAAATAGAGAGATTTCTTTATAAAAAAAATTTGGGACCCAGAAGCAGATGACTCTTCCCCAATAGATGACTGGAGTGACATCCCACAAATTATCATCTCTTTTGAGGAAGTTCTTTTAGTAATCAGTACTCTAAAAAAAAAAAAGAAGGTACCTGGACCAGACGGTATTCCGGCAGAGGTATACCTCTCCCAGACTACCCTCTGGTGTAACTATCTAACAATGTTTTATAATAAATGTATACATAAAAAAAGATTTCCCAAAACATAGAGGGGGGCCATATAGTTCCAATCCACAAAAAGGGAAACACAGCTGATCCTGCAATGTGCCGCCCTGTAAGTCTGCTGGACATAAATTTAAAAATCTTTGCTAAGATACTATTACATAAGCTTACAGCAGAGATTGAGAAGACCGGTGGTATATCACCCTTACAGATGGGATTTAGGAAAAACTACTCCACCTGCAATAACATCTTTATATTGCACCATTTAATAGAAAAATATGTAATTCTCCAACAACAAAAGCTGCATATGGTATTTATTGATTATTCTGCAGCTTTCAACTCGATTTCTAGGAACATATTATGGCAACTCCTATTAGATATGGGCATTAATAAAAACCTGGTGTACATAATCTATAATTTATACACTAACATCTGGGCAACAATAAGAACAGGAACTAATGGAGAACTGTCAGTACCCCTATCCACCAACAAAGGGGTGCATTGGGGCTGTGTCCTAGCCCTGATACTTTTCTCTCTATATTTATTATTTATGTATTTATTAATCAGAAAGAAGTCTGTTGGTGACCCTTGATGTGAATGCACTATATACAAATATCCCACATGGTGATGGTTTAAGAGCAATGGAATTTTATTTAAATTGTAGAGAGGTTTTTGATCCACCAACCGAGGTACTGGTGAGTATCGCAAATTTGGTGTTAAAATGTAATGCCTTTTTCTACAAACAGGATTTTTTCTTGCAACAGAAATGTGTTGCCATGGGTGCTAGCTGTGCTCCCAATTTTGTGAATCTTTACATGGCTAAATGGGAATTAGAGACAGTAAGAAATCAAAATAACCCATTTTTGAATGAAATTGATATTTGGAGTTGTTTTATTGATGGCATTTTTGTTATCTGGAAAGGAACAGAGTCAAAACTTTCCAAATGTGTTAGATTCTTAGAAGGGAGCAATCCTAATCTGAAATTCAGTATTTCCTGTAGTAAAAAAGAAATCAGTTTTTTGGACTTAAAAATAAAGAAAGCCAACATAGGCGGACTGACAACTAAGCTATACAGGAAACCAACTGATAGAAACACCTTATTGCAGGCTAATAGTAGCCATCCAGGGCATGTCATTAGGGCTATACCTAAATGACAGTTTATCAGAACTAAGAGAAATTGTGGGACACAAACTTTATATGAAAAAAGTGCAGTTGACTTATAACAGAGATTGCTGACTAGAGGGTATGCAAAGAATATTGTACAAAAAGCAAGGGAAGAAGTAGAGAATTTTCCGAGAGAGGATTTGTTAAAAGAAAAAGAGAAGAAAAGCAAAAATAAACAGGACATCCAGACATGCTTTACAAGTACATATAATGAATGCACAGTCCAGGGACATTGCCGATATAGTTAAAAAGCACTGCATGTTAGGACCAAGGTCTAAAAAATCTATTAAAAGAAGGTCCCAAAATAGTTTATAGAAAGGGACAGAGTTTACAAGACCATTTAGTTCACTCAGTACAGCCACTAGATTTTAAACCAAGAATGTGGTTGCCACAAACAGGTTATGGTAGCCACAAATGTGGCAATTGCAAATTTTGTCCACAAGTAGTCAGTAGCAAAGTATTTACTCATCCTCTCACTAGTAAAATGCACCCTGTAAGGGGCTTTATGACATGTGTGACTAAAGGCCTGATATATTTAGCAGTCTGTAAATGCAGTGCATTATATGTAGGCAAAACAAAACAGGCTTTTAAAATTTGGATAAAAGAGCATAATAGAGCCACAGAAAATGGTGATATAAACAAGCATTTGTCAATGCCGAATGTTGTCACGCTGGCATTGGCTTTGGTAGTGCCAGAGGTAGAGATGCATAATAGGAATGGCAGTGAAGTACTGAAGTGACGCCAACCCCACCCTCACCCTGTAGAGAGCGACAGGCATTGGGGTGTGCATTTGGGTTGTCAGCTATAACGCTCATGCCATTGTACATCACCCTACCCTGTAGACACTGACAAGTGTTGTGGTGTGCTTTGGGGTCTTTGGGCATTGTACTTACCCCATTACATAAGGAAATATGCTGACATGGGTGCAGTACAGGAGAATGGGGTGAATTCTGTGGCCAAACAGTGCTAGGCACACCACGATGCCTGTCAGTGGCTGCAGGGTGGGGGTGGGGGTGCAATGGCGCAAGCATTACATCCGATGGTCCCAAGTCACATCCCTGGCGCCTGTTAGTCTGTACTGGGTGGGGTGCTACAGTTGGAAACCCTAACATCGAAGGGGTGCGGTGGTATTTTCACTCCAGATTTTCAACATGTGCTGTTTTCGAGGCCACCTCATGAGAAGTGACACCATCAGTTTGTGAACTGAAAGGTGGTTTTGCACAGCGGCTACACCATTTGGTGACACAGGAATGAAAACACAATTTGGGCAGGATGTGGAGAATGGCAACTGTATTGTTCATGAGGAAGCATAAAAAATGGCAACGTTGAAAATCTGGAGTGAAAATATGAAACATTGGTAAAATCATTAGCATGCATAGAAACTGCGCAACACACGGCTGTAACCCAATTATTTGTGGCAGCTTGTTAGCCACATTTTTAGCATAGGCATTTTGGGACCTCCCCTCATGAACAGTGACACTGTGATTTTGTTAATCAGTCCCAAAAGTTGATTTCCCACAGCGACCACGCCATTGTGGGCCACAGGTGTAGAAACACATTTTGGGCAGGATGTGAAAAGTGGCAGCTGTACTGTTGATATGGAGGTGTGAAAAAATGCCAGTGTTGAAAATCTGGCATGAAAATATTGCAAATTTGCGAAGTTACAAGGGTGTGTGAAAACTGCACAATGCATGCTTGCAACACAGTCATTTTATGGACTTTTGAAGCAAATTTTCAACATAGGCATTTTAGGACCTCTGCTCATGAACAGTGTCACCGTCATTTCCTCACACTGTCCCGAAAACTGATTTCGCACAGCTATCGTGCAGCTCTGCACCTGACATGCGAAAATACATTTCGGCCAGGATATGTAAAATGACAGCTGTACTGTTCATAAGGAGGTGTGAAAAAATACCAATTTTGAAAATCTGGAGTGAACATATTACAGATTCACTAAGTTACAAGCGTGCATGCAAACTGCGCAACGCACGCTCGTAAAACACTCATTTTATGGACTTTTGTCAGCAAATTTTCAACATAGGCATTTTAGGACCTCTGATAATGAACAGTGTCACTGTCATTTTCATAATATGTCTTGAACATGGATTTCCCACAGCGACTGCGCTATTCTGCGCCGGGAGTGTGAAAACACATTTTGGCCAGGATGTGAAAAATTACAGCTGAACTGTTCACAAGAAGGTATGGATTTTTCCCACCAAATCTGCAACATAGGCTTTTTGAGAGCCCACCTCATGAATACTAGCACTGTCGTTTCGTTAATCGGTCCCGAAAGGTGATTCCACGCAGTGACTGCGAAATCACCTTTTGGGACTGATTAATGCCATGACAGTGCCATAATTCATGAGAAGGGGTCCCAAAAACCCCATGTTGAAAATTTGGTGCCAAAATTCAAAAAAATGCCTGAGATATGCATCAAAGTTGGAAAAAACCTATTTATTCCATTATACAGCTTACCTACATTTCCTCAGTTCGCGGTCAGCTTTGAAGAGTGCAGACGTGTTCCCGGTTCACCGAAGATCGTTATGCCATGCTCCAGAGGTAAGTATGGGGTGAGGGGGTTGTGGGGAGGCAGGGTGCGCAGTGGGTGGGTGCGGGTTGTGGGAGGGGGGCAGGGAGATGGCGAGGGACAGTTTTTGTTTTACAGGGTTTAAAAAAAATGTCGTGGGACAGTTTTCATTTTTCAGGTGGGATTTGGCATGCTGGGGTGGGCTCCCAGCATACCACCTCAGTGTTTGTGGGTGGGGGTGCTTTAGCTGACGAGGATTGAGCACTCTCTGTTGGCACACGCACCAAAGTGGGGGAACGGTTAAGGATTGGGCACCCCCTTGGCACATAACAAATTGGGGATAGATGATGCCGACGGGAGTGGGTCTCCCCGTCGGCAAAGAAAACTGAATGAGCTGGGGATTGGGCACCCCTTGGCACATAACAAATGGGGGGGAGAGAGTGCATGATGCCGATGGGGAGTGGGCTCCTCCATTGGCAAAATACAGGGGGTAAAAGCCGACAGAGATTGGGCCCCCCGTCGGCAAAGAAAAACTGTTGGGGGGGAGCATGATGCCGAGGGGGATTGTGCACCCCCCTCAGCAATCAACAAAAGGGGGCACACATTATGCCGACAGGGAGTGGGCTCTCCCGTCAGCATTGTGACAGGCAGCTGTGGTGGCAGTCACTGCTGCCATGTTACCTGCACCACTAGAGGCGTGTTATGGTCACACTGCATGAGAGCTTTGCTCTCATTGCAGCAGACCTTTTCTTTGTTGAGGTGGCCACATTAATCATGCATGAGGTCAGTGCCTCCTGCTGCCTGATTGGGGAATGAGGGCCACACCTTCTGATACATGCCCTGCATTCACCCAACAGTGACCACGCCTTCAAATCTGCTACTACCACAAGATGTTGGCTGGCACAAGCCAACATAAAAATACTTTAGCAACACACATTATGAAAAACAAAGATGAACATGGTTTTATATTCATTGGTTTGGAAAAACCAGTGATGAGTAGAAGAGGGGGTGATTTATGAAAACCTCTTACTTAAACGAGAACAATATTGGATTATGGCCTTAAACGCATGGAAGGGAAAGGACTAAATGGAAGATTAGAGTTAAAACCGTTTTTAAGAAAGTAATAAAAATACTGTAGAAATTGTTAGACTGTATAAGAATATTGTTTATTATGTTTTTAGATGTAATTTTTCTATTTTTTCCTTTTTCAGATTTGCCCTGGAGTCTCACCAAAAAACAGAGACATGGTGCAATCTCTGATTTTCTCTTTCTACAGCAGGTTTGCAATTATGTCTAGTGCATATGGTTATATTAACTTTCTTAGCACAGAAAAATTAGTGCGTATAACAGTAATGGGAGTTGTACAAATCATCCCCAGAATATAAGTATAATAATAATGCTGAATTTTAAACTAACTGTATGGAGTGTCACATTTTAAATGTTTTTGGTGTGTTTGTCATTTTAATTGTTAAAGTTTTATAAACAGGATTTGATCTTCACCTATTACGCCTTTGAGAAAGCTTGAGTAAGAGTGAAACATGTCAGGTGCTTGGTGACGTGTCGGGATTGGTATCCAGGAAGTGAATGTGAGCAGCTGTGAACTGATACACAATTGTAGCAAACACTGTGTGTTGTATTTGATTTTACTTTGTTTGGAATAAAGGATTATTTGTTGGAATATATGCCACAGTCTGGGGGTGAGTTCATTCATCGCCTTATTCTAACCTGCTTGAAAACAAAGATATTTGAGCTACCATATTAGCCTTATATTGCCTTAGCTGGTGCCGGGTCTCCAAGCTTGTTTACCTACTGTTTCTTTGTACAATTGTTTTGAGCTAAGGCACAGCCTCTGTCCCAGGTGCAAAAGTACCCTTTGCTTCACTAATCAGAATTACAACCTTTGAGCTAAAAGCTCATTTACAAAGGATCATCATCACAAGGGTAGGGGGGAGGGTACATAAGTTTGGAGTCAGTAGCAGCTTAATAGGCATTGTCAAGAACATCTAATAGTAGGAAAAATATGAACAGGAGAAATCAGTAAACATTGGCAATAGCATAACAATGTAGGATAACATAGGCAAATAACAACACATAAACAAAACAAGGGTACATAGTCAATGGGGTTGGATTCACACATCATGCCATACAATTAAGTGCTTAAGTCAGAGTTAGGTGCTAGTTTGAGAATAAATCAGATATATATAGACAGTCTGCTAAAAAATCTTAAATGTGCTTCCTTTGGCTACTCAAAAAGTCTCTAAACAGCTTTGTGCTGCTTTAGCTTATGCAGACAACATTGTGATATTTTCTCTCACTAAAAACGGCCTTCAATGGAAGCTTGACCTATTATATGAAAAATCCCCAAATCTTCAACTTGGAATGAACCCTGACAAAACAAAGGCATTCATTTTTGGTAACAAAACAAAGTTAGATGGCTACTGGCAGATAGGACCCAGCAAGATATGTACAGTATCCTTGTACCTATATCTGGGGGTACTTTTTAATATGAATTGTTACTGGAACAGTCATGAAGAAATGGTATCTGACAAATTAAAGAAAACTATGAGGGGATTCGATGGTTTTAACCACAAATGGGGGGGGGGCAAGACTGCCATATTTTGCCTGTTCTCCGGATGATTAGAGCAAAATACATGGCCCAAACTCTGTACGGAGCTGAAATTTGGGAAAGTAGAACCAGTGAAAACCTAACAAATCAAATTTTTAAACTGCTAAGAAAAACCTTGGGCTTGGGCCACATGTGCCCCACCTCCTGTATTAGAGCTGAGCTGGACCTGTCCAATCTAAATGCACATATGACCATCAGGAAAATATTGTTCTGGATAAGACTGTTAAATATGCCTAAGGATACAGTTGTTTTCCAATGTCTGAAAGAAAAACAATTTTGGTATGAACTAGGGTACAGAGCCAGGTTTTGGTTCACGATGCTAATAAAAATATTGGACAAGTATAGTCTTACAAGCCTGAAACTTTGGACAGATAAGGGAATCACAATCAGTCTGAGATATACAAAATATATTTGTAAGAGAGTTAAAAACATCTGGAATACTGAAGACTTGCAGAAAATCAAACAGCATATTCCAAGTGGTCTGTCAAAAACAATTATTTTTTCAGACTCTAACCATATTTAAATATTTTAGACGATTATTAACTCAGAAAGATCTTCATATTATACAAGGCCAAATGCTTCCTAAGCAACATTTATTTATTTATTTGCTTTTGTTAACCGGGTAAGCACACTAGACAGCCAAGTGCCTATTTTCAGGTGCAACCCGCGAGATTACAAGGTACATACATGAACATCAGGCAAATATAAGTGGAGGATTACATTACATAGAATTAGCACAACAGGGACTTTACAAGCATCAGATTACATCAGGCAAATAGTAGTGAAGAGTTAATATAAAGTGACCAGAACACAGGGACATTGTAAGACAACGATACCAAAAACAGGTATTACAATACAGTATTAAACATTGCAGTCAGTAGGAAGAAGTGCAGTGTGAATTCATCGCTCCAGGCAGCAAGTTGTAAGGCTAGCAGTTAGACTAAGAAGGAGTCACAGTTGGGGTAGAGTGGTACCAGTGCGAGAGAAAGGAGTGCACAGTTATAGTGCTCACCCTGTTTTGCCGGTGGGCCTAAATGTTCCATTTTTACATATGCTGTGAGAACAGGAGGAGTATGAGCACAGTTGTGCTCTGCCCAAGTCGTAATGTTTAGGTAGCATCTCAGTTAGTTGGGGCATCTCAGGCTGAGAGGGTTTGTCTAGTGCAGAGACAGGTGGCAGCCGTTTTGAGAAAACCCCAGAGGGAGGCTTTAAAGCTCTGGTGTGAGGGAGAGGAGCGAGTACTAGTTGGAAGAGAGTTCCAAACCCTGGGTGCATACACAGCGAAGGCTCGGTCACCCATTTGTGTGTGGGTTTTAGGTACCAGGAGGGCATGGGAGCTGCTGGATCACAGGTTGTAGGAGGGTGTAGCAAGAACAAGAGTCTCAGCAAGGTTTTGAGGGGTGGCAGTTCTGACAATATTGTCAATGAAGGTGCCCATGGCATACTACAGGTAAGATATCATAAATTGCCTAAAGACCTGGAGGACTGCACGTGTGCCAAAGGTAGTAAAGAAAATCTCCTCCACGTACTTTGGGCATGCTCCTGGTATGAGAAGGAGAGAATATATTGGCTTGGACCCTTTCTAAACTCTACATACACCCTAGACCAAGAATTGCTAACAATATTGATGCATACTTCTGATGTATGGTCAATACTCAGGCTAGCAAAAAATTTCCAAGCTATCCATAAAATTAAGAAAAAATTGCTAGGAACCCAAATGGAACAAGTGTAATAATAGTATACTCTGACCTACTGATGTGTACCTGCACAGATCAATATATGTTATTTATTAATTCTTTTATTTCTTTTTATGTTGATTTATGTACATATTTTATAATTGCTGATGGCTATTTAGCCAAACAATAATGCTTTTGATTGATTAGCACCGAGGACATGCACAATCATAATGGGGCACCAGTAAAACACAGTAAACACAAAGGAATCACCTCTACCTTCGCTAGGGTCAAGTACAGTAGTAGGTTTTATTCTGCTCACAAGATGGAGAAAAGACATGTGAACATACAAAGTTGCCAGCAGAAACAGGCCATAATGGTCTATCAAGTCTGCTTTAGTGTGCAGCTCAGTTAATTCCCTGGAGCTGTACCCCCCCTTACTCTTCTTGGAGTCCTCCACAGCCATCCCATTTCCTTCCCCCTTCCACTTCCACTTTCCAGTAATGCTTCCTTTCATCCTAATTTTCTTTGTTATCCTATCTCACCCCCCCTTGAAACTGGCCACTGTCTTTGCCACCACTACCTCCTCCACCCCCACACCACCCTTTCAGTGAAAAAAGTGCCTCCTCATTTCCTTCCTGAATCTACCCCCTACCAATTTCAGGCTATTCCCCTAGTTGTACCATCTTTTCTTAAGTTAAAAATGCCCTCTGTACCAACTCTATTTATGCCCTTAAGGTACTCGAAGGTTTCTATCCTATCCCCCCCCTCTCTTCTGTCCTTCATGGAGTACATGTTTAGCTCCCTCAGCCTTTCCTCATAAGCTCTGTCCCCCATGCCCAGGATCATTTTGGTTGCCCTCTGCTGGACCCCCCCCCACCAGTAGTTTGATATCCTTCCTCAGGTAAGGGCACCAGAACTGAACACAATATTCCTGGTGTGGTCTCACCAGTGACCTGTACAGTGACAGAATAACTTCCTCCCTCCTAGAGGTGATTCTCCTGGAGATGCAGCCCAGCATTTTATTTGCTTGGGCTTTCACCTTACAACACTGTGCTGTGTGTTTCATATCATCCCTGCCCATTACTCCAAGGTATTTCTCCTCTTCTGATATTGTTACCTGTATTCCCCCAGCCAGTAACTGGTCCTTGGGTTTCTGGCTCCCAGGTGCATTACCTTGCATTTGTTAGCATTGAAACCCAACTGACAGATGCCTGACCATTTCTCCAGCTTAGCCAGGTCATCCCTTAAATCCTGTCTCCCCTCCTCTGTGTTCACCCTCTCTCACATATATTGTCCGACTGGGGGAAGCAGGCGCAGAAGGTAAAAAAAGGATACAAAGTCCATTGCAATGCACACAAAATCCAAGTGGGTCCATGAATTAGGGATTAAGCAAAATTATACAATGGCAAGGAAAAAATGAGGGTTGTGATTGGCTAACTGGATCCTTTCAGCATGAGTAAACCCTGTGTAACTAATGCAAAAAGACTCAGTAAACCTCTTCACAAAAGAAAACTTAAAAATCAGTCCAAGGGCTCGAAATGTAAACATTTCAGCTGCCATGTTGGCTTTTGCTAACTTGGTCCCACTATAGTCACTCCCTTTCAAAAGCCTGCCTTCAAAAATGAGCAGTATTTTAATGTTCAAAATCCCCCTTCTATTTTTAATATCTTTAAATTACCCCTGTTCTATGCCCCCAATCAGTCCCCCTGCAGAGAAAGTCATTTACTGTCCACCCTGTCCGGCACCACTGCTTACTTAGACTTTTCATGCTGCTTTTTTTCAAAGAATTATCTACAGTCAGTAGACCTTTTTTATTTTTTAAAGACACATACAATCATACAGATCAGCAAGATACACTCTAAATTCACATATTTTGAAACTACAGTAAATAAATATAAAGAATGTAAAGTAAAATTACAAAATTATATTTTCCAACCTTGAGAGCCTATTCATACTCAAACATAAATTCTATCAGTGATCTTATGTAACCTAAGGATCTGCTTCTTTAAGTCCTACATTTTTTATAATTCATAGCTATTTCTAGAGTGGGATCCCAAATAGCATGAAAGGTTTCTACTTTATCTTTCATAAAATATTTATTTATGATTTATTTATTTCCCCGGAAAACAACCTTTGAGCTAGGAGCTCATTTACAAAGGTTCCACTTCTGGAAAGAAATATCATAACAGTTGTACAAACCAGGAAACCCTATACAGAGGGAATACATAGTTCTGGTAAAATAGATACAGATAATACAAAAATAACAAATTACATGTGAGCTTATTTACAGACTTTTAGTTTTATCAGCAGCGCAAAAGGACAGAAAATGACAGGAGGCAGGAGGTGAAGATTGGAGCGCAGCCAGAAGTTGGCATTGTCATGAAGCAGTGAGTAGGGGTAAAGAGAGGGTAAGGGACTTGTGTAAGTGGTGGAGTGGGGAAGGGGGCGATGGTAGGGTGAGGGAGGACGTTGACGGGGATAGTAGAGGTTGGATGATAGTACACAGGGATTTACAAAGATTGGGGAGAGTGGAAGTGGAAGGCTGTAGGAAGACTGGGTTGGGGGCTAATTGGGGAGCAGGGTGATGAAGAGGCAGGGGTGAAAGTGGTGAATAGATAGGAATAGGTTGAAGTAATAGGACTTAGCCATTGCAATCACATACACAGAGGGTATTCAGATATTTTTTTAGTTCTATTTTAAATGGCCCAAGCTTTGGAGTGTTGGTTATGGGAGTTGGGAAAATAATGCGTCTATTCTAAAGTATGCAACTCGATCATTAGATTAAATCAGGTTCTTATGAAGGGTGGGCTGCTGTCTTTAAAGACCATCAAGATGCATGTTTTGGCTACTAAAAAGCTAATGAAAATAATTTAGGATGGAAATCCATAAAATTATACTGTTTTAACTTGTGGCCTAATAAGGTAGTAGAAGGATCTTTTTTTTTTTTTGGTTTAATGCCTGTCACCCATTCTAGAACCTCAAAAATTGTGTCCCAAAACTTAGTTTTTTATATGTTAGAAGTATGTGACTAAGGGATCCCTGATTAACCTGACATCTTGGACATTTTTTGTCTAGATTTGGGTTAGTTTTACGGAGTGTGGCTGGTGTCAAAAAAGTCCTGTGGAGTATGTTTAATTGGATCTGTTGAAGTTTGGAAGAGTGGAATTCATTGTGAGGATATGATATGATTTTATCCCACTCATCCTCTGTAATTTCTATTCCTAAATGTTCCCATTTTGTTTTCAGGCTTGCTAAGCTAAATGGTAAAGAATATAGCAACAATTTATATATTATCGATAAGGGTCTAGTGTTGGGGTCCTTGGCTAACAGGATATTTTTTAATTGGAAAATAGATCTGTGCATACCCTAACTTTGTAATATAGGTTCATAGATTAGTACGAGTTCAGTAGGTATTTCTACCTTTTGGGAACACGCCACCTTATTATGGGTGGAAGCTAAATTTTAGGTCGCCTTTATAATTATCTAAATTATTTTTAAATGATGTTATAGTTTCACTATTAACCACATTAGATGGTAAGCTGTTCCAGGTATTAACAATCCTTTGTGTGAACCAGTTGTTTCTTTTTATAGTAATATTGGTAGTTTCTTTAAGTTTTAATGTATGAGATCTAGTTATTTTGTTATTTTTATTCCTTTCTAGTCCTATAGCTTCAAAAATTATGTCGTTATGAAATGCTTTGTATGTTAAACATAAATCACCATGGAGACGCCTATAGTCCATTGAATAAAGTTTTATTTTTTTTAATCTACTTCCATAGTCTAGATTATACAAGCTGGTTATTTTCTTAGTTGTTTTTCTTTGAATGTTTTCTATAAGTTTTTTGTTTTTAATTAAAAATGGGGCTGTTACTGAACTACAGTATTCTAGGTGAGGTCTAACTAAACTAATATATAATGGCAATAAACCTTTAGCATCTCTACTTTTAATATTCCTCAGTATACAGTTTAGAATTTTGTTGCCTTTTTTAACAGCTGAATTGTATGATTATTAAAACTATAGTCGTTTGAAATAATAACTCCTAAATCTTTTTCTTGTGTTGTTTGTTGTAAATAAGTGTTATTAATTCTGTATGGGTAACAAGAGTTATGCTTTCCTAAGTGCATTACCTTACATTTGGTTTTGTTAAATAAAAGACTTTTGTTTAAGGACCAGTCTACTAGGTGATTTAAATTATTTTGCATTTCTTTCATACCATTTTGATCTTTTATAATACATCCCATTTTACAATCATCAGCAAATTTAACTAACCAACAGGAATTGTTGAGAGGACACATAGTTGATATTAGGATATTAAATAGGGTAGGGCCCAGAACAGAGCCCTGAGGTACACCACTTGAAACTGGGCACAAGTTAGATAAATAACCCTTAACAGATAATTGTTGAGATCTGTTAAACAACCATGCATGAATCCATCCTATTATTTTAGAATCTATTTTTAATTTTACTAGTTCAGTTATTAATATTTGGTGTGACACCAAGTCAAATGCCTTGGAAAAGTCCAAGAAAATTATGTCCACTGAAAATCCTTTATCCAAGGCATGACTAACTGGTTCCGAAAAATACAGTAGGTTAGTTTGACATGATCTGTTGCTGACAAATCCATGCTGATAGATATCTAGTATACTATTATCATTTAAATGTTTAGTAATTCTACCCTTAAATACCCTTTCTAACAATTTGCACATAACATCTGTTAGACTAATTGGCCTACATTTTTGTTCAAGATGTCTATTACCATTTTTATAAATAGGTATTACTATGGCTTTATTCCAATTAGAAACCGTTTTTCCTGTAAAGACTGATAGATTAAATATTAAAGTTAGTGGTCCGGCCAGTTGTTCCTTTAAGTTAATAATGTGTAATGGTGGAATACCATCAGGTCCTGGGGAACCACTATTTTTTAAATTATTAATAGCTTCCATTACTTCACTCGCTGTTATATAATCTCAAATTTGCAAGTATCTAAAAAAGTGATGAGTTGAAATATTATACTTCTTCTGTAGATGACTGAATACATAGTAACATAGTAGTTGATGGCAGGTAAGGACTGCTAGGCCCACTTAGTCTGCCTGCATCAGTGGCCGCTGACCCTACTTGGTCATTGGCTTTTGCCTCCCTTCACCACATCTAGGGTTCCCTTATGTCTATCCCATGCATGTTTGAATCCTCCACCGTGTTAGCACCCACCTCTTCCTGGGGTAGGCTATTCCAAGCATCCACCACCCTGTCTGTGAAGAAAAATGTCTTCACATATCCCCTTATTCTGCCCCCCTCTGATCTCATATCATGCCTCTTCATCTTTGTACAACTCTTGTACTGAAGGATGTCACCTTCCCTGCACTTTGTTCAAGCCTTTAAGATACTTGAAAGACTCTGTCATATCCCCCCGTTCCCTCCTCTCTTCAAGTGTTTACACACTGAGGTCTTTTAATTTGTCCTCATATGATTTCTAATGCAAGCCCTGCACCATCTTGGTTGCCTTTCTCTGGACCACCTCCACCCTGTCTATGTCTTTGCAAAGACGTGGCTTCCAGAACTGAATACAGTATTCTAAATGAGACCTCACCAGTGTTTTGTACAATGGCATCACCACCTCTCTTGTTCTGCTAGATCCTTCCTATGCACCCCAACATCCCACTGGCCCTCCCCACAGCTTTGTTACACTGCTTGGCCACCCTTATGTCATCTGAGATGATTGTCCCTAAATCCCTCTCTTCCCTGGTGACTGCCAGCAATACCCCCCCATTCTGTAACTACCCACAGGGTTTCTTTGCCCCAGGTGCATGATTTTGCACTTTTTTGCATTAAATTTCAACTGCCATACCTTTGACTATTTTTCCAGCTTTCCCAGATCCCTTCTTATTCTTTCGACCCCCTCTGTAGTGTCTACTCTGTTGCAAATCTTGGTATCATCTGCAGATAGGCAAACCTTCCCCTCCAGCCCTTCAGCAATGTCACTGATGAAGACATTGAAAAGGACTGGCCCCAGGACTGATCCCTAAGGCACCTCACTGGTTACCCTCGTTTTCTCAGATTTGATCCCATTTACTAACACCCTCTGTTTCCTATCCCTCAATCAGTTTCTAGCCCAGTTTTCCACTTTGTGGCCCACTCCCAGGCTTTCTACCTTGTTTACCAGTCTTCTGTGGGGTACAGTGTTGAAGGCCTTACTGAAATCGAGGCCTCAATATCCACCGCTCCTCCCTGATCCACCTACTTCATCACCCAGTCAAAAAAATCAATCAGATTTGTTTGACATGACCTACCTGCTGTGAAACCATGCTGCCTTGAATCCTGTGCTCCCGTGGTTTCCAAGTGTTCCACAATTCTTTCCTTAAGCAGTGCCTCCATAATCTTACCCACTACTGAAGTGAGGCTGACTGGCCTATAGTTTCTTGCCTCCTCCCTGCTACCACTCTTGTGGAGAGGAACTACATTTACCCCCTTCCAGTCCTCTGGAACCAACCCTGTATCGAGTGACTCACTACACAGGGGCCACCACTGGTGCTGCTAGCACCATCCATAATTCCTTTAATATCCTGGGGTATATATCATCTGGCTCCATCACTTTGTCCACCCGCAGTTTTGTGAGTTCCTCCAGGACCTCTCTGCTATAAAAGGACTGGTGCTTACCTCCCCCCCCCATTGTTTCTGTTGCCTAGCTGTGGTCCCTGTCCCTCCTCCTCTACCATGAATACCGAACAGAAGTATTCATTCAGTATCAATGCTTTTTCAAGGTCATCCTCTATGCACACCCCTTTCTCCCCTTTCAGCCTTACAATCCCTCCCCTGGCCTTTCTTCTTTCTCTAATTATCTATAAAATGTTTTAACCCCTCTCTTTACTGTCTGTGCTAATCTCTCTTCTGTTTGTGCCTTCATGCTGCTAACTGGTTTCCCTGCCTCCCTCTGTCTCTCTAGGTACACTGCCCTATCCTCATCCTTCTGAGTCTCCTTGTATTTTCTGAAAGCCCCCTTTTTGTCCCTCACTTTCTCTGCCACCTCCTTTGTCAACCATAGTGGTTTGTTCCTCCTTTTTCCCTTGTTACTCAGCCTATTGCACTGATTTGTCGCCTCCACTATGGCTTCTTTTAGGTGTGCCCACTGCTCCACAACCCACAACCCCTCTCCTAGGATCCTTTCTTGCCAGGGCTTCTTTGATCCCCCTCCCCATCCTAGCAAAATCCACCCTCCTGAAATCCAGGACCCTTGTCTTTGTGTGGCTCTCCTGTGACACTGTACTGATGCTGAACCACACTGTATGATGGTCACTGGACCCTAGGTGCTCATCCACCCTGACTTTCTTTATCCTATCTCCACTGGTCAGCATAAGGTCTAAGATCACTTTGCCCTGGTGAGCTCCTGAACCAACTGCCTGAGGCCTGCTCCCTGCAAGGATTCTATGATGTCTCGGCTCCTGGCTGAGGCAGCTGCTGGGATGGTCCATTCCAGGTCTGGCATGTTAAAATCGACCAGCAAAGCTGGCCCGGTGGTACTGAGGGTTGAGGTACAGGACACCACACCTTGCACTACGCCGGCTACCCGAGTTCAGGTTTGAGCTTAGCCACTGGGAGCCGACAGGGGAGGGAGAGGATTGAGCGCACGCAGGTGCTCTCCTCTCCTCTGCCGGGGGGAGGACTGGGGTTCACCTGGTGTTTCAGTGGCTCCTGGTGGAGATCAGGGGCATTGCAGAATGCCAGCAGCATGTTCAATAGCGTGGCTGATGCAGGCAGGATTGCTGTGCTCCTTGGCGTCAGGTGTGCACCATGCAAGGGGGAGATAGGAGGGAGAAAGTCACCAGAACACAGGAAAAACCTGGTTCTGTGGGGGTAGGGGATAGCATCTGACCCCCATGCCCACCGCCGGATCCATCTCTACTGGTCTTCCAGTTCCTCCACCCGGACCCTCACCTGCAGCCAGGGTCTGTCTCTATAGTGTGCCCAAGAGGAGGGGTGGCCCCATCCCAGAGTGGTTAAGCAGGGGGTACTGGCTGTGGAAGGAGGGGGAGGAAGATGAAGCTTAGGGTGGAGAGGACCTCAGGCGGGCAGGAACAGGCAGGATGCCTGAGAGAGGCTCCGCAGGCCATGACTGCAGGGAAAAAGAGTGCACAAAAAAATCACCCTGCAACAGTACTTCCCCCCTTTGCTAGCATCCTGTGTATTTCCTCCACTATTGCCCTATCTACCTTCTCCCTCTGTGCCAGAGGCCTGTAGATCACTCCTATGCGAATTGCTGTGCCATTTCCTGGATCAAGTGTGACCCACAGTGCCTCGGCCTTCCCCTGTTTACCTTGCACTGCTGTCACTTTAATACCTTCTCTGTTGTAGAGGGCCACCCCCATATCCTCCCTATCCCTCCTGTGTAGAGTGTACCCTGGTACATTTACCTCCCAGTCATGGTTTCCAGTGTACCATGTCTTGGCAACTGCTACTATGTCCAGGTCCTCCTATGCCTTAAAGGCTGCCAGGTCTAGGTTTTGTTTCCCGGAGTGTGGGCATTTATATACATGACTGTCCATTCCTTATCAAATGTGACACAATGGCAACACCACGGCTTCTCAATGGCAACACAGTGGTGAGCTACAAAATGTGCAGTGGTACTACCCAGTGGTACCATGGTTGTACTATGGTAGTTTAAATTTTGATTATTTTTGTTGATATGGTAAGACAGTGGTACAATGGTATCACAATGGAATTGAAACAAACCAGTGTGCTACCAAGAAAACTTTAGCGGTAGTACAGTGGTAATCACAGTGGTATTGCAATGGCAAATGGGTGGTATTACAGTGATATTCCGAAGAACTTTTTGTAAGGGATGTTTCGTAGCCTGTGCCCCCCTTGCATTTCTACCTTTGCCTTTTTGCTCCCTCCTTCCAACCCTGTTTTTTTTTCTCCTTCTGCCTGTTTTCTTCTGCCTTATCTCTTGTAACAAACCCAGTCATATCTGTCCATGTTTCCCAGCCTGTCCCTCTTGTATGTCTACACTTGCCTTCCTGTTCCCCCTTTCCAACCCTGGTTTATTCCTTCTGCTGCCTCCCTTCCTCTGCCTTACCACTTGTAATGAGCTTGGGAATATCTGTCCACAGCGTTTCCTCCTGATCTATGCTGCTAGCTACTCTGACCTGTTGGGGGTGGGCTGCCTAAGTCTCCCTGCTCCTGACTGCCCCACTCCCTTGGCAAGTTTAAACTCTTAGCAAGGAAGCATCTAAACTTTTCATTGGGACCGCAGTCCCATCCCTGGATGGATGAAGGCCATCCCTTCTGTACAGATCTCCATCCCTCCAGGTGGGTCCCCAATCCCCAATGAAGCCAAAACCATTACTGTATTTCCGCATCAGCCCCTCAGCCAAGTACTGAATATGCTGATGCAGAGATTTTGAGCTTCCCCCCCTGGCAGCACCTTAGAGAATGTTACAGAGCCTGCTACCTCTCCAAGGTGCCTACTTAACCCTCTGAAGTCCTGCTGCACCTGCTGTATGCTCACCTCCTCCTTGGTTAGGTCATTTGTCCCCAGATGGACCATAACCTCCACTTCCCCCCTCCTTTCTACCGCTGCGGCAATCCTCTCATAGAGATCTTGTATGGTCTTAATGCAGAGTTCTTCCCACATTTGAAAGGCTACATCTGTAATAGAAGGCTGGAATCCAAAATCATGGTAGACAGGAGTATAGTGTGATATGGTTTCCTTCCATCCAATAATTTTATGGATTTGTTTCCAGCATTGTCAAGTGGTATATGATGTAAATAATTTATTTCTTGATGATTTACCTTTGTTATAGTACTGTATTATGCATACAAAATACTTTTTGGGTCCTGATACTTGTGAAACTGTTATTCAGTATGTAAGCTCTTAGTGAAGTCCCCATAAACCAGTCTGTGATTTGGAACATTTGTGCTGCCAGGTGATAGTATTTAAAGTTGGGCAGTGTAAGGCCCCCCCTGCAGTTTTGGTAACATAAGTTTCCTTAGGGTCAGCCTGGGTTTCTTTTCTTTCCAAATAAATTGTGAATTCATGCAGTCTAAATCTTTAAAAAAAATATCTGGTATAATTATCGACAGGGCCTGAAGGAGAAATAGCAGTTGGGGCTGTATGTTCACTTTGACTGCAGTGCACTAACTAATCAAGGTAAGAGAGAGTTTCATCCATCTCTCCAAATCCTTCTGTATGTTATGTAAAAGTGACAGGAAGTTTAGTTCATATAGTTCTGTTGTTTTTTTGTGTAACCCCCTTGTTACCCATGGTTACTAGAATCCCAGTAAGACCTAGTGGTAGGCAGGGAAGGCAGCTTGTGAAACTCCAGTTAAATGGGTTTCACACTGTCTCACTCCGTTCTCAGTCTCAGCTGAGACTGAGGGATGACATCACCAATAGAACTTTCGCAGCTGTATAAGCCACAATGGAATCTGCAGCAAAGGGAGTTAGATAGAACGTTGGGAGTTTTCAAAGTGAGAGTCTGCAGTTTGGCTTGAAGGAGTGAAGTTTGTACTCAAGTGGTGGAGACCGCTGTTTTCGGGTCTCAGTGCCCCCTCCCTCCGCGGGGGGGGGGGTAATGTAAAGATTCCCAGCAGATTCCTGGGGCAATTCCCTTAATTCTGCTAAGTGGAGGAAAACCTGCCTGTTTAGTCCAGGATTTATTTTGGAAGATGGAAGATTTGTGAGTCGCCTGTGGGGCACCTGCAACTTAAGGGTGAGCATCTGCTCTGGCTAAGAGGGCATATGTTTTCTTCACCCTGGGACTTGTGTGAAAATATAGGGATTGAACTACATATTGGGAAGCCTAGAGAAATGGGCCAAGCAAGTAAAAGTAGTGTCAAATCCCTGAGTCTTGTGAGATGCAAATAATAGGTAGAGGAGATGTGGCAGACGTCTACCCTTAATCTACATTTAGGAGTTCAGCAAAGGAATTGTTTCAGTTTTCCAGAGAAATGGCCGGGTATGGGCTGTGGGAGCTGGAGGTGGGTGGCCCCCCATCTTTAGTGACCAGGTCCACCTCTACGGATTTCTTCTGAGTTTTCTACTTTGCTTCAGGCACTTGGCCAGTGATGGGGGAAGTACCCAGACGTGGGATTGTAAGGAAAATTCTCTCTAAGAGTTGCAGACTCTAGTGTGGTTTGGGGAGCCACAACAGGATAATTGGTTCATTCTTCCAATAGACTGTGGATCAAGTGGCCGGCGGGGGAGCCGGGCCAGTGGGGAAAACCCAAGTGTGTACAAGTCGGGCTGTGTACCCAAAGCTGTGTGCAAGTCCGGGCTGTATGCCTGGTGGGTTCAGAGCCTGAGGGCTGGAAATGGTAATTGGTTCATTCCTCAAATGGACCGTGGATCAAGTGGCTGGCGGGGGAGCCGGGCCAGTGGGGAAAACCCAAGTGTGTACAAGTCGGGCTGTGTACCCAAAGCTGCGTGCAAGTCCGGGCTGTGTGCTTGGTGGGTTCAGAGCCTGAGGGCTGAAAATGGTGATAAAGTGTTCTGTAGTCTCTAATCTGCATTACCAGGAAATGTAGCCCCATGGGGGTCCGTCTATGCTTTGTTTGTTCTGCTAGTATGTGACTAAAAGCCACACTGAAGAATCCCATTCCTGGTTCTGGACATTACAGTTATTGCTTCCTGTGTTCGGATTTACTTGGGTGCCCCTGTGCAGAGTAGCCAAACCTAGGTCCCCCTGTGCCGAGTAACCTCATCCTCCCCGAACCCAGGTCCCCACCAGGTACTGCTGTCAGCTTCAACAGCATGCCACCTGTCATTTTGCTAAAAAGGCAGGGGTGAGGGGTTACATTTGGATATTACTACCTCTAAATATTTGACTTTGTCCTTTAGTATATCTTGGTATTGTGTAGGGATCACTGAGTTTGGTGTAGGATTTAAATACAATGCTTCTGTTTTTGTCATATTTATCTTATAGTCTGATGCCTCCCCAAATTCTGTAATTAATGATATACATGGTGGTAACAAGTTTTCTGGGTCTGTTAGATATATCAGGGTATCATCTGCATATAAGCTGATCTTGTGTTTGTCCATACTAGTCTTAATACCCTGTATAGCCTCATTCTTACTGTTCGCAACAGCTAAAGGCTCAGTTGCCATGGCAAATAACCCTGTCTCGTACCTCTGAATAATGGAAAGGTACTTGAGATGTTACTGTTGGTTTGAATCCTTGCTGTAGGGAAATGGTATAATATTTTTATCCAACTGGTAAATGACTTGCCAAATAGAAAATTGTTTAAAGTCTGAAAAAGGAAGTCCCATTCAACCTGATCGAAGGCCTTCTTGGCATCCAATATCAATACTAAGACTTCTTGATCTTTATAAAGGGCTATCAAATTGATAAGTTGCCTGGTACTGGCTCCAAGTTTTCTATTTTTAATAAACCTATTTTGGTCGGTTTGAATGAGATTATGAATAACTTTTTCTATGCGTGCTGACAATATTTTAGTCAAAATGTTCATGTCTGTACTTAATAGTGAAATTGGTCGGTATGATGATACTGGTTCTGGGTTTTTATATTTTTATAAGGAAGACTATTTTAGCTCAATAGAAAGAAGGGGGCAGAGCTCCTAATCTGATAGCATAGTTATAGAGATCTAATAAAGGGTGTACTATTTAGTCTGAATATTGTTTATAAAAATACGCAGGGAGCCCATCGGTACCCGGGACCTTACTTGAGGATAGTTTTTTTATTTTTTATTGAGATCTTGGATTACACCAGTGAGCGGATGCTAATTTGTAGGTTCCAAGTAAGCTGACAAAGACAATAACGTACAGCATTACAGGATTACATTTGGTACAGACAGAGTTACAATAAGGTACAGCATTACAGGATTACATTTGGTACAGACAGAGTTACAATAAGGTACACACAAAATTGAGCAGCTTAAGCAGTATAACAGTTTGCCAGTGTCTGAAGTTAGGACACCCTACTGAGTTGCAAACACATAGAGGAAAAAAGGAAGAGCAGGCTTAGGGGGATGACAGGGGAGAGTGGGGGGGGGGTGTTATGTTTGGGAGGAGGAGTAGAGAAGGCACCGGGTGTGAGGTAGGGTGGTGATCTGAAGTTCTGAGGTTGGGATGCATCAACATATAGTGTTAACGTGAGGCAAAGTGCAAGTAGGTGGTTGTAGTTAAAAGAGGGTGCTAATGGTACAGTTGCTGGTTGTAATAATGTGCTGTCAATGTTTCCGTTTGAATGAGCTAATAGTTGTAGCACCAGTAATGTCAGGTAGTAAGGCATTGGTCCAGAGAGGAGCACAATAGCAGAAAGCACATTGTGCCAAGGCAGTGCAGCATCTAGGTACTTTGTAGATCTGAGTGGTAGAGTTTCTTGTGAGTCAGTGCTTGGGTGCAGGGCTAGGAGGTTCTGGACCCCTGCAGGTAGTTGATTGAGACAGCCTTTCTTGGCAAGGAGGCAGGGTTGGTATTTTATTCTGTCCTTCAGTTGGAGACATCCTGCCTGGGTGTAGAGATCACAGGTGTGCGTGAGTCTTACAGCACCTGTGAGAAGGCAGCACAACTTGTTTAGTGCAATGGAGATGCGGTTCAGGTCCGTATCAGTCACCAACCTGTAAATAGCCAGGCCATAGTCAATGAGGGAAACTATTACTTACGAACATACGAACATGCCAGCAGAAGCAGGCCTTGTGGTTTATTGAGTCTGCTCGATTGTGCAGCTAGCCCCTC
Source organism: Neoceratodus forsteri (assembly GCA_016271365.2). NCBI lineage: Eukaryota > Metazoa > Chordata > Ceratodontiformes > Ceratodontidae > Neoceratodus > Neoceratodus forsteri. The sequence continues at coordinate 337,746,919 of CM028132.1, forward strand.
ATCTCTCAGCTGCCCCACCTTCACCTTCCCTCCTCATAACACTCCCTCTCACTCTGTCCCACCCCCTCTTAAAGCTATCCACTGTACATCAGGCAACCACCTCCTCGGGCAAAGTATTCCACCTATCCACCATCCGTTCTGTGAAATAATATCTCTTGAATTCCCTCCTGAATCTTCCCCCTCCAGTCTTAGCTGATGCCCTCTCATAACCTTCCCCCTTCTAATCCGGAAAATCCCTTCTGTATTAACCTTGTTTACCCCCCTGAGGTATTTAGGTCACATCCCCTCTATACCTCCCCTCTATACCTCCTCTCCTCCAGGGGTTACATGTTCAATCTCTCCTTGTAGGACTTCCCCTATCCCTGTATCATTTTTGTCACCCTCCGTTGCACCCCCTCTAACAATTTTATATCCTTCTTCAGGAATGAGCGCCAGTACTGCACACAATATTCCAGGTGCGGTCTGACCAGAGACCTGTACAGAGGAAGGATCATGTCCCTATTTCTGGAGAAGATTCCTCTCACTATATATCCTAGCATCCTGTTGGCTTTCGCTGTCACCTTCCTGCATTGGACTGAATTGTTCATGCTGCCTGTTATGAGCACCCCCAGATGCTGTTCCTCCTTGATGCTTTTGAGCTGCACCCTTCCCAGTTGATAGCTCCTCCCCGGTTCCTAGCTCCAAAGTGCAGTACCTTGCATTTCTTGTCATTGAACCCCAGCTGCCATGTTTCTGACCACTCCTGTAGTTTTGCCAGGTCCTCCTGTAACCCCTTCCACCCTTCAATGTTATCCACCACAGCTCCTATCTTCATATCATTTGTGAACAGACTGATCCTACTCCATATCCCATATGAAATATCTGCTATAAATATCCCAAATGGCACTGGTCCCAGTACCGATTCCTGTGGCACCCTGCTTGTCACCTCCCTCAGTATTAAGAGTTCCTCCACCACCGCCACCCTCTGCTGCCTACCATCAAGCCAGTTGATGATACATTTGATCATCTTTGTTCCCATCCCTATGTACTCCAGCTTCCCCCCCCAGCCTCCCATGTGGCATGGAATCAAATGCCTTGCTGAAGTCCAAATACAGGACATCCACCGCATGTCCCCATCCAGCTCCCTGGTCACCCAGTCATAGTACTCAATTAGATTCATCTGGCAGGATCTGCCTGAGACAAACCCATGCTGATGTCCATCCAGGAGACCATTTTCTTTCTTTCTTTTTTTTGCTATTATTTATTTGCTTCTACAGTGTGGTCCCCCATCTGGAGGGTGCCCTCAGCCCCATCCTTCAGCATCCACCAGCCAGTGCTGGCACGTACCCCCAGGGCTTGCCCCCTGGAGGGCCAGCAGAGTTCCCTAACCCCCACAGCAGACCAGATCCAGTGCGGCCAGCGCCGTGGCTAGTCAGTAGCAGGGCCTGTGAGGTGTCCTCCTTCATCCTGCTGCACTGCTCTTTTTTCTTGCTTTCATGTCCCCTTGTGGGAGCATGGCATGCAATGGTGCCTATGATTGAGTCGTGCACACTCCCGTGCCCACCTACATCAAGCGTCTGCCGCATTCTTGCCCCACGCTGTTGCGGCTCCATGTCACAAAGCCCCAGCCTCTGCTAGGGGTCAGGCATGCACCGGCCACTGGGCTCCCCCTCCCTGGAGAAGGAGAGCAGTCTGTCAGACACTCAATCCATCTCCTCCCCTGCCAACTCACAGCAGCCCATGCTCGTTCCCAAAACACGGGTCACCGGCATGGCCCAAGGTGTGGCATCCAGTGCCTCAACCATTGGCACCACCAGGCCGACCAGGAGACCATTTTCCTCCAGAAAGACCACTAGCCTCTCCTTTAGGATTGACTTCATGAGCTTCCCCACAATTGAAGTGAGGTTGCTGAAATGTTGATGGCCAGCTTCAGTGCTTCAAATGTTAAACAGTGCTTGTGATGGTAAAGAATCACTATTCTTGTGTTGATCACCCTAGCTGTACTGCCTATGTGTTGGATATATCTCAGTGTGGAGTTGATTGTGATGCCCAGGTACCAGAACTTGCTGTCAGTATAGCCTAGAGGTTAGAGGAATGAGGCGTGAACAAGCTTGATACATCCAACAGACCAGACCTGAGTTTATTTCTTACAACCTCCACTTGCATACTGTGTGACTCTGAGTAAGTCACTTAACCACCCAGTGCTCCCAGGTCACCCCTGAAAACAGGCACTAGTGGGCCTTACCAGGTTACCAAAGACTAAAATAAAAAAATAAATAAATAAACTGCTGGACATGCTCCAGAGTATATCCACTGTCTTTCATGATTGCAAGGGAGAAGGCCTTGAACTTGCTTTGGGAGCTGGAGTACATCGTCTTTGTTTTTTTGCAGTTCAGGACTAGCCTGTGCTCCTTAAACCATTTTTCAGTGGATGAAAAACCCCTTTGGAGATCTACCACCAGCTGTTCGGGTTGAGGGCTCCTGGTTTTTAATAGCATGGAGAATCTCCTGTATAGATATAGGTGTACCCAACATCTGTTTGTCCTGTTGAGAAAGCATAGGTAAAGTATTCTATGTAAAAAATGTTTCTGTAGCTGAGGGAATGTGGGTCTTTCTGTTGTGTATAAATGTTTGTAGAGATGTATAAACGTTTTGCTTATTTGTTCTGGGTCGGTGACTGGGTTGTTTTGCTCATCTCTAATGGCAAGGATCATACAGGCTTGTTTTTCCTTCTGCAGCTGGAGTGCCATGACTTTGCCCAGTTTGTCTCCTAAGATATAATATTTTGCTCATGTCTGTAAGATGTTTTTTTCTGCCTCTAGAGATGAGATTTTATTATATACATCCTTAGCCAGCAAAACATCTTGAAAAATCAGAGGGTCCTGTGTAATCATATGTATTTGTTTATCTATTTAACTCATTTTCTGTATTTATGAGTTTTTGTTTAGCAGCCTTTCTGATGAATGAGCCATGCCTCATCACTGCACCTCTTACAATGGCCTTAAAGACCTCCCATCTAATTCCAGGTGAGTTTTCAGAGTTGTTATTTAATTGAAAGTATTCTATTATAACCAACTGTAAATAATGTGAACATTTTTAATTTTTCAAATATAAATTATCTGTAGCCCAGATCATGGATCTAGAAATAATATATACATATATATAATATATATATATATATATATATTATATATATACATTTGAGCAGAGGCATGATTAGAAATGTGAATGTTGTTATATTGTATATCTTTAACATTGTTATATAATGTATGTTAAATCAGAAAAAAAAATCTCCGTGTATGTGCCGCACTGATGGGGTGGGGGAAAAAACAATATGTTTGAGTTGTGGGATATGTTTCTCTCCATGGGTCCACCAGTTTCGAATCATCCATAAATTCTGTAGGAGTTTTTCGCACCATGGCCATATAATCCACACAGGAGGTAGACTTATTTAGCCTAGAGTTCAATGCCAAATTAAAATCTCCTCCCATAATATATGTGCTGTTGATAGTGGCTAGAGTGAAGAATACATTTGTATAAAATTTGGGGACACAGCCATTAGGACCATATATATTGACTAGGGTAAAAGAACTCTCAGGGTCAGATATTCAAACCATAGCGTGGCGCGCAAACCATTAACGCGGCAATAGCGCCGGAATAGCACGGACCCGCCATATTCAAAGGACCAGTTAGCGCGAGCTAACAGCATTAGCGCAGAGCAAACCAGTAATGTATGCAGGGGCAAAAGGAAGAGGGGGTGGCCAAGAGAGATGCGCAAGGGGATATTCAAAGGTACAGCGCCGCACTATTAGACATAGCGCGGTGCTAGTTACTGCCTATAAAAGGCTGGTCTAAACACAGGGCAAAACACAGAGGAGGAGGGACCAGCACAGGAAGTGGGAATGTGTGCAGTGCCAGTAGCAGTGATGCTGCCATTGATGGCAGCTGTAGTGGAGGAGGAGGAGGAGAGGTAGCAGGCACAACATGGGCCACAACGCAGGCCAAGGAGATGGTATGCTGCAAACAGGCTGTACCGGCCCAGGGTCTCCTTTGAGACCCTGCCTGATGACCAATCATTGGCCGGTACCGGATGAACAGGGGAATGTTGAGGCAGCTCTGTGAACTCCTGCATGAGCAGCTGCACCCAAATACCAGACGCAGTCATGCCATGACAGTGGAGGAGAAGGTGACAGCAGCAATGTGCTTCCTTGCCACAGGGACGTTCCAACGACCAATGGGGGACACCATTGGGGTATCGCAGTCTGCCACCTCATGCCTCCTGACCCAGTTCCTAGAGGCTCTCCTGCCACATGCTGGGGAATTCATAGTATTCCCCAGCATGGCAGCAGAGCACAGAGAAACAATGCAGCAGTTCCATCGAGTTACGCACCTACCATCTGTACTGGGTGCCATTGACTGCACCCGTGTCCCCATCCGTGCACCACCTGGCGATGGCCGTGACTGTACGTCAACAAGAAGGGGTACCACTCCATCAACTGCCAGGTGGTGTGCGATGCAGCGGGGTGTATCAGCAATGTCTATGCACAGTACCCCGGCAGTGCCCACGACGCCTTCATCTGGCACCAGTCCCAGCTGTACCAGGCCTTTGAGGAGGGCAGGATACCCAGTGGGCAACTAGTCAGTGAGTTGTAGCATACAAGGCAAATACATAACAGCATGGATGTGGGCAGGCATTGCAGGCCAGGGAAGGGGTGTGGGAGGGCCACAGAGAGGTGCAGGATAGCAGCTGACAGACCGCAGTACGGCACTAACAGGTATACATGTCTTGACAGGGGACAGTGCCTATCCCCTGCGACCCTGGCTGCTGACACCAGTACTCTGACCTGCCACAGTGGCTGAGGAGCTGTACAACGAGGCACATGCCAGAACCAGAAACATCATAGAGAGAGTATTTGGCATCCTGAAGATGCGATTCAGATGCATGGACACATCAGGCGGTGCCCTACAGTATACACCTCAGAAGGTATGCCATATCTTCCTAGCCTGTTGTATGCTGCACAACATGGCAATGAACCGTGGGATACAGGCACCTGAACCTGAGGGACGGTCTGACAGTGAGCCAGAACCAGTGGTCAGGGGGATAGTGGAGCAACTCGAGAGGAGGGACCCTCGCATGGCACGCAGGGCCATACAGCACCAGGAAAACATCATCAGGACACTGCAACAGACCAGAGGGTAAGTACAGACTGCATAACAACCTGAAAGAGTACAAGTGATTAGCGTTTTAATGTGCACAGAATAAGATAACAGTGAAAACAACAATCACATCAGCAAACAAACCCAGTGTAATAGACAAATAGTGTGTGCATGTGGTGTGAGTCCGTGATTGTGCAGCGGATATGTTGGGGGGGACACATACAAACGGTGTAATCTTGGTGGGGAGCTGTGATGTGTGTTGTGAGGGTAAGGGGGGCAACTGTGTTGGTGGGAGTGTGTGTGTGTGCGCGCGCGCACGTCTGCTCATGCATGAGGGAGACGCATGCAGAGTACAGGAGACAGCCTGTGGGCATCACCGACGATGACACCCACCCATGCGCCGTGCACCCGTACTATGGGATATGGACTCTGGGGTGCTCTGTGCAGAGTACACAGCTGAAGTGGAAGGTGAGACAGGCAGTGTTGACCTCCTGTGCCCCCGGGGGATGGTGGAGACCAACAGGGTGGATGGACGGCCATGGCGCCGCTGGGTTGCAGGCGGAGTGCGTGACGCAGCGGAGCTGGAACCAGTGGCAGCCCTGTGCCCACGGTGTGCCTACCTGTGCGCCCCTCTGCCATCTGCACCATGGCCAACCAACCCATGCTGGTGACCAACAGGCACACCATGCATGACATTACCAATGTCCAGCACTGCAGCAGTTAAGCCAGTGAAGCTCATCGTTCAGGCACCACCAGGCGGCCCAACCTGTCCACTGCTTGCTGCTCGGCACATGCAAAGCCCACTGATATTGCCTCCCGTATCTGACCCAGCTCATGTCACAGCTCACACCGCATGGCATGCAGGTCCAGACGGGCCTCCTGCTGTGAGGTGACAGCAGCCTGCAGGAGTGGCCGGGCACCATGGCCTTCATGCACCAGAGGCACAGGACCCCCAGCAGCAGCTGGCAGTGGTGCCTGTGGAAATGGATCAACTGCCACATCTGGCTGCTGACTACAAGTGGCAATGGTCCATGGCACCATATGGACCGTAACCCCAGCATGTGTCTGACACTGCACACCCTGCTGTCCTGCAACACCACCCACACCGCCCACCACCGTGTGTTCAGCCACAGCCACACTGGTGACACCTACGGAACCACCCTGACCTGTTCCATGCCCTTCAGCAAGCCCCACCCCTCCATCCCCTGGCACAGGAATGGCCAGCTGCTGTGAATATTTGGAGACATCAGTGTCATCTGCACTGGTGACAGTGACCAGCAGTACCTCTCCCACCCCATCATCCTTGGTTTGTGCAACATCCAGGTGCCCACTGTACCCTAACACCCCTAGTGAGGTGTGACCCCCCTCCCCAGGCAGTTGTACACCCTCTCCATGGGAATGCCAGACATGCATTGGGTCCATGCAGCCCTGATCGTGATACAGTCCAGATGTTGACAGACGTTCATCATCAAACTCCACCACGACCTCGGGAACCTGGCTGGACATCTGTGGAACATCCCGTAGTGGTGCAGGCCTGTCCAAGAGTGCTGTGGAGAGAATTGGGACAGGGTCAGTCACCCAGCCATGGACACTGTGGCAAAATACCACCACCACTACCACCACCAAACCATGCAGCCCTCAGGACAGGTACCCACTTCACACAAGCCCGTGACAACATACACCCACCCACCGCACAGTGACTTTGGCCATGCTAGGCATCGGTTCGGCAGGATATAGTGCACCCTGTGCAGGACACCAACAGCAGGACTGTGCACCCTTGCCTGCACCACATACAGGGGTTACACATGTGAATACAGACTTGGGCTTGGAAATGCGAGGGTTGTCTCGCAACCACCACCTGCAGTGTCGATGCCACCACCGCCATGTGTGGCTCTTCCACATGCTGCTGGTGTACAGGCGGACCACCACCAGTCCTGGTCCTGTCCCTCTGTCGGTGTGCCTCCTCCTCCTTTGCACGTCGCAGGAGGTCATTCCAGCATTTCCGGACTGCTTCTGTTGATCTCCCACGGCCCCCGACCGCATTCACAGCTGCAGTCACCTCCTCCCAAGCTTGCCGCACAACAGCATCGGTGGCCCTGTGTATGTGTAAGACGTGTTCTCTTTCCTTCACCTCATGTGCGAGGGTGTTCAGCTCATCTTGAGAGAATTTATGTGCATGGATGCGCTCCTGTCAGGCCAGCACACCTATGGGATAATCAAGAGGGGACAGGTGTCAGTGGCTGTGTCAGTGCTGCACTGCATCACACAGTGGACATCACAATATCATCCCCTACAGTGCCACAGACCACATGGACATATCAGATCGCTGCATGTGCCTGTACAGTGCACACACCCACATTGCCACTGTGTGTCCCGTGTCTGGACAGCAAGTGGTGTGCACACATGTGCACTGCTATGGCCTGTGTCTGCCATGAACCCCCATGACTGTGTTGTGGCCCAGTTGAGAATCACAGAGTTTGCGAGGACAAGTGCGCTAGCAATGTCAGGACACCATGCTGCATGGGAACGCACATTGCTGGTACACTGTGTACGCTCTGCGGGGGGGCACAGGCCATCACGCCACACATCCAGGGAGACAAGATGGTGCACTATCACGGTAGTGCACCTGGCTGGCAGACACAGTGTGCATGCATTGGCACATGGCACAGTTGACTGCAGGGGAATGTGCACAATGCAGTGGACGTTAGTGGTCCCACGGTGGTCATACATACCTGCCTCTCGCTGCTCATCCCCCTGTTGTATATCTCTTTCCATGTTGTACCTTCACGCTGCTGTATTCCTGCCGCAGTTCCACAGCACAACACTGGTGGTGCACTGCTTGCCCTTTTATAACCCACCCAGGCAATCATGCCTGTTAGTCATGTAAATGAGCGCATAATGATATGCTAATCACACGGTTTGCCCCATGCATACACAAGTACCCCCATTTGCATACACCCATTGAATATGGCTCTGAATAGCCCTGCGCTAGCACAGCAGCGCTGGGCAAAGGCCAGCGCAGGGCTGTTTGAGGCTCAGCACCGCACTAGCCACCTAGCGCTGCACTATGTGCAGTATGCATGCTCATGGGGCCCCTTTTCCACGCTATCACCCTGTCATAGCGTGATGTAGCGCCGCACTAACCAGCATTAGCGCGGCGCTACACGCATGCATGGTACATCAGCCCAGGGTCATGGTAGGGGTGACACATGCACATTGCAAACACTTCCTGTTAGCGCGGCGCTACGGCATACGTCAGCGCTGCGCTAGTCGTCAGTTCTAGGGGGTGTCAGGGTGTGTGGACAATCGTTTTCACTGTTAAACTGGTTATTTGCCCCCTTCCACAGCAGCAATGTCTGTGAGACATAGGCAAAGGGCAGTGGTGGGCCGTGACAGGTGGTGGGATGAGGCTGAGATGGCCAACCTGGTGCAGTTGACCGAGAGGCGCCATCGGTGCCTATTTGGACCTGTGCAGGAGGGCGACCTGCCCCGTAGACAGGTCTGGGCATCCATTGCCCATCGACTAACTGCCATCATGGGTATTCCCCGTGATGGTGAGAAGTGCTGCCATCGCTACGTCGACATCAGGTGCAGGTAGCACCCACTGCTTGAACGCTGCAGGGCCATGGTTCGCTAGGGGACTGTGCTTGTGCCAGGTAAGTGATGACTGTCGCGGCACTGCTGGCATGGGTGGTGGGGCTGTGTGTTCCGTGGTGTGCTTGTGTGCACGTGTGTTGCTGCGCTGGACATGTTGCTCCTGTGCCATGGGGGTCCGCTCATCCATTCGGTGTGTACTGTATGGGACAGGGGTAGACGGTGTGCACTGACCCATGTCATGCTTGGCATGGCTTTGGTGGTACACTGCACCCGTGTGCTAGTGTTGCGTGTGTTTTGCTACACCACTGGGGTACAGGGTGGTCTTTAGCGTACCGTGGTGGCTGATATTGTAGTAATGCTGCTGTACCCTCTTCCCACCACAGAGCAACGAGGACACACTGGACACAGGAGGGACGAGACGCAGGCCGGACAGGGGCCATCCACCGACAGGTGCAGGGTGCCTCCGATGGCACAACGCGCAGCGGAGAGCAGTGACGGTGACAGGGGTGTTTTGCGTGAGTACTTTGTGATGTTATGCTTTCCTACTATGTGTCTGACTTTACAGGGCAGGCAGTAGAGCAAGGGTGTAGTCAGGCATATGCACTGTACACATTTATGTACAGTTTTGTGTAGTGCATGTCCAAATCTATTTGCATCTCTGTCAACAGTTACTAGGTACACCAGACATCTAGGGTCACTGTAGGTGGGGTGTGGCCCTGTTTGAATTGCTGTTGTGTAGGAGACAGATACGTGTATATCCTCATTAGAGTGTAAGGGAATCATCTGACAGACATCATACCCTTTTGGATGTGGTGTACCATTTGGAGTTGCTGAGTACAGCATTCGTAAGGGGAGTGTGGCTGTTGGGGATTGTGTGTAGGACATGTGAATGTCTGGCTACACCCCTGCAGTACAGTGCTGTGTCAGGTGTTGTGGCCCAGTTGGCTAGGTAATCCAGGCCACATGTGTGATAGCTGCGTGCATTTCTGTTGTTCCCCTTGCCTCCATTGCCTCTCCTGCTGCTGTGTGGCCTGGAACATGGCATGCTGTGTGTCCTATGTATTGCTGCCATTGCCGCCATGTGTACTGATATCTGCCTTGTACTGCCATGTGCATCATGTTGCTGTTACGGCCACCATTGTGGAGGGGTGATGCATGTCTCTGCATGGCTGTGGGCAAGTCGTCATGCCTGGGGGTGGGGGATTACTGGGGTCGGCCTGTCGTGCCGCCTGTTACTGCTGCCGCTGTTGTCCTGTCTGCCATGGCAACAGTGTACTCCACCTCTCATGGCATGTGTCAGTTACAGTACCACGTAGAACATGTCAGTATCTGTGCAGGACATGTTGTGAGCTCATTCCAGGGCCATGCGCATCATGGCGTGTGGGGAGACACTGTGTCATGTGGTGCAAGCATTTCCCTGGCAGTGTACTGTCATGGTGTCATGGACACAGGTATGTTATTGTGTGTCCTTGTCCGACCTCCGTGGCGGACATGCACGGGGCTGTGTGGGAAAGGACTTTTGGGACTGTGGTGCCACACAGGTCTGTGTAGCTGTACATTGCATGTGTGCCTGTTGCGGCATGTGTGTTGACAGGCATCCTCAAAGCACTCAATGGTGGGCAGTTTGATTTCTGGTGGGGAGTAGGCCAATGGGCGATGAACTGCTTACTTGATGTATGATGACTGACAAAGGCAATGTTGTACCTTTCTGTGTTTAATTCATTGTGGTGTACGCTAGGGGGACTGGTCACTATAACTGTCTGTGTATCCCATGGCCATTACAACTGTACAGGTTGTGGGCTGGTATGTGGGTGTCTTGGGGAGCAATGCATGGCTTAGTATTTACACATGCGGGGAAGCGCCCATTGTCATGGGTTTCATACATTGTATCTTGAAGGCCACTGGCGGCAACTGACACAGTCATGGTGTACTTTGGTATTTTGTCAGGCTACACTCCAGGGTGGGGTAGCCCACCCTGACAGTGGTGAAGGGGTGTCAGTGTGTCCACATGGTGTGCAGTTGTGGCCTCCCTGGCTACACCCCTGCCTGTGGGCTCATGCTCTGATGTGGGGGCCATTGTCCCCAAGAGGGTGCTGTCCCTCTGTCCCTGCAGTGCATGGTGTTTGTGCACATGTTTTGCAGGTGTGCTGCAGGAGTTGTTCTGTGGTAGCATGGTGTGCTGGTTGTCAGCCCCTATGGCGGATGCTGCTCCCACAGGTGTGTGTGTGTGTGTGCCTCGCCATGCCTTGACCACCAGGGTGACACTGTCCTGTGCATGCCTTTGGCCTACCGCTGCAGTGCCACTGGTGGACCATGGCCGGTGTTTGTGTTTCACATGTGTGTGTCTTCTTGCATGTGCGCCTTCACGGTGCTGCCACTATGGGTGGTGGCACAGCACTGTGCCATTATCTTCACCACTGTGGGCCCCTCACCCTTCTGTTGTGGCAAGTGGTGTGGGTGGGCATTGGCACTTCCCCTGGTTGTGTGCTGCTTGGTTACCTGTCCTGCAGTACCTACTGTTCTGTTGCCAGTGTCGTTGTCCTCTGTGGTAATTGGGTCTCTGTGGTCCATGTCGAGTCTCTATCTGTGTCACTTGCCACTGTTGCACACTTCTGTCAGTCACCCACCTGTTCAGGGCTTCCTGTCATCATTTGTACAGCTGCTGTGTTATGGCATCATGGGTGGCAGTTTGGCTGGGTCTCTACAGTTCTTGTGGAGGGCAGCAGTGAGGGTGGGCCACTGTTGGGGGTGTACAAGACAGGCATGTGTGGTTATACACGTGGTTGGGGCTGTGGCACCTTCTTCAGTTGGTGTCATCTGTACTGTGTATCATAGCTGTGTGACCGTGGGCAGCATGTCCCACCATGTGTCATCCCATGTGCATATCATTCAGTGTCCACTTGTCGTTCACATCTCTGGGGGTGGCTGTCTGTTTGCACTGTTACAGTCTGCACGCCACTGTGCTGGCTGGCCTCCACGTTGTTGGCTTTCTCAGCATACATCCATGCATTTCCATGTACATTGGGGTGTTGCATGCTGCCTGTTATGTACTGCCTTGTCCTGCAGGCACATGTTAGTGTGTGTTGTGGTTTGTTCTGTACTAGCACATGGGCATGGTTGTTGGGGCATGCTGTCCACCATGTGGTGGTACATGGTGCCTTTGTGTCATCGTCATGCCCTGATATGGTCCCCCTTTTTCCTGTAGGTCCACATCTGTCATCACTGTGGGCCACCCATCCGGAAGAGGGTGAAGGCACAGAGGAGCTGTTGCGGAGGCTGGTGCGGCAACAGCGTACCCTAATTGAGCAGCAGGCGGTTATGATCGCAGAGACACGGCGTGTTGTGGCCATCCTGGAGGAGCGTCTGCCAGTGCCTGCCCACACCTAAACCCTGCTTACCTTTTCCACTAGCCTGCTTCCTGTCCCTGGCCCACTGTCCCTAGCCCTGTATCTGCCATCCTGTTCCCCTCCATTGCTTCCTATTTCCACAGCCTTCTCTCATCCACTTTCTTACCCCATTGTTCTGTTGCTATATTAAAGTTATGCCTGTTTACAATGTTACTGTTGTTTTCCCCATTGTTTTCAGTCCCTTTGTTATGCCAGCCCTTTTCCCTTTCATTATGTTTTTCTTGCACCCCATTTTTATGCAGTGTTCTGCTCTGTTTTGGTTATTTTTGCTGTACATATGTTCATATTGCCTTTGTGCCTTACATGTTCACGTTTTACATTATAGCTTATTATGCTTGACATTCCTGTGTCCTGTGTCTTTTTGGGGTGGACTTGGGATTTGACAGTGTTCTGTGGTATTCTGATTTCACTTGTGGTTCCAGGTTATTCCATTCTTTCACTAGTACTGCAGTTGTGTCTGGCTGGGCTGTTTTGCTTTCCTGTGTTCCTGGACAGCTGATTACACCTCTGACACTTTTGTTTCTGTGGGTGTTTGCACTGCCTCTGTCTGATTGCTATTTTCAGTGCTGTCTTCTCTGCTATATTCAGTGCTGTCTTACTCCTGGGCAATGTTTGCCTTGCACTCCTGGGCCTGTTTGCCCGGCTTCCTTCACTTGCTATATTCGGCTGGTTTTGCACCGGGCTATTCATTTTGAATATGGCTATGTTTTTACTCTGGGCACAGTTTGCCCGCCGGGCAGTGCTAATTTAGCCCCGGGGCAAAGGTTTGAATATCTGGCCCTCAGTGCCTAGGAATTCTGTTATATATCTACCTGCCAGTTCACTGACAGATTTTCCAAAAGAAAAAGGGGATTTGTTTTTATACAGACAGCTACTCCTCGAAATACATTATTGTAATTAGCCAACTGGCAATCTCACCATTTTTTGGGGAATAAAATGCCACCTCTGCCATTGAGAAATGTGTTTCTTGTAATAAAATATTTGCTTTTTTTTCTGTCAATATAAATAAAAATTGGGTTTGCTTTAGCCCTGCTGCGCAGACCCGTAACATTCCAGGTTAATATTTTACAAACCATAACTGATCCTCTTCTTGACTAATTTTAGCAGGCTCTCTATTTAATACATCAAAAAATCATATAGTCATACATAAGCAAATTATTTGTTATACATTGTATCTTGCTGTAATCTAACTTCAATACACTATATGTAAAGCATTGTTTCTTGCTGAATTCTAGCTTCTCATTTAAACTAAAAACTAACCCTAATAAACATTCTCCTACCATGTGATCTTTGTGGTTGGCAAAACCAAACCCCCCCCAAACCTACTCTTCCAACTTTAATACCCTCATTAACTCCCTCCTACCTCCCCAACCCTTTTACACTAATAGAAGACAGCCTTGGTCCCTCTTACCTGGTGTGTTAAGTGAGCTAGGCCTCTCCTGTCATATTTATTTTTAGTGAAAAAGGATTGATATAGTGATGAGCCTAGGTAGAGAGGAGGAGAAAGAAAGTGGTCTCAGTGCCCTCTCTTCCCAGTGCACTTTAACCAGTGTAGAAAAAGATCTGCAAGAAGAGTCAATAAAGAAAATCAGAAATTATCTTTTTCACATTAACATATAAGTTTGTGCATGCATGTATATATATATATATGCACAAATCTGCTACTGGAGAGACCTAATGTGACTATCTAGGCAAAAAAAAAGTCTGTTTGGGTCTCATGACTATGTCTCTGTTACGATACTTACATATACTATTGTTGCTATCCCAAATATAAAGATAGTTCATGAAGTATAAGTTATGGAAAAATGTATTGAAAGTTTGAATATGAAAACTCTTACGTTCATAACATGGTGTCCTACTTGTTTAATTTATGGTTACATAAATAAAATAATTTTTTTTATAATATCATGACTTCTGCTTCTATTTATGGGCTGTAGTATGGCTCTTTCATTGTTCTTTGTTATTCATTCTGGGAGTGGTCTTACACAACCATATATTGTAGGACACCATTGTATGCTAAACTTCGTAATGTGACAGTTTAGTTGTGACCTGAATATTTCTGATAGTCCTGAGCAACAATGCTATGCAGTTTTCTACATGTTAGTATTTAAGCCAGCCAACTCTGCATCTCGTGGTTAAAAAAATAAATTTTATTAACGTATGTTACAGGGACACCACAATATTACAGTGATACTGTCTCACCATACATATTACTACTAACTAGTACTTCTTCATAAAACAGTGTCATACTGACACACACAGACAATTAAGCTACTTATAAAAAAATTATTTACACTTGATTACACTATGTACAAGGTATTTAATCGTGCCTGGTATGTCTCATCCGTTCTCATACCAGCTGGTCCCAAACCCAGAAAAAGAGTGATGGAATCCAATGTACTAAATGAATAACCATAACCATGAGAATATTGCTGTGATAAAATGACTGTCAGGTTTTAGGCACAAGTCACAGCTAAGGGTTTAGGGAAAATCATTTAAAAAGTACTTGAAGGTCAACAAAGGCATTTCTTATTTTGTCAAATCCATCTGGAGCAAAGTGTAATTCTTTACTGTACTTAGTCTGAGAAGGTTCAGTAAATTTGAAAACAATGTCTGTGATTGACTGGGTAGAGTATTCAGCCATGTCTTCATCTGGACATTGGTAAATACCGTTTTTGTTCCTGACCAGATATTTTACAGTTACTTCCTCATCCGTGGATGAAACAATCTCTGCCAAGTATATGTAGGCCACATTCTTTCGCCCAGTCTGGAACAGGACAGCCACAAAATCACCTTCCTGGAGAGCATTGCAAAAAGTATAGAATGAATAAATGATCCACTTGAGCATTTTGATTGTCAAGACACCTGAAATCTTTGGGGGGGGGGGCAAATAATGGGTAATGGTATACCCTATTCCATAATCTAAATAGCAAGAATTCATCCAATGGCAAGACATAAGGACATTCAAATGGCTTGTAAGTGACTCTCAAATTAACTGCCACCATAGTGGATATGGGTGATATGTTCAGGTATTTGACATGAAGGAGGTTTTATTCTCATTGTGTACATGCAGTAGCACACACATGAATGCATGCATGAACACGTATCCAGGGATTAAAACACCCATCTCCTCCAGTAAGTCACATTATTACTTTAGCATTGTATGCTGTCTTGCACACCAGAAACTGTATGGATAAGGTGATGAGGCCAGTAGGTGACTTCAACAAAATGTTAATCACATGGGTATTTACACAGAGGGTGATGTGTCCTTTGATGGTTGAGAACTTGCTGATGGTAATGATGGTGGCTGAGATGGAGACCTTGCCTGCAGCATTGGTGGTGGTGGTGGTGGTGGAGATGGAGACATTGCCTGAGGTGATGATTCGGGTGGTGGTGAAGATGGAGACCTTGCCTGCAGCACTGGTGGTGGTGGTGGTGGAGATGGAGACATTGCCTGAGGTGATGATTCGGGTGGTGGTGGAGATGGAGACCTTGCCTGCAGCACTGGTGGTGGTGGTGGTGGAGATGGAGACATTGCCTGAGGTGATGATTTGGGTGGTGGTGGAGATGGAGACCTTGCCTGCAGCACTGGTGGTGGTGGTGGTGGTGGAGATGGAGACATTGCCTGAGGTGATGATTCGGGTGGTGGTGGAGATGGAGACCTTGACTGCAGCACTGGTGGTGGTGGTGGTGGTGGAGATGGAGACATTGCCTGAGGTGATGATTCGGGTGGTGGTAGAGATGGAGACCTTGCCTGCAGCACTGGTGGTGGTGGTGGAGATGGAGACATTGCCTGAGGTGATGATTTGGGTGGTGGTGGAGATGGAGACCTTGCCTCTGTTGATGCTGCTGGAGGTGGTGGAGAAGTAGACCATTCTTGCAGTGAATCTGGTTGTGGTGGAAAAGTAGACCAATCCTGCAGTGTTCCTGGTGGTGTAAAAGAAGACCTTTCCTGCACTAATGCTGGTGGTGGAGAATGAGACCTGTCCTGCACTGATGCTGGTAGTGGTGTAGAAGGAGACCTTTCATGCATTGAAGCTGGTGATGTTGGTGGTGGAGATGGAGACCTTGACTGTGGTGGAGCTGGAGACCATGTTGTCGTTGATGGCAACCTTAACTGTAGTGCTGCTGTTGGTGGTGTTGGAGACTGTGTAAAAGGTGGTGGGGTCACCTCTGCCCCATATTTCAAAGAAAAGGTTCTCCAATCTCCTGTGAATAATACATTAGGGCACTGTCCATCTGTAACACATGGTCGGCAGAAGTAGCTTCTCTCTTTAACAGATACGATATGTGGATCTATTCCTGTCACATAGTGTACCAATCATGTGTTTGGCAATGTTTTCACATTTGTTCTATTAAGTCTTCGCCTGTTTATTTTGCCCTCCTTGATGAAAAAGAAACTGCGTGTCACGTGCACATGATCCTCCTCATTTTTGGGACATGTAAGGTATTTTTAGCCATATTGATATAATTCAAAGGCACTGTCAATGATGGCTTTTCGTGATTTTACTGCCAGTAATGCACTCTTTTTCAAGATGCCCACTTCTCCATTACACAGTCCTTTGCCATGCCGACTGCCAAAGAAGTGTTTTTCAATGAAGACACCACAATCCACCACACCAAATGATGCATCAGCAAAGTTGCCCTTGCTCTTGTACTGTGTTGGTGCCCCATCAGAAAAATGAATTTGCTTAACCACGGCAACCCCCGTTCTTTAAGATATTTCATTGCCATATTTGTGAAGTGGTGAACAGCATGAAAGTCATGCTTTCAGTCATCAGTAATAAAAATAAGTGTGCTATGCATGTTTATGCCACAGTTTGGTTTAGGGCATCTATAAAAGGCCACAACTGGATGAATTGTAGCTTGGTCGTATGCCCAGTGTGCACTCTGAGCTTCGTCTTGATAGTGGCAATTATAGTTTTCTCCAAAGTCCAGATAGAAAACTACCCAGTTATTTGGTTCATTTTTTCTAATAGCATCAAATTGTTGTGACTGCCACTTTGCATTTGCTAAGTGCTTAGCGTATGGCTCCAGCTCTTCTTGCAGTTCTTTTATTAGGTCTCCGATGACTCCAGTCTTATTTCGCATAACTATTTGCTTGGAATGTGTTACTTTCCCCTCCTTTCTCATGGTGACTTCTTCATTTTGCCATTTTCTCCAGGTGACTGGAGAGGTCACGTGTTCATTTAAAAGTGGCATCAGTTTTGTCTCTATGCCTTTGGTGCCACACTGCAAGCATTCCCTGTTGATGCATCTTTTATTGTGAAATTCACCAACTCTGCAGCACATTGTAAGGGTCGAAGCCTCATACTTGTGCTTTATGGCACTGTCTGGTATTTTTAACTGTGCACATTGTAAAGCAGTGCTGTTCAGTTTAAGGTCTATGTTCAGGCAGTACTCACATAAGCACTGCAAAGCTTATGTCTGGACATGACACAGACATTTTTAGGATGAAGTTTTATGTATTTACTATAACTAATTTGTACATCTGGGTTTTCTTCCTTGAACTGTTCATATGTAGCTTGGACCGATGATTCCAGTGCCTTATTTGGTAAAAGTTGTTTTTTCCCAATTATTTTCACAATGGGAAGTTCTCGAGAGATATCGCCATGTTGGTAGAAGTCCTGTATCTTCTGAATTATTAATTCTGGCAAAGCATCGTTCCTCTTCTTACACCTCTCAATGTAATCATCGTTATATACAGAGTACATACACAAACATTTCCAGCTAAATCCTAGTACTCTGTGTAAGTCTAATTTTCTGAACTTTTTCTTCACCAACAGTGACTTGTGCAGCAGTCGACGGATTCAAATATAATCTTTTTGTCTTGAGTGTTTAATTTTTTCCAATGTGGCTTTCAAGCTTGTTTCCTCAAGAAAATCCAACCGTTTCTTTTTGGATGGTGTTAATATAGATTTCGCCTCAATAGCTTTGCGCTTTCGTGGTGTTGACTTAAGTAGCATTGCAGAGAAAACATCAGCAAATTTATTTGGGCTTTTCGGCATTGCTTTTAGTGATCGTGAGATGGCTTTTCTTTTCGCAGCATCACTGCTAAATGGAGTCTGTGGTATCCTTGATTGTGGACTGTCTATTTGTGGGTTAGCCAAAGGGGAAGCATCTGAAGCCATGATGTTATACTGCATTTCAGTTGCATCCAAGTTGTGTGCATTTGATTCCACAGTGATAGTTTGCAGCCTGGCACATTTCTTCTGAGCATACAGAAACCGTCTGCGTTCATTAATCCACCTTCTTTTTTGAGCTGTCGTTTTTGCTCTCTGATTCTTTTTATTTTTCTGCCACAAAGCTCTCATCTTCTCTGCTTCCGCTCTTGTACGTTTCTTCTTTTCTGTGCATCAGGTACTTGAATTGCCTTTTTATTTTCTGTATACCTTTGCGTCCAAAGTCTATCTTTTTCCCTGTACTGTACTTTGGTCTCTTCAGGCATTGACATTTTATACTGTTTCACCCTCTCCGTTTCTTTCTCACAATAAGCTTTGTATTTTTCAGGATAATTTTTCATTCTTGCACAGTACTCTCTCATGTACTCTTTATGCGATCTTGGTTGTGTCTTTCAACCACCTGTTGTATTCACTGAATTCAAGCAATCAGTCTCACCCCCAATGCCACAGCAAGATGTGGATGCAACAACATCATGCCGTGGTTGACGCTGTCTCAGGTTGTTTCTCAGGAATTCCATCTAAAATTTGCAGAAACGCAAGATCCAGAAGAAGGATTTACAGGTTGTACTTTTTTTGGAAACAGAATTCTCCAACATGTCAAGTATGTAGACATAATCGAGGGAGCACTAAATGAAAAAATGTAATGGAAAGAACAAGACAACAGGCCCATCTAGTTGGCTAAATGCCTGGCTTGATCTAGATTCCAGACTACAACTGTAAAAAAATTATAATTTTCCCACTCTAATACTCATCAGGAATTGAAACATTTACTTATGTTTCCAACCTCCATAAAGATTTCAGTGTTTCTCTGTCTTTTTTCATATATGGGCTTCCAACCTGTGCATGGTACTCAAGTTGCAAGCAGTTCTATTAATCAATAGACCTTTCTATGACCACAAGACAGTATCAGGGCAGCAAGAGACAATTGCCAAAGTAGATGGCCTGCATAATCAGTCCAGCTCTGCCAGCAGAAAAAAGCTTGACATAATGACCAGGGGCAGTTCTAGGCCTCCATATTTTTCTAGATGCTTGCTTTCCAACTGTACACAGGCTTCCAGGAGCAGTCTAGCAAGCACCCTGTATGGGGGTATGTTCCATGCAACTCTGTACTGGGAAAAGTTGGATGATACTGGCGCCAAAAAAACAATGGCTCTATCCATTAAACATAATGTCCTATATCAACAATGACAAATGGTACCCGACAAGCCGTACTAATTATCCAGACCTTTCTGTGACCACAAGACACTAGCAGGGACACAAGAGACAACTGCTAAAGTAGAGGGCCTGTATAAACAGTCCCACTCAATTACCACAAAAGACAGCTAATTATGCTGACTAGTGTGGTTCCAGGTGGTAGTAGACTACACAATGGTGGTAATAAATCTGGCTACCTGAAGACTGGATAACTAAGGAATAGGGATGAAGTGACCATTTCTAACAAAACTGTGTTATGGTGACTGTTCCCCAGCAGTCCCCTTCACGAACAATACCAACCATGGCTAAGTTGGTGAGCACCATATTAGGGATTATACTCTTCATGGTGTGATCCTTAACTAGGCACAAGAGACCATAATACAGTATTGTTCATGCTAAGGACAGCAGGGAGTCAGTGCATTGGGGCAGAAATTTGATGTCTTTGCAGAATATTTAAACTAGCAAATGGGGAGAGAGGTGCAGCACCCCGTATGTCGAATGGGAAGAACACCCTTCTGTCCCTCAGCTAGTGGTCAAACAGGAGTTCAGCATGTTTGTAGTTCATTTGCATCACCAGGTAAGGAAAAAGGTCAGGCTCCCCATACGATGCACAGGGGAAATGCCAGACCTCACCCAACAACTAACGCACTTAAATCTGGCCCATGGAAAATCATGTTCACAAATTCTTGCAGTCAGGGAAACAAGATCCCAGATCTGCAGACAATAATGACAGAGGCTAAACTAGACATAGTAGCCATTATTGAGATATGGTTTACCAGTAACCACACTTCGGAGACTTCTGTACCTGGCTATGTACTGTTCAGAAGAGACCGAGGTGCAAAGGGGGGGGCGGAGTGGCCGTTTATGTCAATGAAAATATCAAAGCTACGGAAATTCAGAATACACATAAGGAGCCAGATGAACTGTGGGATCCTGCCCCAGGAAGTGCTGGGGGTAAACACAATTGGGGGATATAAACAGGCATGGGATTGATATGAGGAATCCCAAGAGTGGGGAAGGAGAGGCAGCAGCAATAGACCAAAAGGGTCAGTGGCAGCTAATTAAGTGTAGGGTATACAGGCAGACTGGATAGGCCTGATGGTCCTTATCTGCCATCAGTTTCTATGTTTTCAAACCTGGAGACCTTGGTTTGAATCCCATCAGTCCATGCTTGCATTCTGTGTGACCATGAGCAAGTCACTTAATTTCCTTGTGCTCCCATTTAAAATGCAACTATGTCACAGTGTTGCCTGCACATGTTTCTGCAGACTAGCAGCACACCACCTTGATTTGCTTACAGTCATGATTGTTGACATGACAAAAGATCAACTTTTAAGAACCTAAAAATTATTTTTCTTGCCTTAAGAGTGAAATAAAGCAAAAAGAAAGTCATGTATCTTGATGTTTTGGCTTCTCTCAACTGCTCAACACATTATTTAAATTAATGTTAAGAGTTACTGCTGCTTTAAGTACTTAATCTGTGCTGGGCAGACTATCAGAAATTTGTTTTTCTGCCCTGACCCTGAAACAATAGGTGTGAGAAAATGTATTTATTTATTTATTTATTGGAGCATCAGTTTACAACCTTTGAGCCAGACGCTCATTTACAAAGGTACCTCGTCACAGAGAGGACAAAACAGTGCAAACAACATTCATACAATAAAACAGAGTACAGTTTTGATACAACAAGAGTTGGCAAAACACAAGTCAGTTCAGGGTAGTCTTTATCGTTACAGATGAGCATTATAGGATTCACAGTGTACAAGTAGGTACAGGACGAATAGTACAGTAAGCTAACAGAGGTGGAACTAAGCAGAAGAAATCATTGTAGAGGTGTGCGGAGAAGAGAGTAGCATTATAGGTAGAGATAAGCAATAGGTTTGTGAGCTGCTCAGGGAGCTTTGTCTGGTCAAAAGATCTGGAAAAGACTTAGAGGCAGCCACAGCTGTGCGTAGTGAGTAGGTGTTTTCTAAGGGTGTTTTTGAAGTGAGAGATTGTGTCGGCATCAGTGATACTGGTAGAAAGAGTGTTATACCAAGAAGGGGCTCTGTAGGAGTATGCCCTTTGACCTTGTGAGGTTCTTGCCCTCGGTACTACCAGTGCAGTTTTGCAGGAGATTTGGGTATGCACTGGAAGGCTTGCTTGGTGGATAGAGGCAGTCAGACCTGGCAGGGATAGACCAAGGAGCCTCTTTTTAGTTAGGAGGCAGATTTGGTATCTGAGACGTTCATCTAGGTTGAGCAGATTAGCCAGGGTGTATAGATGGCAGGTATGTGTTAGTCTAGGTGCCCTGGTTGTTAGCCTACATGCCTTATTTAAGGTGAGGTGGATCTTGTGTAGGGAGGTCTGGTCAGCGGCCCCATAAACTGGTAAGCCATAGTCTACTACAGATAGTACAGAGGACGTGACTGCGAGTCAGAGGGCATCAGAGGGGAGACAGTTTTTATGACGGTAAAGGATACCCAGCCGAATGTTGGAGGCTGAGGCAAGGGCAGAGATGTGGGCATGAAATGAGAGAGCAGGGTCAAAGGTTATCCCTAGGTACTTGTACGAGTGGACTTGCTCAATTGGGAGTTTTGAGCTGGCATGGACCTGAAGTGGATAATTACTAGCTTTATTTTGGGGGTGGGCAAAGAGCATTTTTTTTTTAAGATTAATTACGAGTCTATGCTTTTTGAACTGGGCTTCTGCATCATTGTAAGATACTTGCAAGGAGTCCTGAAGGGAGATGGGATTACGGTCTGTGGCAAAGATTACAGCATCATCTGCATAAAGTAAGATTTTACTGGTACAATCACCTGGCGGGGAGTTGAGAAAAAGAGAAGAGAGCAAGGGCCCAAGAATGGAGCCCTGCGGGACTCCAGAGCAGGTAGGACAGGCGCTGGAGAGTGTCCCATTAATTTTAACACATTGTGAGCGGGCAGACAAGTAGCTGGAGCACCAGGAGACAGGCCCAGCAGCAAAGCCTAAGTGGCTAAGGGCATCCAGCAGGAGGGGTTGGGAGACAGTATCGAAGGCTTTTGATAAGTCAATGAACACTGTACCCGCTAGAGAGCCAGAGTCCAGAGAGGAGTGAAGAAAGTTAGAGAACTCAAGGAGGGCAGTGTTGGTGCTGTGGCCAGCTCTGAACCCATGCTGTTCAGGGCAGAGGATGCTGTATTTGTCTAAATATTCAGAGATTTGGGAGGGCACAATCTTTTCTAAGGCCTTTGAGAGAGGAGAGAGGATAGAGATAGGCCGATAATTACCAGGGAGAGTCCTATCCCCACCCTTGTGTATGGGGGTGACTGTAGCAATTTTCCAGGCAGAGGGGAATTGCCCTAGGCAGAGAGATTTGTTGAAGAGGCTGGTGATCGGTGAGATAACCAGATCCAGAACCTGACAGAGGAGACTGGGATCGAGGGAATCACTGCCAATAGTGTTGCTCTTTAAGGCCTTGAGTAGGTAAGGTCTGACTTCCCGGGCAGTAACACGGTGTAGGTAGAACCAAGGGCATGTGAGAATAGGGACAGATTGGGAGGGAGGGGGGCAAAGAAGTTGTTCGGGAGCACAGGGCTAAGGTCAGTGAAGGATTTGTTGAGGTGGTTGGCAATGTGAGCTGGGTCTGTGGAGACAGAGCCATCAATGTTGATTAGGGAGGGTGGGGGGTGTGTGTGCACTCATTCAGTTGTTTGATGTTGTCCCAGAAGGTCCTGGCATTCCCCCATGATGTGAGTGAGGCTTGATAGTGTTCAGTCTTCGCCTTTCGGATGGCCCAGGTACATTTGTTCCAGGCAGCAGCATAGGCCTGCCTGTCAGCAGAGTGGCCAGTTTTGGTGGCAATGTGCCATAGGTTATCCCTGTTCTTAAGAAGTTGGCGTAGTGGGGGTGTAACCCAGGGGGCATGCCTTACTTTGGACCGGAGTGCAGTTAGTGGTGCAAAAATGTCGCAGGCATTGTTAAAGGTATGGGTAAAAAAGGTTAAAGCCGTGTCCATATCAGGGGCATATTGTATGGGAGACCAGTCAGTATGGGCTAGGAGTTGCTTAAGGCCTTTCAGCCTGCCTGGTCTTAGCCACCACCGAAGGGTGGATTGTACTGTGGATTTGGGCAAGGAGGCTGACCAATGGAAAAGAACAGGGGAGTCATCACTAAGACTGTCAGGAAGGATTTGGATATTGCAGATTTGGTTAGGACGGTTTGTGAGGACAACATCAAGAAGTGTGCTTGTGCCCATTTTAGGATTCACTCTAGTAGGTTGGGTAACCAGTTATGTTAGGTCAATAGATGCAAAGGTGTCATGGGAGGTGGAGGATGAGGGTCTGAGCCAGTTGATATTTAGATCACCCACAAGGATTTAGTCAGAGGAGTGGGGTAGGGAGGCAAGATAATCAATTAGTGGAGCCAGTGCCGACGCTTGATTTTTTGGAGGTATGTAGGCTGTAGTCAGATAGATGGGACCCCTAGAAGGATCAGGGGTCAGTTTTAGGGTTAGGGCCTGAGCCCTGAAGTCAAGGACAGGGGCTGGGAGGGCTAGTCCTATGAGTGAGTCTTTGATATAGATGGCACAGCCCCCACCCCACCTACCAACATGGTCCTCCCTAAAGAGGGAGTCGCCCGGGAGTGAGACCAGGGAGTGGGGGGTTGATTCTGATAGCCAGGTTTCCACTATTGAGATAACATCAGGTTTATGGACTGCAATCCGACATTGGAGTGAGTCAAATTTTTTAAGGAGGCTACAGATGTTCATAGAAACAACATGAAGTCCAGGAGATTCGACTGATGAGCTTTTGTGAGCTGGGCCAGGATTAGGATGTATATTTCCAGTCAGGAGCAGAAGGATGAGAACAGCCCTGGACAGGGGGTGGTGGCAGGAGAGTTTACGCTGGGTAAGATAGGAGCAGTAGGGGAGTTTCAGGATGCAAGGGGTAGGCAGAGGGGCACAAGCTGGGAAGGCTAGAATGATAAGTCACCAGTGGGAGCAAGGGGGGGAAGCAAGGTAGTATCTAGGTGGTGGGTGAGGTGGGCTAGGGCACATTAGGAGAGTAGAGGAGAAAGGTGAAGGCGCAGAGACCCAGAATGAGGAAAGAGTAAGAGGGCAAGTGGGAACACTAGAGTAGTGAAACTGCGGAGTTGTAGGGACACCAGGGTTGGATGATGGTCTGAGGAGGAGGAGGAGGAAGAGAGGGGCAAGTCAGTAGGAGGTAAGCAGGCATTTTCAGTGAAGGTTTGTAGGCAGATAATAAGAAATGAGAGAAGAGGGTAAGAAACCTGCCAAAAGTGTTAGTGCCACTCTGGTACAGTAGTAGAGACCCCACCTCTGGTGTGCAAGGTGCCAGGTTCAAGACTCACCAGGGATAATAGGGAATTGCCCAGGGTAGAGTCGTTATCCATAGTCCACGAGCAGCCCACCGGCACTGTGAAGGCCCACAACTGGGGTGCTAAATGGTGACTCCTAGTGGCCAAAAATGGCTGTAGGCTAGTGTGGAGTAGGTGGTCTCAGGAGCCCAAGGAATACTGGGAGGGGGGAAGAACAATGGGTGAAGTATAGAGGGGCCCAGTGGTAGGAGAGGAGGTGGTAAGGGGTGATTGGATAGGAGAGGAGAGAAGTGGGATAAATGGGTAGAGAAGACACAGGGATAGCATGGGGTTAGTTAGCAAGATGCTAACCGCAGAGAGCACAGTGACCTCTAGTGGCTAGCGGGTATAACCTGCAAATGGGAAAGTGAGGACTTAGTATTTCGGCTAACAGGAAGTGATGTAATGGGGTGGACCAATAAATTGAGGGCAGCCCCTGGGTGGGGGGGCAGACGACACGCAGCATCGTCGGGCTAGCAACCCACAGCAATCTTCTGGAGCAAGAAGCAGAGGTAAGCCTTTACGTCAGGGCCTGTTGGCTGCAAACAAATGCTGGAGAATCCTTAGCTGCTATCGGCAGAGTGCTTGGGGGGGGGTCAGGCCTATAAGGAGCACAAACAAAGGGAGCAGATTAGTATGCAGTGGGAAGGGTAATTCAAGTAGCAGACACTAAACTGCGCATGCATGGTCTTCTCTATCCTCGATCGGCAGAGTGCTGGGGGGGGGGGTTCAGGCCAGGGTTAGGACTTGTACCATTTAGTTAAATGGACAATTAACTGCAAAGCACACTTTTGAATAGCACACCAAGTTTCTGTCAAGAAATACTTTCAGTCTGAATGGGGCTGGAAATATTGTATTGAGTTTAAAGTAATGAGCTGTGAATGAGCTTGCTACATCCAGCATATCTGTGTTTTATTCCCATAGCCTCCACTTGCATTGCTTTGTGACTGTGAGCAAGTCACTTAACCTTCCCAATGCTCCCAGGTCACACATGAAAACAGGCAGTTGTGCCTAGTGGGCTTTATCCAGTTACCAAAGAAAAAAAATAAATGGAATTTGATTCAAAGGTTGGATGAGTTTGGATGACTCTTCAAATTACACATGAAAACATATCTCTCATCCTCTCAGCATTTAAAATCTTAGCACTGGACTTCAAAAATCATAGCACAGGACCAGAATGTGTAGCACAGTCTTATTTTAAAGAATATTATATCTACAGTTAGTGAGCACCAAATAGTGATAAGGAATGTTTCTATGAACTTGGTTCAATGATTCTTACTTTGTGTGTCCATAAAGAGCTCTAACATTATGAGGAACATTAGTAAACATGTGATGAGCAAGGGTAAATTTGACTATGAAAATCATAGCGCTATGCAGAATTCATAGCAGCTGAGAGATATTCATGAAAATGTGCTTTGGGGGTGTTGGAGACAGTGATACATTTCTTGATGGTCTGGCACACTTTCATGCACGCATAAAAAGACAGTCTTGGGTCAGGTTCCAAACAATTATTTTATAATTTATTTATTTCCTTGGTAACAGGGTAAGGCCCATTAAGCACATGTGACTGTTTTCTGGGGTGAACTAGGCACACTGGGCAGTTAAGTGACTTGCTCAGAGTAACACTGTATGCAAGTGGAGGTTGTGAGAATCAAACCCATGTTTGGTCTTCTGGATGTACCAAGCTCATTCACACCTTGTTATTCAAACTTCAAGGCTATACTGCCAGCCCATTCCCAAAAGAAAGATATGCCGGGACTTATGTGCAGCACATGGTACACAACACATTACTGAGAAGCATCATCCTTTGTTCTGAAATTAAGAAAAAAATATAACTTTAAAAATAAAAAGGTGCTTAGAGATGAACCTATAAGAACTCTGTGGGCATCTGGGGAAAAGAGATGTAAATTCAGCATTTATGCAGTGAAATGGCCCAAGTTTACATTCAAAACAAAGGAACCAGCCATTTTAGTTTCCCCTGTACTGAACATCAGCTGAAGCAACCATACAGTCCAAATGTTACAAAAAAGTCAGAAAAATGTGGAAAAAACACTAGCATCAAAGGTAACCATGGGTCAGTTACAGGCCAGAGCTGGTCCCTGCAGCAAAACCTTATTTTGACATCTGTTTTCACCAGAAAATGCCATGCAGGGCCTTACTTTCAGTACATTGTACACCAAAGAATTACTCAAAAGTACCAGAATTAGCTCCGAAATGCATTTAAAAAGTCACATTTTCCAAGAAAAAGGTGCCTGCAGGCAAACTTGTATGACCTATGCAGACATCTGGGGAAAAGAGATGTAAATTTTGCAATTAAAGCTACGAGATTGGCCCAAGCTTATGTTCAGAACAAAGGAAACAGCCATTTTAGTTTCCCCTGTTTTGAACATCAACTGAAACAACCAAACAGCATCAAAGGTAACCATGGGCCAGTTACAAGTCAGAGCTGGCTTCTGCAGCAAAACCTTATTTTGACATCTGTTTTCACCAGAAAATGCCATGCAGGGCCTTACTTTCAGTGCATTGTACACCAAAGATTTACTCAAAAGTACCAGAATTAGCACATGGTGTAAGTCTCTCCAGTACTGTACAATAGCCTATATATATATATATATATTATAGTGGCGTGGTCGCACCACTACAGTATATTTAGGGTTATGAAGGCACTTCTATGTTAAACTTGAAATTATGTGCGTCAATAACGTTGGACCTGTTCAACGGATTTGCATGAAATTTGGTAAGCACGGTGGGGCATGGTAGATCTCATGATCTGACAAATTTCCTTTCGGTCAGACTTAATGATTTTTGCACACCAAAATGCTAAAAAATGCACTTTACGGCAGTTTTGTAGGCAGTTTTTTGGATTTTATCCGTGGCACTATGTGGCCGTTGTGTGGCATGCTGGTCTGTAATTTGGCATGTTGAAACAGCTTGGGTCAAGGAACACACCACTTTTTGTTTAGTGAAAAAATATGAATCCATTCAAAAGCTATTAAACCTTTTAGCTCCCATTATAAGTCTATTGGAAAATTTATATGGTTATTTTGCGAAAGAAGAATGGGGTTTTGGCCATCTGGTCACTCCTCACAATCAAAGAATTTGCAGGTTCACAGTTTGATCGTGAGAAATTTATTGATTGTGATGGCTGTCATCTTGTTTTCAGTTTGTGGTTGGAAAAAAACAAATATCTCATCTTAGGGGTGACTTCTGAAGTAAAAGTATGATGGGTTTTGCTCAAGGGTCTTCCCTCCATCAAGCCATGGCTGTGGTTTTATGTAGTTATGTCAAAAAATAGAGTTTTAAGCTTTTAAATTCTTTGATTGCAGCTCGCTAACGATCTTTGATTGCGAGCCTGCAAATTCTTTGATCACGAGATTCTTTGATCATGATCTTCATTCGTGAGGGAGGGACAAGATGGCCAGATTATAAATCAAATATCACAGCCCAGGGTTGACTTATGAAGTCACACTAGGATGGGTTTTGCTCAGGGGGCTTTGTTCTATCAAGTCATGCCTGTGGTTTAATGTAGTTCTGTGAAAAAATGGAGTTTTAACATTTTTAATTCTTTGATCGTGAGCCTGCAAATTCTTTGGATGTGAACCTGCAAATCTTTGATCATGAGATTCTTTGATCACAACCTTTGTTTGTGAGGGAGGGACAACATGGCCAGATTTTTAGGTTGGAAAAAGTCAAATATCTCAGCAAAGGGATCACTTGTAAAGTCAAACTACAATAGGTTTTGCTCAGGGGGCTTCCCTCTATCGAGGCATGTCTCTGGTTTAATGTAGTTGTGTCAAAAAATGGAGTTTTAACATTTTTTATTTCTTTGCTCGCAAGCCTGCAAATTCTTTGATTGCGAGATTCTTTGACCGTGAGCTTTGTTCGTGAGGGTGGGATGAGATGGACAGATTTGGAGAGACCAGATAGCCCAATTTTCATGACCAGATGTCCCCTCATGATCAGAAATTACATATCTTGGCAATGGTTTGGTCTTTTAATTTGAAATTTGGAGGGTATTGCGGGGATGTCCTGTAGATGTGAATTATTGTGTTTAGGTATTGGAAAATTAATTTGCTGCAGAGATATTGCATAACGCAGTTTACATTTTGTGGATAGCATTCTGCATTGTGCTAGTGGCTTGAAATTGATAGGGTAGCTAGCCTTACTGCCACAGAGGTAATTTTCAGTGGTTAGGTGTGTGAAATGTAAACAGGTGTGGAATTATGCCACTCTGATGAATGAAAATTTGGTTTGTTTTGCTTCAGTAACTTTTGAACCATGTGGATGCTTTGCATAACATTTAGTATGGAGAAAGAATCATCATAGCTCTTAGAGTGTGTAAATTTTTGTGTTGGTGGCAGTTACAGTTGCTGAGTTGTGGCTCATGTTCATTATAGTTAGTGGGAAAACATTTCTGTGCATTGTGAAAGGCATGGTGAGCATATATTTGGTTGTGTAGGAAGATCTCATGGTAAGGTATAGAAGAGCTAAAAAATGTATGGCAGATGTATATGGTTATTGAGTACTGGGCAATGTGGGAGGGAGCATGGTGCCCGAAGGCAGAAGTGGACAAGTTAGCGGGAGCATAGGGCCGAAGCCACCAATATGTGCTGCCACCAATATGTATGCTATTCAGTAGTTGCAGTATGATGTTAGGAGAAGTGGACAAGTTGGTGGGAGTGGGCCCCACACTGCCAGTAATCTGTGCTCCCTCCAATATATATGATATTTAGTACTTGTACTGTGATGTTAGGCAGAAATGGACAAGTTGGTGTGACCGAGGGCCCACACTCCCACCAATACATGCTCCCAGCAATATGTATGATAATCAATAGTTGCAGTGTGATGTTAGGCAGATGTGGACAAGTTGGTGGGAGCATGGGGCCTGAAGGGCTCCGCACTCTCAGCAATATGTGCTCCCACCAAAACATATGAGATTTAGTACTTGTACTGTGATGTTAGGCAGAAATGGCCAAGTTTGTTGGAGCCTGGGAGCCGAAGGGCCCTGCACTCCCACTAATACGTGTGATATTCAGTAGTTGCAGTGTGATGTTAGGCAGAAATGGACAAGTTGGTGAGAGGTTGGGTCCTGAAGGGCCCCATGCTCCCACCAGTATATGCTGCCACCAATACATATGATAGGGGTTGCAGTATGATGTTAGGCAGGAGTGGACAAGTTGGTGGGAGCATGGGGACCAAAGGGCCCTGCGTTCCCTGCAATATGCGCTCTCTCCAATACATATGATATTTAGTACTTGTACTGTGATGTTAGGCAGAAATGGACAAGTTGGTTGGAGCACGGGGCTCAAAGGGCCCCACGATCACACAAATACGTGCTCCCAGCAATATGTATGATAATCAGTATTTGCAGTGTGATATTAGACAGACGTGGACAAGTTGGTGGGAGCCTGGGGCACAAAGGGCCCCACGCTCCCAGAAATCTGTGCTCCCTCCAATACATATGATATTCAATACTTGTACTGTGATGTTTGGGAGAAATGGATGTGTTGGTGGGAGCATGGGACCTGAAGGGCCCCGTGCTTCCAGCAGTTGTTGAAGAATGCATTTGCGTGACTTCAGGTTGGGTTGTATGCATAGGTGCTGGGCTTTGGTGGTGTCCTTTGAAGATTTTACCAATTTCTATTTCACTAGTGTATACATTTTTTGTGCAAAGAAGTACCAAAAATGCAGTTTATGCTATTTTTTTCACTGCCTTCCATGGCACATAACACAGCCACTGTGTGGTTGATTTGTCTGAAATGTGGCACATAGAATGCCCTTTGCTTAAGGAACATGCCAGTTTTCATTTGGTGAACAAATGTTGTTGTTCTGTTCCAGGGTTATAAGGGTTTAAAGTTGCCACCCCTCGCGATCAAAGATTTTTATCTTTGATCGCAAATTTGTGGTCAATTCTCACAATCAAAGAATTTTTAAAGGTGCAAAAACTTTAAAATTAAATATCTCGGAAACAATTTGGTCTTTTAACTTGAAATTTGGAGGGTCTTGAGGGGATGTTCTGTAGATGTGAAATATGGTGTTTGGGTGTTGGAAAATTAATTTGTTGTGGCGATATTGCAGAAGGGCCCCATGCTCCTGCCAATAAGTGCTCCTACTAATACGTATGATATTCAGTAGTTGCAGTGCAATGTTAGGAAGAAGGACAAGTTGGTGGGGGCGTGGGGTGCGAAGGGCCCTGCACACCCAGCAATATGTGCTCCCTCCAATACATATGATATTTAGTACTTGTACTGTGATAGTAGGCAGAAATGGGCAAGTTGGTTGGAGCGTGGGGACTGAAGAGCCCCATACTCCCACCAATACATGGTCCCAACAATATGTATGATAATCAGTAGTTGCAGTGTGATGTTCAGCAGATGTGGACATGTCGGTGGGAGAGTGGGACCCAAAGGTCCCAGCACTCCCAGCAATATGTGCTGCCTCCAATACACATGATGTTTAGTACTTGTACTGTGATGTTAGGGAGAAATGGATGAGTTGGTGGGAGCGTGGGGCTCAAAGGGCCCTGCACACCCACCAGCCATTGAAGAATGCATTTGACTAACTTCAGATTGGGTTGTATGCATGGGTGCTGGGCTTTGGTGGTGTGCTTCGAAGATTTTATTAAAAAATATTGCTGTGTTCTAAAGTAATGCTTTTTTGGGGGGGGTCTGTCACAATAGTTCATAATGGGAAAATACATATGTGTGTATTGTGAAAACAGTGATAATGTCATCTTTTGGTGTGCAGCAAGGATGTATTTGACTGACTTCAGATTGTTTTGTATACATGAGTGCTGGGCTGTAGTGCTGTTTGAAGATTTTGCGAGAAAGTGTTGCTGTTGACAATTGATTTTTTTGTCACTTGTGTGCACTTTTTCGCTTGTGCCACTTTGGAACTGTTGCAGATATTTGGATAATATTTGATATACATGCACTGGCATCATACATCTCTTTATTTGCCAATTTCTATTTCACTAGTGTATATGGTTTTTGTGCAGAGAACTGCCAAAAATGCAGTTTCTGCTGTTTTTGCACATTGTCTTCCATGACACATAGCACAGCCACTGTGTGGTTGATTTATCTGAAACTTGGCACATAGAAGGTCCTTTGGTTAAGGAATATGCCAGTTTTTGTGTGGTGAAAAAAGTTTGTTCCACTCCAGAGTTATAAGGGTTTGAATTTGCCTTCCCCCTCACAATCAAAGATTTTAATCTTTGATCATGAATCCGCCATTTTAGTGTATTTTCGGCTATGAGGTCTGCCATTTTGTGTGTTGCAGCTGATTCTCACGATCAAAGAATTTATAAAGGTGCACAAACTTTGAAATTGAATATCTCTGAAATGGTTTGGTGTTTTAACTTGAAATGTGGAGGGTGTTGAGGGGATGTCCTGTAGATGTGAAGTATGGTCTTTAGGTGTTGGAAAATACATTTGTTGCAGAGATATTGTGTGGCGCAGTTTATGTTTTGCGGAGAGCATTCTGCATTGTGATAGTGGCTTGAAATGTATAGGGTAGCTAGCCTTACTGCCATGGATGTACTTTTCAGTGGTTAGATGTGTAAAATGTAAACGGGTGTGGAATTTTGCCACTCCAACGAATGAAAATCTCAAATTTTAAAATTTAATATCTCAGAAACGGTTTGGTCTTTTAACTTGAAATTTGGAGGGTGTTGACGGGATGTCCTGTACATGTGAATTATGGTATTTAAGTG
This sequence comes from Neoceratodus forsteri, assembly GCA_016271365.2. Classification (NCBI taxonomy): domain Eukaryota; kingdom Metazoa; phylum Chordata; order Ceratodontiformes; family Ceratodontidae; genus Neoceratodus; species Neoceratodus forsteri. The sequence goes on from CM028132.1 coordinate 337,779,483, forward strand.
CTGGAAAATTAATCTGTTGCAGAGATATTGTGTGATGCTTTTTACATTTTGTGGATAGCATTTTACATTGTGGTAGTGGCTTGACATTTATAGGGTAGCTTTACACTTCCATATGGCTTCAAATCAAATCAGACATTTTTAGCACAATGAAGATATCCCCAGTTACAGTATTATGTACACATTACAGGACACTACCAGAGATAATTCAGCAGTCAGTAGTGGGTACATCGATTAAAGTCTTTTTTTAGATTTGTGCCACCCTAAGTGTATACCTGAGTAAAGACACAATGCAATACATAGTAGGGAACCCTAATTTGAGAATCGGAGACTCCCCCATTACCAGAGACTGGATCCCGCAGTTGCATGGTATGCGGGTGTATGATTTTTATCAACCAAATGGTCTGCTGTCACCCAGTGAAATGCTGGTTAAACTCCAGTCCCCTGACAGATTTATTTTCAAGATATATCTTCTCCTACATAAGTTTGGGGGAGTCAATGTGCCCTCAAGGTTACATAACCTGGTGGAACAAATCAAAACATTAGTGGCACAACCACTTAGTATCTCGTTAATTTACAATGTGCTCCTTTCCACTTTTTTCCCCCCTCTATGCTACCAGGTTCCAAAATATGGGACTCTCTAATTCCTAATCATGGGGTTATCTGGTCCGATTTCTGGAGGGATCTGCATATATATATATATCACACGGGACAGGTTAAGAATTACTCAATACCAAATACTGAATAATATGTATTATACCCCAAGTAAGTTAGCAAAAATGGGATGAGTGCAATCACCCACTTGTGTTAGATGTGGTAAAGGGGATGGCACAGTATTGCATGTCTTCAGGTCCTGCAAAAAGGTTTCTCCAGTGTGGACTAAAATTAAATTAAGAATGGACCCTTTACTGGGCCTGGATGCATTTTTCACCCTGAGTATTTGTATACTGGGTGATTTATCCTTAATTAAGGTCAAGGAAAGGAAATTTTGTATTTCCCTTATCTCCATGTCAGTGAAAAAATTAGTTCTCAAGCACTGGTTGGACCAGACTATCGTATCATATACAGAATGGCTTCATGATATGTCCTTCTACCTTAGGGCTGAAAAAATGATAGCGAGTCTGCGAAATAAACCAGCTGCCTTTGACAATAAATGGGGCAAGTTATATGCTCTGTACTTGAATTAGAATATTCATACTCTCGATCCCTCTATTTATGCTATTTATTTAATTGTATTTTAAAAAAGTATTTAGAATGTCTATAAAGTTTATTTTGTACTCTAAGGTACCAATACCCGAATATGTGTAGTGTGCAGGAGGTAAATAGATCGCTCCAATGGGGAAGGGGCGAGAGGGTTTGGGAGGAGAGATATAGTAACCCTGGTGATAGCCCTGTTTCTTTTTATAAAGTGCTGTTGTTTAAAACTGTACAAAATTTTCTAAATAAAAAAAATGTATAGGGTAGCTAGCCTTACTGCCACAGAGGTAATTTTCAGTGGTTAGGTGTATAAAATGTGACATTTAGACCTCACAGCCCCAATGATACACCCTGGTGTCTCTGGGGAGGATGGGGGATACACAAGGGGGGTGGGCCAACCCTCAAGTTCTCATTTACTGACTTTTTATGTTTTAACCCTAAATTATGCATCAATGCAATTTTTTGCAAGAATATATATATATATATATATATATATATATATATATATTTATTTATATACATAGATAGATATAGAAGTTGCAAAATACCTTGTTAATGCTCCAGTTAGAGTCAAAGTGACATAAGCTGGGAAATGAGGCATTAGGGTTTCCAATCCTAACACCCCACCCTCCCAAACCAGGCCAGAAGAGCAGGTGCAGGTGTGCCTTGGGCTTCTGAAGCCTAATTCTCACCCCATTCAATCTGTAAATAAGGTCAGATGTGTAGACTTTATGATAATGGGGTGAGTGTTAGGCTTGAGAGGCCTAAGGCACACCCCACACCTGTTCTCTAGGCTAGATTTGGGAGAGTGGAGTGTTAGGGCTGGAAACCCTTACACCTCATTTCCTATCTTTTGTCACTTTGTCCCTAACTGCAAACATTTTTTTCAACTTATTTTCATACTTTTAGAGATAGTATTATAGTATCCTTATTTCACTGTGCGAGCACAGGGTCCTTTGGACCCAGCACTCCCATTCCTCTGTAGATGCGTATATGTATATAGCTGTGGAAGAACAGAGCCCTCCTGCCCCTGCACTTCCATTTATATGACAGCAGTGACCAAATTGTCAGCATAGCCATCTTATTACCCCACTTCATATATTTGTTTAAGAAAAATGTTTTAATTGTTGCCAAAACATAATTCTGTGCAACTGCAATGCTGTTCCACACCACTGGTGTGAAAACACATTTTGGGCAGGATCTGAAAAACAACAGCTGTGACATACATGAGGTGGGGTAATAAGAAGGCTATGTTGAAAATCTGTGGTAAAAATATACCTAAAATTTCTGAAGTTATGAGTGAGCACACCAAAATGCAACAAATGGTCATAACTTTGGAATTTTTTTCATATTTTGACCCCAAATTATCAAGTCTTTTTATGACCCCACCTCATAAACCCTGTGAGTGAAATTTTAAAATCAGTTCCAAAATGCCATTCCGCACCACAGGTGTAAAAACATGTTTTGGACATGATGTAAAAAAATTACAGCAAAATTGTTCATTAGGGGGTGTGAAAAAATGGCTATGTTGAAAATTTGGAGTCAAAATACTGAAAATTACCAAAGTTACGCGCATGCTTAGAAAAATTTCAATGACTGCCGTAAGTTGGCCATTTTAAGGAATTTTTTCACCAGAAGTTCAGCATGGGCATTTTGGAACCCTGGCACTATAATTTCTTTAATCAGTCCCAAAAGATAAATTTGCACAGCAACCACAAAATCACCTTCCGAGCCCAGTTAAAAAAATGACAGTGATGATGTTCATGAGGTGGGGTCCCAAAAAGCCCATGTTGAAAATTTTGTGAAAAAATACCCCAAAATGGCAAAGCTATGAACATATGTTCAAATCACCATTGAAATACATTATACAACACTTATCTTTATTCCTCAGTTTGTGGTTTGGCTTTGAAGTGTGCACACGTGTTCCGGTCCACAGAAGGTGACAGCCTATGACCACTAGTGGTAAGTATGGGGTAAGGTGGTGTGTGGGGTTGTGGGTATTCAGTGGGAGAGCAGGGATGGGCAAGGGGGATATAACAGAAGATGAGGGACCATTTGGTTTTTTTTTCAGGATAAAGAAATTAAAAAAAAGACAGGGATGGTTTTCATTTCTACAGATCCAAATAAAGAAAATAAATATATTGGGACACTGTGGGTGGGCTCCATAGTGTCCCATACTATTGGGGTCACTGAATGCTAACATGGGGATTAGGCCCACAATGTTGGTTTAATATAAAACAATGGGCTGTTGGGGGGGGGCATAAGGCACCATATCAATTGATAAAAATATGTACACATCTTTCAAGTTCTGTAAAGGCAAGGAAATCATTCAGCTTAGGTAACAGCTTTGGGCATCCAAAAAATAAACATGCACAATATAAAATAAAACAGAGGTACTATCTTGGAATGGAATCTGGTACAACCAAACATAACAAAATTCCAGAATGTGTACATTATATAGGCTGCAATTGTGCCTTCAGTGGCAGCGATGAGGGGAAACCCAGCAATAGGAATATTGAAGACAGCTACCAGAAAGTGTCAAGGGGAAACAAAAGTGCAAAAAGTGGAAATGTTCAGCTAACGATCTGCACCTCGACCATTCCGAGTGGCTGACCCTTATAGAAGGATGCCAGTTAACTACCATCACTAGTACATAAAACCAGTAAAGATATCAGGGAAGAGAATCACAGCTCCAATAGTCTAGCAAACACAAACCAGGTCCAACCTTTCCTAGAATAAGTTGCTGATTGACAACAGAAATAAGCTCATAAAGCCGGTCATATTCAAGCCACCACCAAATGCCACATGTATCCTGAAGTGCCTTGGGGGAAGGGAGTAATAAAGACTGGATGAGAATCACACTGGTGGCTCCATCAAATCCAACTATTACAGCCAAAAATACCAGACCCACTCAGTGGGGTGATACAGAATTACATACACAAGAGTACAGTACTAGTACATGCTGTACATTAATATATAAGACAACAGCAGTCTTCATAGCACAGCAGCACAACTTACAACTGTCAGTCAGATCATCAGGAGTGAGCACTTCCACAAGTCATGGAATGCTCGCAGCTGCACTGCCATGTGGCTGATGAATCTTACTAGATTTTATGACTTAAGTAAAAAAAAACAATAAAAAAAAACAGAAAAACAAAGTGAAGGACAAAGTGAATCACACTCAAATGTGACCAAAATGAAACAGGAAAGCAGGATCATGACAGCTGTACCAAAACCTATCCAAGTCAGTATTCAAGACATCAATGAATACTGCTGCTTTAAGGTAGTAGGGAATGGTGGTTGGAGGGTTTGGGGTGCCACTAGACACCAGAGAATATAGGAGGTCAGTGATCGGGGAGCGAGGGGTACCAATAAACACCAAGGAAAATGGGGGGGGTCACACTACAGCCAGCAGCTGGAATTCAGCTGCGGCAGCAGAACTAAACCAAATCTGTGGCTCTAATACAGAAAACCTGGCAGAAGGCTCCTCTGGCTAAGCTGGGCACCCATATTTTTGAGTGCCCAGAAAAAGTATTTCTGGCCCTTATTGTGAAAAACAAAACCAGAATCTAGCTAAACAGGCCCCATTTCGCTAGGTTCTGGTGCTTATTTTTTTTTTAATTGACATTTTTATGTATTTTCTACACTTTTTAGTTGGAGGGAAAAAAAGAGCTTCCAAAAAAAGATTTTTTCCTCATGTAAAAGGATTTTGTCCTTGCAAAAAAGAAAATGCTCTCACTAGACGAAATCCTTTTTGTGAGAGCAAATCCTGTGTCGAACTTGATAAATCAATCCTGAAAACTGAACTTCCCATAGGATATAATGGGAACTTAAAAACTTAGTAACATTGCAACAGTTTAATACTTTTCCATCAAACTAACAGTGGAAGTTATGTTATCAGAGTTCTTTCTAACATAAAAAATAAAAACAAAATTCCACACCCTCTGGGCACAAGTTGAGGAGGGAAAAAATGGCAAAAAATTAGGACTTTTTGCTTTTTTTTCACTATCTGGATCTCAAAATCCATACATTCAACTGGAACAAAACTTGCCACATCAAAAGATCTACCCCACAGGTCAGCGCATGCCAGTTTTTTGCAAATCCATTGATCGGTTGCAAAGTTATTAAAGTGCAACATTTGAGGTTTAACATTAAACAGGCTACTCAACCCTAACTATAGGGGGACAACCGTGCCACACTAATATATATATTATACAAGTGTTAGGCTTGAGAGGCCCAAGGCACACCCCACACCTGCTCTCCTGTCTGGTTTGGGAGGGTGGGGTGTTAGAAAAATCCTAACACCTCATTTCTCAACTTTTGTTGCTTTGACCCTAACAAGAGCATTAACAAAGTTTTTGCAACTTATATCTATCTATCTGTCTATCTGTCTATCTATCTGTCTATAATACAACCTATGTTGAGGATGGCAGTATAGCCTAGAGAGTAGAGTAACGAGCTGTGAATGAGCTTGGTACCTCCAGCAGAAAGACCTTGGTTTGATTCCCACAACCTCCACTTTCGTACTTTGTGACTCTGAACAAGTCACTTAACCTCCCCAGTGCTCCTGGGTTGCTTCTGAAAACAGGCATCAGTGCTAGTGGGCCTTACCTAGTTACCAAAGAATAACATAAAAATTAATACATAAAAATTATATATATATATATATATATATATATATATATATATATATATATATATATAATTAATTGCAAATAAACTTGGTTAATGCACGAGTTAGGGTTCAAGTGACAAAAGTAGGGAAATGTGGTATTACGGTTCACATCCCTAACACACAACCCCCACCCTGAATGCAGCAACAGGAAAAACCATTATGGGTTCAACTGTATGCATCTTTGCAAATCAGATGTGGGGTGCACTTTGGGGTTGTCATCCCTAATGCTCACACCATTCCATCTGTCAATAAGCTGAGATATGTATAGTATTTGAGAATGGTGTGAGCATTAAGGTTGAGAACTCCAAGGTACATCCCATGACTGATTTCAAAGTTGCAGGAGAGGTGAAATTGTAATGATTTTCCTGTTGCTGTCTGCATGGTGAGGATGAGGTGTTAGGGTTGGGAACCCTACCATCACATTCCCTACTTTTGTCACTTTAACCCTAACTGGTGCATTAATGAAGTTTTTTGCAATGAATTTACTTACTTTTTGAGGTAGTATAATTGTATCCTCATTTGCCTGTGGGAGCGCTGAGCCCTCCAGGTCTTGCACTTCCATCCCTCCATAGATGCATACATCTATGTTGATGTGGCAGCACAGGGCCCTCCAGGTTCTGTGTTTCGATTTCTGCCAAAACAGCAAATTTATTTAGTTCATTGTATGGCTTGTTAAAGTCCCAATGTTATTCTATGTTTGTGTTTTTTATATGGCCCCTTCTCTTTTTTTTTGGGGGGGGGGTGATTATGCATCATTCTTGTAGTACAGATTAAGACCTTTGTTTTGATATATAGATTGTCCTTAAATTCAAATATTGAGGGAATTATGGCTTGTTGAAGTTCAAATGTGGGAAAAAAACTATGTTCAAAATCTTTTATCATATGAAGGGATACTTTTTTGGATCAAACGAAAAACCCAATATGAAAAAGGAATCCTTCATATGAAAAAAGAATCAGGAAAGAAACAAAGTCTAAAATCTTTTTCATATGTAGGCATTTTTTTGCATGAAGAAAAAACCCATATGAAAAAAGATCCCCTCAAACAAAAAAAAGAATTGGAAAATAAATTAAGTTCAAAATCTTTTTTTGTATTAGGAAATCCCATTTCTTACGAATGAACAAGCATACAAAAAAGGATTCCTTCATACAAAACAAGAATTGGGGAAAAAAATGAAGTCCAAAATCTTTTTTCATATGAATCTATCCTTTTTCTTATGAACAAGAAAAAAAATGAAAAAAGATCCCTTCATATGAAAAAAGAATATAAAAAAAATGCTAAGATCAGTCTTTTTTCTTATGAGGGCATCCTTTTTCAAATGAGTAAAAAAAGCATACGAAAAAGGATCCCCAATACAAAAAAATAATTTGATCTTAGTTTTTTTTTCAATTATTTTTTGTATGAAGGGATCCTTTTTTGTATGTTATTTTCATTCATACAAAAAAATGATGCCTTCATACAAAAAATAAAAAAAAAAAAAAAAGTCAAATTCTTTTTCCGTATGAAGGGATTCTTTTTTTTTTTTTGCTAACTTTGCTTTTATAGCCTGAACATTGCCCCCATCAGCCCTACCATCATGCATGCATGCATGCATCCACCGTCTGCTGTGACACTAACGTCCACCAATCCTGGTATTCCTCCCTGGCTTACTTCCCAGTGTGGGGCCTCCAGGGCTCCTCCATGCCCCATCGAGCCATGTCTGGTGTCTGGGCAGGCAGCCCCAGGCCAGCTACATGGTGGCGGTGGCATGTGGTGGTCAGCATCAAACTCATATGGCAGGGTTGTTTTGCATGGAACTGTGTGAGGCATGGTATGCAATGGCACTGTGGCATGAATATGCCATGCACTCAGCATGCCTCTCTGTTACAATCTCTAGTTGGGTCACTGGTGGCAGGACATCTTATGGTTATCCAGGAGCCCTGCACTGGGCACATGACCCCATTTCCCCAGATGTGGGGAGACCGCAAAGGCTGCTCAATCCACCTCCCCTTCCCCCCCAGCCAGCCCTCTAACAACCCCAGTCCATTCCTAAACCCAGGTCACCAATGTTGCAAGAGGTTGCTCTACCACTGTGCTGGTGGGCCAGCTAAAGGATCCTTTTTCATATGGCTACATGAAAAAAGAAAATTGGCTCACGAAAAATAATTTTTAAACACTGGAAAAATAAATTTCTGGGTAATTATTTCTGCAAACTAAGTGCAGAATCCACCTAATGGGGTCTTGCTTAACAGGATACATGTGTTGGTGTGCGTGTAGGCTGTCATTTTTGAGAGGTTTGAAATGGTATTTTTGGGAGTAAAAAAAAACAGAAACAAGATGGTGGCCATACAAAAGAAGATTTTGTTCTTCATGAAAAAGGATCGCCTACATAGGAAAAATGATCATTTTTCATATGGACCAAATTCTTTCTTGATTCTGAGCAGCTATCTAAAAGACTGTACTGACCATGCTCATAATCAAAATTTCAAAATGTAATAATTTTGGAACAAATTAATATTTTTTCACCAGATCAACAAAAGGCACCACTGTGAACCAAACCCTTCCTACCCAGAAAATTTCAGACCAAAACTCCAAACTGTCTAGGCACTAGGCAATGACAAAAAAAAAAATACAACAACCCCCCCAATTTTTTTTTTTTACTTCTTTTGCTACCTGGATCTTGGAATCTGCACATCTGACAAGAATGAAACTTGGCACATCAAAAGATCTATCTCCTGAGACCGCATGAGCAAAATTTGTGCAAGTCCATTGAATGGTTGCAAAGCTATAAGAGTGCAAAATTTGAGTCGTAACATAGAAACCCCTGCTCAACCCTAACTATAGTGGCACTACTGTGCCACAATAATACATGGATGGGGACTTTTCCCCATAGAACAGGGAATCATTTATTGCCCTGTATAATTGTGACTAAGTTATCAATTAAAGCTATATACCTACCCTAATCAATCAATTACAGCTACAGTATATACTTGAACTAATCAAACAATTACTACTGTAGATCTACACTAATTAAAGCTATGTACTTACACTAATAAAACAATTAAAGCTATATGCCTACAGTAATTAAAAGTATACACCTTTACTAACTGAAACACAAAACCAATAACAAATAAAGCAATTAAACAATTAACCAATTAAAAAATAGCCAATTAACAATAATAAAAGTAAAAACACCTAAACTCAACTCAGATCACAAATTTTAAAAAAAATCAAGATGTGAGACCAAAACATAACAGAAGACCATCTAAAATTAATTAAAGAATAAGAAAATAAAAACACCACTAAGACAAACTTCAATGTCAAAGTACTGAAAACTTACCTCACCAATATGGGAAAACATAGAGACATCCTACAAATGTATGTGGAAGAAATGGATAACCATTTTAGCCAACTTTATTTACACCCACAAAAATCTTGATGGAACTGAATATGAGCCAGGAACATTAAGAAAACTCCTTGGAAGCATAGACAGATATATTCAATATATATATGTGTATATATATATATATATATATATATATATATATATATATATTATCCTCCTACTCACTGGCCCCTTAGACCTCTCTCCGGTGAGGTCACTGGGAGCTGCCTTATCCTGACTTGACTGAGGTCCTCCTCGGTCTGATCTTCTGCTTCCCGTGAACTCCCCTCCAGCTCCTCCGACTACCCCTTCCCTGGCTCTGAGCCTCCTGGGGTGGGACCGCCTTACTCCTCAAGAGCTTTATGTACAATCTAGAAGAGTAGTCAGGGAGTGGAGGAGAGACAGTGACCAGCTAGGATGGGGGTAGTCCACTGGGCACACCTTTGTCTGTCTGGGTGCCAGGGTGTTTCCATGTTTTTAGTTGCTCCTGGGGGTGCAGATGTGCAATGACACCCTGCAATCAATGGGCATGCTTCTGCACCCATGTGTAAGGAGTCCACCAACACCCTCATCCCTGGAAGAGTACGCCACAAGTTGTACTGTCTTCATTCTCCACCGGGATCCATTAGTACTGTGGTGAGGGTACCCACCCACCCCCAAGAGAGAAGAGCAGTCCTCTGGATGCTCAATTCTGTCCTGCCCTTGCCGATCACCAACGATCTGAGCTTGTTCCTGAACCCGGGTCGCTGGCGTGGCACGAGGTTTGGCATCCAGTGCCTCAACCCTCAGCACCACTAGGCTGCCAATCCATATTCAATATACCAAAACCAAAGTTTGGACTTGAAACAAACAGTAGCCACCATGATACCAAAACAGAAGCACCTATAAAAAGAAAGTAAAGGCAACCATCCAAACCAAGCAGCACCTCTGACAGACACAGAAATAGACCTCTTATATGAACCAGGAACCATGGGCCTTCACAACCCCCCACAGTACTACTTAACATGTTATTCTTAAGCATAAGATTACTGTACACCTTGCCTTAAAGGATAACTGCACCAAGCCTGGAAATCATTTTTCCAAATAGAAACTATTTTTTAGTACTGTTCAAAATTCTGTTAGTGTTACAGTTATGCAGGCCTTTCAGTAACCTCAGTGAGTGTTTCTGCTTTCCAGTCAGGTGGTAAGTGCCATTTTAGAAGAGTACTATAGTAGAATATGGATGCATTGTGCCAACAATAGATGATGTAGAACAAAGACATAAAGTGCATCATATAGTTCCAAAATGGTTCTTACCAGCAGCATGTAAATCAGAAACAAACAATAGTATTACTAAAAAGCCTGGATAGCTAGAACAATAACATAATTTGAACCAGTATTTAAAAACAGCTTCTATTGGGAAAAATTACTTATAGATTCAGTGCAGTTCTCCTTTAAGAACAATGGAGCAGTATACCCTAAAATGGGGATATCAAACACTTGCCACAGAAGACATCCATGCCATAGAACCAAAAATGTAGCAGAAAACAACCATAGTAAGATCCAATTACAGCATACCTCAAATGTGCAGAACACGGGCCTGAAAAAATGACAAATAAGACTCACCATTTTACCTGGCACCCAATATAAAGTACACACCAGATTCACTACGGTTCAGAAATATGAAAATTGGAGAAAATAAAATGAGAACATTAATGAAAAACATAAAGGATTCTACAGGACTGGCACCTGAAAAATAAATTACAAACCACAGCACCAGTAAAACATCTATACAATTGTTAGTGAACCAGAACCTACCACCCACAGACATTGTACAAATATCTGGTGATAAAAACTTACAATCCATCAATAATTCCTCCACCTGGTAAGAACAAACACAGAAAATTATCTCTAATATACTGGCAGGACAACCAAGCAAAAACTCAAACCAACAAATAACCTGGGACAGCATATAGAAACTTAAAAAAGACATTCAAGTCTTCAAAAACCCTGACAACCAACAACGAGAAACCTCAAAACAAGCAATACAAGACCTAATACAACACAAATAAAGGAAGCATAAACCCAAGGACATCACAGAACTGGAAAACAACATCCCCCAAAAAAGCAGATCAAACAACAGGAACAAACTTTCCAACTTTTGTTTAGTGAACAGCTCACTCTCAGAAGAAAAAGACATGGCTTGTGGAGTACCACAGGATTCAGTGCTTGGCCAAGTCCTATTCAACATCTTCATTAGTGACATATCTGATGGACTGGAGGGCAATGTGAGTTTGTTCGCAGATGACACAAAGATAGGAAACAGAGTGAACACCTCAGCAGGAGTGGAGAAGATGAGGGCTGACTTGAAATCTCTAGAAAAGTGGTCAAGAACATGGCAACTAAACCTCAATATAAAAAAATGCAAACTCATGGACCTTGGAATGACTAACCCCGGAGTGGATTGCTACCTAGGGAGTGAAAAATTGGAAGCCTCTAAACAGGAAAGGGATCTGGGAATAATTATAACAGATTACCTAAAAATGACCAAGCAATGCAAGAAAGCAGCACTGAGGGCAAATGGCATGTTGGGATGCATAAGCAGGGGGATTACCAGCATGAAAAAGGAGGGCATCCTTTCACTCTATAGATCAACGGTGAGGCCACACCTGGAGTACAGTGTACAATTCTGGAGACCACTCCTCAAGAAGTATATTACCAGACTGGAAACAGTGCAGAGGAGGACTACTAAAATGATTCATGGATTGCATGACAAATCATATGAGGAGAGGCTGTGTGAATTAAACATGTACTCCCTGGAGCAGCAGAGGGACAGAGGAGACATTTTTGAGACCTTCAGATTCCTAAAAGGAATAAACAAGGTGCAAATCCAGGACCTGTTTCGTATCAAAAATCACTCAAGAACCAGAGGGCACAACATGAAGCTAGAGGGGGCAGATTCAGAGACAACACACACAAGATCTTCTTCACCGAGAGAGTGGTTGAACCATGGAACTGCCTTCCACAGGAGGCAGAGGATGCAAAAATGGTGGAAACTTTCAAGAACATGGGATAGATACAAGGGTACAGCAACACTGAAAAGCAGTTAAGGCAAAGGGTAGGATTATGGGCAGACTAGATGGGCTGCAAGGCCCCCTTCTGCCATCACTTTCTATGTTTCTATGTAACAGACATCTGCAACTAAATGACTGAACATGCCAAACTCAGCCCTTTTAAACAGGAGGATCATTCAAACTACCTCTGAGAATGAATGGAAGCTGACAAAATCAAAACAAAACCAATACAGAGCCTCTGCAAATTAGGAGCTCATTAGAACACTTACACACAGCAGCTGCTCCAGTAACAGTCACCAGCAACACTGAGGTACCTAAACAAAACATCAGCAAAGAGCCAGAGGGAGCCAATGTTACACCAGAATGCACGCATGTATGATACTGCACTTCAGAGAGCCAGTTGCTTCCACATTCCAGTGAGCTCTGCAGCACGCCTCTGACATCAAAAGACACCAGTAGAAACAAATTATTAGCCGCTTCCAGCTTTCAGCCAACTCTGCAAAACACGACAGGAGACCAACAAAAACAAGGGCAATAAAAACTGCTCCACAGCCCAAGAAACCAAAAACCCACCACCACCACTACAGTACTCCTCCTCACAATCTGCAGCAACTATATATGTTATAACCCACAAAAACTGGCATTCAATTATTTGGAAACACATGTAATGTACAAGGCAACATAAAATGTACAATGCAGAACCCCACAAAAAAACTCAGATACAGATACAGACTCAAAATGAAATAATCAATGACATACAAACTATTAAAAAAACTATTAAAGAGACAGTACCTGAATACAACTTATTAAAGTGACAGAACCATGATAAATAAGAATAAATATTAGTGAAAGTAACTAACAATATGAAACAAAATGTAATATGCAAAACAAGTAAAACTAAAAGTATACCACATAAAACCTGTTAATAGTGAAAATAACTACTAATGTGCTTTATGTCCAAAGTAAAAATAAAACTCTGCTAAAACTAGAACTTGCATCATCTTTGCTTTATTCCCAATCTCTAACATACTAAATCAGCCACATGTATTATATCCAGTAAGGCACAGGAAACTGTGGAATACTTATGCAATAAACCATGACCGGATGTGAGTTATTCTGGGATTTACCCATGCCTGGCATAGTTCGGTCACGAGGCCACAGGCTGAGTGACCAAACCATCCAGGTGTGGGAAAATCCCAGCATAACCCACACCTAGGAGTGGTTTATTGCGATTATACAATGGTCCCTTTTTTTTGAGGTAGGAAAAAATAAAATAAAACTGGCTTTTTGTGTTTTTATTTATTTTTATTGTATTTGTTATTCTGCTACAAACAATAGTCCTTTGTTGCTAGAGCTTTCCTTGGTTGCTGGGGTTATTGCCATGACTGCAGAGATGGAGGCAGAACAGAGGGGTTTGAGACAGAAATAGGGGAGAAACCACTTGCTGCAGTTCAGGAGCAGTTGCACTTCTGAGGAAGCGAGGGAGAGGTTCACTGAGATGGAGCACCATTGGAACATGAAGAAAAAGAGAGCTCAGCTGGAAGAGCAGCGGCTACCATAACTACCCTACAGTTACTCATTGGCTCACATAATTTTTTTTAAATATAATTTTCATTGTGCTTTTGTAGGCTAAGTAGTAAAATTATAAATAAGTAGGGAGAAATGCATTTGATGCAGTTCAGGAGCTGTAGCACTTTAGAAGAAGTGAGGGACTGACAGGTCCACTGAGATGGAGTGCCATTGAAGCATGGAAAGAAAAAGCCTAGCTGGAAGAGCAATGTCCACCACACCTTTGCTACAGCTTGTATTGTGGAGATGGACTTGGGGGGTGTCATTTCTGCTTTTTTTTTGTTACTGGGAAGAGATTGAGAGTGGGACTGTATGGGAGAGGTTTTTCTTTTATTTTTTGTTAATGGGACATCAGGACTTGCTGTCGGGAGACTGTCAATGGAGCCAAGCTGAGTGGACACTGAAAAAGGTGAGTGGAGTGAAAGTGGTTATGGGGGAATACTTTATAACACTAATCAGGGATCATGAGTGGTACTGAACAGGAGAGGGATTTTTTTTTTTATTGTACAATGGGCTCCAAGAATCCATTAAGCTATAAGGACATGGTTTAGCAGTGAGATTGTAGTTTACCGGTGGTTCAAGATGGTGGATTTCAGTTTCATGGTTGGGGGGGTGGGACTGATAACAGAGATGAGGCTTACTGGCACCTTTTGTGTTGGTAATGCTAGGATTTACAATGCCCAAAAGGTGCCAGTCAGTCAATCAGAGTGATGGGTTCTCAGAGCCCATTGCATAATCAGATTTAATACCATCTTGTGGAGCTAATAATGCCACTTGGCATTTGGCCCTGTGTCTTGCAACCTCATTGGCTCCCCTCAGTGGCATTATATCCTTGTACACCACAGTTTGCTATAATTTATTCTATATTACAGTGGTTTGGTAGCACCACTATAGTTAGGGTTGAGTAGGATATCTAATGTTAAACCCCTAACTTTGCACTTTAATAGCTTTGCCACCATTCAACAGATTTGCACAAAATTTTACATGCCCAGCCTCAGAGCCACGGTGTCTTGACTTGGCCAATTTTGTTCCAGTGGGATTTGTGGAGTCTGAGATATGGATAGTGAAAAAAGTGAAAAAGTCAGGGAGTTTTTTTTGCTGATTTTTTGTCATCACCTAACACCCAGACAGTTTGGAATTTTGATCTGAAATTTTCAAAGTAGAAAGGGCTTAAACATACCAGGATACACTATCTACAGGAGTGACAGGGAGGGTAAAAGAGGAGGAGTAGCTCTTTACATAAGGGAAGGAATCAAGGCAACAGAACAAAAGGGAAAACGGGGAGGAGAAGAAGCACTGTGGGTAAGTTGGAGACTGGCAATGGCACCTGATCCGCACAGGGTTATCTGAACCCCCTTCTCAGGGGGAGGAAATGGACAAGGAAATGATAGAAAGAATACTTAGAATGGCAGAAAAAGGGGAGGTATTGATGATGGGTGATCTGAATATGCCAGATGTTAACTGGAATGCAGTTGCAGCAGCCACTTCAAAGAGTGGGGTTATTCTAGATGCCCTACAAGGGTCATGCCTTAGACAACTAGTATTGGAGCCCATTCGAGGGGAAGCAATCTTAGACCTGGTTCTCTCAAATGGAGATGAAGAGAGGATCACAGATGTAGAAGTGGGTAGCCATCTGGGAACTAGCGACCATCGAACAGTATGGTTCACAATAAACACAGCAATAGAGTCAAGCCACATAAAGGAAAAAGTACTGGACTTTAGGATGGCTGTCTTTGTCAAAATGGGTGAGTGCCTAAGGAATGCACTAGCAAATGGGCAGGATGAAGGGGTGGAAGAAAAATGGGGAATAATAAAAACTGCCATCACAGAGGTAACAAGCCTTTGTGTGAAGCAAATTAACAAAACGAAATGATGTAAGAAACCACTATGGTTCTCAAAGGAAGTGGCAGTGAAGGTTCAAGAGAAAAAGAAAGCATTCAGGAAGTACAAGGACTCACAGAAGGAGCAGAACAGGGAACTGTATTAGTTAAAGCAAAAGGAAGCTGGGAAGGCAGTCAGAACAGCAAAGGCCCAAACCAAGGAAAAGATAGCCAACTCTGTTAAGAAGGGGGATAAAACCTTTATAGGTACATCAGGGAGCGAAGGAAGACCAAGGAGGGCTAGTGAGGCTTAATAAAGAGGAGGGAGGGTGGGCAGAGGGTGAATGTGAGAAAACAGAGATACTAAACAAATATTTTGCTCAGTATTTACAAAGGAAGTGGGGAGGTACCTAAAACAAACAGTAGAAACACTCTGGATACAGAAGTTGATACCAGCCCATTTACAGAAGAAAGGTTCTGAAAGAACTCTTAAAACTGAAGGTGGACAAAGCAATGGGGCCTGATGGTTCATCCAGAATTCTAAAGAACTAAGGGTAGAACTAGTGACACCACTGACTACCATCTTTAACAAATCATGGGAGGATGGGGTGGTACCTGAGGACTGGAGAAGGGCAGATGTGATTCCCTTCACAAAAGTGGGAGCAAGGCAGAAGCAGAAAACTACAGACCTGTTAGTTTAACCTCCAGTGGTAGGAAAATGATGGAATCACTTCTGAAGGAAAGAATTGTTGAGTATCTAGAGGCCAGAGGGCTCAGGACCCCAGGGCATGGATTCACAGTGGAAGGTCATGCCAGACAAATCTGATAGATTTCTTTGACTGGTGACCAAAGTAGTAGATCGAGGGAGGGCTGTGGACATGGCCTACCTAGACTTTAGCAAGACATTTGACAGTCCCACACAAAAGATTAATATACAAGTTAGCCAGTCTGGGAGTGGGTCTCAAGATGACAGCCTGGGAAAGAATTGGCTGGAGAATAGGACACAGAGTAATAGTAAATGAGTCCACTTTGAAGAAAGGGGTTACTAGAGTAGATGTCATGAGTTCAGTAATGGGACCGGTCCTCTTCAATGTCTTTATAAGCGATATTGCAGAGGGACTGGAAGGAAAAATATGTCTCTTTGCAGATGACACAAAAATCTGCAACAGAGTTGATGCACAAGGTGGGGATGGAAAGGATGAAAAGGGACTTGGCAAGGTTAGAGGAATGGTCAAATGTATGGCAGCTTAGATTCAGTGCTAAGAAGTGCAGGTAATGCACCTGGGAAACAAAAACCAGGGAAGAGTACACAATGGGGGTGAGATACTAACAACAACAAAAATGGAAGAGACCTGGGGTAGTCATATCAGATGACCTAAAGGTGGGCAAGCAATGTGAGAGGGCAGCAAGGAGGGCTGGGGAATACTGGGATGCATAGGGAGAGGCATCACCAGCAGAAAACAGGAAGTTATTATCCCTCTGTACAGACAGTTTTGAGACCCCATCTGGAGTACTGCGTGCAGTTCTGGAGACCCAGTCTCCGCAAGGATATAGACAGGATGGAGGCTGTCAGAGGAGGGCAACTAAAATGGTGCAGGGCCTGCCGGAGACTATATGAAGAGACTTAAGGAGCTCAATATGTATACCTCAAGGAAAAGAGAGAGAGGGGGACATGATAGAAACTTTCAAGTATCTCAAAGGGAATCAACAAAGTCCAAGAGGTAGCATCTTTCAAAAAAGAGGTGTGCAAGAACAAGAGGCACAATTTGAAGATAGAAGAGGACAGCTCAGAGGTAATTTAAGGAAGTATTTTTTTCACAGAGAGGGTTGTGGATGCAGGAAAGGCCTTCCGGAGGAGGTTGTGGAGTCAAAAACAGTGGTGGAATTCAAGCATGCATGGTACAGTCATAAGGCAATTCTAGGGGGTGGGGGTAGGAAGAAGTAGGCTGCAGGTTAACTAAGATCTGCAGCTTATCCAATAGGTAGGGAAATGGGCAGACTGGGTGGGCCAAGCGGTCCTTATCTGCCATCAAAATCTATGTTTCTATGTTTATGTTTCTATGTTTGAGCTACAGTGGTGCCTTTTGCTGGTTTGGTGAAAAAAACATGAATCTGTTCCAGAGTTACAAGGATTTGAAAGTTTGGTTCTAAGCATGCTCAGTATGGTCACTTGGATAGCTGGTTCATATGAAGAAGGAATTTGGCCCATATGATAAAAGATTCTGTTTCATATGTGGAGTTATATTTTTGGCGAGAAAATATTCTTGTTTCATATGCCTGACACATTACTTGTGTTTAAAAGTTTTTTTGAAAAGCCATAAAAATGATATCCTGCAAAGACACAAAAAACACATGTATCTTGCTAATTGTGACCCCTTTATTTGGATTCTGCAGTTGTTTATTGGAAAAATCACCCAGAAATTTGTTTTTAACTCATTTTAAAATCTTTTTTCATGACCTGAGTTTCTTTTTCATATGGCCATGTGAAAAAAGAATGTGTCCACATGAAGAAAGATCCTTTCATACAAGAAAGTATTTGGACTTAGTTTTATTTCAGATTCTTTTTTGTATGAAGGAATCTTTTTTCGTACGAACAACACACAAAAAAGATCCCTTCTTACAAAAAATAGAATTTGGACTGAGTTTTAATTCACATTTTTTTTTTAATTGAATGACACAGCTGCTCAAAACAAGATTCCTTCTACAAAAAAATAATTCAGACTTAGTTTTTTTTTCCACATTTCAACATTAACATGTCATAAGTCTGTCAATATATGCAATTATGGAACAATCTGTATATCAACAAACAAGTCTTAATGACTACTACAACACTAACGCATACCCCCCCACAACAAAAAATTTAGGAGCCATATAAAAAAAAGCATAACAATTAAAACAAGCATTTGTCAATGGCAAATGTTGCTTGCTTGTATGTGCTGTTTAGGTATTTGGAAGTGATAGTTCCATGCTTTCTTCCCAGGACATCCACTGTGTCTTTCCGTTCAGTATTCACAGAAGAGTGGGAGGGGCAAGGGCCACAGCAGTTGCCAAGGGGGTGAAGAGGTGGACAATAGTCCATTCAAAGGCAAAAGAATCCTGCAGGAGCTCACTAAATTGAAGGTGGACAAAGCGATGGAACCAGATGGCATACGCCCAAGGATATTAAGAGAACTGCGAAGGGAGATAGCAGTACCTCTGGCAGCCATGTTCACTGAGTCATTCAACACGAGTGAATTGGAGGAGGGCACATGTGGTCCCTCTACACCAGTCTGGCAGCAGGGAGGAAGCAGGGAACAATAGGCCATTCAGCCTCACCTCAGTAGTGGGGAAGATCATAGAGACATTGCTTAAAGAAAGGATAGTGGGGCATCTAGAAGCCATCGGAGCCCAGGACCTTAGACAACATATAGTCACAGTGGGGACATCATGTCAGACAAATCTGGTTGATTTGTTGGACTGGGTGACAAAGGAAGTGAATCAGGGTAGGGCAGTGGAGAACGCTTACCTTGATTTCAGCAAAGTCTTTGACACCATCCCACATAGTAAGCTGATAAACTAGCTGGGTAGGCTGGGCATGGGGGAAAGGGTGGTAAACTGGGTTAGAAACTGGCTAACAGACAGGAGGCAGAGAGTGGTGGTAAATGTGGTGCAGTCTAGGGAGAGGGAGTGACCAGTGGGGTGCTGCAGGGATCGGTCCTGGGGCCAGTCCTGTTCAGTGTCTTCATTAGTACTATTGCAGAACGTCTGAAGGGAATTTTTTTCACCAAATTTTCAAAATAGGTATTTTAAGACCTCTGCTCATGAACAGTGTCACTGTGATTTTCTTAATCTGTCCCAAAACATTGATTGCGCACACTGACTACGCCATTGTGCGCTACATGCACAAAAACATATTTTGAGCGACATGTGACAAATGACAGCTGTACTGCTTATAAGGAGGTATGGTAATATGGCAATGTTGAAAATCTGGAGTGAAAATATTGAAACTTTGCAAACTTACGAGCGTGCGTAGGAACTGCGCAACGCACGCTCGTAAAACAGTCATTTTTAGGAATTTTTTCACCAAATTTTCAACATAGCTATTTTAAGACCTCTGCTTATGAACAGTGTCACTGTGATTTTCTTAATGTGTCCCATACATTAATTTCGCACACCGACTGTGCCATTGTGCGCTACATGGGTGGAAACACATTTTGGGTGACATGTGAAAAAATGACAGCTGTACTGCTCAAAAGGAGGTCTGGTAAAATGATAATTTTGAAAATCTGTATCGAAAATATTGAAAATTTGCGAACTTACGAGTGTGCGCAGGAACTGCGCAACGCATGCTCATGAAACAGTCATTTTTAGAAATTTTTACACCAAATTTGCAACATAGGCTTTTTGAGAGCCCACCTTATGAACGCTGGCACTGTCATTATGTTAATCGGCCCTGAAAGGTGATTTTGCGCAGTGACCATGAAATCACCCTTTGGGCCCAATTAATGCTATGACAGTGGGAGAATTCATGAGGAGGGTCCTAAAATCCCATGTTGAAAATTTGGGCCCCAAATCTCCAAAATGCCTGAGGTATGCAACAAAGTTGAAAAACCTTGTCTATCCCATTATACAGCTTAACGGCATTCCCAGTCATGGCTCCGGCTTTGAAGAGTGCAATGTGTTCCCGGTCCACCCAAGATCGCCACCGAGTCTGGAGGCATGGGGTGAGGTGGGTTTGGGGAGGCAGGTGCACAGTGGGTGGGTGCGGGTTGTGGAGGGGGCCAGGGAGAAATGCCGAGGGACAGTGTTTGTTATTTACAGTTTTTTTTTTATTATGACATGGGACGTTTGCCATGCTGGGGTGGGCTCCCAGCGTGGCAGCTGGAAAGGCTGTTTGGAGGGGCTGGAGCCAACGGGGGATTGGGCACCCCCGTTGGCCATAACATCATTTGACACGCTGGGTGGGCTCCCAGAGTGGCACCTGGATGCTTTGGGGGCATGCAGTCAACAGGGATTGGGCACCCTGTCAGCCATAAGAACATTTTGACACACTGGGGTGGGCTCCCCAGTGTGGCACTTGGATGCTTTGGGGGAGGAACAGACGGGATTGGGCACCCCCTGTCGGGCCGTACAGTGTGGGGGAGGGTAAACACATGAGCAGGCAGTAAGCGTCGGTGCATGTGTGTGTGTGTGGGGGGGAGAGCTCTGCTCACTTAAGCGGAGCTCTCCCTTTCAACTGTACGACCACTGCATTTTCGACTGCTGTCATAGACAGCTGCAGCAGTGATTGGGGAATGGGGGCCGCGCCTGCAAACACACTGGCTGAATTGGAAGACGGGTGTCACACCTCTGAAAACTCAGATGATGGCTCTATTTTCCTTGCACATGCGTGCAAGCAACATAAAAATTACAATTCCCACAGAATAACATTGCCAATTTAAAAAGCTGTAGCTCTGCCAATCTTTGGAGTTAATGGACAATGTATATATCAATAGAAATGTCTTAATAATTACTACAACACTAAGCTCCTAAGAAATAAGAACTGAAAGTGGTCTATCCGTACAAAAAAAATACAAGAAAGCACAAAAATTGCTTTTCAGGAGGAATGGAAGTGCACTCACACCCACAGACTTATGTGGGTAAATGGAGGCATGAAGCATTGGGCCCAGAGGGAACTGCGGTTCTGTAATCACATGGTTGTGTTCATACAAGTCCAAAAGGGGCCTGCATGAATAATAATATGATTCTACAATCTTAAAAAGTAAGGAAATTCATTGCAAAAAGCTTTGTTAATGCACCAGTTGGGGTTAAACCAACAAAAGTAGAGTAATGTGGTGTAAGGGTGTTAGAAAAACATATATATTTTTGGTCTCCTGAGTCTTGCCAAATCAGTCCTAGGGTCTTTCCTGGGGTTATCAATCCTAACACTCACCCAATTTTAATATAGCCTTCACTTCTGAGCTTATTTATTGATGGAATGGGGGAGTGTTAGGGTTGATAACCCCAAGGAAGACCCTAGGCCTGATTTACCAATACTCCTGAAAGCCGAAACCATAAAGTTTGTTCGTTTTGCTGTTTGCAGGGTGGTGGTGAGGTGTTAGGGTTAAATTGACAAAATTAGGGAATGTGGTGTTAGGGTTTCCAACCCAAAGTGGTGCTTTAATGAAGTGTTTTGCAGTGACGATAGATAGACAGACAGGCACACACACACACACACACACACACACACACACACACACACACACACACACACATATACATATTATAGTGTTGCGGTAATGCCCCTATAGTTAGGGTTGAGTAAGCTGTTTAATGTTAAACACCAGTTTGTGCACCTTAATAACTTTGGTAGCATTCAGCAAATAGCCTAATTTTTGGCATGTGCTGTCAGGCTGGCAGAGTCTCAAGACGTAAAAAGATTCATGGCAGTATTGTGTTTGGTTTTTGAGATACAAAATGGCAAAAAATGCAAAGAAAAAAAGTTTGGTTTCCTATACTTAACATTTTTTTTCTTTCGTGCATAGCCTACACTGTGGGGAGTTTTTTTTTATGAAACTTTCAGGGTAGAAGTGACCTATACCAAGGTAATGCCTTTCAAATATTTTGTAAAAAAATATATGGTTCCACAGTTTTAAGAATTTTTTGATGTAACCGTCAAGCTCGAAGAGTGAAAAACTCCACAGATTGTGAGTGCTGATTTTCATGATGTACTTGTCATGAGAAAAACAAAGATCATAGTGGCTGCCATTTTGTGTTTTTAATAACTCAAAAACATTGAAAATACATAAAAATGATGTATTTTCAAAAAACAAATGCCCGAACCTAGGAAAACAAGACATGTTTAGCTAGATTCTGATGTTTATTTGTTTTTTTGAAATTGCTCCTAAAATAATGTTTCTGGGCACCCACATATCCTCAGTGCACAGTGTGCCAGCTTAGTGAGAGGAACCGTTCACCCACATTCTCAGTATGAGAACAGCGGGATTTTCTTGAAATATGAAGCCTCAAGTGCAGTCATGCTGCTGGCGTCAGTTACAGCATTGAGCTGGCAATCTTCTGCTCTCTTTCTCTCTTTTTGTCTGTCTGTCTGTCTGCCTGTCTGTCTATCTATTTATCTATCTACTAACTGTCAAAATAAGTAGCAGACTGGAGTACCCACCCTGGTACCACTTTTTTCTCCCCCTCCCCTCCAGGTTGCCCACCCCCTCTTTCCCAAGTTTAATTTTAAGTTTTCCTAAGCAGACTAGGGTGCCAACCCTCAGTACCGCTTCTCTTCACCCCCTTCCCCTCCAGGTTGCCCACCCCATTCCAATTTTATACATGGCAGCACCATGGGTGCCCAACCTCCCCATTGCCACTGAACAACAGAAGCCAGACACTGGAATGACCAATCCCCAGTATTGCAAAGTCCACTAAAAAAAAAAATAATTGATTTCTTTTTAAACCTACAAAAAAGAACAGTCCCTCCCTGACATAACTGCCTACTCAGCATCCCCCCCCCCACACATCCTCACTCACCTGAACATAGGGAGCCATTCACCTGCATTCTCAGTTTGAGAACAGTGGGGTTTTCTTGAAATGTGAAACTGCAGCTGTAGTTGTGCTGCAGTCTTCAGTTACAGCAGTAACCCAGTGATCCCCTGCTCTATCTCTTTCTCTTTATATCTGTTTGTCAATTTATCTATCTGTCAATCTATCTATATCGCTATCTAGTTGTTTATCTAGCTAGCTGTTGAAATATGGAACTGACCGCTGTGCCCACCTCCAGTATCACTTTCTTGCCCATCTTCAGTTAACTCCCCCTTTCCAATGTTTAATTTCACATTTTTATAGGGGGACCTGAATGCTCACCCCCAGTACCTCTTCTTTTCACCCCTTCCATGTTGCCTGACCCTGTTCCCATTATATACATGATGTGGCATCAGGGTGCCCACTAGAGATGTGCGAAGTCCACAAAATTTGCAGATTTCTATGATTTCACGGAGCGATTTTGTGAAATTTGCAGCTGCAAATTTAGTGGATTACAATGCAAAACATAAAATTCACCCACAAATTTCCCGCTTCACCAGTAAAATTCATGTTTCACATACAAAATATGAATTTCAACAGAATATTTGCACAAATCACATGAATCAAAGTTTAATTTTTTTTCCGAAACTCTGCGAAATCTGTGAAGTGCGAATTTTCGCTGCTTCATGTGAATCTCGCAGGCAAAGTTTAATTTCGCAACATCCCCAGTGCCACTGAAAACTAGCCTGACACTGAGGTGCCCAATCCCCAGTGTCAGAAAGTCACCTGAAATAAAGAAAACCATTGCATGCTGATGTTTTCTTAAATCTTTAATACAAAATGGTACCTCACTGATATGATTCCACCACACATCCCCAATCCTCCACCCCACCCCAACCTCCCACTCAGTGCCCACCACCCCACCATCCACACACACACACACACACACACTCACTCACCTGAACATAGGGAACTCTTTACCCATGTTCTCAATATAAGAACAGTGGGTCTTTCTTGAAATGTGAAGCCACAGCTGGATTCAGTTACAGCAGTGAGCCAGCAACCCTGCTCTCTCTCTCTCTGTTGATCTCTCACTTTATGTCTATCTGTTTGTCTGTCTGTATCTATCTGTCTATCTAGCTATTGCAACAAGGCGCAGATTTGGGTATCCACCCCAGTACTGTGTTTTTCTTCCCCCTCCACTCCAGGTCACTGCCCCCCTTTTCCATGTTTAATTGCATGTTTTTATAAGTGGAATGGGGTGCCTACCCCTGGTACTGCCTCTCTTCACCCCCTGCACCTCCAGATCACCCATCCTCATTCCCATAATATACATGGCAGCACTGGAGTGCACACCTTGGTACCGCCAAATGTAGCCCAACACTGGGGTGCCCAATCCCCATTGTCAAGTCCCCTGAAACAATGAAAACAGTCTCACAATTTTTTTTAACCTGTAAATAAAGAAAATGGTTGCTAGCGGATCTAACCCCCTAAACACACCCCACACACCCCACTCTGACCTCCCGCTCACCACCCACCTGCCCACCTCCTCACACACACCTTCACTCACCTGAACATGTCTCATGACGTACATCCTCTCTCCGAAGAAAGACATCTCTTTCTGCTGGAACCAGTGTCTGGTATATGAGAAAACAAGATAAGTCTGATTTAATTTATTTCAGTGGAAATTGAATTGTTATTTATAACTTTGTCATTGTTTCATATTATTACACCAAATTTTCAACATAATCTTTTTGGGACCCCACCTCATGACCAAGGGCAGTGGAATTATGCAAATCTGGCCTAAAACACGATTTTGCGATCTCTTGCAAAATCACCTTTTGGATGAGATTTGAACATATTTATTTATTTATTTAGTTTTTGTTAACCGGGTAAGTGCACTAGACAAATTCTGCCTCTTTTCAGGCACGACCCGGGGGAGGGGGATACAGTTGATTGCCAACTGACCTTGAACCAGATTAAGCTGTTGATGGCATTTTTATTTTCAATACCCTTGTCCATGAAGTGTGGGTCATAAGAAGGCTAAGTTGAAAAATTGTTTTTGCTATGTTAGAAACTTCAGATCAGGATAAAACCGTGCACCGTGACTGTCCATATCTTTCACGGACTCTGTGATCAACCATTAAACTCAAATTCCATTGTATGACTGTTCTTATTTTTAACAATGAAGTGTGGATTAGTCTCCAGAGTTTTTCCTCAGTATGATGCAGCAATGGCATTCAATAGAAAAGTTCATTTGCCCATGTATTCATGTTTGGATGCCTCAGAAGCTTGCTCTACCCCCCTGTACACTGCATTCTGTCTAGAGTGTTACTCCCATTGAATGAAATTTCATATACAAAATACATTTCCATAATGATATTTTCACTGCTGTGGCTGGCGCTCCTCCAGATCTGATACAGTGACTGGCACAGCCCTCCTTTCACCTCTGCGGCTGATCACCATATGAGCTGTCAGTGAGCACGCATACACCAAAAACAGAAAAGCTTTGATGGGCCAGGGAAAAGCTCAGTGAAATTAAACATCCTACTTAACACTGCTTTTTCCAGCTAAGCTCAGATTCCAGGGCAATGGGGTTTGCCCTTTGAAGGGCAGACCAAGTTGCCCTGGTGCACCCCTCCCCGTTACCTGAGATGGTGTGCTCAGAGTGGGAGGGGGAAGGGAAAGGGATGGTTGGAGAGACAGAACAATAGGCAGGAAATAGGAAGGGGAGGGGCTAAAGGAGGTACGTAATGGTCAGTACAGTGGTGGTTCAGCAACTTTTGCTGAAGTCTTGGTCAGTATATACATCAAGACTACAGCATATCAGATTGGCATCAAGAAAAAGGACTAAAGATTTGTTGCAAAGCATCCGGAGAGGTAAGGACAAGACAGCAAGCAGAAAAAGGTTTTATTTGAATTGAAGGTGTTTGCCATATAAAAAAAGGATTTTGAGAGCATTTTTGTTTATATGTTTTGCGATGGCAGAGCAGAAGGTTTTAGAGCAGAAAGCATGTGTGAGAAGAAGCTAATAGTCTGGGTGGTTTGTTAAGAGGAGGTTATTGTTTTGAGATGAATTGAGCTGGGGAATAGAAGTGAGAAGGTGAAGACCGCATGGCATGACGTCAGACGCCGAGAAGTGGCATTACAGTTTCTACTGGAGTAATACAAGCAGGGACAAAAGGGGGTAGCAGCAAAAAAAGAGACAGGACGGCAGGCCATGTGTGAAAAGAAGCTGATAGTTTTGGGGGTTTTTGGTTGTGATGCGATTGCTGTTTTTGAAGATGAATACAGCTAGTCTGTGGAAGTACCATTTATCATTAGAGATCGAAAAGACCACAGGGCATGGCGTCAGATGTTGAAAGGGAGCCTTACAGTGGCTGGAGTAATGAAAACAGGGACAGAAAAGGGATAGTAGCAGAAACGACACAGGATGCAAAGAAATTGATATTTTGGTGGTTCATTGTGAGGAGGCTGCTGTTTGGACAGGGGGGTTTCTTTAAGGAACAGAACTAGAGTTGGAAGCACCATTTACTGGTGGAGAGGCAAAGACCGCATGGCGCAATGGCAGATGCCGAGATGTGGCCTTACAGTTTACTGGAGTAATACAAGCGGGACAGAAAAGGGTAGAAACAGAAACGATACAGGACTCTGGGTCTCCTCTTAAAGAAAAGCAGGTTCAGTGCATGGGTAGCACAGAGAGAAGGGGAATAATTAAAAAAAAAGAAGAAGAACAAAGACTGCAGGGGGGCTTCGAATACAACTGGGAAAGTTTAAGCGCGAGCCCCATTTGAGTAAAAAGAGAGCCATGAACAGGCCCTTTCTTGACCATTTCCAGAGGAGGATGTACAGCCACATGGCATGGTTTGGATACCATGTTTGGGCCCTCACAGCATTTTGGGAACCACGCCACCGAGACTTGGGGGGGTGTTCTTTCATTGTTGGGAGTGCAGAAAGAGACTTTAGAGTCAGGGCATGATGCCTACAATGAGCCCAGAAGGGGTTTTTGTTTTCAGAGTTTCTTCAACAAGGAATGAGCATGCCAAGGCCACGCGGTGTGATGTCAGACATCGTGGCGAGGCTGCATGAGATGCAGGAAGCCATGGGGAGGGAAAGCAAAGGCCAGGGAAGCTGTCTGGCACTACTTGAGGGGGGGAAGAGGGGATAGATGCCCCTGGGGGAGCAAGGATACCTCGCATGCACTCAGGAGGAGGGGGGAAGGAGTGGGGGTGAAAAAGCAAGAAATAGGGAACAGGAACAGTTCCTTCCCCAGGAAAGGATGAGCAGAGAAGAGGGGAGGTCCCAGGCATTCACTGGGACCTAGCAGTACACCAATTTTGTACTTGTTTTATCACCTGCAACGTGCACGGAAGATAGCCGAGCAGTGAAGCCGCGAAGCTTTTAGTTTCCCTCCATTATGTTGTCCTTCAGCTAATGTAGTAATAAAAAAAGGGATTTTATTCACTGCAAATGACAGGAGCAGTGTTACAGGGATACCTAGCAATATCATCGGGGCACAAGTTGGCATGGAATAAGCAAGACAAGAAACCGTTTCAATATGCAATAAGGAGGAATGTATTTTCTCTCCACAGCAAGTATACAGGTTCCCAGAGAGAGATGGCCCCAAAAAATGAAACAGACCAACTAAAGAGGATGCATACAAAGTGATCATGGAGTTGGCAGAAAAGGCCAACAAGATGTGGCAGTTGGTGGAAGGGGAGGAACTGGAGAGGGCCGGGGAAAAGAGAAAAGCGGGAAAAGGGAAAGGTGGCAGGGGTAAGAGGACAGTGGGAAGGCCATGCAGCCCAGAAAGGGTGCAACCACATCAGGCAGTGCTGGCCTGTACAGCCAGCCCTGTCCCACTGTTACACCCAGTACCAGAACCACCAGTTCCTCTGCAGGAACAGGTGGTAGTCCCGCTACAGGAACCCACGTCAGGTCCCCCATGCCCACTGATTTCTTCACCACAACCAAGCACCCTGCCACAAGAGACCAGACCTGTGCAGCCCCAGGACAAGAGACCCCAAGGGGGAGAGAAGGCCACAGGTAAAGTATTAGGTGGAATAGATGAAAGCATCAAAGACTATATAGGTCAAATTATTGCAGCCCTCAGTACGGGGGGGGGGTTGGGACAAATGGAATCTGCCTTGGCAGATATCAGGCAAGAAAGAGAGACAACGGGGGAGGCAGAAAAGGTGGCTGACAGTGTGAGAAAGGGAACAAGAGATATAGGATCCCTGGGGTTGAGACATGGGGAACATGTACCACTAGCTACAAAAGAAAAGATCTGGAAAGGGGAGTACGTAGACATATTCACTTTAGTGAGTAGGAAAGCAGCTGCAAAATACGAAGAGTCAGAAAGTATCAGAAAAAGTGAGATGGTGGCCACGGTAGTCCTACTAGGGAAGAAAGAAGAGGACAAGATTACAAAAGGAAAAACGTGGGATGGGTGGTTCGTGGGTTTCGCAACATACTAAGCAACAGTATTGGAGAAAAAAACAGAGTTGAGGATCCCACTTATAACATATTCATTGATAATAAGGAGGGCCAAGGCAAAAGGGGGAGTAGGGTGGATATACTATGATGAGTTTTTCCAACAAAGAATGGCAACATATGAGGATGTGAGATGGGATACTAAACAGTTGGATTTATGGACAGACTATGTGATGGACCAATCCACACCTGAAGGGAAGCGGGCTGGGGGGGAGTGGAAATGGAACAATTTCAAAATGCGAGAACCCCCACAAGGATAGATGCATGGAAGAAGTGGTTGCAGAAGTATTCAGACAGACAAGGTGCAGAAGTGTTAAACAAGGGGTTTAAAACAGGTTTCACACTACACTGTGAGGGCCCCAGGAAGGCAAGTGAGGCAAACATTTTAGGGTCAAAAAAGGGAAAGAGGATATTTGAGAAAAAAGAAAAAGAGAAGATGGAGGGCAGGATAGAGGGGGACATTTCTAACTCCCCCATTACGGAACATGAGAATTTCTCCATTGGGCCTGGTTCCCAAGAAGCATTAAAGGAGAGTACAGGGTGATTCACCATCTGTCATATCCGGAAGGGGAGTCAGTGAATGATTTCATAAGGGAGGAGAACAGTAAAGTTTCCTATTCCACTTTACAGGAAGTGGTACAGATTATAAGAGCAATCCCCGATGCTTGGATGGCCAAGATGGATATAGAGTCTGCTTTCCGGTTGCTTCCAGTAAGGAAGGAAGACTGAGGCCTATTGGGTTTCAAGGTGGGGGACCTATACTATTTTGATAAAGCCATGCGCATGGGATGTTCAGTGGCCTGTGCTACCTTCGAAACATTCAGCACTTGTTTACAATGGATATTCCAGGAGAGAACTGGTTACAGGGTGGTCATTCACTACCTGGATGATTTCCTTCTACTAGGCAGTGGGAGGAGAGAGATAGATACAATGTTGGCAAGTTTCCAAGGTCAGTGCAGAGATTTAGAGGTTCCATCAGCACCAGAAAAAACAGAAGGACCCAGTAAGGTTCTAGAATTCCTGGGTATTGAGATAGACATCTGGAGTGAGGTTTTCAGGTTGCGAGATAAAAAAGTGTTAAAACTGAAGGAGCTGATTCAATTACACACAAGTAGAAGAAGAGTACAATTGAAACAGGTACAACAGGTCTTGGGACACCTAAACTTTGAATGCAGGGCAATTGGACCAGGGAGAGTTTTCACAAAAAGGCTAGCAAGGGCCACAGCCAGGGTATCCAGACCACACCACCGGGTTGACATGACAAAAGGAGTTAAGAAAGATTTCAAAGTGTGGGAGGAGTTCCTCAGCACCTACAATGGCTGCTCCTTTTGGCAAGAGGATTGGGTCTATAACACAGACCTTGATCTATACACAGCTGCAGCAGGGGGCCTGGTATGGGGGGTTATTTGAGGGGCAGATGGTTCACAGAACCATGGCCTACAGACTGGGTAAGAGATGGGAAAGTGAAGGACATAACACTGTTGGAGATCATGCCTATTTTGGCCTGCAACCTGGTGTGGGAGCAGAAGGTGACATTCTGGTGCGACAACAGGGCAGTGGTAGATGTGCTAAACAACAGAGGAGCCAGATCAGAGATAGTCATGCAGGTCTTGCAACAATTGGTGCTAAGGACCTTGTAATTGAACATGTCATTCAGAGCCAGACTCATAGAAGGGGTACACAATACCCTAGCTGATAGCCTTTCCCATCTGCAGCTGGATCGCTTCTGGAGGCTGGCACGGACAGCAGAGAAACAAGAAACGCCCATACCAATGGACATCTGGGACATTGGCAGGAGGGAGCAGAGCTGTTGTTTCACAACTCATGGGCACCATGGACTCTGAAGGCTTATGAGGGGGCCTGGCAGGTGTTTCATACATTCAGGGCAACATACCACATTGAGGTAAGTAGGCCACTTACAGAGGAAGAGTTAGGGAAGTTCACAGTAGAGCAATGGCAGAGAAGAACAGCCCACACCACGATGGGGGTCTACCTAGCAGGGATCAGTTTAGTTTGCAGCTTGAAAGTTTGGAAGGACCCAACGAAGTCAATGTTGATTAGAAGAATGATGCAAGGGTGGGGAAGGTTAAAACAAAGAGCTCCAGATAATAGACGACCGCTAGGGGAAGTGTGACTTAAAAAACTAAAAGAGGTATTAACGGCAATCTGCAGATCAAAAGATGAGGCACAGCTATTCCATACGATCTATCTGGTAATGTTTGCAGGGGCTATGAGAGTGAGCAAGGCTGTGGGACATGGCAGCAAAAACAATGAAAGGGGATTGCAGTGGGAAGATATAAACTGGAAGATGAAGGAGATGCAAATCATGATCAGGAAGTCAAAGACTGATCAAGAGGGACAAGGTTGTACTGTAACCATAAAGGCCCAGGCAGATGGCTCAGTGTGCCCAGTAAAGGCTTTGTGGGCTTTACGCCACAGAGTGTAGGTGTAGGACAGGCAGATTATTTGTGCATGGAGATGGGAAAAAGGTCACCAGTTATCAAGTCACGGCCATGCTCAAAAAAGGCATGTGATTCCTAGGGGAGGATCCTGGTAATTACTCATCCCACTCCCTCCAAATAGGGTCTGCTTCACAGTGGGCAGCAGCAGGGGAAACGGTGACTAATATGTTAGAGAAGGGGCACTGGTGGTCTGCCAGTTACAAGAGATACATTCGAGCATTGAATTATGGAGATTAACTATCACCTGTGTTTTGTCTTGCAGATACAGAACCACATGGGGGGCATAGAGAGGAGATAAGGTATTGGGAGCCCAGACCATACATATAATATTTGTTTTCCTTCAATCCTGTAGGAAGAGGGAGGATCATGAGAAGTGTGGATCTGTGGTCACTCCTACATTTATTGGGTGAAAAGAGAGCTGAGAAAAAGGCTGGGGGAAAACAGCTGTACCAGGATGTGAGAACATGTAGACTGGTGTGGCGTGGCATCCGAGGGATGAGATGGGCACAGCTGCTTCCTACCCTGAAAGAAATGAAAGAGCAGCGACCCATTCCAGACTTAATCATTTTACATCTAAGGGTAACGATATTGGGGGGAAGACATGGGTGAGCACATACATGCAGGTAAAAAGGGACTTAGAGAAAATTCAACAGTGGTGGCCAAAGGTATGCCTCGTCTGGTCAGACATGATACAGAGAAGGGTATGACGACATGAACGCAGTCATACAGCCTTGGATAGGGCCAGGAGGAAGATGAATAGAAGAATAGGAACACTGATAAAAAAAATGTTGGGGGGGGCATGTGATCTTGCGAGATGTGGAAGAGTGGGAAGAGGAGGTCTACAGGTGAGATGGAGTGCACCTGTCAGATCTAGCCATAGATATGTTTAATATGGAAACAATAGGTTTTATAGAACCATGGAAGAGACAGACCAGAAAATTAAAAAAAAAAAGAAAAGGAGAAAGGAGGATGGTCGCTAATAGGGGAGGGAAAAATATCTTAAATTTGGGAGAAAGCCAGTCATCCAATGCAAGCTGGAGACTGGCTAATGGGAAAAAAGGGGGGGAGAAGGGGAGGGGGAAGGGAAAAGGAATTGGATAAAAGTTGAAGAAGCTGAAGGAGAAAAAGCGGTCTCAGTTCTCACCGTTACCTAACAGAAAAAGAAGAAGAAGGCACCCAGGTTTTCACCTGGGGGAGCGAGAAGCGGAAAAAAAGAGGGTTGATCAGAGATTGATAGATGGATGCAAGAAAATACAATTTTGAAAGAGACAATAATAAATGATGAAGGAATTGTAAATGGAATTATGATATATAATACAACAATTGCCAATCTGAGCATAACAACATACAATGGCTTTGTCTTTTGTGGGGGGGAAGGGGGGAATCAAGGACAATGGGCAAACATATTTACTTAGCAATCCCAAGGACTCGTATCAGCTGATCTGTAAAATTCAATAAAGTCACAGTGAAAGAAGATGGAGAAGAGTGACTCTGACTGTGACACTTGAATGCAAAAATGCTTTTATCAGCCATTACCAGTTATTGAGCCAAGGCATGCATACCTACTGTATGTGTAAATAGATGAGGGGGGGTCACAGTAGACCAACAGGGTATTTTTAAACTATGCTTAGAGGAGTTATGGGGGGGGGTCACACTAGACCACCAAGGCATACTTATATGATATGAAACAGGTGATTTGGAGGGTACCTCTGGACACCAGGAATCAAAGTTATACATTGGAATGGGTGATTGGGAGCAGAGGGTGCAGGCTTAGTGCCCAGTTAAGAGGTGGATTGCAACTGCAGTAAACAGAGCTGCAAACAGTGCTGCTTTGGGGGCTGCTTGTCATTGCTGCAAACCTTTGAATATACCACTGTGCTGGTATGCATTAGGGGCCCCCCTAATTTTCATACGAGCAGTAGCATATTAGAGCTTTGGCACTGCTTGATTTGTGGAGCATTCCCAAGGCTTCTGAATATGGGCCAGCCAAGAACACTCACACAGACCCAGGTTAGCACATGTGCTAACTGTTTTAGCAGGTGTGCTAACATTTGAATACTGGGCCCATGATAACTTACAATTATTAAATCAACAAATGAAAATAAAAGAAGATCCTTAAGAGAAACAAAACTATTAGCCTAAAGCTTGGAATGATTTAAAACAAGCAGTTTTGAAGAAGAATACAATGGTTTTCTGGCAACTAGTGGCAAGAGGTTTCTCAGTATAAACACAAAGAGAAAGGTGTGCTTAGGTAAGGCATGCAGTGCTGGAACCGGCAGCCAACCGAAATTACAAAATAAATAAAAAAGATACAGCACTCATAGAGACCAGTAGTTCAAACTAAAATTAGTGATTTATTTTGGCTTCATGCCTGGACCGAATCCTTCCCCCAGTGCTTCAACCCTAACACAAGGTTTTCCTCATAGGGCGAATCTGAGGTGTCAGACAACA
Organism: Neoceratodus forsteri; assembly: GCA_016271365.2. Classification (NCBI taxonomy): domain Eukaryota; kingdom Metazoa; phylum Chordata; order Ceratodontiformes; family Ceratodontidae; genus Neoceratodus; species Neoceratodus forsteri. The sequence goes on from CM028132.1 coordinate 337,813,050, forward strand.
CGCTACATATTTCAAGTAGCAGCAATTAAACAATTAATTAATTAAAGTGTAAACCACCTAAGAAAACATGAAATATGTGAGACTTAAATCAAAAACAAGTGTTTTCAGTTTACATACAGCAATGTCACTTAAATAGCTTGATTGCTTATACACATCAAGTTAATTATTCACTTGGTTTGTTTATGTCATTTGTATAGTTCATGTTTTGCATATCATTTCATTTTGTAAGACAGTCAGCTTATAGAAAGTGATACATTTTAAAAGAAGATTTATATATAAAGTAAGTAATTAAAAATGAATGGAAAGAATAGAAAGAGGGGAGTGCCTAGAGTACACATTACAGATAGGATGGCAGCACTTACTTCTTATTTTTAATTTTAATGTTTAACTTTTAACATTACAGGAAAAGAGAGGAAGAGGGACCTACCCTCCTTAAATTTCTGAAAATATATCTTTATTATTATTATAATTCTCATTTGAAAGGGGGGGGGCAAAAGAGGGGGTTGTGTGAGCTGATGCTGCCAACTGTTGAATCTTATATTCATCCAAACTAGTGGAAAGAGTTTTTGGGAGTATGTACTTCAATGCAAAGGAAGTTTTGAGAGACATGGTCACACAGTCTGAGATTATCCTAATATATTTCATGTTTCTACTCCTTTATATATAATGCATGAAGTGGATTCTTATGCTATTGCTCAAACAAAACTCATTAATGCAGTTGGACCCAATAGGGTTGTGGTTAACCTGTTTAAATATTATCTTGATTGGTGTATGCCAGTTTTTCCTCATTTATATAATTACATAATTCAGTATAAAATCTTACCAGACTCATGGGCAGAAAATATTATATTCCCTATACATGAAAAGGGCCCTTTAAATAAACCACAAATGTACCAACCAATTAGACTATTATCTGATTGATTAACTGCAAACAATCTTTTTATCTAGTTTTATTTATTTAGTTTGTATTGATCAGAAAGCACACTAGACAAATAAATGCATATTTTCTGGTATGAACCAGGTTTTTAAGTAGATTACAGCATTGCGTAGAGAGGAATAAAATGCTGGAAGAAGCTCAAAATGTTTATAGAAAATCATGTTCAACTATACAACACTGTATGATGTTATCACATTTCGTCTATAAATATGTTAATATTAAGAAATGTAAACTTATGTTTTTTTATGGACTGAAAAATGGCTTTTGATAACGTAAGTCAGAAATCACTTTGGTCCTCTCTTCTACCACTTGTTTTGGACATATGTTTCTTAGATATTATAATCTGGCTGCATGAGAACTCCTGGTCAAAGGTTCAGTACAATAGGAAAGGGCATCTCACAGATAAAATTAATGCAAACATGCTAGTCCTCCATGGGTGTATTTTAGCAACTATTTGATTACAGTAATATTGTATCCAGTTTACATGACTGAAATTTTCAAGATCCTAAAATAAATAATAAGCCTATTAGCCTAAGCAGATGATAACCTGTGAGTGATATGACCCAGTCTTAGTTGCCTAAACCCAAACATGGTAGTCAAATGTGTGGGAGGCAACCTGATTTTCTTTATAGTAGCCCAAGAGCAAATCTTAATCCTAGAGTTTGGGCCTCACATAAATCCCACAATATCATAAGTTTCACAGGACAAGCACATAACAAGACACCAATATTACACCATTCAATAAGTTTTATTTTTGTAAGCAACAAACTTGAAAAGAAAAAGATGACATATAAGCAGTTAACAAGTAATTAAGCAACAGTCTCTTTCAAATACATTTGTACCATTGAACTCTTGTTAGTAACACAGAAACATAGAAATTGACAATGGATAAAGACCTTTTAACTCACCTAGTCTGCCCATTTTCCCTACCTAGTGTAACACCATAGACCCTACACGATCTCCGACTTAGCCCTCCCTTTCCTAATGACTAAGGTTCCCTTATGCCTATCCCATGGGTTCTTCTATCCCGTTACAGTTTTTGCCCTATTACCTCTGCTAGAAGGCTGTTCCAGGCATCAAACTTTCTTTCTGTGAAGAAGTAATTCCTTATGTATACCCTGAGTCTGCCCCCCCAGCTTCATAGCATAGCTCCTTGTTCTAGAGTATGTTTTTTTCTGAAAAATACTTCCCCCTTCTTTATGCCCATGAGGTATTTGAAATTCTCTATAATACCCCCACAGTCCCTCCTTTCTTCCAGGGTGTACATATTGAGAAGAAATTGACTTTGCTTACAGTATTTTGGCTTTCCCTGAGGAAAGGGAGGGTTGCTGGAAAAATATGTTCTTTGAACAGTTCCTTTTGTTGGTACCCTTAGTACAAGGGACCACGTTGCAGCTTGGCACATAACCAGTTCAGATGATGACATTTTATACAGTTCTTAACAACTTGCACACATATTAGCCACTCAATGAACCCACAGCTCCCCAGGTAAAGTCTCAATCATAGCCCTTTTAGTCTCTTGCCAAAGATGAGACATTACCTAGGGAGTTTATTTGGCAAGGACTTACAGTCATTGACAAACATTGCTTTCACCTGGTACATGGGGGGAGTGATGCTTGCTGGCATTCTCTCCCTTGATGATCCAATCTGGTGTAGATGTTTGGAGCTGGTGAGGGTCCTGTTCCTGAACAAATTGTTGCATCATAATTTTGAGGTATGGTAGAGGGTACAGGAGTCTGTATGCTGTCTTTCTCCTGGTTGAGTTGCTATAGAAAACTTGTTGCTTACAAGTGACATGATGATGGTATTAGATGTTGAAATACCATCTTGATATATTGTTGTTGAGACATACCACATCTCTTAATGGCATGAGATGTTCAGAATACCATCGTTCTTGATGGCATTGTTGGATGTTAAGCAATACCGGCATAACTCCCTTGAGAAATTATTATGTTTTCATTTATAAAATGGCAGGATAAAATCATGTAATCTGATTGGCTCTTATTTATGTGTAAAATACAGTTTACACATGGGTAAAAAAAAGGACTGCTCAGCAGTGAAGAGTCTGCAACATAAATCAATGGGCATTTGGAACCCAGGCATTTCAATTAGCCCTCTACTGCCAGAGCTGATCTTCCACCACAAACATGGCTGCTACCTTTACACTGTAAAACAACTTCAACTGGGCCCTAGAAATAAAACTACCTTAAATGATAAAAAAAATTAATTAAATGCTGTTTCCCTGATTATCACACTCTCCTTACATACATAAACAAATTAGTCCAAATTTTCCCTGATCTAGCTAGACTCTGGGATTTCAACCTCAGCCCATTGGTTGCTGACCATAGAATGGAATTAAATAGGTGGAGGCTGTTTCACCTATCTCTGGCTGGGAAAATAGCAGCTCTTAAAATGATTTCAGCTCCCAAACTTCTTTACCCCCCCTCACACATTTCCCTGCCCCCGTAAAATGGCTCCGTACTATAAGATAATATAGTGGGCAACTTCTCTGGGAGAACAAGAAACCTCGATATAACAGGGTCAAACTTCACTCCCACTGGAAGGATGGTGGCTGGGGCCTTCCATGGTTTGAGGGATACACATTGGCTTACTCATGGGCACAGTCTCTAAAATGGTTCACTATCCTGAACCACGACTCCCCGCAATGGCTCCATATGGAGAAGGCCATAGCTCAGGTTCACAGCCTCCCCCTCCTAATATACAACCAATTATCCAAGTCTCTACGGTCCGATCCCACCATTGCACCGGTGATCCATGTCTGGTATAAGGTGCATAATAGGGTTCAAGCTAACCCCATCCCTCTTCTCTAAACACCTATCTATCACAATAAGCGTATACTGGTGGACAATAAGCCCATCTACTGGCCCCATTGGGAGAGAGCTGGTATCAAAGTTTTGGCAGATATCCTAGATGAGACTGACTCAGGAATGAAACCCTTTCAAGCCCTGGCACAGACAAAGAATCTGAGTAAAAGTGACTTCTGGAGATATCTACAACTCCGTAGCTCCCTAGCTGAGTTCCTTAAGTTAAGTTCATCCACCATGGCCACCCCTCAGAAGCTTTCTGCCTGGCTCATGCACTCCAAGGGCCAGGCAAGTAGAGTGTATGCAGATATTAGAGAGAGCATTCCCTCACAATCTGGGGCTTCCAAATTAAAATGGGAAAAAGCATTGAAAGTGGAAATAGGTGACACTTAATGGGCCCTCTGCTGGAAAATGGCACACTCATGCTATCCAGATGCTCACAGCAGACTCATTCAGAACAAACTTCTGCACCACTGGTACAGAACACCAGATGTGCTGTATAAAGCTAAGCTCTTGAATACCAATTTGTGCCTGAGGTGTCAGGCTCAACCAGGAGATTTATATCACATTATTTAGCAATGCTCTCTGCTGACCCCCTTTTGGCAGGCAGTGAATCAACTTGCCATGGACATCCTAGGCCTGGAGCTCCAGCTAGACCTCCTTTTGTGGATCCTGGGCCTACCTCCTCCTGGATCTCACCTTAAACCTCACCAAATCCGATGGCTGGCCCTTTTAGGTATCTCAGCCAAATGCCTTACACTTTGTTGGTGGAGGTCCACTGAAATCCCCACTATATTAGAACTTCAACATGCTCTCATGCGCCTTGCCTCACTCGACCGCTTAACAAGCCCACGATTTACACAGCTTGTTGGGCCCCCTTTTTAGCCTACTTGAAACCTAGGACAGGAATAGGATGAACCTCCACCGACAGCGCATATGTTGATCTCTCCCATTATAATACTCCCGACATGAGTGACTCTTACTCCTAGCTTGGAATAGTCAGCCCTAGAACGTGCACCAGCTCCTATAACCTTGTTAGCACCTTCATATTTTTTTATGGTAGTACTCATCAGATACCCAGTCATTTGTATTAAAAATTTAAGTCCAATCTCCCTGGTGGTCCAGTGGACCGCTCGCAGCCCGATCGTGGGCATTTGTTTTAAAAATTTAAGTCCAATCTCCCTGGTGGTCCAGTGGACCGCTCGCAGCCCAATTGCAGGCATTTGTATCAGAAAAAGTAAGTCCAATATCCCTGGTGGTCCAGCGGTGCCCCTCCCCACCCACCCACTGGGCCCCCACTGCCTGCTTCCCCGGTCCAGCGGTGGGCGGCAGCACCCCCTGCCTGCCTCCCGCCTGCGACTGACACACCGTGGTAGGGCTGTATGCTGGACTGTGTATGGTATAGTGCAGGTTACACCGCCCATTGGCTCACGCTGTGGACAATGAGGGTACAGCCCTACCTATGATGTCTCAGTCGGCGGGCAGTGGGGTGGCAGAGAAGGTGGTGTTGCCCCCGCCGCTGACCGGGGGAGCGGGCGTGGGGGCTCCAGTGGTGGGTGGGGAGGGGGTACTGCTGGACCACTCGGATATTGGACTTACTTTTTCTGATACAAATGCCCGTGATTGGCTGTGAGCGGTCCACTGACCACCAGGGAGATTGACTTATTTTTATACAAATGCTCAAGCGATCAGGTTAAGTAGTGGTCCACTGGACCACCAAGGAGATTGGACTTAAATGTTTTATACAAATGCCTGCGATTGGACTGTGGGCAGTCCACTGGACCACCAGGGAGATTGGACTTATATTTTTTATACAAATGCCCGCGATCGGGCTGCGAGTGGTCCACTGGACCACCAGGGAGTTTGGAATTCTTATTTTATACTTATGCCTGTGATCAGGCTGTGAGCGGTCTTCTGGACCATCAGGGATATAGGACGTGATTTACTTTTAACATATGCCCACAATCGGGCTGACAGCAGTCCACTGGACCACCAGGGAGATAGGACATTCTTAATTTAAACAAATGCCCATGATTGGGCATGGGGAGGGTGCCGCCACGGAGGTGCAGCCGGAGCTCAGGTGGCCACCCACAGGTGGCAGCTGCCGTGTTGTGCTTTGCAATATGGCAGCTCATCTGTGGGTAGCCAGACATTGTTCCTTCTTTTTTTGGCTCACCTGTGTGCAGCGCAAGTAGGGGTTGTGCATGCATGGACTCAGCACATTCCGGGCTGAATATCGGGATATGCGGAGTATGCATGGGCACGCCCCCCCACCTGCGTCGCATACATTACTGATGCACTTCGGCACATCGGAATTTGTGCCAGGCACAATCCCCTTTTGAATATCATGCCGGGTTGCATCAGTGGGTTGCGCATGGTGCAACACTGTTGCGCCATGCACAACCCTATTGAATATCTGGGCCGGAATGTTTAGCATGGAATGTTTACCATGGAATACATGGATTCAAAATTCTGCTCAGTTCCACTGGTAGAATATTTCTCTCCCAGCACACTATACACAGAGACAACAAACACCTTTGTTACAGCCAGAGACTCAGTTATCTCACTGTCAGGGTAAGAAGAAGATAGTTCCCTAATAAGCAGTTAAAGATAGAAGGGGGATTTTTGACTGTCAGCAAAGAAACAATTGTAGTGAAAACTATAAACAACACTTATTGTTTCTAATTTGTTTATGAATGTAAGGAGAGTGTGATAATCAGGGAAACAGCATTTAATTCATTTGTTTTATTTTTTATTTAAAGTAGTTTTATTTTTAGGGCCCAGTTGAAGATTTTTTACAGTGTAAAGGTAGCAGCCATGTTTGTGGTGGAAGATCAGCTCTGGCAGTAGAGGGCTGACTGAAATGCCTGTGTTCCAAATGCCCATTGATCTGTGTTGCAGACTCTTTGCTGCTGAGCAGTCCTTTTTTTTTTACCCATGTATAAACTATATTTTACACATAAATAATAGCCAATCAGATTACATGATTTTACCCGGCTGGCCCCACGGCAGTATCGTGCCAGGCTGTCCTTTGAGCAGCTCACGGAAGTGGAGACAGTAGGCTGATACTGCCTGAACAGGGCCATGCTGAGGCAGCTCTATGAGCTGTGCCATGATGTGATACAGGCACCCACTGCATGAGGCCAAGCCATCTCGGTGGAGACCAAGGTGACAACAGTCATGTGCCTGCTAGCAATGGGAACCTTCCAGAGGCCCACTGGGGACACCACTGGCATTTCACAGGCCTCTACATTCCGCCTGCTCACACAGTTCCTCTCCGCACTTCTACCGCATGCTTCGGAATACATCTATTTCCCCAGCAGGCAGGCAGAGTGGACAGAAGCCATGCAGGAGTTCCACAGGGTGGTACGCATGCCAGGTGTCATAGGGGCCATTGACTGTACCCACGTGGCAATCCATGCACCACCTGGTGAGGACTCCATCAGGTACATCAACCAGAAGTGCTACCATTTTGTGAACTGCCAGGTGGTGTGCAATGCCACAGGGTGCATCACCAATGTCTGCTCCACACATCCTGGGACCACACATGATTCATTCATATGGCACCAGTCAGCACTCTGCAGGCATTTTGAGGCAGGAGACATACCAAGTGGCCATCTGTTAGGTGTGTGTGACATGGCTCCAACAGAACAAGATGGCACCAAGGCCAGGACACATGGGGTGGCAGTGGGCAACCCAAGCAGTGTGAAGCAGGTGCATGGGCCCTGGGACAGCAAGTGTGTGGAAAGGAACACAGCCAGACACAGGGTAGCACATGAGCACTGTGCAGCACGACACACGGGGGCATGCAGGTGCAGCAGGTGTAGGGATGCAGGACTGCCTGAAAAGGGGATGCACGGGCGGTAGAGCAAGACAGGTGCACACACCACGGAGGCCAGGGTTGAGGACAGGGTGAATGCCAAAGTGGTACCCAATGTACTAACGGACACAAGTCTTTCCCCACAGAAGGTGCTGCATACCTGCTGAGGCCCTGGCTCCTCACCCCCTTCTGACAACCCAGAACAGAGGAAGAGGAGTGCTACAATGAGGCACACATCGGGACATGTGCCATCATTGAGTGTGTCTTCGGCATGCTGAAGATGCACTTCTGGTGCCTGTGTTGATCAGGTGACACCTTACAGTATAGCCCTGAGAAGGCCTGTGGCATATTCCTGGCCTGTTGTATGCTACACAACATGGCCCTAGACCGTGGAATACCCATCAAGGCCAGTGAGGGCGACAGTTACGGGGAGGAGGAGGGGTTGGGGGATGGAGCACCACCACAGGGCCAGGGTGGTGATACTGGGCAGGGCAGGAGGGACCCCAGGCTGATGGCCCGGGTGAGAGACCACTGCAGGCATGTGGTGGAGGAACACTTTCGGGCTCGCAGGTGAGTATGCAGGTATGTATATTTGCAGTGTGTGCACCAAGGTGTGGATATGGAATGTTGTGGGTACAGTGGACACTGAACATTACACAGTGGCGCACACAGGCACACACATGGTGGGAGACACACAGACATGGACACACACACACACACACACATACACATGCCAGGCATGCAACAATCATGCAACACCCAGGACATGGCAAGGATGTCATGGGTCAGTGTGCACTGCAGCCTGCACACGGACACAGCAGACACTAGAACACACTCAGCATTCCCATTACACATGGCACAACAGAGGCACACATAGACACATAGGTGGACCTGCACAGGTAGCACAGGGTGGTGCCACAGCTGCAGTGGGGGGGTGCCTGCTACACACACACACACACACACACACACACACACACACACACACACACACTGGGCACCACCAACATGGTGCCCAGTACACACAGGTGCCACATCCCTCCACCACCAGTCTGGTGACATGGGCATCACAGGGCAGCACCCTGGCCACAACAGACACGAGGGTGGCCTCTGCCACAACTGGTGGTGGTGGCCACAGGGGGGGTAGCCAGCGACCCAGCAGGGGTGCTGCACTGAGACTGTGAACAGGTGCCTAGTGGTGTAGCTGACCCATGGCCAACATCCAAGCCATGGACACTGGGCATGGAGGCCAGCGGGGATGGTGTCAGCAGCAGGGAGTCCACCTGGCACCGCTGTCGGGGTGTGCTGGACATGCTCCTGGGTGTACGACTCGAAGCCTGATGTCCACGGCAGTGACACAGAGGCAGTCTCTGCCTCCACAGCAGCTGCGATCTGCTCCAGTGCTGCAGCCATGCCCACCTGCATGAGGCATGCCTCTGCCAGCATCTGTGCATGCCAAGCAGCCCTGGACTCGTGCTCTTGGACCATCACAGTCCTGTAGCTACAGAACTCCCATGGAGGGCCTCCTGCCGCTCCACTGTCACCCTCAAGAGGGCGAGGTAGGCCTCCATGTTGTCGGTGGGTGATGCTTCATAGTGGCATTGTCGATGATCAGGGGATGTATCAGCCTGCCCCGGTGCATCCACGGGCGGTGGTTGCACCCTGATGGGCTGCAACATGGGCGGGCCATGGCTGGGCACTGCCAATGACTGCCCATGGCTGGTTTGCTCACAGACCAATGGAGTCGGTGCGTGCACAATGGCACCCTGACTGGCTGCCATCGACATCACCATCACTGAGCATTGCACTGGTGTAGAGGGCACAGCACCCATAGCTGCGGGCAGCTGTGTCATGCCTGCAGCTGCACCATGCACAGTGGGAATGTCAGTGTCAACCGGGGCCACCTGCACAGGCACCCGTGTGCTGTGTGCACCACCCTTCACCATGTTCATGCTGGATGTGGTGGCAGTGATGAACATGGTGGTGCCACAGCCCCCCACTGCACACCACTGGTGAGCACGAGGAAGGCATTGGCAATGTCTACCGTGTCATCTTGGTCATCATCAGACAACCCGGACAGGCACCCCAGCCATGTGCTGTCCCCGCTGACTGTCTAGTCAATGTTGGCCGAGGTGCCCACAGGGCCTGCCTGTGCTGGGGCCATGACCACAGTGTCATGGTGGGTGGATGGTCCAGGAGCTGAGTCATCCACAATGGTGTCATTGGCCCTGTACAATGGACCAGCATCATCGGCCACAAGGGCATCACATGCAGCGGTGGCCAGGGCTGCACCTGAGAGGTGTGATGGTGCTGTGAAAAGAAGAAGGGAGAACATGGTTAATGCACAGTACACATACATCACAACAGTGTTGCACAATAGTACACAGACATCCACACGGCGCCAAAGCTGCGCACGCCTGACCACAGCTGGGACATGACATGCCAATACTACACAGGCCATGGTATAGGAATGCTCATCTCTGTCCCATGATGCACACTGCATGGCATAGGTGGCACATGCCACACATCTGCACAGCAGACACGTGCCCCCCGGTGCAGTGGCATGGTTGCTGCGGCACTAGAAGGCATGTTGCATCTGTACAGGGGCGACTGTTCACATGGTGCAGTGCCTGGGTACACAGTGACTGTGCACAGCACATAGGGACAGGCTTGGCAGCCATGGCACATGTGGGCCCAGGCACGCCAAGGGATCACAGTTACTCACAATGCTGTGATGGGCTACCACCAGTCTGGAACCCTCCACGTGGGACACCCTGCACAGCAGTCCTGGATATTCTGGTGGCCAGAAGGGCCTCACTAGGACTGAGCTGCACCTCTATGCTTGGGCCACCCCCTGTCCACCTCAGGGATGCCTGGATGCTGGCCACCTTCTCCTTGGCTCTCCTGCACCCATCATTCCAGTGTTTGTGACACTCCTGTACTGTGTGGTTGTATGGGCCCACAGCGTTCACCTGCCGGGCCACCTCCTCCCATCCCTCTGCCAGCATAGTCCGACTGCCACTCCTGCCGGTGAGGACAACCAGCTATAGGTTGCATACCTCAATCAGCACCCTCTTCTCATCCTTGTTGAAGTTTGGTCTCCACCTAGTGGTGGCAGCTGCGTCTTCTGACATGATGGCTACTGTGGGGGGAATCATACAGCTGTTAGTCATGCCTGTGGATGAACATGTTCCCACACCCACCTGGTTCTGTGTGTTGACCTCCACCTGGTTCCCAGCAGCTGGTGTGCTGGGTGGTGGGCTGCGGGTGGGTGTTCTGGAACAGGGGGTGGTGCCCCATGGTACATGGTCCATTGGGGATGGTGCACTTGCCATGTATGGCCACCAGTCCATGGCTGAGGCAGAATTGCTGCCGCCACAGGGGGGCACATGGTGCACTCTGCCATGAACATGGACTAGTACCTCAGCGGCATATGTGTCCCTGCTTTGGTACCCCTTCCATTCTGGGTACCACCCCTGGTATATCTGTGTGGCTTGGGGGGGGGGGCACAGGCAGGTGGTTACAAACCTAAGTGCAGCTGGCTGCAGTGTGTGGCATAGCAACACTATCATTGTGCCTGCACAGGCGCAGCTGTGTGCCTCAGACAAACCTGTAGCAGAACGCTATGTCCACCACACATAGCCAGTTACATCAATTCACCCGTACCTCTCAACCATCCCATATTATGTGGAACAGTCCCTCATTGTAATTCACAGGACCTCCCTCTTCCACATTGCAAGGACTTCTCCCACATTCAACCTTGACATTTTATTGCAGGACTGTATAGTAAATGCTGCCACAACATATTACTGACTTCATAACAACCCTTCTGAACATGAAGGTGAACATTTTAACAATGTTCTGAGCTTCTTAGGTAAAGGTCTGGTTAAGTGTTCCACATTTGTACCATTTGTCCCACATTTTGGGAGGCAATGCATTCACATGTTGAATCCCCCCAGCAAGTGCTGTAGGCCTTGTAAATATAGCTATGTCCTCACCTTCAAGGCTCTGTCTCGTCTCAGTCTCCTAGTCTCAGCCTGCTGAATTGGGAGCATTTATGGCTCAGGGCATGCAAATGAGGCCTGGGCCTCTGGTAATGAGATGCTAATCAGCTGAGATGCCCATGCACGTGGAATGAGGCAGTTTTAGGCACATTGTCTGTGAATTGCAAAATTGCCCCAGCTTATCTCCTTTACAAGGAGCATCTCTAATTTGTGCCTATTGCAGTATGGCGCATCCCTGGCACATGAGCGTCACATTGGGTGCATGTTCCTGAATCAGGAGCAGTGTATACGGAGCATCTGTCATGCATGCACGGTCACCATGTTGAATGGCGCAGTCACCCAATATGCGTCGCTATGATGTGTACCCGATGCGCAGCTGCAGGGCTGCTGGGTTGTGCACGATAGGTGTCCATAGCACATGCCACACACAACATGGCGGACACATGCACATGGCACATGCGTGACCCGGACTTGACCTTGCCATGCCTTTGTGGTTGTCATTGCGCATGCGCGGCCGTGCTGCCTTGGACCTATCATGTTTCACGCACAGTGTGAGATGTACTGTATGTGCCTCAGTGTCTTACGTGGTGCATGTCACATACTGTACTGCACATTACCGCATTGCTCCACACAGCTGTGTCTTGCAGTTTAAGTGTGCCTAGAGCTGGGAGACAGACACCTAGGGCCATGAACTGGTCCCAGGTGGAGCTGCTGCATCTGGTGAATCTGATCAGGACTGTGGAGGGGCAGCTGTTTGGGCAGGAAGACCTCGATGTGCCCAGGGCTCAGGTGTTGGACTCCATTGCCCAGAGGCTTGTGTGGCACACAGGGCTGCCACACATTGTAAAGCAGTGCAGGCATCGATTTGGTGACCTCCAAAGGCGGGACCCAAAGAGAGACTGTAGCAGATGCGTCACCGTGCACGCATGGGTGCACTGCCACAGCCAGGTAGGTGTTGCTCATCTGGCTGCTTTTGTGGCATGTACTGTGTGTGTGTGTGTGTGTGTGTGTGTGTGTGTGTTGCTGCCCTCATGGGGGACCCACATGGGTCACAGTCATCATGCACACATGGCTGTGGCTGCACCTGCCCAGTGTAGCCATATCATGTCTGCCATTGGGGGCGGTCCATAGGCAGTGCTTTGTCTGTGTGCAGACCACTGGGGAGGGCATGGCTGTATACCACTGTGTGCTGCATGCACACTGTCCGGTGTCTGGGGGGTGGGATTTGTGGCTATGCATCCAGCACAGTGGCAGTATCTGGCTGTCCCTACACCGCCTGTGCATATGGATGTTGTGGTGTTTTTCTGGCACTGCTGTGTTTAGTCATGGCGTTCTCTGTCTGTTGTGTTTTGCAGGGCCAGGCAGAGGGCCACGGATGCTGTTTAGGTGTGGAGGAGGCAGATCATGGGTGCCAGGCCTGGCGCCCATGCAGGGGCAGGTGAGCGGTGCATTCTGCTGTTGCTGCATTACTGTTGCTCTGGGTTACTGCTGAGTGGGGGTGTTGTCTGCGTTCAAGCCCTCAGTGTGTGTTTTTTCTGTCATTGCTGTAGGTCTCCAGGATCACCATGCTGTGGCCGGGGGTGGTGCTCCGCTGGACCTGGACCAGAGGATCTGTGTGGCCATACATGCAGCCCTTTGTCCACTGGCATGGACTGTGCAGAGACTGTTGGCTGCCCTGCAGGGCATCCCATGGTGCCTGCCAGTCCATGGCTATGCAAGGGTGTGGCATGGCAGTGCACAGCCACGATAGTGGACCCCTACCTGTTGTAAGGGCCTGACTTTGTAAATGGCCTTTATACATAGCCCCCTGTTACAGTCCTCTTCCTGCCTTCTTTCCTTTCCATCCCTGCCAGTCCTACCCTGACCCTTTCTATGATTGCTGTTGTTGTTGTTTGTTGTTCTCCTTTTTCTGTTGTACAGTTTTTTATCTGCATTTTTACTTTTATAAACTTGCTGATCTCAGCACCTGTGTCCATGGGTTTCATTGTTCTAGCTTCCTGGTTGCCCCCTATTGCCCTGCTGGCTTGCTCCACTTGCTCTGACTTGCTCCCCTGTGTGGCTCAGGGCATCCAGGATGCACTGGTGCATCTCCAGTTGTGCTGGCACAACTGTAACTCCAGTTGCACTGTACTGGTTCTGAACGATTCACAGAGGGGGCTGCGCTTGGCACATCCCATTGTGCGTGCCTCTGTGAATAGCTCTGTCTGTGCTTGGCGCTTCTGATTTGTGCTGGCACATCTCAGATGCACTCAGCACACCTCTTTCGTGAATCCTGTCCATGATCTCTATTCTATCATTAAGAACAGGTGGATAGTATCCACCCAGCTGAAAAATCCACATGGGTTCCCTCTCCAACAAAAGCGTATCCTAGTCTCCACCCCGTCTACCCAATGTGGCTCTATCAATGCCACTAAACCTAAAATCATGCCTCTCTGTGGGGGAAGCTGATTAAACATGTGCTGCTAGGGCATTTGTAAGATCACCATTTAAAATTGCCCTGGCATGTTCACCCACCCTTAGCTTAAGCAATCTTGTGGTTTTACCCATGTAAAGCTACCACAGCTACACCAAGGTAAATAAACCACATAAGTGGAGTCACAAGAGATAAAGTGATGAATCGCAAACATTTTTATAGCATTTTTGCTAGTAAACGTTGCTTTTTGTCCATTAAGGGGCAATACTTGCACTGTCCACATTTGTGATTACCTTGGGGCAACTGTGGCAACCAAGTTCGTGGTGTTGCTGGTGGAGGTTGGTAGCTATGTGTTAATGAATCAGTTATATTTGGTTCCTTCTTATAGCTGAATCTTGGTGGAAGTGGTTTGGTACCTTCTACCTCGAATATGGGGTCTGATTCAATTATGTCCCAGTGTCTTGTTACAATACGCCTAATCTCTGCAGACATCCTACTATAAGTACTTACAAAATTCATATGCTTCTCCACAACCAAATTCCACTCCCTCAGGGTCAACAGGTCACTTCTCTCCATCTGGTCTACTGCCTCCTCTGCCTTAAGACGTTCCAGCTTATAGCCCCTCTTCTGAAATTTCTCCTTTAGCTTTCCTTTGTTCCTTTGGTAGGCCTCCACACTACTGCAGTTACGTTTCAAGTCATTTGGCGAAACCTAGTCGGGAGTTCTGTTGCTTTTTGCATGGTTTGCATTTGTAATTTGATGCTTATTGCACTAGTAAAATATTTTTCCTCAAGCTGTAGCCTGGTGCCAGTGTGGTGTTTTTTAGTATTTAACATTTGCATAGTGTGACTGGTTCTATCAAGCTGCATCAACAAGAATTCTGTTGAGCAGCATTACAGTGATGGCACAATGGCGACAGCCAGCATTGTGCTGTTAGTGGAAACAAGTATTTTTTGTGAGGGCTTCACCCCCACAAGCACCCCAAACTATAGATTGCTAACTCCGAGTTGGAGTTGTTTCAGGGAGGGGGTGAACTCCCCGGAGACAACAGTGTTGGACAAACAGCAGATTATTACAGTAAACAGACAGTTTTGTCACTGTAATGGTCTTCACTGTTTTTTCATTGCTGCTTGAACGGTATACCAGTGTGACTAGCCACCATGGCAGAAACCAAACTTAAGAAAAAAAAAAACACACACATTTTTTCCAGTTACTCTGTGTACATATTTTCTACCTTACTCAAGGTTTTGCTAACTTACACTGTAACCAGTACCTGGGTTACACCATTCACATGGAACTATATTAACATGGTGGTTAGAGTGACCTATCTCATGGTGTAACTGCTTATCCACCTGGGATACTGTAAGTAGTCAAGTTGCCTGATCCCACCTTGACTGTAGCCTTTACAGCAGTGGCCAGTTCACCAGCTCCGGACCTTAGTTCCAGGGCTAATCTTTGTTTAGCACAGAGTCACCTGTTGTAAGTTCTGTGTACTTTTCAGTAAACTGACAGTGGTAGTTATAGAATCCCGAGGTTATGTAACCTACTGGTAGGTGTTCTGGAGTTAAATTAGGCCTGAACCAATACTCCCTAGAGGACAGAGGCCCTCTAGACCTATCTATAGTTCAGAGTCATGTCCCTCTCCCAGTAGCATGGACTTTCAATGCTCCTTGTGGGCTACTTTCACAGTCCAGATATCATGTTAGACATTCATGGCTATGAAGTATCTTAGCTTCTGTTAGGTTGACCAGACTGTTATCAGTGCAGGCAATGAACCATTACGATGGTGAAACCTGTTTATAGTCTATGATCAACCTTCATGTACCTGTGTGTTAAATTGTCCTTCCTAGAAAATCACAGACTGTCTTGTACCACTTATGAATAGTTAGGAAAATATGGTGTTGCTGCATATAGACTGTCTTAGAATGGAAGAGTGTGTTAACCCCTTTCACATTAATTCTTGTTTGCCACAGTTTAGGATGTCCACATATGCCTCTGCTGACTATCTGACATTCACTTTTTACCTGGGGAAAGCTAGGTGGCTGTGGCCACTTTCAGTGAGCCCATTTCACTTAGTTTTCTCCCACAATGCACTGCAGTCATCAACCCAGTAGGGCTTGGGAGTGGTCAGAATTTTGTGGGAAAGCATATTTGTGAATACCTCTGTTGCCTTGTTGCCTCAGAATGTGTTCCAGATAGCAGATCCACCAGTGGAATAGTGGTGGTCTTGGTGGGGGTGGGGGTGACAAAAATTAGAGAAGGTGATATCTGCCACCATATACCAGCTTAGTCTGGTCCTTGGCACTCTTGACCTTGTGCCAGGTTATCCATCAGGACAAAGGAGGTTGCTCCCTGTAACACCTGTGAATGACCATATGTTCAGGATTAGGGAGCAGTCCAGACAAAAACCAAAAAAACACACAAAATACATGGTGGAATTAAGGAGTACCTTGAGCTGTAACACATGTCCCTTTATTACCTGTTTCCTAAAAGGAAAATCCCCACCTTTACTTTAGTTACTACAGCATCATGGGCACTTGCAGCCTGGCATGCCTTGGTATAGTAGGTTTTATCCACATTAATATCTACTACAAGTTAGGGGAGTGGTCACCTTTCAGGTTTGAGTAAACCTCTGAAGTGCATATTTATGTAGATGTTTCTTCATCAGAAGGCAACACTGAAGGCCAGCAGAATGCTGGGCTGCATTGGGAGGGGAACCATGAGAAGGAGGAGAGAGGTGGTACTACCACTGTATAGATCGCTGGTCAGGCCTCACCTGGAATACGGAGTCCAATTCTGGAGGCTTCACCTCAGGAAGGACATTGATCGGGTGGAAACAATACAGAGAAAGGTGACAAAAATGATTCAGGATCTGCAGTACATGTTCTATGAGGTAAGACTTAGGGAACTGAATATTTACTCCCTGGAACAGAGAAGAAAGAGGGGACATGTTTGAAACATTCAAGTAAATAAAAGGCATTAACAAAGTAAAGGCATAGGAATATTTTCACTTCAAGAAGAGCTCCAGGAGCAGGGGACATGACCTCAGGCTGCAAGGAGGGAGGCTCTCTACCAACACCAGGAGGCTTTTCTTCACAGGAAGAGTGGTGGACACCTGAAACAGCCTGCTCCAAGAGGTTGTGGGGGTCAGCACTGTGGGGGGATTCAAGAATGCATGGGATAGACACAAGGGAACCCTGACTACAAAGGGCAACTAGAGTGTCAAAATAGATCTAAAACAAATGGGCAGACTAGATGGACCTAGTGGTCTCCTTCTGCCATTAACTTCTATGTTTCTATGTTTCATTTTCAGATAGAGAGGTTCACTACTCCTCTTGATCACATATAGCATGCATCATGATCATGTTGCCATAAGCAAAACTCCAAAGCCTTAACAATTGTGTTTCATGTCACTTACATGCATACTCAGAGCACAATCTTAAGAAAAACTTACTTTGTGAAGTCACTACTATAGCAGGGTGCTAACATTCTAATTTCTATGCACCTGCTTAGTTAGTAGGCAAGGCGAGGCAATTTTATGTATACAGCATCCAGTCCCGGAGGCTTTGAGCACTTTACATTAAAACAAGAGATAAAAACAGATACAAAACAGATAAAATAACATATTGCAATAAATACATAAATAACAAAAGATAAATTAGCAGTATACTAAAAGAGTATTGGTCAGATTACAGTGCTCGGTAAGGCCAGGATGAAAAGGTGCACCTTGAGACCCCTTTTGAAAACTTTGACCGAAGGGGCCTCCCTAAGGGCTGGAGGCAGAGCGTTCTACAGGACCCATCCGGTGACACTAAAAGCCCTGTTGCCGGAAGTTCTCAGTCTGGTTCTGGGAACCTCAGGGAGGCCCGTGTCAAGGAGCAGAGGGAGTGGGCTGAGGTGCAGAGTGTTAGGAGCTCAGTCAGGTAGCCAGGGCCTACCCCGTGTAGGTGAGAAGATTCACCTTGAAGATAATCCTCCACCTGATGGGCAACCAGTACAAAGAACGGAGCACCAGGGACACATGACTAGACCTCAAAAGACCAGTCAGCAACTGGGCAGCAGTGTACTGAACTAGTTGCAGTTGGCAAAGGGTACCTCCAGAGACCCCGAAGTACGCAGCGTGACAGCAGTCAAGTCTAGAGGTCACGAAGGCATGTACCAGGGTGGGCAGGTCATCCAGTGGAACTAGGGGTTTGATTCTGGTGATATTCCTCAGGTGGTAGAAACTACTTTGGATGGCAGCCGACACCTGAGTTTCAAGTGTCAGTCTGTAGTCAAGGATCATGCCAAGATCTGGCACCCTGGCGGAGGCCAACAACGACACCAAGCCCAGATGAAGACCCAGCATCTCGGTGCTGGTGGCACTCCCACAGCCTGACTCAACCAGTAGTACCTCCGTCTTGTCCGGGTTTAGTCGCAACCAACTAGAGGATATCCAATCATTGATCTCAGCCTAGCAGTTGTTTAGCACTTAAAAACAGACTTTAGAAATGTGGGGTCTTGTACCTTTGCAGGGATTTAAAATCCAGTTTACATTCAAAAAGACACTAGGTTCTGTGTAATAATCAAGAAGGGGGGTTGGCACAGTCTCCTTATACATGGCTTTTAATTACTGAACCTTCTTGTACACCTGTATATATGTCTGTGTGTGTGGGGGGGGGGGGACCTGGTGATGCATTCAGTCCCTTAATCCTCCCAACCGTATTTCCCAGAAACTAATTTTTTTTCTCTTCTGTTGCTTGGCAGTTGCAAAGTTCCTGTGAAAGAAACCTTTTTATGACTGCGTGGGTGGCTCTCCGCAGACATTATGCCATCATAGTAGGTTTAGTAGAGCACAATGGAAGCAAGGCCGGTGTGCTTCTACAGTGCTCTGGCAAATGTCCACTGGTGCTGTTTATGTGGCCCTTCCCCTCTGCAGGCTGCATAAACAGATCCCCTTCACTGGGGCTCAACTTTTTCTTCTGCAACTGTGGAAGTGATAGATGCGGTACCAAAGATGTCGACTCGACTCAAACTGTGCATACACAAGTATCACACATGCACAGTTCTGTTGGTGCTGCCATCTTGGAAATGGAAGACTACGGCATGGAGAGAGCTCCTAGTATTCTTTTACTCACTCTCGCCACTCTGAGCAGCCATATCGGCTCTGACCAGAGTTTTTTTCTTTCAAGCTGCAAACGCTGTAGTGGAAAATATTTCATTCCAGCCCTTCTGTGCATCTGGACTCTGAACAGTAGCTTGTCAGTGTGTGTGTGGGGGAAGGGGAGCAGTTTCTGAATAAAGTCAGTGTCACTTTAACAATTGACATCTGAACATTGTTTTGATTAAAATAACATTTCTCTCTCTCTCTCTCTCTCTCTCTCTCTCTCTCTCATTAGCTGAGATAACTGTTTTCAAAACGTTTACAGTGCTTGAAAGCCATCTCTGGCAGCCTTGTAACTCAGAGAGGAAGAAAAAAAATCTCGGTTCAAATTCATCCAACATTCTGTGGTATAGCATGTTTCAGATCATATCTTAACAGATCTTGTATCTAACTTGACCCATTTTAGTACACCATTTATGTGAAAGACCCCATGTTGCTATTAGGCAGCCATATTATGTGAGTGGAATAACAATCTCACTTAGCTGCAGTGACCAAAAAATACAGTCAGTTTACATTTGTAAAGCATAAGATGATATAACATACAACTGACAACAAGACAAAAGTCTTTTGCAAATATGTTGGTAGATGCTGTCCTCTTTATACATATCAAATACTTTATTGTTAGTCTTTGTCCTCCCCCTGAGAGGGGGAAAATGCAAAGGCATTTTCTTCAGATTGGTATATAATCAGTTTATAGTCTGGGGGGGGCATATTCAGTGCCGGCCGGTTGCATGTGAATAACAGTGTGCCACGCAAAACAGATGCGCTGGCTGGCACTGTAACAATATTCAAACAGTATGCAGGGCTGGCACAGACCACGCATTCTGTTTGAATATGGGACCCCAGTTGTGTGGCACAATGCAGGCAGCCGCCATGGTGGGTGCAGCACATCCAGAGCTGGGGCTGAACACCGCCAATGGGGGAATGCATGGCACAGACCTGGATGTGCCATTCCCCCAAGGGTGATATTCAGCCAGCATGTGCTAATGAGCTCATTGGGCATGCATGGTGCACACGGGCCCCATGTAGGCCCATTATGGGCTCATTAACATGGCTGTGCCCAGTTTAATGCACTGTGCCAGCCCCGAGCTATGTCACGGAAGCACACTAGAGCACCTATCCTGTCCTGACCCTAGTACAGTGCCCACCCCAACCCTCAACCCAGAACACAATAGAATACAGCCCCATGCCATTCCCAAACTGTAGGGTCCCCCCATCCAAGCCCTGACACCCACTCGCTGACCCAGCCATGGACACACTGATCCCTGATTGATGTACTGTATGTCCACACCCTGAACCAGCATCCATAGTGTCATAGTACCCCCCCAGCCTCAAACTCCAGGATACACATACATGCACAACAGTCCCTTTTCTGTAGTCTAGTGGTATCCCCTCCCATCTCAAGTCCCTGATTGCAATCCACTGACCGCCGATCCCATTTCCATAGTGTAGTGGCCCCCCCACCCTGTCAGATCAGAGTCCCTGACCCGCTCACCTGACCCAACCAGAGCTAGCAACTGTCTCTGCCCTCTGCACACCACCATGGTCAGCCACCAACTGGACTGTCACAGCAGTGTACTGTACTCAGCTTGCACTCATTGGCTGAATGCGTATCATGTACAATAAACTGTTGTGACAGTTCAGTCAGTGGCTGGCCAAGGTGGAGTGCGGAGGGTACAGCCAGTCGCTGGTTCCAGTTGGGTTGGAGGGAACCGGGTCGGGGGCTCTGGTCCAACAGGGTGGGGGGGCCATATCACTATGGCAGTACTTGCTGGGGCCATGCATTGGCACACGTGATGTTGGGGATCAGGGCTGGGAGGGGTTCCAGTGGTAGTGTGATCGGGGAATGGGAATGTGTTGGAGCTGGGGATCTGCATCAGACCTGGAGTGGTGCCAGTTGGGGGCTGCAGTGTTGCGCTCCACCAGGGAGGGTGCTGGGGGGAACCATGTGCGAGCAACTGGAGGAGGGTGGACCCTACACTATGGAATTTGGGGTGGGGGTTGGTTCCTGCCATGGGCCATGACAGGTCGGATATGGGGGAGTGGGGGTGTTTGCATACTGGAGTGGAGGGGTGGGGGGTTCTCTACACTTTGGTTTCGGACCGTGGCTACCTGTAGTGTGATCAGCTCTGGGTCAGGGGGTCCTGCACTGTTGGGCTATTCAGGGATGGCTCTGGTTCATTCGGGGATGTGGGTACCTCTGGTCCAGCAGCGCTGACTGACTGCAGTGCCCCTGGGCGCACTTACACAGTCTGTCTGTAGGTGTCTGACCAGGTTAGACCAGCTGTTCTTGGCATAACTGTGGGACGCACACCTTTGGACTGCAAAGGGTGCATTCCCACTGAATATGCTGCAGCATGGCATATGCATGGGAACACCCCCTCCACATGCACGGCATACATTATAGAGTGCCCTGGCCCATTCCCTTGTGGCTGGTGCTTCCCGCACCTATGAATATCAAGCTGTAGCGCATTGTTGGAGTTTCACAGCACATTTCCTTTTTCTGCTGAGATGAGCCACACATTTCCTTTGATTATAGGGGTCCAGATGATGACAGTTTATACAGTTCTTAGCAACATGTATACACATTATCCATTCAATGAACCCACAACTTCCCAGGTAAAATCTCACTCCCAGCTCTTTTAGTCTTTTGCTAAAGATGAGATGTTAGCTAGGGAGTTTATTTGGCAAGGGCTTACAGTCGTTGACAAGCACTTGTTTTTACCTGGTTCGTGGAGGGGGGGGGTGAAGTGAGTCTTGCTGGCATTTTCTCCCTCAGTGATCCAATCTGGTGTAGATGTTTGAAGCTGGTGATAGTCTTTTTCCTCAACAACTCATTGTATCATGATTTTGTGGTATGGTAGAGGGTACAGAATTCTGCATGTTGTTGTCATTCTACTGGTTGAGTTACTATAGAAAAACATGTTGCTTACAGGTGACATGATGATGGCATTAGATGCTGAAATACCTTATTGATGGTATCATTGTTCTGACACACCACATCTCTTGATGGCATGAGATGTTCAGAATACCATCTGTCCCATAGTTCTTGATGACGTTGCTGGATGTTAAGCAATACCATAGCTCTATCAAGAAATGGTCGTATTTCATTTTATATAGTACATTTTACAGAGCAAACAGTTTTCGTCTCATGTCATCAGACATTAAGATTGCTAAGTTGAATTTTGCTTGCACTTCAGCTACAAACATTTGGTAGGCATATTATGTATATCTCTACATCCTTGAACAGTAGAAATTATATGGAAATATTTGCAAAAAAACTAAACAGGCATTTCAATCCCACATAAATGACAGGCTGACTTAGCAAAATAATGAATCAGGCCCATATTTCAAGTTCATACTTGACCTGAAAACATGTGACCCTATATTCCCACAGTGCTCATATCAACATATTTGTTAGGACTGCAAAAGAAAGTAAAGAAGTTTGCAAACCTATGTAAACAAAAATATCTTAATATTAATAAGACTCAACTTCTGTTATTTTTTGGTAGCACTAACAGGAATAATTATAGGATTACTGTATGTGGGGAATCACTTGCCAATGTAGGCTATTATGATTACCTGGGCATACATTTTGACAGAAATACATCTTGGAAGAAACACTTCAATTAATGTAAGACAAACATGACTAAAACATCCAGTTGTATTAAAATATTTAGATTAAATTCAGAGGGCACTCAGTGGATGGTTCCCAAAAAGGTACTTAGTGCCAAGATGAAATCTTTATGAGTTATGCCTCAGGAAATTTGGGTGTAGGTGATCGTGTAGGCATTAAGCCACGATGAAGATGGCATCTAATGATGGATTAATGCATGGTTGGGAGGGTTGTGGCCCGAGGCTGGAGGCCGAGGGTATACAACAGCCCAACCATGCATTAATCCCATTAGATGCCACCTTCGGAGTGGCTTAATGCACTTGTAACATGGCAAGTGCAAACTAGATAATGTTTGAAGTGACTGGTATGTGACATGTTAATGCACAGGAAGTTTCCATAATATCTTTTATTATTTGAAGTGCTGCTGGTCTGTGTACTTTTGCACATATATCGACCTCCACCAGACGCATGCACACTCTAACTTCACTACTTGTTAGTATTGTGGCATGTACTTTCTCTTACTTTTTTCGTTGGGTTAATACGTCATTTGTGAGACATGTGGACACACAACATCATTTTTACTCATTTTTACGTGGGTCTTTACACTCGTTTCAATGTTTTCTGTGTCACCTTCACGAATGGATTGTCGGAAGATATCACATATTTGCATACGTTGGATTTCATTTGATTGACCCGCTGAGGGTATGCAAATATTCCTTCTACCACCACAATGCACTACATTCTACTAACTGATATCCCATAGCCCGGCTCCCCATTCACAGACACTTACTTTTCTGACACCAGCATTTTGTGACTCCATGTACTGCACACAGTCTCTGACTTCTCTTACTGTTCTACAAACAACGACAAGCGCTGTGCAGCACCCTGATCGCTCCATTTGCAGTACGGTACACATTGCTTTCTTGCGACTCGACAGCCAGCAAGGTCATGATTTCATCAGCGCATCCACAACTGACACATTGCTCTACTCTTTTGCTCTTGCTCGCTCCCGGTCTCGATGAACACACTGAGATATTCAGAAGCGAGAGTTACAGGTGGATTAATCCACGCTTCAGAATGTACCATGTGTTGTCTTTCCGCCAATCCACTTACTCCATTCATGTCTCTGTTTTTGGCCCATGTTACAAATGCCATTAGCTCTACTATGTTAAATTTACAGATACACTATCAATGTCCCAGGATGCATACTGGCATATACCCGTAGTGCAGAGCTTGGCCAGTTCTCAGTATCTACTATAATTACTGAAAAGTAATTATTTTTGTTTTGGATATATTGCTTTTTCTAGACTTACAGTTGCCTAGAATTTGTATTCATGAGCAAACTGAATATTCTAACAGAGGTTTTCAATTTCTGTGTCTTAGCTTTATTAAGGAAACGTTGTAAACATTTGGACTTAGCTATGTGTTACATGAGATACAATATGTAGGAAATGTAGATATGTAATAATTAAACAAATATGTAGAGATATTGCTAGGCAATGGGACATAACAAGCTTTGACAAAAATGTCTTCCTTTTTTTTTTCACAACAAATCCACTGATAATAAGTAAAACTATCCATTATATTAATGTCATATGCTTAAGATAACCCTAGTGTATAGTCATTTGCATTTTATTAGCATCTAGCATCTTGATGGGCGCTTCTGGTTTTATAGAAATTACCCAGTCCCAACTGTGGGAATATAAGTAGACAGACATGAATCCCAGTACTCCGGCTTTCATACCCAAGTGTTCGTGGGTATTTGTGAGTGATAAATAACTGAACACTTGGGTTAGTATGTTGTGGTATATATTATGCCTGTTATTAAATTTGCACCTGTATGCAATGAAAACTAGAAATGCAACAAGATGTAATGTATTCTGCCTCAGGGCAGTTGCCACTCATACCTTTTTCTTGTATGTTCAAAATCAAAAGCTAGTAGGATATAATATTCACTGAACCAATGAAAACTTTATGTATCTGTCAAAATAATTATATTTTAAGTGATTTTTAATAGAAATTTATGTCAAATTTATTTAGCAGCCTACAATATGTATTCTTGTGTTTGTATTTGTATTGGTATTATGTTTGTGAATATTGTGACCACATCATAAAAGCAGATGTTGAATGAAAAATATAGAACTTGATCCTTGTAATTCACTTGATAATCTGAAGCATATTCTTTTTCATTGCCCTTTTTATGAGCAGAAAAATTGTGCCAGGAATACTTCTTGAAGAAATTCACATGGCCCCTGACCACATTGTGTTCCGGTTGTTCTCTAACTCTGATAGGGATATCCTACTGAGGGTCTGTTGATATCTGATGGGGACTGAATCTTTAGCCTAGGAAAGACACCATAACCTAAATAAAATTATAACTGAGAAAAATGATCCTTTTGGTGGAAAATATGATACATTTTCTTTCTTATTCATAGGTCTTTTTCTTTTCAGAGATTCTGGATTTAATGTTTAGGGAATATACTGTAGGTACTTAGGACCAAAAACCTCATTAATTATCTGGTTAAACCATGGCATTTGCCATTAACTAATGACTAACATAGTCCACTAAAAAGATTAAGGAGGGTTGAAGTTCTGGCCCAGAAAAGACATCTCAACTCTAATAGCTTCAAAATTCAGAAATGTCTGTTGTTTTGTTGGAATGTCTGATTCATTGTTTGCTTATTTATAGGCTTCTTCTTAGAGAATCCAGATTTAATGTTAAGGGAGTGTAGGTAGTCAGGCTTAAGTCCTTCATTATTTTTGTGGTTAATCATGTTTATTGAAAAACATAACACAAACAACATGTAAATAAAAATCAATTTCAGGATATGTCACAATTGCCACAACAGTTAATTGATGGTTACAATAAGGTTTCTAGGGGGTGCCTTCTGTGGATGACGCTCTGTATTGATAACGTTGTATCCTAATTATAACAACTGTCAATGCACAGTATATAGCCAAACCATTAATATAAGTAATCAGACCTGCTGGGTGGCATGACCTTATTGGATAACTGCCTCTAGAACTGCAGGTAAAAACTACAATAATAAACTCCAAATACAATAACATCAAATGGCATAACTTGGCTACTTTTATATCAGGGTCCTATGTTCTAGTCTGCAATGCAGTGTTTGATCAAAGACTGCCATACAGCATGAGTTGCCTGTCACTAGAACGGTGTCAGGGCATTGGGTTACAATATTGGAGTTGAGAAAAGGGGCCCAACAAGTAAAGTATTGCTGCATAGACTTGCTGGCAAAGTTGGAGAGATGTTCATAGTTTGCCCGCTAGCCCACAGTCATGAGCCATTCATTGACAGAGGGGGGACTGGGCATTCTCCATTTGCAAAGGATTGCTCTTTTGGCAGCAACACCTACTACTGTGAAACCACTGAGCTTGAGGAAGAAATTTAGGAGTCTCACACATGAACAACCCAGAAGGAGTAGCTCTGCAGAAATTGGCATAGACCCCCATTACTTAAGTACAAACCTGTGTGGGACCAAAATTGTTACGAGGTGGGCAGTTCCAGAGAAGACGGTATATGGATGCACCTCCAGCATGTGTCTGTACTTAGCAGACAAGTTTCTTTGAGTACTTGTGGGGCACCAATGCAGGGTTTTGTTGTGGATTAATCTACTTCTCCCATCCCTGAAGGCTTTGTGCATCCTTTCCCAGCAGTGTGACATCCTCCTGTCAGAAATGGGAGCACCAAGATCAGCCTACTACTGAGACCTGCCTGGCTGTGATGGATCTGGTTGACCTGGTTGAGCATCCCTGATAGCTTTGTAGATGGTACTGGTCCTGCTTTTCTTGAAGGAGGTTCACAGAGGCAGTGAATGACCATCTTTCTGTGGTTTTGGTAACGGTCCCTTTTGTTTCTGTTTATGGACCACATCTCCAAATTGGAGGTATCTCCAAAAATCTATTTGGGGGTCTGATACTGGTCCTTCAGGCCAGCAATGTTATCAGGGTGTTCTGCACCCAGGGTGAGTAGATCTTTAAAGAAGTGTATGCCATGTGTTTCTCACAAATGCTAGTGAGGCATACTGCTGCCTATGCAGACCTCAGGGTTGCCCCATGGGGGGTGTTCACCATTTGAGGATGGTGTCTTCTTCAGTCTATTGATGCAGCTTTTTCCAGTAACTGACAGAGATCTCTAGTGTTGGAAACAGATTCCATAATATACACCTGTTTGGCATTTAACACTAAAGCTGGGGAGTGGCTCCCTGTTAGGTCAGATTCTACGTGTCTCCTGAGAGGGGTATCTTGGATCTTCCCATTGAACCATTGTACTGTCTGGGCTGAGTTGAAAGCCACATGGTATCGCTGTAGCCAAGGTAGGTCCCAGTCCCCTCTGCTGCAGCAGCTCCTAAGCTTCACCTTACTATATCTTGGTGGTTTCCTGTCCCATTGGACATCCTCCCCGATTTTGCCAATTTTTCTCAACCATAAAGATGGGATTTAATGGGGAGATGAGCAAAAAGGTGGAGGAACCTGGGGTCAGTTATCATTTTTACAGCATCAATCTTGCCGAGTAGGGTTTAGAGCTTTCCAGCATAGCAGCTCCACTCTGGTGGATGTCATGAGGAGTTCCAAGTTCATGGCAACCATTTTGGGGATATTCTTGTGCAACTGGATCACTAAATAGGTTATGCCATCTTTAGCCCATGAGAACCCTGCTGCCAGGAATGCTTTAGGGGAGTAAGTGACATTGAGTGGAAGCAGTTGCATTTTACTCTGATTGATTTGTAGTCCAGAGACCCAGGATAAGGCTTTACGTATAGCCAGCACAGCTGGGAGAGCTGATGGGGCATCTGAGAGAGTCAGCAGTAGGTCATCTGCATAGTGGAAGATGGTGTACACTGAGTCCATGACCCTGATGCCCTGGATATCTGGGTGCTACCTCTAGGCAATGGTCAGTGGCTCAATGGCCAGAACAAAAGTAGTGGGGATAAGAGGCAGCCCTGTCTGGTACCTTATTGTAAGGGGAAGGGTTGGGACTGAAAGCCATTAGTTATGGCTGAGGCTGTGGTTGAGTTGTAGAGTAATTGTATCCATTGTATAAATACCAGTTCAATTCCCATTCTTTCCAGGGTGGAATGCAAATATTCCTGTTCAACAAAGTTGAAGGCTTTTTCAAAGTCAACTGCCAGTGTGGCTGCAGGGGAAGGATCCAGCTGGGCTTTGTGGAATAGGGAGATAAAGGTCCTAAGGTAATCAGGGCCTAGTCTTCCTTTAAGAAAGCCAACTTATGAGCAGTGAATGAGCCCTGGTAAGGTCTTCTCCAGTCTTGCTGCCAGTATCTTTTCCAGGATTTTAATGTCTGCATTTATGAGGGATATGGAATGGTAGCTACCCGGAAAGGTCACATCCATCCATTTTTTTGGAAGCACTGTGATTACTACTTCCCTCATAGTTGATGGAAGGGGAAGTCAACTCCAGGGACTCCTGAAAGACTGATAAGAGATATGTCACCCCCGTCAGCTAGCAGGTGGCAAAAATCAGCTGGGTAGCCATCCCCCTGGGGCTTTGTGCAGATTCAGTACTTTTATAGCCTTGGCCACCTTGTGACACAAGACGGGGTATTCTAGGGTGGAGATCTGTGTCTTTGAGAGGGTATAGAGCAGTAGCCTGTTTAGGAATCCATGTATCACCCCCTCCATAGGTGGGGAGGGGGAGGCATACCAGACAGAGTAAAACTGCTTCATTATGTCTGAGATTTCTTGCGGCTGGTGCCTCATGGTGCCAATAGCATCCCTGAAGCCTGTAATTAGCTTGCTGGACTGTTTACATTTCAGCCTGTAGTCAAGAAGTTTTCTTGATTCTCCCCCTTCCCAGAAAGCATGGCATAGTCTTCTGATGGCTTATTTAGCCTTTCTTGTCGGGAGCTAGTCCAAATCCACCCGAGCACCAGTAGGTTTGGTTAATGTTTTTTGTAGTGGTGGGTGTGGTGCATTTTTATATCCTGACTCAGCCTCCTTCAGTTCCTTTTCTAAATGGCCTGTGCTGCTTCCCGAGCCCTTCTCTGCTGGGAGGCATAGGCCATAATTCTACCTCTCAGGGTAGCCTTGAAGGTCTTCCAAAAAGTGATGTTGGACACCTCCCCATTGTCACTGCCCTGCCAATCATTTTGGACCTGTATTTTGAGCCACATTTGGAAGTCAGGGTCCTCTAGTAACAAAGGATCCAGGCACCAGGAGGAGTACTTCTGTGTGGCAGGGCCCCATAGTACCTTAGGTTCCACCAGGGCATGTTCTGAGATGACTATTGGGTGTATAGTGGCATCATTCATCTGAGACATTGTGCTAGATCTTATCAAATACATATCTATTCTACTGGACCTAGTGGACAAGATGTGTGGCCAAAAAACAGAGGTTCTTAGTCATGGGGTGTTGGGTACCCCAGGAATCCACAAGGCCATGTTCCTCCATCAAAGCCCTCATGGCTTTAACTGCTGCAGAATGTGGTTCTGTTGTCCCCCCAATCCTTTCCATCTGTGCCTTCAGGGACAAATTCATGTCCACCCCCATGACAATCAGGGACCTACTCTTATTATTGTCTGTAATCTTGTGGTTTGAGGTGTGAAAGAAGACAGGATCATCTGAGTTCAGAGCATAAATGTTGGCTAAGATTAAGGGGTTCTCTGAAGTAGTCACCTCCATAAGCACCCATCTGCCCTCTGTGCCAGTGTGTGTCAAAGTAATTTTCCACTTCAGGGATCTGTGGATGCGGATAGACACCCCTCACTTCAAGCAGGTAGCCACACTGTGAATATCTTCCCCCACCCACTGTCTCTTCAGTATGGAGGCTTCCTGCACTGATAATTTTGTTTCCTGAAGAAAGGCTAGGTAAGCTTTAATCTGTTTTTAATGTGTGACTGTTCTTTCGCTTTGCTGGGGAATTAAGTCCCTTACATTCCATCTGAGCAAATTAATTTCCACAATCATAGTGTAAGACTGACCTTGGAGATTTTATGGATTCTGTGACCCCTGCATGCTGACCTCTTCCTCCTGAGACCCTTTCCTAGTGGTGTACAGAAGGCTAAAACAGCAGTTACTGCATAGTAATATAGCCAGCACACAAACTAACAGTGAACATTGAGAATCAAAACCCCTTACCCACTCCCTCTCCTCCCTCCCTCTTCACCTTTCATGTACCTTTGAGACTTGTTTGGTTCCCGCACAGACCTCTCAGGTGTCCAAGTGCCTCCAAACTTTTCAAGGGCGAGCAACAGTGCTGTAAACACAAACTAACTGTCTTTTGCAGTCTGTGCCAATGTTTATGTGCATCTCGAACTGACACTTGGGAAAGCACTTGTGGGTGGGTCTGTTGGCTGTGAGAGTGTGCAGGGATCTGGCTGCCTGAAACATATGCAGCCTGTGAAAGGCAAAGAGGGTGATCCCATGAATGCATGTTTTGGCCTTGCTTGACTTGGAGCTGGCTAGGAGGGTTGTGGTGGTTGCAGTTCAGGCCCTGCAGCATCTGCTCTATCCAGTATGAGGTTCCACTTCTCAGGAAGTGCTGACTCATTGCATCATGGTCCCCCTTGCCCAGTAGTAGGATCAGGCATCAGTAGTGCTGGGTTCCCTGAGTCCCCTTGGGTGTCCCCATCCCCACAAGACCTGAAGCCTGGTTTACCTCCATTGTGACAGAACAGCATGCATGTGGAAGCCAGGTAATACAGGTAGCACATGGGAGACATCAGTTTCAAGGATGCATTTGGGTCCATCACCGGGAGGCCAGCCAGGATAAGTATACACTATGGGGTTTGATCAGAGTGGCTAGTTGCACCTTACTGTGAGCTTTCCCAGACTTGTGCTTTGTCTTAAGGGAGTGATGCACATAGCTGGTGTAATTAAATAAAGAAGGGACTAAGCAAATATCTAAGTGGACATCATCCCCTTAACTGGTCTGGGATCTTAACTGATCAGAGAATCTGACAGGGTTGGGGACCAAATACCAAGTTTGGAAGTATACCTTATACCAGTCGGGTATTAAGCTTGTAAAGAATGTAAAAAGCTGCATTTAATCAGTCACATTGCAGTCCAGTAGCTCGTGTATTTTAGGTGCTCGACGGAGATTACTCCTGCAGCTTTTCCCCTCAACTCCTCCATACTTGTTGTACTGCTGGCTGGAAGGCAAGCTGATGATGTGGTCTCTGCTATGGACTTCATCTAGGTTGGTGAGTGAGCAGTCACTGGGGTCTTGGAGGGGCTGCACAGGCATCATAAGACATCCTCTGTAGCTGGATGTTACCGGGCCACATATCTGTTGTTGGTGAGTGCAACGGGCATGGTGCCCAAGAAGGTCTTTGATTTGACACTGTAGCTTCTGCTTCGGGAGTGCAGTCAAGAGGATCTGTATTTCTTGTAGCCTGCGCCAGACTTTTTCTGGTGATTCTTGCACTTCTGCTTTGGGGAAAGCTGCCACTGATCATTTTCATTTGGAGGCAAAAGGGAGGGTGGGCCTTCTCTCCCACTTCAGTGCTTCTGGGGGCTGGTGACATGTCTATGGCCTGCAGTTGTTCCCCACCCCTACTCCTTGAATCCTGAGGGGGTTGATATTTCTGCATGTCCGTCTTAGGCCACTGTGTCCAAATAAAATGTTCAGCCAAGTCTGGTGAGTGAAAAGATCTAGAAACACCATTTACAATAATTCTCAGGGAGGAGGGGTAACATAGGGACTAGTTGAGCCCCAGGTCCATGCCAGATCATCTCAGACCTCTATGTTGAACTCAGTTACTCTCAATTCTTCTTCGCTAAAAAAACAAAACAAAACAAAACCAAAAAAAACCCCTAGCCCTCGGACAACAGAGCTGCTCTATAGCAGATCTTGCTCTGCCTCTCACTTTCTTGCTACTTTCTACCTCCCCACCTTGTTATTGCTACCCCTTCTCTCTCTACTACTCTTGTGCTCTAATTTTATGAATTGTCAAGATTACTCTCTTACTCTGATTTTAAGTATAATGCTCCTCATTTGTTATTAGTCTTATGTATAATTTGTGTTTGACGTGGAACCTGTGTAAACGAGTCCCTGGCTCAAAGCTATTTTTTGAAGAATAATAAATAAATAAACAAATAAATCAGGTAGTGGTCTAATAAGGAAGGAGAAAAGTCTACAAGCAAGCAAGCAAACTTTATTTATTTAACACCTTTCAAGGTCAAGGTGCTGTACATAATATAAATTACAATGTTAAAATAAATTGCATTATAAATTATTTA
Source organism: Neoceratodus forsteri (assembly GCA_016271365.2). Classification (NCBI taxonomy): domain Eukaryota; kingdom Metazoa; phylum Chordata; order Ceratodontiformes; family Ceratodontidae; genus Neoceratodus; species Neoceratodus forsteri. The sequence goes on from CM028132.1 coordinate 337,845,026, forward strand.
AAATCGATCAATCAGGGAAAGCCAAAAAAAAAAATAATAAATAAATAAAGTTTTCAGCATAGATTTAAAACTACCGATGGTCCCTGGTGGCGCTGAGGGTTGAGGTGCTGGATGCCACACCTCGCGCTACGCCGGCGACCCTGGTTCGGGAACGGACTCGGGTGGCCGGGGGTTGGCAGGGGAGGGAGGATCGAGCATCCCAATGGATGCTCTCCTCCCTCAGGGGTGGGAACCAAGAACGCATCAGCGTTCTGCATCCTCTTTGCAGCCAGTGGAAGCACTGACAATTGAAGGGGATGGAGGCGGCTCCATTCGTCGGAGCCGGGAAGGGGGGACGTCAATGGCGCATGAGAGGTTTGGTGTGCATCAGCACGCCACCACTCGGGACGTACGTCCTAGCACTCGATGTCCCGGAGGGTAGGGGAAACCAGGGAGAAAACGGAAAAACACCTCTCAGCAGCCCTAGACGATAACCTCTCGGGTACCATCCAGACCACCAAAGAGGGACAGACCCCACTGTGCAGGAGGACAGAAGGAGGCACTCTAGGGGCAGATCCCATCGAAAAAGGTGGAATGGGGGATGAGAGGAAGGAAGGAGAGGGCTCCGAGAGTAGGGAAGGAGGAGATAAAGAAATAAAGTAAAAAAAAAAATAAAAAAACTACCGATGGTCAGACATTCTCTTAACCGACGAGGTAGAGAATTCCACAGGGTTGGTGCTGCAAATGAAAATGCACAAGCTCCAGATGTTTTTAGATGAACCCTGGGAATCTTTAACAATCCCTCATCGGTGGATCGGAGAGGGTGATTGGGGGAGTAGGGAGTCAGGAGATCTTTCAGGTAGTCAGGTCCCGGTTCGTGTTGGACTTTAAAGGTAAGCAGGCCTACCTTATAGGTGATCCACCACTGAACTGGCAGCCAGTGCAGTTCGCACAGCACAGGCGTAATATGGCTGCTCCTGGATGTACCAGCCAACAGCCTGGCTGTAGCGTTCTGCACTAGCTGCAAGTGGTGGATGTCAACTCCAGACAGCCCTAGGTTGAGGGCATTGCAGTAGTCAAACTGGGTAGTAATGAAGGCATGGACCAGTGTTAGAAGGTCACCCGGTGGAACCAGGTGTTTCACCTGGGCAATATTCCTCAGATAGTAAAATAAGGATTTAACTACCGCTGACACCTGAGATTTCAAGGTCAAGCCATCATCAAAAATAATGCCCAGGTTACACACCTGACCTGAGGTCATGAGCTGGACACCATCAAGCCATAGGCCAGACATGTGCCCAGCCCCCAAACCCCACCCCGTGCAACCCAGTTCCACAACCAACACCTCAGTCTTATCCGGATTCAGTCTCAGCCAACTCGCGTTCATCCAGTCTTTGATCTCAGAGAGGCAGCTGTTTAGCATAGAGATTGCATCAACCTGTCCGGGCACGAAGGACATATACAGCTAAGTATCATCTGCATAGCAGTGAAAACTCAAGCTGTATTGCCTAATGATATCTCCCAATGGCAGCATATACACTGCGAACAACATAGGCACCAGTATGGAGCCCTGTGGCACCCCTCAGGACAGGGGAAGGGTGTCAGAGGAATAAATTCTGGTGACCACCTTCTGAGACCTGCCTATGAGGAACAATTGAAACCATTCGAGGACTGTACCTGGCAGTCCACAAAGGAACTACAGGGTCTCCAAAAGCACCCCATGGTCCACAGTGTTAGAAACTTCTGAGAGATCAAGAAGGACCAAGATGGTAAAAAGACTTTTGATCTCTTGCCATTAGGAGATCATTTAGTACCTGAACAAGGGCAGTCTCCATGCTATGCCTCTTCCTGAAACCAAACTGGAGAGCTTCATAGACATTGTGAGTTACAAGGTGATCATCCAGTTGCAACACAACCACCTTATCAATAACCTTCCCAACAAAGGGCAGGTTAGAGACAGTTCGGTAGTTAGCTGGATCAACAGGATCCAAGGAGGGTTTTTTAAGGAGTGGATGAATGACTGTCTCCTTTAGGGGGTCTGGAAAGGCTCCCCTCTCCAAGGATCTCCATACAATTTCAGCTAGGATCGGGCAGAAAAACATCTACACACCCCACTAAGGGGGGGGGGAGGGCTCAGATCCAAACTACAACAGGTTGGGCACAGAGTCTGGACAATCTTTACAATGTCCATGAATTCCAGTCAGCTGAAATCTGTCCAGACAAACTGGGTGCTCACCACCTCTCATTGACCTCTGCAACCACTCGTGGAGAGAGCAGGGCCAATTCCAGACCTGATGCTGGCAACCTTATCTGCGAAGAACCAAGCTAGCTCATCACACTTAATTTGTGAAAAACCTTCCAGTCTGGAGACAGATTGGATTGCACAATTTGTCTACAGTTTGAAAAAATTGAGCTGGTCGGTTCCATGCAGCAGAAATCTTCCTGGACAGGAACTCTGCCTTCTTACGGGTGATTTCTGATTGATAGCCCTTATAATGTTTCATCAATATAAGCCTGTCAGCATCCAGGCTGGACTTCCACCACGCTCTCTCCAGCCTTTGACCAACCCACCTCAACTTCTTCAAGGACCCATCATACCAAGGGGACCTTGGGCGAAGAGTGAGTGATCGAACACGAACAGGAGCAATCAAGTCCAAGGCATCTCCCGCTGCCTTATTATAGGACAGTACAAGGTCCCCCGGACTTGTGCTTTCACCCAGCAATCTCGATAGGTCCAGCACCACTGACAGACCATCTGGGGTAACTCCCCTTAAAGGGTGGTACCGGACCATCTCCGAAGGGGTAGGGTCATTGGTGGGGGCCCTGAAACTGAACCCTGTGGTGTGAAGGTCAGACAAACTGACTGGTTCCACCCTCAAGTTAGTGATCTCCATCCCCAGGAGGAACAGCAGTTCCAATAAGTGACCTCCTATATGGGTAGAGGAGGTAACTACCTGTGTAAGGCCCAGCATTGTCATTAGCTGGAGGAGGTTTTGATCAAACTGCGAGAGTTCTTCATCAATCCAGGCATTGAAGTCCCCCAGAATTATCCATCTGGGAGATTCTAAAACCATGTCGACGATGAAGTTCGCAATCTCCTGCAGGAATAGACCCCCATCACTTGGTGGACAATAAATGAGGAGTATCCTGCAACCTACACCCTCACTCATGATACACTCAAAGGATCTGGTGGTCACCCCTGGAACATCCAAAAGGCCCAGTTTGGTCTTAAAAAAGATGGCTACACCCCCACCCCTATGATCCACCCTCGGGCGATGAATCGCCGAGAACCCAGCTGGAACTGCAGAGGCCAATACTGGGCCTGCATTTTCGTCCAGCCAGGTCTCAGTGATGCATGCCAGATCCACCGTTTCAGCAAGATCAGCTATAATAGCTGTCTTGTTTTTGATGGACCTGGCATTACATAATACCACCTGGGATGGATTAGATGCTGGGGAAGACCTCGACTCCTGTCCAGCATCAATTGCTGGGCCCTTGGGTATGGAAACAAGACAGGGATTACCCCTGCCCTGACACAATTTCTCCCAAGGGTTTCACCTGGTCCCTACCACCCTAATACATCCCCTCCTTTCCATATCCTCAACAGGCTCAGTTCTCCCCCTTTTCCTACGCCTCCTGGCAATCCCTAAGGATTGACAGCATTTGTAGGTTTCATTTGGTAGATAGAGGCAGTCAAAAGGGTGCAGTTCTCTGAGCCTGGTGGGGGAATACTGCGTGACTGTCTTTTGGCCATCCCAGCACATTCCTAAAACTAGCAGAAAACAGACCAAATTAACTAAACACCACCCACATCAAATAAAAACTGCCAACAGCAGATAATAATATCTTTTTCAAATATAAATTAAAGTCCAAAATTAATAAGGGTCCAAAGCAAATAAGCAAAATAATAAATAGCCTAAAATACTTCCAAAATGTATTATTGTAAGTCTTCTGGTAAGCTCTCACCTCACCAGAGCAAAATTATAACCCCCCCCCAAACCTATCTCTCACATAGGCAGGGCAGATATTACATCTGTCACATAAATTGTTCTTGATAAAAATGCAGAGCACACACACTGCCTCTCCAGAGAGATATAGAAAAGAAAGGAACAGTCTGACCTTGGTTTTCTTACTACAAGAGAACACCCTCTCACTGTTCCATCAGTTCCAGGATTATGTAGTCAACCTCCACTGCAGCCAGAGATCCTTTCCATCCTCCAACCTTGTTCAAGCTTCCAATTTATGGGAGCTTCTCAGACTGAAAAGATTTCCACAGTTGTTCCCCGAGGGCTACTAAGGCTTCAAACCACAACTGATTTCATGCGAGCAGGCTCTCCAGCCCGCACACCAAGAAACCCAGGAACCCCAGGTACATTGGTGCCTGTCCTCTGACAACACCAGCCCCAGTCTCCCCTTACAGCCAGCAGCCTCAGCAAACCTCCTTGCGCTCAGACCGGGTTCATCCCAGCTCACCATGGAAGCCAGTAATCCACAAAACACAAACATGAATTGCTACAGTTCACAAGGCCTGAAGACAGGAACCATCAGGAACCACCTCGACTCTCAGTCGGCCCCAAAATCCAGATGGCACTGCTTTGATCCATACCTCCAAACACTCCGTGGGACCAACTGCAACCACTTCAATCACAGGCAACACAAATCCAGCGATCATGTCTACAGTCCCGGTCAGCAGGCCCGCTACTCCAAGCGACACAGCATCCAATGGAACTCCTTCACAAACCAAGTCCCAGTGACAGGTAGGAAGCGGACAGGTAGGAAGCAAACAAATAGAATGAGTGGCCTCTTGCCCCACATAAACTGGTAAGCAATGATCCTTTCTTTCTGCAACTGTTTAAATCATTTCTTGTGACTATTTAAAACCAAATGAGCAGAAATGAAAAGAAAAAGAAAACTCACCTAAAACAATCGAACTGCCAGCAAAAATAATAAAACAATGAGATAAACAATCTCAAATATTGCAACGCATCGATAGCTAGCCCAGCATGACCGCCATCTTTAAGAATTTACCCCAAAAACCTGGATATGGTGGTCATGCTATAGGAGGTTCTCTTTCTCCCTGGACAGGCACATGATAAGTTCTTTGTCCTGGAATCTGAGGAATCTCACCAGTATGGGTTGGGAGCAAGCTCCAGGGGCCAGGTTGGGTGCTAGGTATCATTGTGAGCAGTCATTCTTGAGCAGACTGTGCCATTTATAGCCTAGCAGTTCAGGGATCACTCATTGTAAGAAGTCAGAACATTTTGGTTGTCACAACCTTCTGAGAATCCAACCAACCTCAGGTTATTTCTGACTGTGGTTCTCCATATCCTCCACCTGGTCCCACAAGGTTCTTATGGCACAGTCCTAATCCTTGATATAGGCCATCAACCTGTCAATGTGGTCCTTGGTGGTCATAATGCACTGCTCAGCAATACTGACCCTTTAAGAGAAATTGATAATGTCTGCGTTACTGCGCTGGATTGCCACCTCCATGTTGCCAGTTTGAGAGATTAGGTGTGTACCCATGTCTTTTATTTCTTTCAGGTTTCCCACTGCTGGGTCCGCTGAAGACATTGCGATCCTGGACAGAGGATTCCCATGATTCTGAACTGACAGGGTCAGGTAGAACCATGGTGAAGAACTGCAGCTGTACTGCACTACCGGAGTGGATCGTAGTACCATCAACTCACACAGCAAGTAAGTGGCTCACACTATCAGCAGGTAGACCCAGCTGATCAGTGAAATTAGCAGCAGTTTTGTTCAGATTATTTAGGGCAGTATCAGAGCTCCAGATTAGGTGGCCATCTTAGTTGGCTGCAGCTGAACTGTTCATTATTATCTGGTTCAATGGTATCTGCCATTAGCTAATGACTTTACCAAAAAGAAATAGAAAATGTTTTTGCGCAAATAGTTTTTGAAATTTAATATACTTCATTCAGTTTTAAAAGAAACGCTAGTACAGTACATATGAAAGGGGAAACATTTTGTTACAATACAGTATACGATAAAGAGGAGAATACTCAATAACTCACAAAACATTCCTAACCTCTCCCCTACCACCCCCCCACACAACCTTCCCAAGTAAACCCCCCCTGAGAGCATCTTAAAAGGGGAAAGAGAAAAAAAAAAGGGAAAGGGATACTACTTAAAGTAAAACTAATGGTTATATATACATGTAAGGGCACCACTCAGATTGAAATCAGTTCCTAATACTCTAAGGGACAGAGGTCGAGGACCAAAGCTTATGAAGCATTTTCCACCTATTCCGGTACTGAGACATTTTACCCCTAATACTAGCAATTGTTTTTTCAAGTTTAAGGTTATGGAGAAATTTGGCAATCCATTCTTGAAAAGAAAGAATAATCTGATCTTTCCAATGTCGCAATACAAATTTTTTGACAGAAAGGGAAATGAGATTGATATGGTACCGCCTTTCCCTCGCTTCAACTAAGGAGAGATTGCCCAGCAGACAAATGTGTGGCATAAACAGGCTTTGCAGGCCAAGGAGGAGGTCCGCTTTGGTCTGCAAAGCAGCCCATAAGGGAGCCACAGTACTACACTCCCAGAAAATGTGTAGTATGGTCCCTTGATATTTCCCACATCTAAAACAGGTTGAGTCTGATAATCTCCCCATCTCATACATTTTGATAGGTGTAAAATAAATATTGTGTAAAATATAGAACTGTATTAGTTGGAGTCCATCATTCAAAGTGTATAGATAGACGCTTAGCTAAATTTTCTTCCAATCTAAATTAGTGGTGGGAAAGGCAGTGGGCCAAAATGAGGAGCGATTACCGGAGTCAGGGTTAAAAGCGATGCATAAAAATGATACAATACGGAGATAGCATAGGGCTGCCAAGTGAACTGCTGAAGCTCCTGGACAATTTTTGTTTGGTCTGTATCCCATGAGTTGAGGCCGAACCACTGAACTAATATGTGTCTAATTTGAAAAAGGAAGAAGGGAAATTTTTCCGGCAGGTGAAAAAACTCAAGGAGCTCATTCATTTTCTTCAACTGACCATGGGTGATCAGGTTATTGACTCTAATATTTGGATCTATAGGTAGTCTCTTTGACTTAAGACACATCCACCCATTTGAAAATGTGGGTTACCAAACAAAGGCTGGGAAATATCTCTTTTATCATCATATTTGAGGGATTTACAGAATTGGTTATGAACTTAGACGGAAGTATATATGGCTATATTTTCAAGGGAAGCTGGCAGGCTTGAAGGGGCCAGATATAACATGACGGCAGGGTTTAGACTGAGATCACTAATAATATATTGCTCCACTTGTAGCCACGGGGGCACATATTGGAAGGTTTCGTTGTCCTGTTAATGTGCAATCCATTTCATGTATTTTGCCATATGACTTGCTATACAGTATAAGAAGAAGTTGGGCTGGCAGTATAGCCTAGAGGTTAGAGGAATGAGGTGTGAACGAGCTTGATACTTCCAGCAGACCAGACCTGAGTTTGATTCTCACAATCTCTACTTGCATACTGTGCAACTCTGAGCAAGTCACTTAACTGCCCAGTGCTCCCAGGTCGCCCCTGAAAACAGGCACTTGTGCCTAGTGGGCCTTACCAAAGACTAAAATAAAAAAAAATAAAAAAAAGAAGTTGGGGAGCTTAAGTCCTCCAGAGACCTTGGGAGCACATAAATGATTATATGACTGACACAGAGGTTTACCTCTCCACAAGAATTTTGAAATAATTCTGTGAAGTTTACAAAACCAATTCAATGGGAGGTGGAGATTTAACATGCTAAGCAGATAGAAAAGTCTAGGCAAAATGTTAATTTTTATCACATTAATTCTACCTTGCAGGGATAAATGAAGCAAGGACCATCTATCTAAATATTGTGGAACAGAGACAATAAGGTCATCGAAATTAACTTTTCTGAGGAGATAATTAGTAGAGGCCAATGTAATACCAAGGTAAGAAGTCTAAGAGTCCAGATCATAGAAAAGACTACAATATCTTCTCTATGAAGATGGAAGTTGGGAGGCATAATCTCAGTCTTAATAAGGTTAAGTTTGTAATTAGGCAACTTGCTGTATTCATCGATTATTTGCATGGTAGCTTTGATAGATGTAGCCAGATTTGTGACATGCAGGAGGATGTTGTCAGCATAAGCAAATAATTTAAATTCAAAAGGGCCAATATGAATACCTTCTATAGCGGTAGAAAAATGTAAACGATGCAGGAGGGTTCTAAATACAAATTAAAAAGAAGTGGCGATAGTAGGTAGCCTTATCTAATTCCTGACACCAAAAAAAAAAACTAGAGGATAAATACCGTTACAATACACCTTAGCATTAGGATTAGAGTACAGTGATTTAATCCAGAATATAAATTTGTCAGGGAAACTGAATTTTGCTGAGGTTTCAAAAAGAAAAGGCCAGCTGATCTGATCAAAAGCTTTCTCCGCATCCAGGGAGACAAGTGCCTTGGAGAGGCCGCCTCTCTGGATACGGAGAAAATACGTGCCAGTTTCCTGAGATGGTCTGAGGAAGATCTGCCCCGCACAAAACCAATTTGTTTCTGACTAAGCAATCCCTCCCAAACCTGCGTCACTCTGGATGCCAGCATCTTGGCCAAAAGTTTTATATTGTAGTTCATCAGAGAGATAGGATGATAGTTTTTTACCCTATCTTTAGATTTACCAGGCTTTGGTAGAACTACAATAATGGCTTCTAAAAGGGTAGTGTCCGTGATCACTTCCGTACTAATAAAATTAAATAAGAAGAGAAATATTGGAGCCAGTTCCCTTTCAAAAATTTTATAACAATTAGGCGGGAAACCGTCTGGACCTGGTGCTTTGTTATTCGATACAGAGAGCGAACGGCAGCTACTAGCTCAGCTTCCATGAAAGGAGAAACAAGGAAAGCTTGTTGGTCCAGATTAAGTGTAGGAAGGGAAGTACCATCCAGATAACTCTGTATCTCAGAGCAAGAAGGGATTTGTTCAGGAGGACTATAAAGTTTATGATAGTAAAACTCAAATCCTCGAGCTATTTCCCTGGGGGTAGTTAGCAAGACATTATTGCCTAATGATAGTAGGGCGGTAACTAGTCTTGATTCCTCCTTTTTCTGAGCCGGAGAGTTAAGAGATGGCTGGCTTTATCACCTTGTTCAATGTATTGGGCATGAGTTTTAACTAGTGCATATTCGGCCTTTTCTCTGAGAGTTTCCACATACTGGTCTCTGAGTGCCACGAGGCGCTCAAGATCAGAGGTCACAGGAGGGTTAGAAAGTGAAATTTCGAGGTTCTTGATCTCCTCAAGCAAATTTTTAGAAGCTGATACTTGTCTATGTTTCCTGACTGCAGAGAATTTAATAAATAGTCCCCGAAGAGCACATTTTAAAGAACACTAGATTTTATCCACCACAGGGATAGAATTCTGGTTATATTCTATAAACTGGGGTATGAACTCCTTAATTTTATTGACCACCTCTTCTTGGGAAAGGAGTTGTTGGTTTAGCTTACATGTGGTATCTTTGATACTACTAAGGGAGATATTACCCTCAATCCATATCAAAGAGTGGTCAGAGATAACTCTAGGTGATGTACCACTATTAGTTAAAGCAGACAGTACCGGCTGATTGATGAAAAAAAAATCTATACAGGAGAAAGATTTATAATAGGGAGAAAAAAAGGTGTATTCTCTAGTATTAGGGTTATGTAGACGCCAAGGATCAACTAGCCCATATGAATCCAGTAATTCCTGGAATGCATGTTGGGCTGGAGAAAGAGTATTACTTTTTGAACAAGATCTATCGAGGCTAGGACCTGGAGTTAAGTTCCAGTCACCTGCTAAAATGATGGGCAAATGATTAAATGGGGCAAGAATAAGGGTTAGGTTTACAAAAAACTCTGGGGAATCTTTATTGGGGCTGTAAATATTACCCAACAAAATGTCTTTATGGTCCAAGAGACCCCTCAATATAATAAACCTGCCATCCGGGTCACTAATTTTTTTGTAATTCCTGAAATTGCATCCCTCGTGTAAACAATATCGTAACCCCACGTTGGCCCATGGAGTTGCCTGTAGCATATAGGGCCCTCGACGAAAGAGATTGTTTTCAGAACCCAATAAATGGGTCTCCTGTAGCATTGCGATACTGCAGCCCATTAGGTTGAGGTGCTTAATTATCTGGAGGCGTTTAACCTACGAACGGGCACCTTTTACGTTCCATGAGACTATTTTCATAATCTGTAATAGCAAAAAATAAGATAGCTAGAATGAAACAGGTAAATCTACATTTTATCAGGAGAAAGAAAGCTCTCAGGATCCATCCATCCCTCCTCCCTCTTCCCTCCCCATAAGTACCCCCAAACTCCACAACATTAATAAGCCAACAAAGAAAACCCCCCACCATCCCCAAAAAACTATATATGACAAAACAAAAACCATTAATAATGAGTACCAGGTAGCGCAATGGATATTAATTTCCCCCGGTCCCAAAGACCGAACTACTATCTGGTCATTCGGTGCAATGACGGACATGCTGCCAGCCAAACTCTCCTCCCTTCCCCTCCCCACCAGCCAGTAATCCATCGCTACCTTAACCTACAGTGTATTAAATATGCAAGAACTGAGCATTGAAACCTTAAAGCTATTATGCAAACAGTTAACAGTTCCCCCAGTGTACAACTTAAAGTTCTAGCAAAGATAAATCGAAATTAAACAGTATACATTAAGTGGAGCTTTTAAACAGTCTGTACAAAGAGCACTTATTTGAGGTTATCTGCTCCAGTCCAGTGAAAGATTTTCTCGAAGAGTCCAATTGCATCTAAGGAAATAAATGCACATATAGAAAGTACCTGGGGGAGGGCTCTACAGCTAACACAACAACATTTGTCTTGGGGGTTCACCCATCCTATCTATTAATAAATGGAACAATATAATAGAAGTAAACAAAGGAAAAGGAAACAACGTGACCCTAAAAGCCCCCCACAATAGGGAATAAAAACAACAGATAGAATTCTAATGTTCAAAAACAGATGCGGTTGCATATGATCGCCACTAAGTGGCACCATAATAACCAGAAATAACAGTCCCAGGTTTCATTTTATTAGATCTGGATACCAAATTTTGCAGGCATCAGTAGCCGAAGCCAGGGATTTAAAGGATCTCCATTGACCGTCTTTCAGGATCCGCAGGACCGCCAGGTATCTGTCCTGAAATTTAATGCCTGCAGACACCTGTTTGCTGACCAGAAGATGCAGAGCTGAGGGCTTCTGATGCATGGAAAAGGGTAGATCTTATACAATATGAATTTTCTTGTTATCCCATTGAACCTCTTTAGCATCTTTCAGTCGAGTGAGAACGTGTTGCTTATCCAGAAAATTTAACATCCGAAAGAGGAAAGGTCTCGCGGGGGTGATCCAGCAGAGGGCATAGGCCTTAACAATCTATGTGCCCGCTCAATAATATACATGGGGCCATTAGGAGAAGGCCCTACCAACTTTTCACACAACTTTTGGGTGAAGATTATAGGAGCTACACCTTCTTTCCCTTCTGGGAGACCCAATACCAATAGGTTGTTGCGACATGAACACCCCTCGAGGTCTTCCAAATGCTCCTAATTTTTTTTTAGTCTTTGGTGCAGGCTAGTAATCTCTGGGTCCAGCTTGCTCATCCAGTCATCAAGAGATGAGATCTGGTTTTGTTATCCTTAGTACGGGGTGGTTAGTTGATCAAGGGAGGTTCTCATACTTTTGAATTCAGTAGCCAGCATTAGTAAGGTTTCTTTCACTGGAGTTAGTTCCTCCAAAAACCTTTCCTCTGAGAGAGCCCCCTGTGTCCCTATGTGCAGTGTTAAGTTGTTGGCTCCTGATTTGGCCTGCTTCAGGGCCTTCTCTTTAACCAGGGTTGCCGGTGGAATATGTCTTAATGGTTGCTTCTCCATCTCTATGTCCGTAAAGAGAAAATTCTCAGAAAGACTGCTTATCAGAGAAAGGGTACAACGGGCAATACTCTAGTTACTTGAAGAAAAACCAGGTTGAGCAGCAAATGAACAGGTAGGGTAAGGAAGCCAGGAGACTAAGCGTCTTAGCGGGCAGCCATCACACTGGAAGTCCGTTTTTGCACAAATTTGTAAAATACCTGAATATGAATGTATGTTTTTAATGTGTATTTTTTATTATGTTTGTAAAAGTATTTTTGTTGAACAGTAAATAAACTGAGATGAACTGAACTCTGGAACACCTTTTCAGTGGGAATTAAATCTTCCCTCTTCTACCTGACTTTAAATGACAGCTTCTAGGTCACCAATTGAGTGCATACCACTGCAGTTGTGCAGACTAAGATACTAGCTACAATTGGTGTCCTAAGCAAGTTTATCAACCATGGTGTGCAGACTATATGTGGCTCAACATAAATGTGACCTGTATCTAAATCAGCATCATGAAATGTTTAAGCAATAAACCATGACAGGGTGTGGGTAATGCTGGGATTTACCCATGCCTGCAGCCTCATAACCAAATCCACACCAGAAGTTGGTAAATCCCAGCATAACCCACACCCTGGAGTGGTTTATTGCAATTCTACAATGTTCCCCTTTTTTACTATCAAGAAAAAAAGAAAGAATTTTCTGTATTTTCAACTGTTTTTAGGGTTTTATTACTCTATCAGAAAAAAAATAGTCCTTTGTTGCTAGGGAGAGCTAATCTCCCTACCTCAGCATGTCCTTTGTAGTCATAGCTGTCAGCTGTCCTTTATTATATGAAAGGTATCTGCTCTAAGTCAATCAGAATGCAGAACACCTACTGGTTATTGTCCCACAAACTACTTCAAAAAACACCAAAGACGGTTATTTAACCAAACCCCTCCCACAGAGTCAGTTATTCAACTAACCCCCTCCCACAGTCACTTAAGCAAAATTTTGCCACGCCCACAATCAGTTATTTACACCTCCACAGCAAACTCTATCAACCTTGTCTACTTCACTCCAAGGTAGCGAGTGATTTAGATGGTGTACCTGAAAGGAGCTGGCTGTATCTTACCCCAGATAAAGAGTGTGCAGCAGCAAGGAGTGAAGACTAGAAAATAATATTTTTTCCTCAAACGGACAGAGCACTGAGAGAGAGAGAGACAGAAAGTTTTTTTTTTTCTGAGACGGACACAGCGATAACAGGGAGAGAGAGAGAGAGAGAGAGAGAGAGAGGGAATACAGTAGCAAGAGCTGGCTGAGAGAGAGAATGCAGGAGTTAATAAGTAGCTGTGGATTTAACAGGGGGATTCATTTTTTTTAATTCTCTGGTGTTATTATATTTTTATTTTCTTAAGGAGGTTCAAAAAGGAGAGCCAGCATGTCCATAGGAGCTTTGTTCGAGTAGCCAGTTGAGAGCAAGCATGTGCAACTTGCGTTCTTTTTTGCCCTTGTGCTTTATGGTACCCCTCAAACATATGAGGAGAAAAGGCCTTTAAAACTAACTCCAACTTGTATAATAGTGATAACATTCAGTTACTTGGCATATACTCGCAATAACCAGTTTCTGTGGATGATTAAACACCTCAGCTTTGCCTTGGCATTTAATCTTCCTCAGAAACTGGTTATTGCTTGGTACACTCCAAGTAACTGAATGTTATCACTTAACTATAACTGATGTCTCTCATTTAAGTGTGAAAACTAGTCTGTCCCTGGTGCCTGCATAGAGGTACTTAAAATCTGTCAGCTGCCTGCACAGAAATGAAGTAAGCACAGTTACCGTGCTGGCTGGCAAAGTCAGATTGAAACATTACAGTGACAGTTTGCGGTCATGGCACTGAAGCCACGGGAAGCTCATGCTGTCTCCCCATGGTTCCTGTTCAGCTGCTGACATATTTTAAGAGCCTGCTGAATGCTGAACTGGGAAAAGTCTTTCTTTACTAAAAATGAGGGCTGCAAGTTACAGAAATCATGGCTCTGCTTTTCGGCCATGATTTCTGTAAGTTGCAGCCCTCGTTTTTAATAAAGAAAGACTTTCCCCAGTTCAGCATTCAGCAGGGACTCAAAATATGTCAGTAGCTGAATGGGGATGGTGAGAGGTGAAAATGAGAGTTATGGAGGTTTAACGTTATAGCAGCGTTTCTTTACCAGAGAATGAAAGATGGTGGCTTCAATGTTTTTTTTTGTCAGGGGTTTAGAATGATTTTTGGACACATGCGGCTGACTGGGTCTTTATCCATGAGTTATGCAGGAATATATGCGTGGATAAAAGACCCTATCAGCCAATTAGAATGCTAGATTTACAAGTGACATTGTATAATGTTAAACATTTCTTGATTCTCTCTTGGGATAATATATCAATTCCATTTCACTTTAATTCTACTGGAAGCCTATGATTTCAATTGTGACACATAATTATTTGTTGTTTGATGGAGCATTCTACCACTAGCTCAGTTGTACAGTGGTGGGAGCCGCTATGGTCCCATCCTATGCAAACTTGCTCCTTGGCTGTTCCTGGGTTAGCGGGAGAGTGTCTATATTTTTTATCCTAATTTGCATTCTTTTTCCAGTGAAATAGTCAGTTAGCATTAGTATATTGATGGTATCGTGTGTGTATGTTGGGGTACAGTACAGTTCACATTAAACTGTCATGCTAATGAGTGGGTTTAGCATTGTTTTTAAAGTTGGCAGTGCATTAGCAACTCATTTTGAGTGGTATTTCAACATTTAAGTAGCTCCTTGGCAGTGCATTAGCAACTCACTTTGAGTTGCATTTCAGCACTTAAGTAGCTCAAGAACAAATTTCTTGAAATGTGTTTACAACTCCACTGAAATGCATCTGCAGTTCTGTCCCAAATCCAATGCAAAACTGAATCAAAACCTATTGAAAACAGTTTTTATAGGGCTTTGTGCTGGATCCAGCAACACGTATGCAACTCATTGGTGAGAGAGTTTAATGTGAATTTACTCTAGTCCAATGAAAGCTATTCAATATGCAACCTCTTTGAATACAAATGAAATAAACCTATTATTTACATGCAAGTTGAGTTATTCTTCAGTAGAGTTTTTAGATGTCTATTTATTGATTGGTAAACGTCAACAAGTTAAAACTGACATTTACCAGAAGCCTCCAACTGGTAATCCCTGCTGAAGAATGAAGCCATGCACCCACAATTCGTTTTGAACAGTATACCCTTCAGCCAGTTTAGTAGAATCAGCCATAACTGTTCTTGTCCACAGGATTTTGAGACACAGGCAAGTTTATTAAAGCAAAGATTTTGTGAACTTGGCTACTCAATGCTGGTCATCGACAGGGCTTATTAAAAAACATAAGATACCCTCAGGAAAAATACCTTGGTCCCAGAAAAAGAAAACACATTCATAACAATAATTGGGTCACTTTTGTCACCAAATACACACTAAAGGCTGTGGCTGTATGAAAAATAATACAAAACTGGTGCCTTAATTCTAGTGACCCTACTATTGGCCATTTGTTTCTCAATACACGCAGAATAAGTTTTCATAGGGGCAAGAACCTCGGTGACATGTTAGTTCATGGTCATTAGCAGGGTCCATGACATAACTGGTGGCAAACTAAGCCTTATGGCTTTAATAAGTGTTATAACTGCAACACATGCCAGTTTACTCCATCAGGAACAAATGTTGAAATCCCTCGTAGAGAACTGCCATTCCAAATCAGGGAACACATTGCATGCAGCACTAATTTTGTAGTGTATGGGGCATGGTGCCCTTGCACAAAATTTTATGTAGGTCAGATTATTAGTCAATTAAAAGTCAGAATTCAGGAACATCTGAGGGCAATTTAAAATGGCACCAAAGTGGTTTAGGAGCCCATTTTGTTAAAGCACATGGTAGTAATCTCAGCATTTTAAATTCTCTGGAATTGAACACATCAAGCAATGGCTATGTGACTAGGATCATCTCCAAGTATTATTTCAAAGGAAAACTAAGTGATAGATTCACCAAATGGATTACTTCCCAAAGGGTTAAATAATATACTGGATTTTGTGCCTTTTCTGTAAAATGTGCACCATTCTCTGGTGGCATACTGTACATTTTGCCTGTCTTTTTCATATGCTGTAGTATATGTCACTGTTAATATTGAATACCATTCCAGTCTAACTAGCAATTGCACAATATATTTAATCAAGCCTCAGTTTCTTTAGGTTCAGTGTGTTAATTACATTATATTTTTTAATCATTACTTTTCCTTTGCCATTATGCCTACTGCATGAAGATGCCTTGTTTTGCAAAGACCTCTGTAATTCCTTTCTTTCTCATTCCTCTGCCCTCTATTAATTAGTTGACAATTTTATATAGCAAGATTTAATAGACTCTAATTTAAAAACATATCAGGATTAATTAATTGTCCTTCTGTATATTTACTCTATATGTAATATATTATCACTGTAACTGAATATCTGTACCCTTAAATGTGTTGTTTTTTATCTTGTTTTTAATATTTGGCACCTATTAGGTGGTGGATGACCTTGTTTCACTTGTACAGTACTTCATTTTAAAATTGTCACCTTTTTTTGTACTAAATGTGTTTTGAGCTGTTAGGCTGGCTGGCGGGCCATTTAAAATTATTTGTAATTTTTTTTGTAACCAAATTGAAATTGATGTTAACTGATCATGGCAGTCTGCTGACTTGTCTGCATTGCAATCAAGTAGGAAATTGCCAGCTCCTGTAATTTACAATATATGCAGTCTGCATTTAATTGCACTGTATTGAAATGGAGTGATTGCCAACCATCCACCCTGCCGTCAAAGCATTCAAAGCAAGACAGACTGTTAGGGTAGTGGGTCCAGACAGTTTTTGCAGAAGTCAGGTTTTAATTTTGCACTTTTGCATTCTTGCACCACTAAAGGTATTTATATGCACTTTTATTGTGCCTTAGTACTGTACGTGCCAATTTACTTTGTCTCCTGATTAGGAACTAGTTAGCGCCATTGTTTGGCAGCTCCTGCAATACCTAGCTGCATGCTGTCTCTATGAGGCTTATGCATTAAGGCATAGAGATTGCACCCAGAAGCAATGTAATGCTGGCTGACAGCTATATGTCCTGAATGCCAGAACAGCTACATGCTATGCACAAACACATGCATATGTCGGGCCAAGGCATGGGATGACCTATGGATGTATACAGTGCCATGCAGTGGAACTGCTGGGTGGTCCAAAAATGCATGTTCCCACCCCTTGACCTTACCGTATGTGGGCATGGGCTCCACCCTGTGCGTAAACAGGGAAGTGAATACTATGATGGATGCAAGAGAACAGGCAGTAGCAGGTGACAGACCTTGCCAAATACCAAGGCTCAAAGGCACAGAATGGGGACATACTGAGAAGTGTGGAGGTTGCCAGGCATGTGGTGGTGCCCGATCATGGTCCACAAATTTCACAGGCAGGCAGGAGGCAGCCACAGTGGTAGCTATCCATGCAAATTATGCTGTCCTGTATGGTGTGGAGTCCCTCAAGATACCTGCTGAGACAAAAGCCCACCTGTGGCTTGACATAGAAGCCACCATAAATGCAGCCAGTCCAGAGGCACTGACACTGTTGGCCATTACCCAAAAGTGGCATGACCTCCAGTTGGCTGTCAAGCAGAAACTAGCAGCAGTCAAACAGGTACAGCTAAGCATGGGCAGGGGGCCTGCCCACACAGGGGCTCTGCCTAACCTCCATTGAGAGAATGGTGGCTGACACCCTTGCTGACGTCACCCTGCATGGGGAGGAGGAGGGCATGGGCACAGTGCCAGGTATGAAGTACATTGCAGGGATGCAGGTTGAGATGTTCTGGACACCATGGGAATGTTAATCACCCTGTTTTGCACCCCGAAGAGCCTGAGATGGTGCCCAGCCCCTAAGTGGAGTGTGCATCCACTGTGAAGGATGACACACAGCCTGAGACACACACAGATGGATCAGGTCTCACTGTGCCCAGAAGAACACAATTAAACCCCAAGATGGTGAAGTTGCATGTAACAATGCTCGTTTCTCTCAACATCAGGTACAATGCAGGAGACAGTGGTCACAGTGAATGAGGTATCCTCACCTGAGGACACATACTCAGAGACTGTGAAGGAGACACAGGTGGATGTGCAGGACATGGACAGAGTAACCACAGACAGCCATCCCACATCCACCCTCTCCCCTATCCCTGCACCACCCCCACTACTGCAACACAGTCAGCCACCCGGTAATGGACTATAGGGCACAGAGTGCACCACAACACAACCACACATGCATCACCCTTTTGTGCACCCTGCCACCACATGCACACAGCCAGGGGAAATAGGGGTGCCTCAGGCTACTGCCCATGGCCATGCAATGGGGGGATGAGGGTCTCTTAAACCACCTGCTCAGCTGGATAAGGAGGGTGGCCACACATGCCATACTACATACCTACTACCCAGAATTGCACTAGCTTGAACATGATCACCATCAGACACAATGGGAGAACACAGAGGCCCTGAAGGACCTAACTGTCAAGGTGAAGGGGGTGAGCCATGTCACTGGCTGCAACAGTGACCTACTGGAGTGGCTAACTGAACACCTGCTAGCCATGCCTGTCACACTTATTCCTTCTATGCCTGTGCCACGGCCAGCTACCCCCTTCCAGCCATAACCCATCACCCCTCCAGATCCCGAGGCACGCCCACTGGGCAGCCAGCACCTACCACTTCAGATATTCTGAAGGTCTTGGAGGAAAGCCAACCACAGAAGGTTCTGGATGCATGGCTTGATAGATGGCAGTATGGTGGGAGGCCAGGTGGAGGTGTGTACCCATAACTCTCCCCTACTTTTTCTTGTGGAGGGTAGGAGTGCAGGACATCCACTGCAAGGTCAATTTAAGGGAGCTGTGGGCCATCAAGGAGCCTTCCAAAGTATGCACCAGTAGTGTTATGAGGGAATGTGTATGCTAGATGTGTACAGCAGAGGCCCTGCATATACAGACCACTCATGACTGTACTCATCTTGTTTTATTTATTTATTTATTTATTGAGAAATCGGTTTACAACCTTTTACAGGGGTATCGTGACCCTGTCTGCCAACTGGTACTTGTACAGTGCTGGTACATGCCCAATACACTGAAGGAGTCAAGTGAGAACTCCCAGGATGAGGAGGACTGACCGTAGGGTGATGGTGGTGACACAGGCCAGTGCAGCCTTGTTATTCAAGGCCCTGGTTGGTGTGACCATCCATTAATGGTTCCATCCCAAGGGCACTGACATGGTCTGGATGTCCCATTTGGACCTGTTATGTCTGTGAAGCTGTGTTTTATATTAATATTTTTGTATATCCACTGGTGGTGTTATTATGCTGGGTGGTGATGAGTTGCTGCCATCTGGGTCTGTGGGCCCAGGTGGATACTGAGGCCACCTGCCCATTTCACCTCTCACGGTGCTGTGTGACATCAGTAAGGGGGTCTGTCTGGTACTGTGCCCATGAGACCATGTACAATGGGTGTTCTGTGCTGCAGCATGTGTGCCAGTCCCATGTGCCTCCAGTTTATGGTGCAGTGCTTCTGGGTGACTTAGTGCAGGTTGTGACTATGCGTAGGTGTGCTGCACACATGCAGATACATGGCCATGCCCCCAGACGTGCATGTAGTGTTGCAGACCCATAGCTATGTGTATGTCTTGTTTGCATGCCATTGCGTGCACTAGGTGCATGCCACTTGGCTGTGGCATGCATGGCATACAAACCCATACCCATGCGTACATGTGTTGCATACCTCGTAAATGCTAATCTGGGTTCATGTGTAGGCCCCTGTGTTTGTTTATATTGTGCCTAGTACACTGTATAGCATCTTCTGTTAATGCAGTGTTATTCATATTTGCTGATGATGCAGTTGTTGAATTATTAATATTATACTATGTAGACACACCAGGGGCACTGTTGCAGCTAAAACATTTTCATAATTTTATATCTGATGAACAGTGCAGATGTTTATGCAGCAGCTGTAGGAGGGATACCACAAAGGACATATATAGTCTAACTTTACTGTATTTCCTGACCTAACCTGTATACAGTATACTGAGTCAACATCAGACCCTTAAATGTAATGGATTTATTGTTAAGTACTTTTGGGGATGTTAATCCCTATTGACTGCTGACAAGGATGTGAAGATAACAGACGGATTGCTGGCAACTACCACAGATCCACTTAATGTACTTTAAGCCTTCTTGTAATTTGAACATAAAGCAGTTAAAGGAACCTGTTTTAGCAGAAATTGTCACTGCTGGCATATGTTGAAGTAAACCGGGGGCCGTGACGTCTGAGATTGAGTAAGCTGTGGCCTGAGGTGGTGATCAGCCTGAGTTTATGAAGAAAAGGGAACAAATCTTATTAGAAAACTCAACTAAATTGATCAAATGAATCTCAAATGGATCCTACAGGATACTGATAAACAGCTGGAAAGTGTAACAGAACAGCTGAGATCTAGAGAGGAGGCACAAAAGAAGTTCAAAGGTTCAAGAGAGCTTGATGTAAGATGAGCAATACAGAAGTACAATCAGAAAACCAAAGTAAAGAAAAATAAATCTGAAAGGGACCGTACTGACAACACCCAGGGACATATTTTTGATTGCCTTAAGAAAGAAATCAATCTCAAATGAAGGGACTGCACAGCCAAAATGCATTCTAAAAAGGAAAAAGGGGCAACACCCACTTGATTACAAGACTGAAGCCAGTAAGACAGACCACAACATCACAAACATTTCTGATTATTGTTTAGGGGAGGAGGAACAGTCCAGGCATTCCCTGAGGGAAAGTCAGAAGATACAGCAGTATTAAAGATATACAAAAGGACAAGGAGAGAAAGGAAGTGGAGGAGGAAGAGGATGAGGATGCAACCAGGGATGTGCCCGGACCTTTAGAAATTATATACAAACATTCAAAAATATATTTCCTGCACCGGCACCGCCACCAAGCATTGCCCACAGGATGGTCCCATTTAAAGCTAGTGCTCCAACTAGGATGATATACTGCAGTATACGCTGGCTGAATACTTGCATATGCATGCAGGCAGCCTTAAATGCAACAAAAGGCACCCCTGACAGAGGAGATTAATGTAACTAACATCTCCCTGAGACAATTACAGATGTGGAAATGACATTTTAAACAAGGGTTTTATTTGTCCCAATGGTTTGATTCAGTCACTTTGAAGCTTTGATCAAGCTATACAGTACCACTTAACTAGGGAACTGGGCTTCAAATTATTTTTTGCAAAGAAGCTGGATGTACGGTAACTAAAGGTTCAACAAACTGAAGGGGAGATTGAGAAATCATGGTCTATGGCAGAAGCTGCCTTCAATAACAACAACAAAATTATCCTTTTGTCCTCCTCTAGCATTGACCTTACAAACTTTTTGAAAATCTGTGAGGAAGATTTTTCAAGTCTGGCACAAAACAACACCCCTGAGAGCTTTTGTACTGTATCACGTTCAGAAAAGAAAGCCCTGGAGTCTCTCAGTATGGACAACAACATTACCATTAAGGCAGCTAACACTGGTGGATCAATTGTGTTAATGGACACAACAGTCTATAATATGGAGGTCCAAAGATAATTGGCAGATACTAAGTAGTACTGGGAATGTTACAGTAACCACAGTTAAATTCAAGAAGATATGTGACAGATTCCCGGAATATTTATTAAACCAGGAATTGCTAACCAAAACAATTGTGGATTATCTTATGGAGGAACGCTTCAGAAGGGCTGTCTTCTATGTTCTACCACAGAATCATAAAAGTTCGACTGACTCATCAGGTAGACCTATTGTATCAGGTATTGTCTCCGTGATGGAGCCATTTGATTATATTGTAAGATTTATACCTGGGGATTTGGCTAAAGGACTCATCTGAAGATATCCTGGAAGTCATTTGTGACCTTGCAATAGAGGATGATGCTTGATTGAATACTTTTGATGTTATCTCCCTAGATACCAATATTCTGACTACCTAGATTCTTTTTTTTTCACTTATATTTTATTCATTTTAAAGCATACATAGCATAACATATGACATTTAAGGAATACCCCAAGTGTCTGTTTTAAAATAAAAAAGGAAAACAAGTCCATATCATCTGGGAGGAAGCATTCATACAACTAATTAGTAAAATATCATTGCCATTCAAGACAGATGCAAAAAGGAAGATACACTTCCAAATAAGTAACAGACCCAGTTAAACTTTAGATGCAAACATTCATTCCTCTCCAACTGCTATGTTCCCCTACGTATGTTAGCCCCATTTTTTTTGATTGTTACTTGATTGAAAGAGAAATTAATCAAAAGACTAGCTAAATTACCACATCAGATGGATTTAAATCTTCAGCAAATTTGTAATTATTGTTCGAGTTCATTTACAGCCGCAGCCAACATAGACATCTCCTGTTCTGAAGGGGTTGGTGATTCTCCTTCCCCTTCTGATTTGTTTTCATATTGAGCATGTAAGAACGAAGCAATTTGATCAGTTTAAAAAAATATAAAGGTTTTGCTCTTGTAAACGATTCTCACTTTTGCAGGTGCCAGCAGCTGAAACTGGGCACCAATTTCCAAAACATTTTGTCAGTAGGCATGAAATTTCCTGCAGCGTTATTGGGTAGCGAATGCGGAGTCTAGGAAACACTGAAATGGTATCATTTGTAAATTAAGTTGTATTTAATCCTCAGGGCCAGGATTCACAAATGGAGTGCAAAGTGGGTGCAAATGTTTGCCCTGCACCTCCCGGCTGTGCTAGTGGGCAACAGAGCTATTCACAATTGGATAGCCCAATGGGCTATCTGACTGTGAATAGTGGGCTGTGGGGCAGTGCTAACCCAGGAAAAGCAATGGAAATCCTAGTAGTGTTGCCCCCACAGCCAGCCAGGAAAATGACCCTGCAGCCAATAGCGCTCAGGTGTTACAGTGCTGTTCACTAATAGAGGCATGCAAATGAGCTCATTGGGCATGCAAGTCGCTAGTGGCCATTGGCATGTCCATTATGGGCTCATGTACATGCCATTATTGTAGTGGTGCGTGGCCCCCCCACCAGCCCAAGCCCCACACAGCCACATTCCCCCACAGTGTAGTGGTGCCCACTCCACCCTGATCATGGACCCGATGGTACAAAAACACAAAAAGTTTGACATAGTGTAGTGGTCCCTCCCCCACCCCAATCACTGATTGCCGCACTGTATGCCATACACCCATTTTCCATAGCATAGTGTCCCTCCCCCACCCCAATCACTGATCACCGCACTGTATGATATACACCCCTTTTCCGTAGCATAGTGTCCCTCCCCCCACTCCAATCACCGATTGCCGCACTGTATTCCATACACCCCTTTTCCATAGCATACTGTCCCTCCCCCCAATCACTGATTGCTGAACTGTATGCCATACACCCCTTTTCTATAGCATAGTGTCCCTCCTCCCACCCTAATCACCAATCACCCTATAGCAAACCCATTTCTATAGTGTAGTGGTCCCTCTCCATCCCCAATCATCCACCCATTAATAATTGAACATTTTCCATAGTGTAGGGACCCACTCCAGTCCCAGATCATCCGATGCCCATCCATTTGCAAAATATTTTCCATAGCATAGTGGTCCCCACAACCTGCCACCCACTCCGGTAACGACCTACCACCCCGCTCCCCTATCCCAGTATTTCTGCTGATCGGCGGGCAGTACTGCCCTCCTCACACCTACATGGCTGCCCACTAGCTGAACTGTCAATGACAGCTTACAGTATATACTACAAGCCCACTGGTTGATATGTTCAACCAATGGGCTTGTAGTGTATACTGTAAGCTGTCATTGACAGTTCAGTTGGTGGGCAGTGGTGGAGGTGTGAGGAGGGCTGTGCTGCCTGCCGACTGGTGGCTGTGCTCGGGTGGGGAGAATGAGTAGTAGGTCATTATTGGAGTGGGTGGGGAGTTGGGGGGACTACTACGCTATGGAAAATTATTTTGCAAATGGTGTGTGTCAGGCAATCAGGGACTGGGTTGGGTCCCTACACTATGGAAAATGTTTAATTATTAATGGATGGGTGATTGGGGATGGGAAGGGACCAGTACACTATGGAAATCTGTTTGCTATAGGGCGATCAGTGAATAGGGTAGGGGGAGGGACACTATGCTACGGAAAGGGGTGTATGGCATACAGTGCAGCGATCAGTGTTCAGAGTGGGGGAGGGACACTATGCTATGGAAAAGGGGTGTTTAGCATACAGTGCAGTGATCGGTGCTCAGAGTGGGAACAGTACTATTACATGGGGGATAATGATCTGGGAGGGGGATGGCCACTACACTATGGAAACTATGTTCATTTCTTGACGGCTGGGTAGTCGAGGACCGGAGTGTGGCTGCAATACCTCTGCTAACCACTAGAGCTGCACGGATTACTGCCAGGTTTTTTTTGGTGGTATTTTGCTCCGTGGAAGGACCTTCACCAAGGCCCTTGTGTGGAGCAAATGTTTTGTGAATGGGATTGTGGGGATATGCGGGTCTCTGCCCCCTCATTTGAATTGCGACCCCCCTCACTGCTTTGCCTGAGCGTAAACCCAGTTTGTGGGGGCAAACTGGGGTTTATGAATACCAGTTATTCACAAAGCTCAGTTTACCCTGGGCAAACCATGTTTTCGCCTGAGCAAAGCTTTGTGAATCCTGCCCCAGGTCTCTAGCTGACTCGAATGCCATGGACACAAATATAGTAACCTTGTTTTCTAGATCCTCCTGTTCTCTCAAATTTCTCTTTGGAACTCTGAAAGCTTTAACCATAAAGGGTAAATTATCTGTTGGCAGGTTGTATACTGATACAAAAAGATCTTTAACAAAGTTTCTTACTGAATCAAAATACTTATCCAGTTTAATTGGCAAGCCAACAATTCTTAATTTTTTGTAACGTATTTGGTTCTCTAACATTTCAGCTTTTCAATTTATGTTGTAGTTGTCTTTGGTTAACTCTTGATTAGTAACTTTCAAGGCTTTTATTTTTTTGGAAATTAGATTAACAGAAGCAGTATTTTGCTGTACATGTTTTTGTACAATAACTGTATTTATTTTGCTTTGCTTCTTTCTGTATAAAATCAACTTTTTCATTCAGAGCCTCAAATTTTCTGTCTAAACATTAAATTAATTCTAGTATCTTTTCTATAGAATTACCCAAATACTCCATTGTGTGCATTTTACTTTGTGTTTGCACTTGGGTTTGAACTTGCTGTGGTACTATAGGCTGCTGTAACACGCTGCTCTGCATTTCTCTCCAAGTCGCCAAGTCTGAATCCCTACCAAACCCATCTTCTGAAACACACTCAATGCAATGCAGTTGATCTGAATACTGCTTGGTGGGGGAAGCAAGCAGAGGGGACCCCTCTGATACTGATAGGTTTCTGCTTTACAACAGGGTTATTCTGTTCATCCTTCAGTGTGGAAACGGTCTTATCTGGGGAGCTTTCTGCGGCTGGAACAGACGCCTCTCGTGCTGAAATTCCAGGGCTAATTCTGGACTTTCCTCAGCCTCCTGGTCTTGTCTCTGGTCGAAAATATTTCTCTGGAGTATGAGTCCTAGGTAACGAATATTTCTTGGATGAGGTATTCATTCTGTCTTTATGTTTCTCAGACATTGCAAGCGATTATTTCTGACTTATGAATACCAGTTATCAGTGTCCTCACACTTTCCATGGTGTCATCCTCTGGCTCCACAGTACATGATGTCAGATTCTTCTTTCCACTGGAAGGAACGTCTCCTCCTTCACAGCTTATGCTGAATGAGACAGTACTAAAAATTTTCAAATGTCAGTGTACTAAATTCTTTTGTTAAACTTTAAATTTGCAACTACTTATGTGTGCCTCATTCTATATTTACTGCTTCATCAAAGATTTTGAGATGGAATGTAAGATGCCGGGTTTAAGCACTGCATCAGGTGTAGGCAGAAAATGTTTGTCATGGATGGGCCCAACCCGTGTCTTTACTGCCAGGGGATAACAGCAAAAGAAACTGCCCATGCTACCAGGCAGTGCATCCCTTATCCCTTATCCCCTGATGAACACCAGGCATGCTTCATTGGAGGTAGGCCTCAGTGGCTACAGGTTTGACTGCCTCGCTTTAGGGCATGGATGAAGAGACAACAACCACAGAAGGGGCCTCATCAGCCCTTGCCTTGTTCCTGGTAGGGCTTATTATGGATCAGATGTTATTCCATAAAATCATTGAAATCTGGTGGCAGAAAAGGACCCTCTGGCCCATTGAGTCTGCTCCCCCTCCTTTACTCATCCCCCTATCCCTGGACCTCCCCTTCCCCCTCACTTGCCAATCCCTTATACCTGTCCTAGCCCTCTTGAATCCCTCCACAATTTCAGCCCCACCAGTTACTCAGGTAGTTTGTTCCAGGCCTCCACCACCGTTTCTGTGACGAAACGCCCACCCACATTGCCTCTAAATCTTCCTCCTTCTAATCTTAGACTATGTCCTCTGGTTTTAGCCCCCATCTTAATTTTAAATAAGCTCCGCTCCCTCACCTTATTTATCTCCTTCACATACTTAAATGTCTCTATCATGTCCCCCTCTCCCTTCTAGTCTCCAGTGGTTACAGATCCAATTCCCTCCACCTCTCCTGATATGCCATTTCTGCATCCTCTCAATCCCATTAATGTCTTTGCGTAGGTGTGGTCTCCAGAACTGGACCCAGTACTCCAGGTGCGGCTTCAGCATGGTTCTATAAAAAGGCATCAGAACCTCCCTCCTTCTGCTTGTCATGCCCCTCCCAATACATGCCAATATTCTATTTGCCCTTCCCACCGCTTTGCTGCATTGATCACCTACCTTAAGGTTGCTTGATACTATAATCCCCAGATCCCTCTCCTGCTCAGATGGCTTAATTACCCTCCCAAGGGTGTAGGCTGCATGCGGGTTCCTACATCCCATATGCATCAATACCCACTTTTTGGCATTGAATTCCAGCTGCCAAGTTTCAGACCACCCATCCAGAATCTTCAGGTCCTCCCTCATGGCCTCCACCCCCCTATGGTGTCCACCCTGTTGCAGATCTTTGTATCATCTGCAAATAGGCACACCCTCCCTTCCAGCCCATCTGCTATTTCACTGATATAGATGTTAACAAGGAGGGGTCCCAGTACTGGCCCCTGAGGCACCCCGCTCATCACCCCCATCTCCCTGGAATGTACCCCATTTACCACCACCCTCTGGCTTCTGTCCTTCAACCAATTTTCCACCCACTTAGTTATTCTCTGACCCACCCCTAAGCTTTCCAGCTTATTTACCAGCCTTCTGTGAGGGACGGAGTCAAACACCTTCCTGAAGTCCAGCTAAGCCACGTCCACCGCCCCTTCCTGATTAACCAACTTTGTCACCCAGTCAAAAAACTCTATTAGGTTCATCTGACATGACCTCCCAGTTGTGAAGCCATGCTGCCTATCGTCCAGTAGTCTGCTGTCTATCAGGTAGTTTATCAGGCTTTCCTTTAATAACACCTCCATCACCTTTTCCACCACCAAGGTGAGGCTGACCAGGAGATAGTTTCCCATCTCCTCCTTGCTACCCTCCTTATGCAGTGGCACCACATCTGCCATCTTCCAATCCCTTGACACCCAACCAGAATCCAGGGACAAGTTAAACAGCTTCGTCAGAGGTGCCACCAGCTCCCCTCTCAGTTCCCAGAGTACCCTAGAATGCAAGACATCCAGCTTCATTGCCTTGTCTACTTTCAACCTTTCTAGCTCCTCATTTACCCTGTCCTTGCCGATCAGGCTAGGATCCACACTTTTGTTGTCCCCTCCTCTCCCTTCCTCTTTTACTCAGGTCCCTTCCCCTTCCATTCCACTGTAAAGACCGAGCAAAATTAGCTATTTAGCACCTCCACCTACTCAATATCTTCCTCCACCAGTGCTCCCCCCCTTACCCTCACTATCCCCTGTCTTGCCTTCCTCTTTTCCCCCACATACCTAAAAAAAAGTTTTATCTCCCCTTTTTGGTCTGCCTAGCAGTTCTCTCTTCTGCATCAGCTTTTTTCCTCCTAATCTTTTGTCCTGCCACCCTCAGCTTCTCTCTATAAATCTCCCTGTCCTCCCTCTTCAGGGTCTTTTTATACAGTATGTTCTGAAAGCCATCTTTCTTTCCCTAATTGCTCCCACCACCTCCCTGGTAAACCAGAGTGGTCTCCTTCTCCTTTGGTTTTTTCTTACCCTCTTAATGCAGAGTTCAGTGGTTTTCAGTGCCCCCCTTCATGCAGGACCACCTGAAATTTAGGGAGCTCTTCTTGGCCATGGAAACCTTAAATGAGAGTCTGGCCAATTGAAGGAAGCATAAGAAGTGCCAATGTTGTTGATCATGGGAGTAGGAATATTTCCGTCTTTGGGCTCTCCAGAATGCCCAGCCTTGGTCAAGTTGGCTCCTGTTGAGGGAATGGTCAAAGTTTCAGTGGTACCCCTGCAAGATTTGTCGACCCGAAAGGGGGATGAATTTCATCCCTCTCTCAGACACCAGTGCTGCTGTGGTTATCTTAGATCAAGGAACACTTTCAAACCATGCTCCCAGTCGAACCTTACCCTGTGTTGCCTCCAATAGTAGTCTCTACACCAGCTGTGACTCTATTTCCACCCATAGTAGCCCCAGCAGGTAATGTACTATGCTACACCTCTGACAGGCCACCGTTGACCTACAGATCAATGATCAAGCTCCAATTTGAGGTCCCAGTCAATGTCTTGATCTTGATCTCATTCAGGTCAATGACCATGGCCATATGTGGTCATCATCCAACTCATCCTCTTTGTGAGGTGGGCATTGGCCACATTGACTGTGGCAACTCTGAACACATGGGACAGTGGGTCATGGTTAAGGTCGACCAGTTTTGCTGGCTACTGCCACACTTTATGGTTGCTGTTGTTGATTCATCCCTTGGTGTGGTGTGCAGCAGTCTTCCCCTTGGTGGTTCTAATGGTACCGCAGTGGTTGATTGAAGTGGAGATACCCCCTCTGCAGCTACAGGAGGATGCTCAGATAAAGGACTCTAGGTCTGAGTCTGGTCTACCTAAACTTCTGTCAGTGGTCATCACCCCAACTAAGTGAGTAGTCCACAATACCAAATGGCAGTTGCAGCCTCTGCTTAGTGACTATAATTCCAACTCAGAGGACTCTTCCATGGTCTCTCAGAGTTGCTCAGATGTCAACTTGTCAGTACAGCAGCTGTCCTTTGCTTCTACGTTGCAGCTCATGTCTGTATTCCTGGACATCCAGTAGTTGAGGTCTTACCCCTTGACAGACAGCCTGGTGCAGGATTCCTCACCCAGAGTGTTTTTCTAAGCTGTAATGATGCCATGGGCCCATTGTTCGCATTTGACAGCACCTGGTCTCATGGTCTCATGCCAGGCACCTCCTGATGGGATGGGCCACAGGTATGCAGTCCCTATTGGTGGGCTCTCTGTGTTCCTAGATCACCCATTTGAACAGGGTTTTTTGGTCAGTTAGGCTTTCCATAAGCTGAAGGTGACATATGATGAACACCACTTGTGTTTAATACTATAGCTGCAGGTAGGATTCCACAAAGAGAATATATAGTATAACTTTACTATTTTAAGTCAGACATAATCTCTGTCTAGTCAGTAAGTGTCAGAAATTTAGTCAAAGAGCCACTATTATGTCTTTGTATTATTTTAAGAGGCCTAACTACCTGATGGGTCTGGTGTCAAACCTGGACCAGCAGAGAATAAAAAAAAAATTGTGATATGGGGGGAGGGGGGCTATAAGTGAGTTTGGTGCTGGGGGATAAAACTAGTTGCCTGGTGTTGGGTGGACTTGAACCACTGTGCACAGTGTATTGAGCATTACTGAAATGCAGTGCTGCTGTATCAAATCCCTACTTGTGGGCGTTGTATACCAAAAATCTGACACTGGATTGGATCTTCATAGAATTGTAATTATAACTGTGAGACCAGTGAGGCAGTAAGGCTTGCTGCAAAAAGAAAGATAACAACATAAAAAAGCAAGACTAGTCTTGTTGGCACGAGCCAAATCTTGTTCAGTTATTGAAACATAGAATTTGATGGCAGATAAGGACTGCTTGGCCCACCTAGTCTGCCCATTTCCCTACCTGATGGATAAGCTGCTCGCGTTGGGTCTCCAAAGACCTCCTAACCCTTATGAAGGCCAGAGAACCACGCCTGGTACACTTTCAAAGCAACCCCCTCTCCTGCCATCTGGGATGCTTACAGGTACACGAGGAACAAATGTAAACAACAGGCCAAATTTTTGAAACAGACCCACTTCCACAATCTGCAAAAGGCCAACCTTGGAGACCCTAGAAAATTCTGGGGCTCAATCAGCTCCCTCCCAAACCCCCGCTTCAGCTACGCTGCACCACATCTCAACTCCCAGGATGGGCTGCTGACCGACCCTCATGATGTGGCCAGTGTCTTAAGTTCACCAACTTATTCATGTATCTAAATAAGCTGCCAACTGCCCAACCTCAAAGCCCGGCCCTAATATCTGACACACTGCCATCCTCCTCCAGCTCTGCCATTCACCTGCAAATATCCCCATTCTATTTTAAAGCCCTCTCCATACATGATACAGTAAAGCTACTCAAACAGTTACCTAACCATGGCTCCTCCAGATCTGATGGCCTATCTACAGTCTTTCTTAAGCTGATCTCTTCGGCGATTGCCAAGCCATTCACCTTCATCTTTAACCTTGCCCTTTTCACCTCCTCCTTGCCTGACCCATGGAAGATAGCTAAGGTTATCCCCATTCTTAAATCCGGTGACCCCAAATCCTCCGACAATTACTGTCCAATATCCATCCTCCCTCATCTCAGTAAACTACTCGAGAGAGCAGTCCACAATCAGCTCACTGAGTACATAAGCAAATACACCCTCTTATGCAACTAACAGCATGGCTTTTGCAAGAATCATTCCACCGCCACTGCCGTCACTCTACTGAATGACCACATCCTCTCTAACATGGATAATGGTAAAGCCACCAGGGCTGTCTTCATCAACCTCTCAAAGGCTTTTGACATGGTTAACCATGCTCTCCTTACCTCCAAGCTTAGCCTCCTTGGTTGTTCTCAGAAAGTCACAAGCTAGTTCACTAGCTACCTTATTGATCACTCACAATTTGTGTGTATTGGTCAAACCTGCTCCCCCACTCTGCCTGTGTCTGTGGGGGTTCCTCAAGGCTCAATCCTGGGTCCCCTCTTTTTCTCCTTATTTATTAATGCACTTCCCTTCGACTTCCTCAACTGTAACTCTCTCCTGTTTGCCAATGACCTTGTCCTCTTCCACAGTGACAAATCCACGGCCGCAATTTCCTCAGTTTTCTCGCACAACTATGCTGCAGCCCACAGCTGGTTCTCAAAAAACCTCCTCTTACTAAATGCTAAAAAAACTAAATCCATGCTGTTTGGATCTAAGCCCTTCTTGGCCAAAACTAAAAGCCACGCCCACTTTATGCATTCTCACCCCAGATGGTACAGCCCTGGAGGACGTCAACACCTACAAATACTTAGGAGTACTGCTCGACCCCTCCCTCACCTTCACTGAGTATGCAAATTCCCTTGTCAGAAGGTTCCATCTAAAGTTAGGTGCCACCTATAGATTCAGGCAATACCTCACCCCTGAAGCTAGACTAGCCATTGTCCAGGGTAATCTTCTCCCTTTTCTTGACTACTGCTCTCCTATTTATGCCAGGATCTCAGCTACTGCTATGGCTAAACTCTCCGCTGCCTACAACAGCACCTGTCACTTTGCTTTATTGGCCCCATTCTCCACCCACCACTGTACCCTCTATAATACCCTTGGATGGCTACCGCTGCAAGGTCGCTTTGACCTAGCCCTCTTCTGCATGGTGGACAATGTCATCTGCATGGCTCCAGAATCCCCCCTAACTGCCCTTCTGAAAACCCAAACACTCCTCCGCAACCTTCGCCCAAATGGTACTCCCCCCTAGCTGTTCCTAGGGTATCCACCAACATGGGTAGCAGAGCTTGGTCTACAGCTGCCCCCTTGCAGTGGAACAAACTACTGGCTAAACTCCATTCCATTGACACACACTCCAGTTTCAAGTCCCACCTTAAAGTCTGGTTCCTGGAAAACTCATCCTGCCGATGCTCCCAGGGGTCTCACACCAACCCACACTAGTCAATTCCCCAGCCCAGGGGTTACCCACCTACCCACACTAGTCATCTGTCTTGCCTACAACTGTTATATTGCATTTTTCACAGTAATATTTGACTTCCTGCCTGTACGTATTGTATATACATTTTTTTACTGAGTAGTCTGTGTATTACTTGCTCACTGGATGATGCAGTCTCACATTGTACACTGTGCCTATGATTTTTTGTTTGTACCAAGTCTTCTCATGTCTGATATTGAAACCTTGTTTTCACTGTTCTCAAATGGACCTATGCATCAAACCTATATAATGTGTCTACTATTGTTGCTCATATCAAATCTGTTTCATGTGTATTATTGTTAACTTGTACTCCACTGTCACCCTGCGCCATGTGTTATGGCCCGGGTCGAGCCTGAAAACGGTCCTTGGGATCAGTGCACTCACCCGGTTATCAAAGTCATAAATAAATAAATAAAATTCTAGTTAACCAACAGCTTACTTCCTCTTACCCCCCACTAGAATTGCCTTATGCCTGTCCCATGCATTCTTGAATTCTTCCACTGTTCTAGACTCCATGACCTCCTCAGGAAGGCTGTTCCATGCATCCACAACCCTATCTGTGAAAAAATACTTTCTAATTACCTCTGAGCCGTCCCCCCTCTATCTTCAAATTGGGCCCCCTTGTTCTTGCATATCTCTTCTTTTGAAAGATGCTTCCCTCTTGTACTTTGTTAATTCCCTTGAGATACTTGAAAGTTTCTATCATGTACCCCCTCTCCCACCTTTCCTCAAGGGTATACATATTAAGCTGCTTTAGTCTCTCCTCGTATGTCTTCTGGTGCAGACCCTGCAACATTTTAGTTGCCCTCCTCTGAACAGCCTCCACTCTGTTTATGTCTCTGCGGAGATGAGGTCTCCAGAATTGGACACAGTACTCCAGATGGGGTCTCACCAACTGTCTGTACAGAGGGATAACAACGTCCTGTTTTCTACTGTTGATGCCTCTCCCTATGCATCCCAGTATCCCCCCAGCCCTCCTTACTGCCTTCTCACATTGCTTGCCCATCATTAGGTCATCTGATATAATTACTCCTAGGTCTCTTTCGATTTTTGTTGTTGTTATTAACTCACCTCCCCCATTGTGTACTTTTCCCCTGGGTTTTTGTTTCCCAGATGCATTACCTTGCACTTGTTTGCATTGAATCTGAGCTGCCACACATTTGACCATTCCTCCAACCTTGCCAAGTCCCTTTTCCTCCTTTCCATCCCACCTTGTGTATCAGCCCTGTTGCAGATCTTCGTGTCATCTGCAAAGAGACATACCTTTCCTTCCAGGTGCTCTCCAATGTCAATTATAAATACATTAAAGAGGACCGATCCCAGTACCGAACCCTGCGGTACCCCACTAGTTACCCTCCTTTCTTCACTGTGGACTCTGTTTACTATTACCCATTGTGTCCTGTTGTCCAGTCAGTTTTTTATCCAGGCTACCACCTTGGGACCCACTCCAAGGCTGGCTAACTTGTATATTAATCTTTTGTGCAGGACTGTGTCAAATGCCTTGCTAAAATCTAGGTAGGCCATATCCACAGCCCCTCCCTGGTCTACTACTTTGGTCACCTAGTCAAAGAAATCTATTAGGTTCGTCTGACATGACCTTCCTGCTGTGAAACCATGCTGCCTTGGGTCCTGTGCCCCACTGGCCTCTAGGTGCTCAACAATTCTTTCCTTCAGAAGTGATTCCATCATTTTCCCCTACCACTGAGGTCAATCTAACCAGTCTGTAGTTTCCTGCCTCTGCCCTGCTCCCACTTTTGTGAAGTGGAATCACATTTGCCCTTCTTCAGTCCTCAGGTACCACCCCATCCTCCCATGATTTGTTAAAGAGAGTAGTCAGTGGTATTACTAGTTTTACCCTTAGTTCTTTTAGAATTCTTGGGTGAATCCCATCAGGCCCCATTGCTTTGTCCACCCTCAGTTTCAAGAGTTCTTTCAAAATGCTTTCTTCTGTGAATGGACTGATATCGACCCCCCTATTCAGAGTTTCTCTCTTGTTTGGTTTAGGTACCTCCTCCTCCTCTTCCGTTGTGAATACTGAGCAGAAATTTTCATTCAGTATCCCTGCTTTTTCACTTCACCCTCTGCCCACATTACCTCCCCTTTATTAAGTCTCTGTATCCCTCCCTTGGTCTTTCTTCACTCCCTAATGTACCTATAAAAGGTTTTAGCCCCCTTCTTAACAGAGTTGGCTATCTTTTCCTCAGTTTGTGCCTTTGCTATTCTGACTGCCTTTCCTGCCTCCTTCTGCTTTAACTGATAAAGTTCTCTGTCCTGCTCTTTCTGTGTTTCCTTATATTTCCTGAATGCTATCCTTTTCTTCTTAACCTTCCCTTCTACCTCTTTTGAGAACCATAGTGCTTTTTTTCCTTTGTTTTGTTTTGTTGATTTGCTTCACACAAAGGCTTGTTGCCTCTTCAATGGCTGTTTTGATTATTCCCCATTGTTTCTCCACCCCTCCTTCTTGCCCGTTTGCTAGTGCTTTTCTGAGGCACTCTCTCATTTTCCCAAAGTCAGCCTTTCTAAAGTCCAATACTCTTGTTTTTGAATGGCTTGATTGTATGGCTGTGTTTATCGTTAACCACACTGTTTGGTGGTCACTTTTTCCCAGATGGCTGCCCACTTTTAACTCTAAGATCCTTTCTCCTTCCCCATTTGAGAGTACCAGGTCTAAGATTGCTCCCTCCT
The DNA here is from genome assembly GCA_016271365.2 of Neoceratodus forsteri. NCBI lineage: Eukaryota > Metazoa > Chordata > Ceratodontiformes > Ceratodontidae > Neoceratodus > Neoceratodus forsteri. Next base: position 337,879,822 of record CM028132.1, read on the forward strand.
GAGTGGGTTCCAACACTAGCTGTCTGAGGCATGCCCCCTGTAGGGCATCAAGAATGACCCTGCTCTTGGATGTGCCTGCAGCAAAGGTACTCCAGTTGACATCTGGCATATTCAGGTCCCCCATCTACAATATCTCCCCTTTTTCTGCCTTTTTAAGGATGCCTTCTATCATTTCCTTGTCCATTTCCTCCCCCTGAGATGGGGTCTGTACATAACCACCATGCGGATTGTGGTGCCATTCCCTGTCTCCAGGGTGACCCATAGTGACCCATCAACTTCCTGTTTACTCTTTAGTGCTGTTGCTTTAATCCCTTCCCTTATATAGAAAACTGTTCCTCCTCCTCTTTTGCCTACCCTGTCCCTCCTCTAGACTATGTATCCTGGTATGTTGACATCTCAGTCATGATTCTCTGTGTACCATGTTTCAGTGACTGCCACAATATCCAGGCATCCCTCTTCCATCAAGGCCACTAGTTCAGGGAGCATGTTACACAGTCTGCAGGCATTGGTACTCATCACCTTCCATTTTTTTTATGGCCTTACCCCATTTAGGCCCACCCCTGTCCTTACTGCCTTTTTCTGCATTTACCCCTGTCCTGCTCCCTACTGACTTCTGTACCTTGGTGTTTACCTCTCTAACTACTGTATTTTATGGGGGAAGGCTGGGATTTCCCTGCTCCTTTTCAGTGCCTCCCCCCTCGGCTAGTTTAAATGCTTGCCAATGAAGCATTTAAACCTATCACCTAGTATCCTGGTTCTCCCCCTGGACAGATGCAAACCATCAAGCCAGTATAGACCTGTATCCCTCCAGGTGGTTCCCCAGTCCCCAATGAAGCCAAAACCCTGAGATCCTCACCAGTTTTTCAACCATTCATTGAATCCCATGGTGCCGAATACCCTAGCATCATCCTTGCCATAGACTGGCAGCACCTCCGAGAAGGTTACCGCACATGCTACTTGTCTAAGGCCCCTCCCCAACTCTACAAACTCCTCTTGCACCGCTCTTATTCCATTCAAAGCTGGGTAATTTGTCCCTAGTTGGATAATGAAATCCAGCTCCCTCCCTCATGCAGCTGTTTCTGCGATCCTGAGGATTTGCTTCCTGTCCCTCCGAGCCATGGCGCCAGGCAGGCACCTTACCTCCCTATCCCCTTCCTCCCCCACTTCTACCCCCTAATGATCGAGTCCCCCACCAGGAGTTGTTTCCTTCCCCTGTGGGGTCTCATGCCACCCTCCTGTGGGTCTCCTTTGTGGAGGTTCCCAGCATCCTTCTTGGTCTCCACTGCAGGTGCCTCCATAGAGGAACCACTCTTTGCCAGAACAGCATATGAATTGTGGAGAGGTACAACTGGAGGGATACACCTCTGTTCCACCACCCTCTCCCTTCCTGAGCCCACCTTAGTGGAAACGCTCCTCTTTCTTGGCAACCTCTGAGGTAGCGGTGGTGGCCCTGGTGGTCCCTAGGTGGGGGAAGAGGTTTCACAAATCCTAGCCAGGTCAGCCTGGGGACGAGCAGCCTCCTCCCTCAGACCAGAGAGGTGTCTGCAAACAGAGCAGCATTGCAGCCTCCAAAATGTCTCCCGGAACACTGCTGCTCCACAGCCATTGCACTGCACCACTCTCATCTTGACTTATTTTGTGTACCCTCTCCTGTTGCTTTGTATGCTTACTGTCTCCTTCCTCTATGTATTTTTACACTTACTTTCCTACTGCCTATGTGCCCCTACAACTCTTGCCCTTCCTGTTCTGGGACAGGAACTTCCTGTAGTCTTCAGTAGTCTCCTTCTTCTGTGCTTGGATTCAGACCTCCAGCAGCCAGGGGGAGAGAAAGAGTTATTGTTTTAGGTTCCATCAAGGTTGATGAAACTAATGTGTCTCAGTGATCCTTCCCTTCCTACTGTCAAACAGGAAGTTCCTGTTGTCAGTCAAATCCAGTGGCTATAAAAGTAGAACTGGCTTAGGTTGGGAAGGAGGGCAATTAGTAAAAAGCTGTAGTTCTAGACTGCTGTTTCTTGCTCTGAAAGCAAAGTTCTCCTCTGTCAAAAACATCAGGAAGTTGTAATTGGAGACACCTGCTTTTGTACTCCTAAGCTCCTAAGCCACACCCCAATTAGATTCAGCCTCTGCTCCTGACTTAGTAAATTAAGCTGATACAGCCCCCTTCCTCAGAGAAATGTACAGTGACTTTCTTCTTTTTTTCACTTAAATGAGACTCCCTTCTTCTAATAAAGTATCTGTTTGCTTAATCCCAACAGGCACTGCCTCCTGCTCAGATAGAAGTGATTTATCAGTAAAAAAAAAAGCTGCAGTTCTAGACTGCTGTTTCTTGTTCTGAAAGCAAAGTTTTCCTCTGTCAAAAACAGCAGTCAAAGATTGACTTAATGAAGTTCTTGATATTATTGGGTGACTAGCGTTACAGCCTCTTAGATTTGAGGCACTATAGCTCAATTCTACATACATCTGGTAGAGTCAAGAATAGGAGGTTAGGTATTAGTATTTTTATGTTTGCTTGTACGCATGTGCAAGAAACATAGTGCCACCATACGAGTCTTCGTAGGTGTTCCTCCCCCACTTCCAATGCCCTGCTTCCTTTTGCAGGCATGGCTGCAACGCACCAATGAATCTCCGAGCTGTCTATGACAACTGTTCAGATGTAGTGGCATACAGTTCTGAGGGAAACACCACCACAATCCGTGGTGGTAACATGTAGTTAATTGCTTACACATCGTCAGCACTGCATCTGAACTGTCATAGACAGTTTGTCGTCCTCAACACTCACGCCATGCTGGTGAGCTCACCCAGTGTGCTCATGCGCCCTCCACCCCCTCACACTGTACGACAGATGGGGTGCCCAATTTCTGTCGGCTCCACTGCCCCTCCAAACAGACTTCTAGGTGCCACGCTGGGAGCTCGTCCATGCATGGCAAAAGTCCTTATGGCCGACGGGGGAGCCTAATCCCTCATCGGATCCACTGTAACCCCCCCAAAAAAAAGACATAGACTTCTAGGTGCCACACTGGAAGCCCACCCTAGCGTGAAAATAACTTTCCAGCTGCCATGCTGGGAGCCCACCCCAGCGTGGCAAAGGTCCTGCATCATCTTCCTAAATAAGAAAAAAAAAACTAGAAAACAAAAATGGCCTCTCGTCACCTGCTTTGCTCTCTACCCCAACCCACGCCCACCCTCTGTGCACCCACCTCCCCTCTGATCACATACTTACCTCCGGAGCCCAGCGTGATGATCTTCGGTGGACCAGAATCATGTCTGCACTCTTCAAAACCGACCGCGAACTGAAGAAATGCTGGTAAGCTGTATAATAGCATAAATATATTTTTTTTTTCAATTTTGGTGCATATCTTGGCCAGTTTGGGGAATTTTTTCACCAAATTTTCAACATGGGGTTCTTGGGGCCCTACCTCATGAACTCAGTCAATTTGTTATTCAGCCCTGAAAGGTGATTCTGCAATCTCTGCACAGAATCACCTTTTGGGACCAAGTAACAAAACAACAATATCACAGTTCATTAGGCAGGCCACTCTAAACCCTATGTTGAAAATTTGGTGAAAAATCTCAAATGATTATTGTTTTATGAGTGTGCGCGGTGTGTTAGTCTTACCACACTGTGAATCTCTCGCAGAAATTTTTTAATATTTTCACTCCAGATTTCACATTGCCATTTTACCAGACCTCCTTATGAGCAGTACAGCTATAATTTTTCACATCTTGCCCAAAATGTGTTTTCATGCATGTAGCACACAATGGCTCAGTCGCTGTGCGAAATCAATGTTCGGGAAAGATTAAGAAAATCACAGTGACACTGTTCATGAGCAGAATTCTTAAAATGGCTATGTTGAAAATTAGGTGACAAAAGTCCATAAAATGACTGTTATGAGCTTGCATTGCGCAGTTTCCACGCACTCTTGTAATTCATGAATTTGTAATATTTTTAGTCCAGATTTTCAACCCTGGCATTTTTCCACACATCCTTATGAACAGTACAGCTGTAATTTTTCACACCCTGGCTAAAATGAGTTTTCGCACTTCCAGTGCAGAAATGCGTGGTCTCTGTGGGAAGATCAGTGCTCGGGACAGATTACGAAAATCACAGTGACACTGTTCATGAGCCAAGGTCCCAAAATGCCCGTGTTGACAATCTGCTGTAAAAAATCCCCAAACTAATTACATTATGGGTGTGCATTGCGCAGTTTCTATGCACGCTTGTGACTTCACCAGTTTTTTTATATTTTCACTCCAGATTTTCATCATTGCCATTTTTTACACCACCCCATGAACAGTACAGGGAGGCAACATAGTGCAGTGGTTTAAGGCTCTGAGCTGAAAATCTGGTCACATCCAGCAGACCAAACCTGGGTTTGAATCCCACAGCTTCCACTTCCATACTGAGTGACCCTGAGCAAGTCACTTAACTTCCCTGTGCTCCCAGGTTGCACCTGTAAAAAAGCTTTCAGCTTAGTGTGTCTCACCTGGTTAACTAAATAAAAAATATAAAAGCACAGCTGTCATTTTTCACATTGTGTTGGAAATGTGTTTTTGCACCTGTGGTGCCAAATGGCATAGTCGCTGTGCAAAATCAGCTTTCAGCTAACGAACTGACCTTGCAACTGTTCATGAGGTGGGGTCACAAAAAAACCATGTTGAAAATTTGGAGTGAAAATACCAATGAATGCCTGGGGTGTTAGGGTTTCCGACCATGACGCCCCACCCTGTAGAGACTGACAGGCATCAGGGGTGTAACTTGGGATTGTCGCCTATAATGCTCATGCCATTCCACCCCCACCCACACCCTGCAACCAGTGACAGGCATTGAGGTGTGCATTGGACTCTTTGGCCCCAAAGTTCACCATATTTTCTTATGGAATGGGGTGAGCATAAGGCCCAAAGACCCCAAGGCACACCTTGACACTTGTCGGTGTCTGCAGGGTAGGGTGTGGTGAAATGGCTTGGCCGTTATGCCTGATGATCCAAAGGCACACCCCAATGCCTACCAGTCTCTGCAGGGTGGTGGTGGGGTTGGCTTCAGTTCAATACTTCACTGATATTCCTATTATGCATCTCTCTAACTCTTACACTACCAATGCCAATGCCAATGCCAGCAAGCAAATGTTTGGCATTTATTTATTTATTTTATTGAAATTTCAGAATTACAATCCTTTGAGTTGAAGTCTCCTTTGCAAAGGCTCCATGTCAGTACAAACAGAACAAAAATTAAAGACAAATTGTGCATAGCGTACTAGGCAAACAGTACATTAAGATGAATATTACGTGGTTACTCCATACAGAATATTTTACTTTGCTAGGTTAGTTTCTTCTAGGTTTCTCTAGGGCTGCTTAAGGACCCTGAGTCGTTGCGGTGAAGTGGGATTGGTTACCAAATTCAAAGGCCAGCACCTGTCTGAGAGAATGTGTTTTAGGTACCGATGGCTATGTTGGCCATGTGTGGAGTTAAGGGAGACATTTTGTTACTATCTCCTACTGAGTAAGGGAGGACCGGTTGTAGCAGTCACAAGTCTCTGAGTCAAGGAGAAGTCTCTTGATGCCTTTTTTTAAATAGGCTAAGGCTGGGGGCATGGGAGACGGAGGAAGAAAGTTGATTTAGCCAGAGTGGAGTTCAATATCTGAAAACCCTTTGCCCCAGTTTGGTCCTACAGTGGGGGACCAGGAGTGTGGTGTTAGCCAGATGTTTAGGGGTGCTCCTGTGAGGAGTTGGTTGGATGAGGGGGAGAAGGCCCATGGGTGCAAGCTGCATCAGGATCTTTTTTGCTTGGAGGCAGGTGTGGTACCTTAGTCTCCCTTCAAAGGTTAGCCAGTCAGCTTGTTTATAGAGCTCACATGTATGGGTTAATCTATCACTGCTTGTGACCAATCGGCAGGCTTTGCTGAGAGCTAGTTTGATGTTGTTTAGGGCTGAGTTATCAGCCGTGCCATAAATTGTAATCCCATAATTGACCACCGATAGGACTAAGCAGGTTACAGCCAGTCTAAGTGCCTGTGGGGGGAGGTAGTGTTTGTGTCTATATAGAATCCCAAGCCGAGTGTTTGCAGAGGTGGAGAGGTGTTTAATATGTTGGTGGTAGGTGAGGGATATATCCAGAGTGATGCCCAGATACTTAAAGTTAGTGACCTGTTCAATTTGGATGCCCTGTGTATTTGAGATAGATAGCAGGGCATTACTGTTGGGGTTTTGGTGGTGAGCAAAGATCATAGATTTAGTCTTGTTGTAATTAAGTAGTAATCTATGATCGGTGAACCAGGATTCTAGTTCACTGAAGCAGCCTTTCAGGGTATTTTGAAGAGAGTTTGGATTGGAGTGTTTCCAGTATACTATGGCATTGACAAATGCTTGTTGATATAGCATCTTTCTGAAACTCCAAGCACTCACTAAACTCACTTCACCCCCTCCTGCCTCTGCCTATAACCTCTCCTGGTCTAGTCCATTTATTACTCTACCTCTGAACTGTAAACACATTTAATTTTGTACCTCAAGATTCCAGTTCGGATCCCATTTTGCACAATTTTGAGCAGCTGGGGTGGTAGATCCAGATGTTTTTTGCCGCAGTTCGTTTGCAATTTTTCACTTTTGTAGCTTGAACCAATAAAAGTATTTTCACACATTTTACTTGAGCCTTACTGTGTGCCAGTTGGCTTTGTATGTTGTTTAGGAGCTGGCTAGACCCATTGTTTGGCAGCACCAGCAATCCTCAGATGCACACACTCTGTTTATATTATACTTAGCACACTGAATAACTGCATCTCCTGTTAATGAAGTGCTGTTTGTTTTGCAGTATAATGGTTGCATTGTGAATTAGCACTGTGATGAAAACCATGAGTCCTTTCTTATTCGCTGATGCAGCTGGTGAATTACTAGTTAGGTTATACTCAGTATATGCAGCAGGGGGCACTGTGGTAGCAAGCTATAACATTTCAAGATTTGATATTTAATGAGTATACCACTGGTGTTTAATATGCTGCAGGATGGATACACAAATGGCATATACTGTGTATTATAACTTTAGTATTTTACTTCAGCCATATCCTCTATCTGTTGAGTCAGTTTTGGAAATTTAGCCAAAGAAGCTAAATTATTTTGTTATTTAAGAAGCCTGTAAGTATATGTAGCAGACTGTGTGGAGCTTTTTCAATTATTGACTTACTAAAGTCTTTAATATTACTGGGTGACTAATGATAGAGATTATTACATTTGAGGTACTGCTGTTCAATTGTTGATACATTTAGTGGGGTTAAGAATGGTGGGTTAGGTATTATTATTGTTAGCATAGTGCCTTTCTAAAACACCAAGCACTCACTAAACTCACCAAGCTCACTTTGTCTCCTCTTGCTCTTAGCCTCTCCTGTTCTAGTACTTTCATCACACTGACTGTGAGCCTTAAACAAAGTTTGTATCTCGATATTCCCCAACAAAATAGTACATCTTAACACTGTCAAGGCTGTTCTTGTGGGCATTATTCACATAGATAGATAGAAGGTGACAGCGGAAATTGATTTGCAGTCCATCTAGTCAGCCCTTTAACATTGGTATTACAGTATTTATGTATTGTCCCATAATACTAGCATTTCACTCCTTCCACTGCCCCTTCATCCTCACCAGTCTCCTATCTCTCAAGTCTGTCCCACCCAATCCTGAACCCATTTATTGTTTCTACCTCCATTAAGTAGCTTGTTTCACTGCTCCACCACTCAAGAAAAACTTCCTGACGTCCCTCCTAAACCTGTCTGCCTCCAGTTTCTAGACATGCCCTTTTATAACAGTGATCTTATTCTTAGGGCCCTTTTATACGGTGCTTACCTGGAGCATTGCCATCTAAATTGGCTTCCTCTGGCCAGTTGCACCACTGCCCTGTTTTGATTACATGATATGGCTGTGCAGCATTCCCGATGGCTTTCCTGTGTTTTGGGGGCATTTCTGGTGGAGGGGTTAGTGAATGGGAGTGGCACTCATGCAGATGAAGCAGCATTTTTACACACTTGACAAAATGCCTGCACTGCACCACTGGTCCACATTCCCAACAAACAATAGAATGCTCTGTGCTGTGATGGAGCACAATGGAGTGTCTTTGAACACTCTGACAGCTCCTTACACTGCCAGATCTGCAGCAATGCATTTAATCTGCACCACTGGCACTGGTGCAGATCCAGTAGTGTAAAAGCCCCTTTAGTGAACAAGTCTTCATTATCCATCTTATTTATACTTCTTAGAAACGTGTACATCTCTTTCATATCATCCCTCTCCCTCCTGGCCTCCAACAAGTACCTATTGAGGTCTGCAAGCTTTTTCTCATATATCTGGCCATGTAGTCTTTTATCATTCTCATGGTCCTCCTTGGCACTACCTGTAGCCTTTCCCTGTCTTTTTCAGGTGGGTTCCAGAACTGGGCACAGTATTCAAAATGAGGACTCACCAGGGTTTTATAAAGGGAAAGATCACCGCCTGTCTTCTACTGGTGAAACCTCTATCTATACATCCCAACACCATGTTCACTTTGCTGTATGCCGTACTGGATTGCCCAGAAACTTTGAAGCTGTTTATAATAATAAACCCTAGATCTTTCACCCTTTGTCACTGCTAACTTCACCCACCCCACCCCCAGTATTCATTGTGTAGGTTTTTGTCTGCCAATATGCATAACTTTGCATTTCTGTGCATTGAAATGCAACTGCCAAAGCTTGGAAAATTTTTCAGACTTTTCCAGAACTTGGCACAGCTCGCTGACCCCCTCCTTGTTATCTACTTTGCTGCATAGTTTTGTGTTGCATGCAAAGAGACACAGCTGTCCTACGTTGCTTATAAACACACTGAACAGGACAGGCTCCAGGACTGACTCCTGCTGCACCCCACTTCTGACTCCTCTTGTCACTGATTCTCTCTCATTTATCACTGCCCTATGCCCCCGACAGTCAGTTACCTACCCACCTGACCTAGTCAGCCCATCCCCTATTCCTAAATCATCCATCTTTCTTAATAGACTTCTGCATGGTACAGTGCCAAAGGCCTTGCTGAAGCTGAGGTACAGCACATCTACAGCTGACACTAACAGAAATATAGAATTTGTCAGCAGATAAGGACCACTTGGCTCACCCTTTCTGCACATTTTTCCCTGCCTATACTGTCACTGCAGACCCTACCTGATCTTCAGCTGCATCCACCTCTTGCTTCCCTCCAAGATTCCCTTGTGCTTATCCCATGCATGCCTCAAGGTCACCATTGTTTTGGCCCCCACCACCTCTTCTGGTAGACTGTTCCAGGCATACAGCACTCTTTCAGTGAAGAAGTACTTTCCCACATTTCTCTTCAGTTTACCCCCTTCCAACATAATTCCATATCCTCTTGTTCTCCTGCATCTTTTCCTCTGAAAAATACTCCTCTCCTGTACCTTATTTACCCCATGAGGTATTTATAGGTCTCTATCATATCCCCCTTCTCCTTTCTCTGTTCCAGAGTGTACATGCTCAGGTTCTTCAGTCATTCCTCATATGGCATCTGATGCAGAGCCCACACCATTTTAGTTGCCTTCCTCTGGACTGCCTCCACTCTGTCTATGTCCTTCCTGAGATGTGGTCATCAGAACTGAAAAAAGTACTCCAGGTGGGGTCTCACCAGAGTTCTATACAGTGGCAATACCACCTCACCCTTTTTCTGGTGATACCCCTCGCTATGCACCCCAACATCCCACTTGCCCTACTCACGGTCTTATTGCACGGCCTTACTACCTTGAGGTAATCAGATATGATTACTCTCCGATCCCTTTCTTCTTTGGTGACTGTCAATACCTCTTCTTCCATTTTATTTTCTGCCTCTGGGTTTCTATGGCCTAAATGCATGATTTTGCACTTTTTGCATTGAAACCCAGCCGCCATGCCCTTCACTTCTTGAGTTTTGTCAGGTCTCTACACATCCTTTTCCACCCTTCTGAAGTGTCCACCCTATTGCAGATTTTGGTGTCATCTGCAAAGAGGCAGATCTTCCCTTTCAGCTCATCTGCAGTGTGACTTATAAAGACATTAAAGAGAACTGGTCCCCATACTTAGCCCTGAAGCCTCCCACTGGTCACCCTCCCTTCCCCAGAGTGAACTCTTTTAACCCCCCCCCGTCTATCCCTTAACCATTCTGTTACCTGGTTTACCACCTTTGGACCCAACCTTAGGCTATCCAGTTTCTTTATGAGCCTCCTGTGCAGAATGGTGTTGAAAGCCTTACTGAAATCTAAGTAGGCCACCTCCACTTCCCCACCCTGATTTTTCCCCTGGTCACCCAGTCAAATATAAGCTGACTGGCCTACAGTTGCCAACCTCCACCCTTCTACTGCTTTTGTGAAGCGGGACTACAGAGAAACCCGCCAGCATGAAGTGCAGTGTCGCAGGTTTCCTGCATGACAAAAGGGATTATCTCCCATTGAAATTGCATTGTTTGCTGCAGGAACTCTACTGCAGAATTCTGAAGACTTGGGCTTCATCCGGTGGGCTTCACTGTACATCTGCCATCCTCCTGTCCTCTGGAACCACTCCTGTTTCTAGTGAGTTGTTAAAATGGACTGTCAGAGGTGTAGCCAGTATCTCACTGAGCTCCCTCAGTACCTTGAGTGTACTCCGTATGGCCCCATAGCTTTTTCCACTTTCAGATTTGTGAGTCCCTTCAGGACTCTCTCATCTCCAAAGGGACTTTGTCTTCCATCATCCCTTTGGATCAACCTCCAACTCCTCCAAGTTGTGCACCAGTCCCAGGGGAACTGAAATCCATCCTCCCTTTACCAACCCTTTAGCCATGTATTTAACTGGAACATGTACAACTGTCTCCTTTGGTTCAGGCATGGCTGTGATAGTACCTCTGAGAAGACTACCAATTCTGCTCTCTACTTTGCTACTTTTTCTTGAGCACAGAAGACTGCTTTCACCTCTTCCATGCTCTGCTTGCTCATGCTCACATGCACAATCACATCTCTCCTTTCCATCCCCTCTCCTATGAGCTCCACCATCCTGTCACTCTGGTGTAATATCTCACCTTGAAGAGCTTCAGGAATAACAATGCAGGTTCCATAAGTTAGTAGACCTGTTGTAATATTTTACTGTAGCATGCAGGCAACATCTTGGCCTCAGCCTTTACACTGCCTATGTGATGTGGCTATGCCTTCATTGTATACTGCAGTAGTGTTGCTAGCTATGTATTCTCTGCTGCAGAATCCTAGATCTTTAGTTTCTGGTCTGATGCAGACCACTCCTTTACCATTAATTCCACATACTGTACACCTGTACATCATCCACTTAGTCAATAGCTTGTTGAGCTGTTAGCAGATGTCTTATAATGTGTCCACTATGAAAGCAATAATCCATGACAGGGTGTGCAATTATTGAGGATTAATCAACACCCCAGGAGCATTGTGAGGCACTAGGCTGCAGGCCGAGTGTCCTCACAGCACCTGGGGTGTTGATTAATCCCCAATAACTGCACACCCTGGAGTGGGTTATTGTGCTTATAACATGGGGTCACTACAAAGTTCCAAAAATAAAGGGAAGTCACAGAAAATGAAGAAAATGTAGAGATTTCTTTATGTATCCTAAAGCCATAGAAAGTAGTCCCATTGTTCAAAACAACTTGATATGCCATAAGTAAGCAGGACAGAGAAAATAATGTGTGCTTTCATATTTCACAAGGTCCGTGTGTGCAAGGAGCACAAGGATGCTTCACAGTTACAAGGAAAAGGTGATGAGAACTCAGCAGTACACCACAAATTTAATGCATGGTGCGGGACAAAAAAATTATCATGAGGATTTATGTAGTGCCTTGGACCTGGGTAGACCAGTGGATGTCCTCTTTCTTGACTTCAGCAAGGTATTTGACTCTGTTCCTCATGGGGGCCTGTTGGATAATCTGGGAGAAATGGGGATGGGGAACAAGATGATCAGATGGATAGGAAATTGGCTCCAGAACCGGACCCAGAGGGTTGTGCTTGGTGGGATAGTCTCATCCCCAAGGAGGGTCATTAGTGGAGTCCCTCAGGGATTGCTCATTGGGCCCTTCCTATTCAACACCCATGTCTCTGACATAATGAAGGGTATCAGGAGTGAGATGAGTCTCTTTGTGGATGACTCAAAACTGGGGGCGGTGGTGGATGGGGGTGGGGAGGGTGGCCCTACAGGGGGACCTGGAGGCTCCGGAAAGGTGGTGTAGAAAGCGGAAGATGAGGTTCAATGCAGGGAAATGCAAGGTACTGCACCTGGGAGCCAGAAATCTGGGCTAAGTGTACACCCTGGGGGGGATGCTACAAGTCTCGATGGCTGAGAGGGACCTGGGGGTGGTGGTGGATGTCAAGATGAACAACTCGGAGACTTGTAGGAGGGCAGCAGCAAAGGCCAACAGGATGCTTGGATGCATCGCTAAGGGGATCACCTCCAGAAGGAGGGAAGTGATACTCCCACTGTGTAACTGCTTGGTGAGGCCGCACCTTGAGTACTGCGTGCAGTTTCGGAGGACACATTTAAAGAGGAACATTGAACTCCTGGAGAGGGTCCAGAAGAGGGCAACCAAAATGATTTGGGGCTTGTGGGATAGAACCTATGGGGAGAGGCTCGAAGTACTAAATATGTACACATTGAAAGAGAGAAGGGACCGGGGGAACATGATAGAGGTCTTCAGGTACATGAAGGGGGTAAATAGGGGAGGAGCAGTCAGGGTGCTCCGAAGGAAGGAGGGGGGCAACTAGAGGGCATGGGTGGAAGCTGGAGGGGGAAGATTCAGGGGAGAAAGGAGGAGGTGCTATTCACTGAGAGAGTGGTGGAGCCATGGAATGTGCTGCCAAGGGGGCTGGTGGAGGCAGAAATGGTGGAGGGGTTCAAGAGTGGGTGGGACAGGTACAGGGGAAGGGTTCTTGAAGCAAAAACCAGTGCAGTGAGAATATCAGGGACTGGGAAGGGAGAAGCCAGAGAGGGAGAGGGGGGCAGCAAGGTCAGCTCCCAGGGTGGGGGCTGACCAAACTAGCAGACATGAAAGACCATTAGGCCTATTCTGATGGCATTTTAGCATGTTAGTATATTAGAATTTATTGTGTGGTGCTCTGAAGTGTGCTACCTACAGCAGGAGGGCTTGCATGCCTGTATTTCCACCTGGTTTCTCGGCCCGGTTTCTCTGTGCAGTCTGTGTGGTATGCACAACTGTAGAGGGAGGGCTTGTGTGACTGAGACGCAGAGTACCGCTGATACTTGCTCTGTCTCCCACACACACACATGCTGTTCCTGCTTGTTTTCTCTCTCGTGTCCTGGTCACGCACAATGCACAGTGGAGCACTTATAGGCTGCAGCACTTGCAGACAGGAGGTGGGGAAGCAGTCGCTGGTGGAGTGAGGAGCACTGCAACTGATCTGATAAACACCACTTTTTAGTTTGCAAAGAAGGCTTCTCTCTTTTCCCCGCTCCCGATCTGCTTCACACTGTCTGTATTAGGGCTGGTGCTCTCGCCATGGGATGAGACGAGGATGAATAGAAAGACTGGCAGCACTCGTGGGGAGGACAGGAAAGGGAGTGGGCTTGGGAACAGTGTGTGCCTCTCAAAGTTGCCAGTCTCTCTCTCCCTCTCTCCGACAGCCACTCTCCCTTTTGTCGCACACTGCTGGGATGGTCTCTCTCTCTCTCTCTCTCTCTTTACAGGTGATTTGCCATCTGTGTGACTCTGGGACAAAAAGAGAGAGAGAGAAACACACACACACACAGAATGTCAGGGTTCACACATACAGGCACTATTGGAATGCTGGGGACAATGTGCGGTGGAACAGCCTCTGACATACCTTCATCGTTACCAGCTCTCATACGGCAACATGACCAGAGAGAGAGAGGGAGGTCGCCCGGTAAGCCAAGATCTGCGGGGTTGGTGGGTGGACAGGAGCAATGTAGCCCTGCTGGGAGTGTGCAGTTACATAAACTGAAATTCACTTAACTAATATAACATGGGTTGCAGACATTTACTAAAAACTTGTGATCCCACTCTTACTCAAGTAATGGCTGCGGTTCACTTTTGGGCTCTGGGGTATATAACGAAAGTCATTCTGCCCACTGATATTGCTGGTTGTCCCTTTACACCAACTGTGCGTATATTGGGGATTAATCAGCAGCCACGCACAGAGAGTCAACCAATGGGATTCCACATTTTTAATAAATTTCAGTAACCCATATTATAACAAAAGATGTTTTACAGGTGAATATTCTGCTGTAGGTTTAATTCTGCTTAACCATAATAGCAGGTGTTTGCATTTCAAAGACACCTGGTTTCAATAAAGGAATAATGCCTGACAGGGTGGGTGTTATGCTGGGATAACATCTCACCTCGGGTGGGTGGGCCCGAGGCCACTGGCCGAGGGCGTCCAACACCCAAGAAGGGATGTTATCCCAGCATAACACCCACCCTGGAGGGCATTATTCATATTATAAAATGGCTTATTGTTTTATAGTTAAAAAAGTAATTTTAAAGAATGTTTTTGTTAGTGTGTACAAATATTTTTGTTTCTTAAGAGAAAAATAAATAGCTCAGCGTCATGCTCCATATCCTACAAACAATCAGCAGGGATGTTATGCCAGGATAACATCCCTACTGTGACAGCCAGCTGACCAATCAGAAGCCAGGATTCATTCTTGCCATTGTATAATATTTAAGCAATATACCCTGACAGGGTGTGGGTATGCTGGTGGATTTACCACGGCTGGTGTGGTTTGGTCACGAGGCCGCAGGCCGAGTGACTTAACCGCACCAGCCGTGGTAAATCCACCAGTATACCCACATCCTGGAGGGGTATATTGCTATTATACAATGGTATAAATAATTAGTTTATATGTTTTGCATTTTATTTATATATTTTTCTTAATTATGTTGTGAAAATCATGTATATGTTCTTCCGCTGAGAAAAAATAGTTCCTTGCTAGTATTAAATATATAGACAAATACAATGCTGTATCTTGAAAAGGTTTTATTTGTGTAAATAATTGTTTTTTATGAACATTTAATAAATCCAAGGTTTCATTTGTGAATTTTTTTGTAAAGAGCATTCAATGTTTTATTTGTGAAACAACATTTAGGAAACCAACAGTGATGAAGTAACATTTTATATCTTGTATGAACTTTTTACATTGCTAACAGTTTTCATTTTTGATTTCTAGGTTTTGAAGTCTTGCTACCCTTTGTAGTTTCTGAGTGTTGTGTCTTTAAGAAGTTAGGTTGCGAGTAGTTTCTGAGCATCTGCTCGATGTGCACAGCATGTCACATGGTCAGTGCGTTAGCTGTGCTGGTGAGACATGGAGAGCTTGTCGTGGAGAGTGCATCTTCCTAGTTTTCTGAGGTTGGATGATTGTTTGTTTATGTCTTCCATTGTTTTTCTTTGGTTACTTGTGTGATCTGGAATTGAAGGGGAAAAAAAAACTTTTAGTTAATTTGGAAAGGAAAAAAACTTTTAGTGAATTTGGATGCAGTACGGTTTTATGTGAAAGTCGTGGTGCTTACCGTTTTCAGTTCTGGTTTTGTGTTCTTCCAAAGTTGAAATTAATGTTTCCATAATTAACTAAGTGGGAGATTGTCGGTAACATTTTCATTCCTGTGACGTTCGGTTTATAGGCTTGGCTGCTTGCAGTTGTTGTTGCGTGTGTAGGAGATTCGAGATTGCTGGCCTGTTCAGGTTTTGGACACGGGTTAGTTGGCAGCAGATCTTTGGTTTTCTCTGTTGTTTGTTTGTCAAAGACTATTTCTTGTAATATGGTGAGCTGGGATGCTGATACTTGTTCAATTGACTGCTGATTTTCAAAGAGAGGGATTTTGGCATTTGCGATTTTTTTCTTTGTTGGAGGCTCTGGGTATGTCTCAGTTCGGTCATGTGGTGATTCAGTTAATGTGTAGTAGGCTGTGCTTGTGGAGGGTCTATTCTCAAGTTCTTTATAGAAGTACTGCTTTTTAATGCCTTGTTCAGTTGTTTGTTTTACTGTGGTGTCTTTCCTGTCAGTTTCCATATTTTTACTGGAGGTTACGGCAGCCCACGTTTCATGATGTTGCGGGTTCAGACGCCAGTAACTTTTAAGTGAGGTTTCACTCTTGTGGCCTGTGATGTCCATTATTTGTCTTGAATCTAGCACTGCATTTGTAAGCAAGGTGACAGTGGTGGCTCTTAAACAGTGGTTGGTGTAGATTTTTGGTAAGCCAGCTTGCTTGCATATGTTTGACAACATTTTTGCTAGGTAGTTTACACCTAGCGGTTCATTAGTATACCATTTTAGTGTGGTCTGTAATTGTGTCTCTTGCAGTTTTCTGGGGTGACAGAATAGTGCTGGTGGGTTTTCTGGGAGTTTTGATGTGTACTTTAAGAAGCTGTCAAGTGGACATAAGGGATCTCCTGGGCTCTCAAACATGACTCCTCTTTGTAATTGTCTTTTTGGGTCTTGGAAGTCTGTGATTTTTTGTGTCTTCACTATAGGATTTTATGAGAAATTGAAGACCATTTGGGGCAGTTTCTATGTTAAATGAATCTATTTTGAAAGCACGGACACCCTCATTGCATCTTCTTGCTAAGTATAATTGAATGTCAAACCAAACTTTGTGTAAAAGACCTTTAGGTGTCAGTGGCGAAAGGGCTTGTGAGTGTCTTAAGTGTGATATTTCTTCTTCAGTTAGTGGCTCATGGTGTTTTGCTTGGTCTTTTCCTGCTTTTCTATATGCCTTTATGACTCCTTTGAAAACATTGTTTGCATAATTGAAAGTGGAGTCTACCATTATGTTCACTGCTCTGCTATCTGGGGGGTCGTTGATGTGTCTATTGATGCCAGCTCATAAAGCTACATAACTGGTTAGGGAATATTGTTCTCCTAATGAATTTCTTACTGTGCTGTAGAACTGGCATAGGACCTCATTTAGTTGGTCTAAAGGGATCATTTTTAAATCTATTTCTTTGTTTTTTTCTTTTAGCCAGTCAAAAAATACATTAATTGCCCATTTAGTTTGCTTTATTGTACTTGCTTCATTACGTGACAGTTCAAGTTGTTGCAGTGTTGCTTCCGATGCTTGCTTGTAGCGTTTACATTTTTTCTTCACAGGACACCTTCCGTCCACATGGGGAATACCGGTATTGCAGTGGATGGAGACCGAGGGCTGCTGCTGCATGGCGGGTAGCTAGTGGTGTTGGGTCGGTAGTTTCTGAGGCCAAGTCGAGAGATGTTGGGAGAGCTTTCTGTAAGATTTCATTGCATGGTTCTTGTGTAACAGGTGAGTTTCTGGGTCGGATGGCTCGTTTTCCTGACTGAAAATGTTTTCAAGGTCGTCAGAATCAAGTAAATGGAATGAGATATTCATTTTGTTGTGCTTACTTTTTGACTTGCGATGGTAAATGGCGATTACAAATGGCGGCGGTTACTTCAAAGTTTAACGATGGCAGTGATATTTTTGGCATGGCACGAGTGCTTGTTGGCAGGCACCTTTTTCAGTGGGTATATTGGAGGATTTATAACTGCTTGAAGGTGCCAGCCAACCAATCAGAATAGAGGGATTAGTGTAGTTTCTGAAGTCCATTGTGTAATTGCTATTAATCAAAAGAACCAAAGGTTCATGGTCTGTAACAAGATGAAAAAATTCTATTCCACACAGGAAATGTGAAAACATTTCACAAGCCCATGCAAAGACCAGGCACTATTTTTTTAATCTGTTCATATCTGCGTGCTGTAGCAGTCAAAGACCTGCAACAGATGGCAACTGTCATTAAAACAGAACCCTTTTGCTGCAGCAGTACATCAGCTAAACCTTAACTGTTGGTGTCTGCACACAAAAAACTGTTGACTTAGAAATATCAAAGAACACCATTGCTAGTGCACTGGAAACTAGTTTCTTGACTTATACAAAGACCTTTCTCTGGTCTGGGCTCCACAGACAAGCTACTTTTAAGCTCAGTGGGTCATTCAGTGGTTTGGCAGGAATTGATGTGCTCTGTAACTATATTCCCAGAAAGTTTATGATACGCAAGTTTCACCTCAATTATGTTATATTTCAAGGTGGGTGTATTTTCAGGATAGCCTTTACTTAAAACATAGAAACATAGAATTTGACAGCAGATGAGTGCGTGGCCCACCCAGTTTACCCATTTTCACTGCTTGCAGTATCACCACAGACCCTAATTAGTCTCTGGATCTTTCTCCATCCCCCTGCCTTTCCTGCGCTTATGCCTGTTCCATGTATTCTTTAACCCCACCACTGTCTTTACCACCTCCTGTGGAAGGCTGTTCCAGGAATCCACCACCCTTTCTGTGAAGAAGTATGTCGTCATGTCTCTCCAGAATCTATTCCCTCCAGCTTCATAGCATGTCCCCTTGTTCTTAAGCTCCCTTTTTTCTGACACATACTTTCCTCCTATATTGTATTTACCCCTGTGAGGCATTTAAAGGTCTCTATCATATCTCTCCTTTCCCTCCTCTCTTCCAGGTGTACATATTGAGGTGCTTTAGTCTCTTGTCATAGGGCTTTTTGGTGCAGACCCTGTACCATTTTAGTTGCCCTCCTCTGGACTGCCTTCACTCTGTCTGTGTCCTTCTGGAGATGTGGTCTCCAGAACTGAACACAGTACTCAAGCTGGGGATCTTATCAGTGACCTATACAGGGGCAACACCACCTTCCTCTTTCTGCTAGTGGTACCCCTCCACAAGCACCCCAGCATCCCACTAGCCCTCCTAACTGCCTTGTTGTACCACCTGGCCACCTTTAGGTCATCCACTATGATTACCCCTAGGACTCTCTCCTCCTTGGTGGTCATCAGTACCACTCCACCCATTTCATACTTTTCTCCCAGATTTCTTTGCCCTAAGTACATTATTTTGTAATTTGTTTTGCACGGAAACCCACCTGCCATACCCATGACCTCTCAAGTTTTCTGAGGTCTCTGCTCATCCCCTTGGAGTGTCCACCCTGTTGCAGATTTTGGTATCATCTGCAGAGAGGCAGAACTTCCCTTTCAGTTCCTCTGCAATGCCACTTATAAAGACATTGAAGAGAACTGGTCCCATCATTGATCCCTGTGGCACCCAGCTGGTTACCTCCCTTTCTCAGAGTGAACTCCATTTGCTACCACCCTCTGTCACCTATCACCAGTGTACTGCCTTTAAACCCACTCCTGAGCTGCCCAGTCTCCTATGTGGAATGGTGTCAAAGCCTTACTGAAATTTAGGTAGGCCAGATCCACTGCTCCACCCTTATCTAATTCCCTAGTCACCCAATTAAACAACTCTATTAGATTCTTTATCTGAGTCTGGATGTAGTCCCTCTTCATTATTCAGATGGCCCTGGAAGTTGAAGGTACTTTGGCGTATTTTACAATTTTCTTTGTTATATTTCAAACCTGAAGTATTAATAGTTTTGAAAACTTTCTTCAAGCCATATTCTTACCCTCTCAACCAAGACTAGACTTCCATCTAATCAATCAAGTTCTGATAAGATCCACCAAGGCTGCATAATGAAGTTAGTGAAGTTGTGTGGAATTGTTAAGGAGGGTTCTATGTGATAATGGTGAGCACTGAACAGCGACCCGCATTATCGCGACGTCAGGGCTGTGAAAACAATTTTGCCACCCTGACATCCTCAGCGCATGGAAGAATGGCTTTGCCCCCGCACCCCTCTACTTAAGGATTCTTAACTCCAGGGGGGGTGCATGTCGGGGGGGGGAAGCAAAATAAAACACAAGTTTTGGGACAGGCACAACAAAACCACAGTAGCGCCTGGACCCAGACCCGAACCTGGAACCCCATGCACCACAAGTGGAGGCCAAACCCCGACACCGTGGCACAGCTCAGCAGCCGACCGCAGCACCACCCCCCCACATCCCCTCTGCCCCCTCCCAGGTCATGCTTGCTGTGCTCGCTCCCCCACCGCGTGTGTACATATAGCAACATCCTGTCACCACAGTCGTCCACCCCACCATCCAGTCACCCCTCACCATTCAGGCTTTTGCCCACATCGCATCACCGTTTTGGACGGCGCCTGGATTCAGGTGCCCACCTCACATGCTACCATTAAGGAGGTATGGAGAAACAACACAATGAAATAACACAATGTCTTTATAGGCTGGCACTACCTATATTATGTGCCATCTCCCTAACTACTGCGCTGGTATTGACTGACTTCTGTGCCACAGTGCTGGCCTGTGATCAGCAGCACCTCTCCTTCCTCTCATTCTCCCCCTCTCTCCTGTCTCAACCCTCTTCACTCACCACTAGGGATAAGTCCACCCTGGGGTACATCTCTCTCATCCTACTCACTAAAGGAGAATTCTGCCTCCTTGGCCACTACCTGATTAACCTCTCCTGGTCTCCTTCTATTCCCTCCTGCCCATACATTCTCCTACTATCACTACTCTCCCTTGCTGGGGACACTGAATACAACCCTGGCCCAACAAACTCCCATATCATCCCTGACCTCCAGCATCTGGACAAACACCCCTGGTCTTAAAATCGCACATAGCAATGTCTGCAGCCTTCCATCTAAATTCACTGACCTTGAGGCTCGGATTGAGCTACACAAGCCCCATATTCTAGGACTCACTGAAACATGACTAAAGCCACACCACACTGAAAACACCTTCAAAATACCTGGCTACTCTTACCTACGCCTCGACAGGCCAGGCTGGAAAAAAGGGGGCGGTGTGGCCCTGCTCCTAAGGGAACCCCTCTCAGCTAGCATTGTCCTACACTCCGACCCTTCCTCACCTAGTGAATGGCTACTCTCTGAATTGACCCTGGGATCCTGCAAGAAACTCTATATTGGCTGCTGCTACAACCCCCCCGCGAACGGAACCATTGGACTCACCAGCCTCCTCCAAGGCCTGAGCTCTCTAACTCCCCATAGGGAATCTATCCTCGGCAACTTTAATCTAAACTGGCTGAGCTGCCACCAGCCTGACTATGTATCCCTGTTAAAGCAGCACAACCTGGTGCAGGTGATCACTCTTCCCACCAGACTTAATCCACGCTCAGCCACCCAGACTCTACTAGACTGGATCCTCATAAACAGGGAGGACCGAGCATTACACGCTGGCACCATGGCTGACTCTGTAAGTGATCATTCACCAACCTATCTCCTCTGGTCTTCCAAACTAAAGCGCCCCCCACCCAAATACCTATCTCTAAGAAATTTCAGCTGCCCAGTCTCCACAAATCTCCTCTAGGAGGCCCAGTCCTTTGACTGGTCCATGTTTTTTTCCCTTTACAATGTAGCCATGGCAGTTTCCACATTCACCCAGACTCTACTAACACTCCAGGACTGCTTTTTCCCTGTCACTACCAGACGGGTCAGAATGCGGGTGCTCGCACTGGGTCTCCAAAGACCTCCTAACCCTTATGAAGGCCAGAGATCACGCCTGGTCCACTTTCAAAGCAACCCCTTCTCCTACACTCTGGGATGCTTACAGGCACATGAGGAACACATGTAAACAGCAGGTCACATTTTTGAAACAGACCCACTTCTGCAACCTGCAAAAGGCCAGCCTTGGAGACCCTAGAAAATTCTGGGACTCAATCAGCTCCCTCCCAAACCCCTGCTCCAGCTACACTGCACCACATCTCAACTCCCAGGATGGGCTACTGACCGACCCTCACGATGTGGCCAGTGTCTTCAACTGTAAGTTCACCAGCTTATCCATGTACCTAAATAAGCTGCCAACTGCCCAACCTCAAAGCCCGGCCCTAATATCTGACACACTGCCATCCTCCTCCAGCTCTGCCACTCACCTGCAAATACCCCCATTCTATTTTAAAGCCCTCTCCATACATGACACAGTGAAGCTACTCAAACATCTACCGAACCACGGCTCCTCCAGATCTGATGGCCTATCTCCAGTCTTTCTTAAGCTGATCTCTTCAGCGATTGCCAAGCCACTCACCTTCATCTTTAACCTTGCCTTTTCCACCTCCTCCATGCCTGACCCATGGAAGATAGCTAAGGTTATCCCCATTCTTAAATCTGGTGACCCCAAATCCTCCGACAATTACCGTCCAATATCCATCCTCCCTCATCTCAGTAAACTACTCAAGAGAGCAGTCCACAATCAGCTCACTGAGTATATAAGCAAATACACCCTCTTATGCAACCAACAGCATGGCTTTTGCAAGAATCATTCCACTGCCACTGCCATCGCTCTACTGACCGACCACATCCTCTCTAACATGGATAATGGTAAAGCCACCGGGGCTGTCTTCATCGACCTCTCAAAGGCTTTTGACATGGTTAACCATGCTCTCCTTACCTCTAAGCTTAGCCTCCTTGGTTGTTCTCAGAAAGTCACAAGCTGGTTCACTAGCTACCTTACTGATTGCTCACAATTCATGTGTATTGGTCAAACCTGTTCCCCCACCCTGCCTGTCTCTGTGGGGGTCACTCAAGGCTCAATCCTGGGTCCCCTCCTTTTCTCCTTATTCGTTAATGCACTTCCCTTCAACTGCCTCAGCTGTAACTCTCTCCTGTATGCCGATGACCTTGTCCTCTTCCACAGTGACAAATCCACAGCCGCAATTTCCTCAGTTCTCTCACACAACGATGCTGCAGCCCACAGCTGGTTCTCAGAAAACCTCCTCTTAGTAAATGCCAAAAAAACTAAATCCATGCTGTTTGGATCTAAGCCCTTCCTGGCCAAAACTAAAAGCCACGCCCCCTTACATATTCTCACCCCAGATGGTACAGCCCTGGAGGACGTCAGCACCTACAAATACTTAGGAGTATTGCTCAACCCCTCCCTGACCTTCACTAAGCATGCAGATTCCCTTGTCAGAAGGTTCCATCAAAAGTTAGGTGCTGCCTATAGATTCAGGCAATACCTTACCCCTGAAGCTAGACTAGCCATTGTCCAGGGTAATCTTCTCCCTATTCTTGACTACTGCTCCCCTATTTATGCCAGGATCTCAGCTACTGCTATGGCTAAACTCTCCGCTGCCTACAACAGCGCCTGCCACTTTGTTTTATTGGCCCCATTCTCCACCCTCCACTCTACCCTCTATAATACCCTTGGATGGCTACCACTGCAAGGTCGCTTTGACCTAGTCCTCTGCTGCATGGTAGACAATGTCATCCGCATGGCTCCAGAATCCCACCTAACTGCCCTTTTGAAAACCTGAACACTCCTCTGCAACCTCCGCTCAAATGGTACTCCCCCTCTAGCTGTTCCTAGGGTATCCACCAACATGGGTAGCAGAGCTTGGTCTGCAGCTGCCCCCTTGCAGTGGAACAAACTACCGTCTGAACTCCGTTCCATTGACACACACTCCAGTTTCAAGTCCCACCTTAAAGTCTGGTTCCTGGAAAACTCATCCTGCCGATGCTCCCAGGGGTCTCACACCAACCCACACTAGTCAACTCCCCAGCCCAGGGGTTACCCATCTACCCACACTAGTCAACTCTCTTGCCTACAACTTTTATATTGCATTTTTCACAGTAATATTTGACATCCTTGCCTGTACGTATTGTATATACATTTTTTTACTGAGTACTCTGTATATTACTTGCTCAATGGATGATGCAGTCTCACATTGTACACTGTGCCTATAATTTGTTTGTTTGTACTAAGTCTTCTCATGTCTGATATTGAAACCTTATATTCACTGTTCTCAAATGGACCTATGCATCAAACCTGTATATTGTGTCTATTATTGTTGCTTGTATCAAATCTGTTTCATGTGTATTACTGTTACCTTGTACTCCACTGTCACCCTGTGCCATGTGTTATGGCCCGGGTTGTGCCTGAAAACAGTCCCTGGGATCAGTACACTCACCCGGTTATCAAAGTCATAAATAAAAATAAATAAATAAAATTTGTAAGTAGTAAGATTTGTTTTAGTTTCTGTTCTAAGGAAGGCAGTGCTGGCAGTATAGCCTAGAGGTTAGAGGAACGAGGTGTGAACAAGCTTGATACATCCAGCAGACCAGACCTGAATTTGATTCTCACAACCTCCACTTGAATACTGTGCGACTCTGAGCAAGTCACTTATCAGTCCTGTGCTCCAAGGTCTCCCCTGAAAACAAGCACTTGTGCCTAGTGGGCCTTACCTGGTTACTAAAATAAAATAAATAAATACACATTATTAGAAAAATATATGGAGGTGTATATTTTAATGGAAGAAATAGGAAGCAATATAGGTTAACAAAAGAACCCCAGAGCAAATGCTACTAAGGTATGTGTTTTCCTGGATGATGCTGGCCGGACAGCCAAATATTAAAGAAAATGCAATTGCACATACTCCAATAATGCAAAGCATCATGGGAAACATATGCAAATCCCCATGATGGTATAGAAGGTGGCAGTACATGAAAAAGTAATGGCTAGCATATGTTCAGCTTGGGATTATTTACACAATTTTTTTGTTTTTGTTTTGGTTTTTAGAGAAAAGTTTTTTGTCCATGAGGTGATGTAAGTTATATTTAAGCAATGTGTTGATGTCAGGAAGTCAGATGAAATGATGGACTGTTAGCAGAGACAATGTAATAGTAACTTTCAGAGGGGGTCACTTTTGATAAGGGTAAGGTAGTTATGCTTGTGATGATGGGAATATTATGAAAGTATGAGGTCTATGCAGAAGTGGAGTACAAATATGCATAGTTTCATACGTATGTGCTCAGAGTGCAGGCAAATGTGATATGCAGGTTTGTTTTAGAAATAGGTAAAAATAGTGATACATGCTATTGATAGAAAGATAGACAATTACATAAACATATATATATATATAAATATGTAGAGAGAAAGACACGCACGCACAGACAGACAAATAGGCAGAATAGGAATGGCACTGAAGTATTGAAGTGATGCCAACCCCACCCCCCACCATTTAGAGATGGACAGGCATTGGGGTGTGCTTTTGGGTTGTTGCCCATAACGCTCACATCATTTCACCTCACCCTACCCTGCAGACACAGACAAGTGTTAAGGTGTGCCTTTAAACCCACTCCTAAGCTGCCCAGTCTGCTTACTAGTCTCCTATGTGGAATGGTGTCAAAGCCTTACTGAAATTTAGGTAGGCCAGGTCCACCACTCCACCCTTATCTAATTCCTTGGTCACACAATTAAACAAATCTATTAGATTCTTTATCTGAGTGTGGATGTAGTCCCTCTTCATTATTCAGATGGCCCTGGAAGTTGAAGGCACTCTGGCGTATTTTACAATTTTCTTTGTTATATTTCAGACCTGAAGCACTAATAGTTTTGAAAACTTTCTTCAAGCCATATTCTTTCCTTCTCAGCCAAGACTAAGATGACATCCACATAAGCAGCAACACCTTCCAGATTGTGAATTAACTGTGCCATTTTGCTTTGCAGAATTTCAGGTGCACTGGTTATTCCAAATGGTAGACATCTGAAACATTATCATCCCACTGGCATTATGCGCATCATCAAGCTGGTACCTTGCTTGTCAAGTGGTGGAATTTGCCAAAACCTACTAAAAGTGTCATGACTTAAGAAGACTTTTGCTTCAGCCAACTATGGAGTGATATCTGCTGTGGTCAGCAGAATATATTTCTGCCTAATGATTGTAGAATTTAGGTGTTAAGGTCAACACAAATCCATATTTTCCCATTTTACTTTACCACAGGAACAATGGGTGAACACACCTCAGTTGGTTCATTTATTCTTTCAGTAACACTATTGCTCTCCATCCTGTGTAATACAACGTGTACTTTTGGCAGCAGTAGAGTGGATATTTGCCAAGTTGTTTTCAAGTAACAAGGCTCTGCATTGGGTTTCAGTACAATTTAACAGACTCTCCTTTCAGCAGGCCAATTTCCCCATACACATCATGATAGATCTCTCTCAAATACAGTACTTGACAAGTCCCATTCACTTTGTTGCATTGTGATCAAGCAGGTTGTCAGTTTTTTATTGTTCACCACAAAAACGTAAACATCATATGACTTGCCTTTCAATTCTGTTTGTGTAACAAATGTCTTTAGCACTGAAGTCTACCCCAGGCTGATTCAAGAAAAGCATAAGTTGACTGCAGCTGTGGAAATGGCTTCAAAGATTTGTCCATCAGCTCTGACATTATTGATATGCCTGCCCCAGAGTCAACCTTAAAATGAATATTTATGTTGTATATTTCTTGGTTCACCTTCCAGCCTGGCTCTGAATCATTTTCTCCTGCCAGAGATCCCAGAAAGAAAGTCTGTCTTTGCTGTTTCTTCCTGCACAGATTTAGTGTGACAAACCACTGCATAATGACCCATCATTTTACACTTTTGGCAGGTTGCTGTTTTAGCTTGGCAATAATCGCTATGGGCCATATGCATTAAAGGTATCCTGGCTCTATAGGCATTTTATGCAGCATATACTGTAGGGCTGGAATTCACACATCCCAGCTGTCCAACAGACACCTGCAGATGTGCTATTGGTGTGCCCCCATTCATCACCCTATGCAGCTGAGCTTGGGCCTCCCAGGGCCACCCAGGAAGTTGTGCATGCCAGCCCTGTGCATTCCGCATGGGGCTGGCTATGCAGCATGCAATTGCGTGGCTTAGCATGTACCCTACTAGCATGTACCTTGTATGAATTAGGCCCTATTTAAGTGCCTATGGTTACATCTAGTGCATCTCAGCCTTTGCTGAGTGTTGGATTTCTGCTGCACTACATTACTGCTACTCTGCCATCATCCTCTGCTGTACACCGGTACTGCACAATTTCTCTCAGTCTTGCGAGCAGTCTAATCTAGGCCCTTAAAAATTCTCAGCACATTCAGCATTTTACACCCCACATGTAGAAACCCTTGTAGTCTAGTGGTCCCCTCTCCTGCCCTGATTCCCACTGATACACAAGACTTCTCCCTGGTAGTCTAGTGAAACAGCTATTTCTACAGGATGCACTTGCTCAGTCCCTGTCATTCTTTTGGCAGGCAGCTGAGGTGGTAATTGGAGGGTCTGTGTTTGTTGCCATCAACAGAGTTGCTCACTGATGAGGACAGGTATACTCTAGTGGGTTAGGTACCGGATGGGCAGTATGGGTGCACAACAGGATTCAGGTGGGAGTGGGTACCACTGGACTACTAGGGTAAGATATATATTTAAAGACAGGTTTGAAGGTGGGAGGGGGTACCACTGATTTACCAGGGTTTTTTCTTGATGTTCTGTGGAGATCCTTGTGTGTGTTTTGTGTGTGTATGTGTGGGTATTCTGCAATTTATTGGCAACAGTTTTGCTGCAGGGACAGCAGGTCATTGCACCACTATGCACGTTGACAGGACTAAGGTTTTAGAAGTGGTAAAGAGTGATTTCTTAGCAGCCTGTTATCATTTCATATATACTCTGAATATACCTATGCATCCTGTATGCAAAAAAATTTCATCATCTGCATTGGAACAGTGGTGTATTTACTGCAATTGCACTAGCAATGTGTGCCATACTAAGGGGACCTTTAAATATGGTTCTGCCCGATTCAGATGCTCTATGTTCAATTTTGTATGGCATTAATTATGTTACTGCTATGGTAACCTTCTAAATAGGGACCAGAGACTTACAACTTCCACTGAATTATTTTTGGAGGCAGTCAATTGGTTACTTCTAATGTAACAGGATACATTTCCAAGCTACAGTATTAACATTTATTTATGTAATAAAAGTATATATATTTTCTTTAATGTTATGATCTTCTGGGGCCAGACCTTTTTCTTTTGTGGCCTCAACCCTGTGGAATTCTCTACCTCGTCAGATTAGAGAGTGCCTGTCCACGGAGTCCTTTACAACTGCATTGAAGAGCTATTTATTTGAATTAGCTTTTTAATATAACATCTACTTGTCCTGCTGCCTTTTAAATGTTTTATATTAGTATTTATTATTGTTATGTGTTGCTACATTTATTTTGTATTTGCGCTTTGATATTTCGAAAAGCGCATTATCAATAAATCTTGATTTGATTTGATGATAAATTATTAGCAATATAAGAGTTCAACAGGACACAGAGCGTACTAGTAAACAGAGTCCACTCTGAAGAAAGGGGGGTTACTAGTGGGGTACTGCAGGTTCAGTACTGGGAATGGTCCTTTTTAATGTCTTTATAAGTGACATTGTGGAGGGACTGGAAGGAAAAGTATGCCTCTTTGCAGACAACTCAAAGATCTGCATCAGGGTTGATACACAAGGGGGGGTGAAAAGGATGAGAAGGGACTTGGTAAGGTTGGAGGAATGGTCAAAAGTATGGCAGCTAAGATTCAATGCAAAGAAGTGCAAAATAATGCACCTAGGAAACAAAAACCCAGGGGAAGAGTACACAATGAGGGGTATGAACAACAACAAAAATAGAAAGGGGCCTGGGGGGGTAGTCATATCAGATAGGCAAGCAATGTGAAAAGGCAGTAAGGAGGGCTGGGAGGAAATTGGGATACATAGGTAGAGGCATTACCAGTAGAAAACAAAAAGTTGTTATCCTTCTGTACAGACAGCTTGTGAGATCCCATCTGGAGTACTGCATGCAGTTCTGGAGACAGACCCCCTCTCCACAAGGACATAGACAGGATGGAAACAGTCCAGAGGAGGGCAACTAAAATGGTGCAGGGTTTTCACCAGATGACATATGAAGAGAAACTAAAGAAGTTTAATATGTATAGCCTCAAGGAAAGGAGGGATGGGGGAATATGATAGAAACTTTCAAGTACCTCAAGGGAATCAACAAAGTCCAAGAGGGTAGCATCTTTCAGAAACAGAGATGTGCAAGAACAAGGGGGCGCAATTTGAAGATGGGGGGATGACTCAGGGGCAACTTAAGGAAGTATTTTTTCATGGAAAGGGTGGTGGACACATGGAACAACCTTCCTGAGGAGGTCGTAGGGTCAAAAACAGTGGAGGAATTCAAGAATTCATGGGACAGACATAAGGTAATTCTGGTGGGAGGGGGTAGGAAAAAGTGGTCTGTTGGTTAACCAGGATCCACAGCTTATCAAATAGGTAGGGAAATGGGTAGACTAGGTGGGCCAAGTGGTTCTTATCTACCATCAAAATCCATGTTTCTGTGTTGTGATAGGCCATATTTGGTTTGCAGTTGCTTAAATGACATTATTGAGTCTTGATTTTTTGTTTTTTTTGTCCAGGAAATTTAAGGCCTTTATCTTTCCATTTAGAGAAGTTGGGTATTCTGTCCTGGGGAAAGGCAACATTTTCAGTTACTGGCTTAAAGATGTAATGGTACATATATGTGCATAGATAGATAGGTAGATAGATAGATAGATAGATAGATAGATAGATAGATAGATAGATAGATAGATAGATAGATAGATAGAGATATGTGTATGTGTGTAAATATATGTATTCGAAGTCTATACATTTCACTGAGGTGCCTGTTCAAAATAATTTTCATTTTTTGCCAGTTGTTACTTACTGAATTAATTTAAATACTCGCATGTTTTAATAAAGGAAGTGCTTGCTGATTATTAACTAGTACATTAGCTAAGCTTAGCTTCTTGCTTTTTTAAAAAAACTGCTTTCCAGGTCAAGCTGCTTGGTATCAAGGTCTTCAGCTATCCAGTCTCTGGTGTATTTATGCATTGCTGCTGTTACATATAAATGTGTCTGGAATTCCTCTTCCACCTTTACATTAGTTAATTTCGTACTTACCTTTCTATACTTGCATGTGATTCTAGCAAATTTTGCATGGATGTCATTAATAATATCTTTATGTATCAAATCAGGTATTATCAAGACGTGAACATAATTCTCAGTAGAACTGACATTTTAAATAATGTTATTCCACCTCTCATGTTTAAGGGAAGATTGTTCCATTTATGTAAATTATGTTTAACCTTTCCAGACTGATGTCACATTCTATTTTATTAGGCCACATCATTGTGAGCTTATAAAATATCTATTTCATTTTTCATAACTTAAATGGAAAATTCTTTAATCGTTAAAATTGTTATATCTGGTTAATATCAAAGCATTTGCCATATCATAGTTTATTATAATTCATTCCACAACCTATTTCTTTCAGAATGATAATTTCCTACCACTTGATTCATGGATATACAGGGATTGTTGAATACTGAAAGTTTGTGCTCTAAATTTGTACCTTTAATGCCTGAGACTTTCATAGGGATGGAGGGATCTGAAAAAGAGGATTAGGTACTTATTAGTTCTGATTCATTCTGATTAGTAGAGGGTAGTAAAGAACAGGGCTAAATCAGTACACAGGGAGGTCATGGGTGTACTGTTGTAGGGGTCAGTCCTGGGAGCATTCCTATTTAATATGTCTATAAGTGACATGGAGAAGGTATACAGGGAGGGTTGCATCTCTTTGATGATAACACAAAACTACAGTATTTGGCAGGGTACATTATGATGAAGAACCAGGGGTGCTCTAAACGAATCTAGAGAAATTAGAGAGGTGGTCTAAGTTCTGTGCAATTGAGATTCAGTGCAAATAAATGCAAAGTAATGCATTTAGGGAGAGTCAGAATCCTTGCATGGAATACTGAATGGGAAGGGCTAGACTAACCACTTCAGCAGTGGAGAGTGATTTAGGTTTCATCATCAGTGACTCCTTCAAACAAATGAGGTAATGCAACAAAGCATACACCAAGGTATTGAGGCTGCTGGGGTGCATAGAGAGGGGTTTTGAAGGTAGGAGAAGTGAGATACTTCTGCCACTGCACTAAAGTATTGTGCAAAGTTCTGGAGTCTTCACCCAAGGAAAGATATTGACAGGCTAGAGTCAGTACAACAAAGGTTCATCAAGATGCTCCAGGGCCGGCAGAGCAGATCTTATGAGCATCATCTAGAAGCCCTAAATATGTACCCACTTGAGGCTAAGGGGGAGCAGGGGAGGCATAACTGAAACACATATGTTTCTCGGGGGTATAAACAATGTGAATAGTGAGGATCTATTTGTAAGGAAAATAGATACCGTCTCTGGAGGCATATCTGAAGTTTTTTTTGGAAGGTACATTCAAGGGACCTGTAAGGAAGTTTTATTTCATTAAGAGGGTGGTGGAACCCTGGAACAGACTGCTGGTGAAAGTAATGGTAGCAGCAGCTCTAAGTGGTTTTAAATGGCACAGGGTCATAATGTTGCAAGACATTATGCCGCATGCAAAAATCATGCTGCCAATACTACATGATTTCTTACATGTGGCATGTCTTTTTTTTGTGGGGGGGGCTCTGCCCCTCCCCCCGTTATGGGGGCTGCACCCCCAAATCCCCCAATAAAGATTCTCGACTCTGGGGGCAAGGGTCACAGTAAAACGCACTAAAGCGAAAAGAAAAAATTCCCTTGCGTCTGGGATTGGGAATCAAACCCAGTCACAAACACACTGCCTGGGTTCCCCACTGCCAGCAGCTTAGTCCATTGAGCCACAGCAGCTGCTCAGTGGAACCCCATCCCAGCAGAGATCATATCCTTTGCCTGGTATACTGCAAGTGGTGCAACACTGCATACAGCAGTGTGTGTGGTATTGCACCACTTGCTGTCTCATACAGTGCTATTCCGGGTTAGCTCTAATGTCATACGCTATTGAGCATACGACATTATGACTGGGTAGGTTATAAACACAGTTGGGATAGGCCAAGGAGACAATAATCCTCAAGGAAGGCTGCACAGGTTTGAGGAGAACTGGGGGGGGGGTGTAACATCCTAATAGCACAGTAGGTCAGTAGTGGTGAAATATTATAGTAAGGGCAGATGACTTTTGGTTTCCTTCTGCCATCAGATTCTTTGTTTCTATATTTTGATTCTAATTATAGCCTTTTGCAAACTGTGGGAAAAATAAACAATAATACAATAACTGGATGAGCAGAGGAGGGCATAGCAGAGACAGTTCCTGGGCACAACACCAGAGTATGATTTGTTTTTAATTTCTCCATGCTATACCAAATCCTCTGTCTCTTTATCAAGGAGCCCCTCTATTGTAAATATATATATATATATATATATATATATATATATATATATATAATAAATTGGAACTTTAACTCCTTCCCCTATCTCTATTCTATCCTATATTGGGTGGGACCAAGGGTTGTTTGGGTTCTTTAATTTTCCCATGAGACTGGATGGATTACAAGTTGAGTCAGTGTACTGGCTGGGGAGTTTTATTTATTATTTTAGCCATAACTCTTACAGCTTTTAGAAGGGGCACCAGTAAAATGTGTACAGCAGGCACATATCTGCTGAAGTAGATTAATTTTGCCTTGAGAAAATCGCACACTGTGTGGCTGCAACAGGCACTTCCAGGGACAGTAAGATAAAAGGCACACACCCTGTGAATGGGGTGATCATGAGCAGAGGTGAGCACATCAGAAACTTTGCTGCTGGGCAAAACACCAGAGCATGATTAAATTTGAATTTCTCCATACTATTCCAAACTCTCTACCTATCTCTCTATCTATCAAGAAACACCTGCATCAAACATACAAAATAATAAATAAATAATAAAAGAACACTTACTCCTCTCCCTATTTCTAGTCTGTCCTCCAGTAGGTGGGAGCAAGGGCTGCTGGGTGCTGTAGTTTTCTTTGAGGCTGGGGGGGGACTACAGATAGCATCAGTGCACTGGCTGGGGACTTTTATATATTATTTTTTGATATAACTAAACGTTATGGTTTTAGAAGGGGCACCAGTAGAAACTGTACAGCAGGTATGAGTCTTAAGAAGGAGTCAGCCAGCTGAGAAAATCATGCACAGCTCAGCTGTAACAGGACATGTCCAGGAGCAGTAGGATAAAAGCACACCCCCTGCAAGTGGGGCGAGCAAGAGTTGAGGTGGACAGGGCAGAGGCAAGTGTCTGCTGTGTGAGCCAGGGATGCCAGTAGAGGCTAGCAGATCCAGCTCAACTACATTTATTTATGCATTTGAAAAGTTTCACCAGGAAAGGCATACTGAGCTAAAACAGCTTGTGTCCAGATGTGTTCTGCGGGGAAGGGGACAAGGGGTAAGTACACTTGATTTTTACAACAGAGTATGGCATACCAAATAAAACTTCATTCAGCAATTTAAATAACTTGATACAGCTATGTGAAATATATAGGTATATGATACAAAAAGCGAGAGGCAAATAAATAATGAGCACAAGGTAAGGTACAGGTGGCAAGTCCAATAGCAAACAGCGGGGGGAGCAATAATGAGGTAATAAAATAGGAAAATAAATAAGGAAAGGTAGGAAGGAAGAGGAGGGGGATGAAAAGGAGGTGGGGGAATAAAGTAGAGGTGGAGAGCCAAACCGTTGGCTCTCTGGGATATAGACCCCACAAGGGCCGGACTCAAATGGACATATACCTAGCATGCATCAGATTCCTGGTCAGCATTGAAGAAGGGTAGAGGTGGGGAAGGAGGTGAAAGAGGGAGAGTGGAGAAATAGTGTGGAATGTAGCAGGAAGGGGGAATAAGAGGAAAAGAAGGAGAAGGGGAAGATTGAGAGGAAGTCAAACCATTGTCCCTCTGGGGTAGAAACCCTATGAGGGCCAGTCACAACTGATAGTGCACCCAGCTCAAGACTGTTTTCCTGGCCTATACTGAAGAACGGGTAGAGGTGGGGAAGGACA
The DNA here is from genome assembly GCA_016271365.2 of Neoceratodus forsteri. Taxonomy (NCBI): domain Eukaryota; kingdom Metazoa; phylum Chordata; order Ceratodontiformes; family Ceratodontidae; genus Neoceratodus; species Neoceratodus forsteri. The sequence goes on from CM028132.1 coordinate 337,913,348, forward strand.
AAAAGAAGATAGGTAGGCAGACCGGGGAAGAGAAGGGGGTAGGAAAGAGAGGAATGGGAATCAGGGTAGAAGGGAGAGCAATGCACTGGGGGAGACAGCTTCTAGGTTAAGAGTAGGTGGTGAGGGAGTGGGGGATGAGAAAGGCAGTGGGACACAAATAGTGGATGTCAGTCGCAGTTACAGGTGGGGAGATGAAGTTAAATAGTAGGGAGGAAAGAGAGTGAGGGGAGGAGGCAGAGAGATTGGGGAGGGGGAAACTATATACAGTGACAGTGAATAATAGAATCTATTAACTGACTTAATATTAAAGGGGAAAAAACAGTGGTTTGGTATCTTGCCCTATATGTAAAATGTACATGTATAGAAAGAACACTGATCTGTTTCAAAATGTATATGTATAGAGAACACTGATCTGTTTCAAAATGTATATGTATAGAAAAAACATTGATTTGTTTCAATGTAAATAAATTGCATATGGTTTAACAAACTAGAGGCTAAGAATTTATACTTAATGGGAGCTATCATAACATTGTCCAATTTAGTATTGATAAAAAGTTTATTAAGGCAGTAGTGTCTACCATCCATAGAGACTTCAAAAAGGCAACATGTAACAAAATAAGGTGGGAAATAGCAGCTTGGAATTGGTACAATGGGCTAATAAACAAAAATGTTGAAGCACAATGATTATTACTGAAAAATAAAATCAGGGATCTCAAAACAAGATTCATCACAACAAAGAAAACATATAACTCAAAAGGAAGAGTACCTGGGAGTTTAGCAGAAACATCAAAAAATTGATGAACAGAAAGAAAAGTCTACACACTATAAGTTAGTGAGGATCGATGGAAACACCCACAACAGGGGATTACATAAGGATGTACAGAAGAAGTGCAAAACTGCAGAATGAGTATATTATAGGAACATCTATGGGCACTCTGCCTTCTGTCTCTTGCCATTTCTTAGTATAATCTTTGGTATGAAATGTATCATATTCTTATTAAGTAGCTGGGAGAGGAACTGCTGGATCCCAGTCACTGTGCTTTTTAATTCATCCCTGGCATAGAGTAAGATATTAAGTGACTGGAGAGATAGTCAGAGACGTAGACATAGACAAAGCGGAGGCTGTTCAAAGGAGGGCAACCAAAATGGTGCAAGGTCTGCACCAGAAGACATATGAGGAGAGACTAAAGCAGCTTAATATGTATACCCTTGAGGAAAGGAGGGAGAGGGGGACATGATAGAAACTTTCAAGTATCTCAAGGGAATTAACAAGGTACAAGAGGGTAGTATCTTTCAGAAGAAGAGATGTGCAAGAACAAGGGGGCACAATTTGAAGATAGAGGGGACAGCTCAGAGGTAATGTTAGAAAGTATTTTTTCACAGAGAGTTGTGGATGCATGGAACAGCCTTCCTGAGGAGGTTGTGGAGTCAGGAACAGTGGGAGACTTCAAGAATGCATGGGACAGGCATAAGGCAATTCTAGTGGGGGCAGGAGGAAGTAAGCTGTTGATTAACTAGGATCTGCAGCTTATCTATCAGGTAGGGAAATGGGCAGACTGGGTGGGCCAAGCAGTCCTTATCTGCTGTCAAATTCTATGTTTTTATGTTTCTATAGTGTTGTAATTCCAATTTACCAAAAAGAATCTAAGGCTACTATAGGAAATTATAGGCAGTTTAGTTTGACCTCTATCTCAGGGAAGCTCAGGGAAAGCAAAGTTAAAGAACTAGAAAACTAGGTTATCAATAGGAACATCACTGATCATGCATAGAATGGATTTAGCAAAGGTAGACTATGTCTAATTTACTTCATCAACTGTTTTGGGGCACATTAACAAGGCTCTGGACAATGGGAAATCAGGCAATGCGGTTTATCTTGACCCAAGAAAGGCCTTCGACACAATGCCCCATGTGGATCTTACTGTAAGAGTAGAGCAAGCTGGGATTCTGGTTAGTTTAACAAGTTTGATAGGAAACTGGCTAACAAACAGAAGGCAGATAATGAGAGTCCATGGGCAGACATCTGAATGGGCAAGAGTTCCTAGTGGTGCCCTCCGGGTTCAGTACTGGGACTAGCCCTGTTTAGCATTTAGGTCAGTAACATGCTTTGTGGGTTAAATGGATGGACCGCATCATTTGCAGATGATACAAATGTGGGGGCAATCATAGAGTCTGTGCAGGACACTATCACCATGCAGAAAAATCTTAAACTAGGAGTGTGAGTGGATACATTTAAAGATGCCCTTTAATTCCCCTTACAAAAAAGTAGTATACCTTTCTAAGATTTAAGTATACTTAAACTTAAGTATATTAAATATGTAATTAGAATTTAAGTACACTTGTGAACTTAATATATTGCGTATATATCAAGTATAGATTTGTTGTATGCTAAATGTGTAGTTTTTACACAGTATTTTTAATACTAATGTTATACTTATTTATACTAATTGTGTCCTGTTTTGGCCCAATTCAGTATACTTCAGTATTCTACCAGTATACTAGTAATATTGCACAGTTTACTGTTAGGAATACTCAAAGTATAATCTTAGTACATGCATATAGTGTTTACAGTATACTATCTCTCTTATTTCCCAATACATCCAATATGCTTTCAGTAACCTGTCTTTCAGATGAGACATTAAACCAAGGCCCCATCTGCTTGTTCTGGTGGTTGTTCAGGTGGACATTAAAGATACCATGGCACGTCTCGAAAAGAGTAGGGGAATTTTTATTCAAGCAAACAATCAGACAAAAATACAATGGGTATAAATAAATTATCAAACATAATACAGGGAATCAAAATACAGTAATAGGGCCATCAATAGGGAGGTTAAATAATACAAAAAAAGAAGAAGAAAAGCATAACAAAACAAGAAACAATGCAACATTGATGTACAACATGTCAGGAGAACAGATCTGTTACAAACTTTGGCATCAGCATTATATACAGAAAGTAAACTATGTTGGATCATCGACTAAAGACTGATACTAGGTAATAAGGCCCACTCACCCTAACAAAAATGAATCACAATAAATCTTTATATTTCAAACAAAGATTTAATCATGTAGCTTCCAGTTTGGACAATAACAATCGACGTTTCAGGTAAACCCTTTATTAGGAAACTGGTTTACTATTTCGATGTTCAGTTCATTATTTAAATCTTCTTACAATTCACATTTTAATTCATTATGTTCACTAGAACAGACCAACTAAACAAATACACTAAACCCTGAGTTAACATATGTACTGGACGAATCTTTCTTTATGTTGGATCATCCTAACAACTTCAGTCTGTGGAATAAGTTTCTTGCATTGTTAAATTGTCAGGGCACAGTAAGTTTGACACAAATAATACTTACAAACTGCAAGACAAACCTGCAAAGTCCCAGAATGACATTCAGACCAAGCCACACCATAACTGACCAAACCAAAACATGATAAGTAATACCAGAAAAAAGGGGTTCTTGCCATGTTGCACTTAACGTTTGCCAGAACACTTGGCTATAAGGACATTCGATAAGAAAATGGAACAGGGTTTAAACCACCACAGGGCAGGTATGCTGAGGATAAAAGTGGTCCTCCAGACTTTTATGTTTGTGGGAGCCTCTGACAGAAATCCTCTGGTATAACCCAAGCCACAGTAGGTCTCACATTTGGGTGGGGATATGTGGGTTTTTCAATTTGGTCAATGCAGCAGGAAGCAGAGATGCAAGACAGAATTTCAGAATAACTGGAGATGCAAAATTCACTGCAAGAATATGATGGTATAGCGTACGTCTACTCATAGTACCAACTTCTTCCATTGTCAATTTCCAAACCAAATGTTTATGAAAAGCATGGAGCATATAAGTGGGGACAAGTGGGGCAAGAGCCTGCCTATTCCTCACAGGGAAAGCATTGTTCCAAAGATAAGCAAAGGGAACAATCCACTCCTCCAAAACTGGAGACCAAAGAACCTTAGCCTTGTGTAAAACCAGGCCAAAATTCCAGTACAAAAAGAGACTATATAGAAAGGCAATAGGGTTGATCACCCATACACTGCCCTTACAATAGGAATAATAAGTAAAATTACATTGTATCGGGTTCAAACACAGCCGCCCAAAATCCTGGAAAAAGGTACTGTACAATTTGGTCTCCAGTTGGGGAAGGGGTGGAAAAACATAACTAACAAAAGAGAAAACAGAGCAACAACAACATTTTAATGAGGAAGACCCTCTTCTTTTTTGGACAAAATCCTGTTTTTCCAAGCCGACAGTAAGGCTTTAGCCTTTTGAAGACAATATTGCCAATTCAAAACAGCAGGATCCGCACAATTAAACCAGATGTCCAGTATCTTCAGAGGGTGTGAAGATACTGGAATTCCAGCCAGGGACTGAACTGAAGCATCTGGCATGGATGTGCATAAGGAGACCACCAAACTCTTGTCATAATTTATACAGGAGACAGATATCCAGGAGTACGTGGTCAGGGTATCCAGCACTGGATCACCTGAGGGGCAGTCCCAAAAGATCACACACAGATCATCCGCATAAGCAAGGGACTTAAGCTATGGAAGGTCGGGGTCAAAGCAACACCTCTTATATCAGGGTTAGACTGCAACAAGCACAACAAGGGATCAATAGAAAAAATATACAAGCAAGGGCTTAATGGGCATCCTTGCTTAACTCCCATGCAGACTGGAATGGGGATTCCATGTTAGCTATTGACATAGGGGAGTAAAGTAGCTCGATCATACAAAACAGACAGCCAATGTAACAAACTCTGGTCAGAGCCAATATGGCTGTGGAGAGCTTTTAGGAGTGGCAAGAGCATAGAAAAGAATATGTGATGAATTCGCTGCACTGGAGTCAGCCGTAAGTAATACTGCAGCAATTACAGTACTGCACATGTGTGATACTCGCACATGTGAAGTCTGCCCTGTAGTCAACCCTGCACAGCATGGCGATGCTGACATAACTATGTATGCATGATAGTCATGCATGCGCAGTTTAAGTCAGTATCACCATGTTGCACACGGTGTCCATCAGTACTGCAGTTGCAGAACAGAAAAGTAGTGTGCCGGGAAGTGGGTATGTTTATGCGGCCCATGGAGGGGAAGGGCTGCATAAACAGAATCACTGGAAACTATGTCAGAGCACTGTTGCAGGACATGAGACAGCAGTCCAGTTATTTGCTTCTACAGTGATGTTATGCAAACCTGATGATGGAATAACATCCATGGAGCTTGGCCCATGCAGCCATAAAATCAGACTCGGAAGGAGTCTATTAACAAACTAAAGATCTGGTCTGGGACTTGCTTGTCTTCACAGTCACATTCTCATTCTTTTCTAAGCAGTAGTTTCTGACAAATGTGTCTTAACCATATTGATCTCAGTGCTGGTAGACTACTACTGGTTTTTGCAAACCAAAAGCTGTTCAGCACTCTTCAGCCCGTTGCAGGATAAATCCAGGTCCAGACGCATAAAAGTAAATAAGCAACATTTTTATTGTGTCCAAAAGAACAAAACAGACCAACAGGCAGACAAAAACAAAATGCTTAACGTGCCCCAGTGCTTCGACTCGTTAATGAGTCTTCATGCGTCTGGACCTGGATTTATCCTGCAACGGGCTAAAGAGTGCTGAACAGCTTTTGGTTTGCTGTCGTGTTTGGGCTGGCTGCCCTTTGTCTCAGCAGCACCTCATACAGCCACAGCTAGCAGCACGTCCTCATTTGATTCACTACTTCTGGTTTTTCCATGATTGTATTAGGTGGGGGTAGTAGCAGTCTTGAAGTGGTAGCTGCTGGTAGTGGGATGCTCTGAAAAAAAGCGGTCCCCATGCTCATCTGCACATTTTAGAAATTATTCCTTTCCTTGTTTTTGCTGTAAAGAAACTGACCCCTTTAACACAAAAAACAAGGAGTCAGTTATGGCCTCCACACCCCCCTTTTTACTTCAAGTGAGGAACTTCATTATGGGTTTGCATCAGATGTACAGTGGCAGCCATAGGTGCAAAATATTGTTAAACAGTAATCAACTGTATGGAAAAGCTTTTTTTTTTTAATGTGTTCTTTCTTAATGTTGTCAATACCACTCCACCCATGTGTACTCTGCTGCTGGATTTCTGTATCCCAAGTGCAATATTTTACATTTTTGTGTTCAGGACAAAAATGCCTTTCAAATGAGAGTAGTCACTAATCTAAATTCCTTATAGTTTTTTTGTTTCCTTGCGCTTGTGCAAGAAACATCTTGTGGTAGAACAACATTTCAGAGGTGTGTCACGGATGAGTCCTATGCACAGCAATCTACAGTGGGCTTGTCCCTGGCAGACCAATGAGCATGCAACCAGACTGTGGCATTAGTCACACTTTCACAACTGGAAGATGTACTCTAGTTAAAAGAAATAAAGTGCTTGAATGAGAACGCTTCATTACTTTCATTCATGCCCTTACTGATAGAAACATAGAAACATAGAATTTGACGGCAGATAAGGACCGCTTGGCCCATCCAGTCTGCCCATTTCCCTACCCTACTGCTTGTCTCCCCACCCATCCTGCAGATGTCAGGGTACCCAGCCATACACTGCATCCCCCACTTTCTGTGCCATAAACAGTCCTAGCAGTAAAGAACAAATAAATATTATTTATTCTTCCCCAGACAGACATCCGCATTGAACTTGTTTGTGTCTCTGTGTAAATAACAGTGTGTGTTCTTATCCCTGAGCTCCTCTCTCTCCAGTGCTTCATGTGTGCATAGTGCCCAGCCTGAGCATTTCTCTCTGTGGTACCCACTGACCCACCCTGTGGCTGTCCTAATGTCCATGCTGCTTCACTGTGCCCCCCAATCCACTGCACAATACAAGGAGCAAGAGTGCTGAGAAGTGAGGCAGCACTGCCTGCAGAGCTGTAGCTTAACCCTGAATGGTGGGGAGAAAGAGACATGGTCTGCAGGGACAGACACCAAGAAGGAGAGGCAGCAGTGTCCCCGCCCCCGAAAGAGAGCACAGGACTAAAAGAGGTGGTGAGTGGTACCAATGTCAGGGACAGAGCGGAGAGAGAAACCCAAATCAGTGACAGCAACATGCTGAGATGTGGTGAGTAAGCAGAATTAGAGTGATCACCAGGTGACAGGCTGTCACTATTGCAGCACCACCTTGGCAGTATGAAATTGGGGGCAGTGCAATTCAGTGACTATAACGAAGATGATCGGTGGCTCCAAGACCTGCACCTGAATGAACATTCATTTAATGGGTGTCCTGTCCCCAAGCAGTCTACTCCCCCCACCCCCCGAGAGAGAAACAGCAACAGCGAGAGCCATTTCCAGTGCAGCATATATGTGTAGGTCCAATCTGATCCGGTCAGATGGTGTCAACCCCCCCACCCCCCAAACAGAGAAGTGGAGTACAGTGTGCAGCCGAGCTCAGTTACCATCCATTTTATTTACGCTCACTCTTCCGGGACCTTGCTGTTGGTCTGACTGTCTGTCTTTCTGAAACTCAGTGGAAGCAGACAGCACACACAGAGAGGCAGAGAAAGTGGCAGCAAGAGTGCCATGACTGGGACAAAGAGCAGTACTGCAGAGTTTTCTTTTCACCGTGAGGGAGCGGACGTTAGAGATAGAGTGAGAGACCAGGAGAGAGACAGTGTAAAACGAACTTGGTGTATCTATTTCAACACTGCACAAAAGGAGCACCCAGACAAAGCCAGAGACAAATATGTGGGTCACATATCTGCCCCTTCACTTTGACTAGCACAGTGTAGGGTGGGCACTGGATGGGCACCCCTGGGTAGTTGCTGTCCTCTACACCTCCAGCTCATATCAGCACATATGGAACAATCTGCAGTAGCCACAAACTAATGTAGGTTATTCATCTTCCCCGTCTACACCTATCGCACTCCACACAGGTTGGAACAGTGACAAGGTGACTTCCAGGTGGGCAGCCCAAGGTAAATAGTGGACTGTGGCCTGGCAGAAGCTGATGATTGGTACCTCCTCCACAACTGTCCCACCACTGCACATTGGCTGCTCCAGCCAGAGACAGAAATGTGACTTGCACCTTTACCATGCCACGCCTGTTTCTATCTAGCCTGATGGGCACCAGGTGGGTAGAAATGGGGTTGTGGTCTAGATCCACTGAATGGCCCATGGCCATTGGCACCCAACACATCTTTCCACATTTCTGCACATGTGAAGCATTTTCTCCTTCCATTCCACTTCCTGCACATTAGGAGCACTCTGCCGAGCCAATGACAGATGTGGTTCACACATCTGTCCATCTTCACCCATCTGAGTTCCATGAAAGCTGTCACTGGCATTGGGTGGGCTACAGGAAGGTGTCTCTGGGAGACTGATGCCCCATTCCCCCCATCCCACCTCCACACAAGGGTAGCACCCTGCAGCAGCCAGTGATAGAGATGCAAGTTGCACATCTGCGCCTTCATATCCATCCCTGCTCCACCAGAGCTAGCATGAAGGTTGGAGTGGGCTTATGGTGACTGGCACTTCCTCACCCTATGCCACACCTCCACACTTACAGAACACTCAGCTTCAGCCAGAGGCTCTCCCACCTAACATGATCTACCCATGGAGAGCACTCTGAGGTACTGAGATATAAAAATGTGGATCTTGTATCTGTCCCTCCACAACTATTCCCACTCTGCTGGGTGGGTGGGGGGTAGGATACAGTGGGTGCTCATGATTGACTGGTGCCCCCTCTTGCACCCCCACCTATCAACCCAATACTTTACAGCAGCAAGAGAAGAGATGTGGATTGCACATCTGCCCCCATCATAAACTGTGCTCATTTCAAAATGTTTCACACACAGGCTGGAGTCGGGTGTAGGATGGTGGCCCCTAAGTGACTGTTCCTCCCTCCATCCCACCTCCACACATGGAGCGCACTCCTCCCCCTCTATTACACATTTGCACATAGAGAGCACACCACCCCCTCCATACCTCCTTTGCATATAGGGAGCAGTTCTCCTTCACCAGCCCTCTTTCACATGTTGGACATAGTGCCTTATGTAATATTTGGTCTCAATCCTTGCTGAGTGCAACACTGTACATATTGTATATACTAATGTAAAGAAAAATGCTTTATTTTAATTTAAATTATGCATCCTTACTTTTTGTATCTCACACCATGTATTGTCTTTATCATTGCTTGTACAAGGGACCTCCTTGCAAATGAACTTGCTCAATGGATTTTATTCTTTCACAATAAACTTGAACTTGAACATGGAAAGCACTCTTCCCTCCATTCCATCTCCACACATAGGTATCACTACTTCATCTCCACTACACCTCCATACAGTATGAGCACTCATCCCCTGACCCCTCCAGTGCTTCTTCCACTACATTTCACCTCCCCCACATGGAGAGCACCTCTCCCACTGCATCCCACCTCCTGCACATAGGGAGCACTCCTCCTCTTCCATTCAACCTCCACACATGGGGAGCTTTCCTCCCTCTTCATATCAGCTCTGTACATGGGGAGCACTCTACCCCTTCATCCCACTGCCCCTACATGGGGAGCATTGCTCTCCATCCATCCCACTTCTACACATGGGGACTCCTCCACACATTTGCATCACTCCGCCTCTACCACCATCCCACCTCTGCATATAGAGAGTACTCCTAACCCCATTCCACTTCTGCACATGGGAACACTCTGCAACAGATACAAACATGTCGGTCAGGCATCTATCTTTCCACACCTATTCCCACTCCACATGATAAGCTGCAAGTTGGGCAGAACATTGATGGGGCTGAGATGTAATGAGTGAGTTGTCCTGGGAAATGGTCCCAATACTCCTCACCACCTCTCTGAATGAGAGAAGTCCCCCCCCCGAATCAATATTTATTCTTTTCTCCACTCACCACTTTTCTGATGATTATCCTCCTGTGTGCTTGCCTTACCAGTCGCTTCCCTCCCAAGACAGGACTACAGGCCACTAGGCTTTCCTTAACCTCGCCTGTCTTCTCTTTGAACCACACCACCAGTCCAGCCAGTGTCCAGCACAGTCAAGAAGATGCACCACACGTTACTCACAGCTTAGCACTGGACAGATCAGTTCTTTCTTTAGTAGACTATGTCACAAACCCACTCAGCAGGTCAGCCTTCTACTCCTAAAGTGTAACCTCCGAGCGCAGTCTTTTGAACAGTTTTCAGAAACAGGGTAACCCTCCTGTCTGTTTTGGGGGTTTGAATCAACCTTTGGCCTCAAGTCTTGGAGGGATTCAAACTGTGAACCTCTTGCTAGCATACCCAATGCACAGGCTCAGATATTTCTGTCTTCGGTGAGCCAGATATCTTTGCTTATGGGCACCTAACCAGGTGTACAGAAATGAACCTTTAAAAACTGTAATAAAAGACCTCAGATTAAAGACGCTTACCTTTTTCCAGTTTGGTATCACCATTCAAGCTTATGTACAGTGTCTGCTTTAACCATATATACTCCATTTGTAAAAGGAAAGAAATCAAAGACAGACCAAGTAGGCTCTAAAAATAGAGTTTTACTAAAATAGGTAAAAAATATGTAAAACATAAAATACAGAACTATTATCACAAGAACCATGCAATCTTTTAAAAGAACAAGGTTTTAACAGTGCAATTCCTACTACAGTACTTAGATTTCTCTCTCTCTCTCTCTCTCTCTAAATACCTGATTAAAGTGCTCAAAGATGTTTCTTTGTAAGAGTCTAGATTGAAGTCTCTGAAGGAAAACAGAATTCTATTTAAAAGCTGGCTTTGCTCACCTCTTTGAGTGAGGTCAACTAGCTCCTCCTCTAGTTATGAAACATCATACACCCAGGATATTTTATCATATTAGAAGGTAACTTAATTAAGGTTACATCAGCGGAAACTCCTTTCCCCATGTGACTTCCCCAATTAAGTCTTTCCTTTATCATGTTCTTTTTTCATGCCAGAGCAGCATCCTCTCTCACACAGACATCAAAGTATCTTTGACTTCGCACTAAAACGTCACAATCTGCTCTTCTTCCTCTAAGCATTATAAAACTTTATGATTTTCCCTCTTAGCAACTGCAGCTATAATTAACTTAGTTAAAGTCTGTAATTAGCTTTTGGCCTTCCAGGTAACACCTTGTATCTAAAACCTGTGTGTGTGTGTGTGTGTGTGTGTGTCATACTCACATGCTGTTTCAGCATTTCTCATGAAAGGCAGTACTTAACCCATTTTGATATTACAAAAAAATGATACAGTGATCAGAATCAGCTGTCCAAGTGTCACAGACTATACTTCAAGTTCTCCCACAGTTTAGCTGAGGCTAGAGAAGAGCAGCACACAGTCCCACTCTACCACCACGACAGTCAACAGGACACCACAACTTGCTTGGCACTGTACAAATGATGCAACACAGCAGCACACTCACTAGTCTGTCTCATCAGGCTTCTCCTGCTCTCTCTGTTGATGATGTCTCCATCTCCCCTAGCCATCAATGGTCCCATGCATGCACATTATGTTGGAGCCAGCTCCAACCACTATGGAGACTCCCGAGACACTGAGTTTTTTTTAGCAGCTGAGCCTGAGCCAACCTGAAAATAAAATACAGAAATTTAAAATTTTCTGAGGTAATTTTGTGGGGGGGGGGAGACACCCTGAACACCCTCCTGCCTATGCCCATGCAATCCACAACAGTTCAGAAACATGCAATGCTTAGATTTAAAGGCACTCCTCCAAGCCAAGCCAGCCTCCCTGCCTACCCTAGCACACAAATGAACACCAATTGTGACTCCTCCCACTTCCTCTGCAAGCAGTGAGGATCCCTCACTCTCCAACGGTCTGTCCTGTACAAGTAGCAGAGTTGGGGTTTGGGGTGCCAGTCAGACTTGCTACTGTAATAAAGCTCAAGCTTGCCTGAAAACAACAGGACAGCTAAACTGAGTCCCCTTAATCCCTACAGATGGAGGGCTTCTGCACAGATGATTACTACAGCCACTCAGGCACCACCCAGGGTTTAAAACAAGAGCTGAACTATGGCAGGCAGCCTGCAACCTGCCTCCTCCTCCTACATTGACTGCTTGCAGCACTTTCCCAGCTCCTTCTCTGCTACTGGTGCCCACCAGAAATCAGTAGTGTTGGTGGGTGGTGCCTGTTGGAGTGGTCAAGCGAGCTCCTCGACTTGTTACTAGCCACTGCAATCAATACTCTCTTTTGACTTCCTTCTATGTCTGGTTGCATTTGCCTGTTTTCAAACACTCAATAAACCTTTTTCTTAGTGTCTACTTAGATACAGAATATTAAATATATCAAAATAAAATATAAATACTTTGAAGAAGATAAAAGCCTTTATTACCGCTCAGTTTTAATGTATGGTTGGAGAACGCTGAAATCTCATCTCGATTGTTTTATTTCCTTATTGCTATTTTGTATTTTCAGGTTAAATCAAATATAATAAAATATAATTGTTTTTGGTTTTTTGAGAAAACAGAAGCTTTAATTATGGCTCTTTTTGATTTGATCCATGCACACTGAAGTGTTGAAGCAGTGAGAGCACCACGATTTTGACAGCCTTGCACCATTCCTCTGATCCTAAAAATATGTATCACAATGATTGTATAATTATAGGTCTATATTCAAATGGTTTTAATTCATTACACACTAAGAAGAATGGTCTTAATGAGTTCATTTATGGTTTCATAATTTGACCTTTTGCTATTTTAATAACCTCCTAATCCTGGAGTCTTCAATTTGTTTTGTCTAAACATTTCTTTGCTCAGTTCATCAATAGTCCAATAAGATTTATACAAAGGTTTGTGGGAGCTAAGGAGGCCAAATGGAAAAGTAGCCCATAGCCGCTCCCTTCCAATATCCCTTATTAGGTCATGCTACCCTCTTTCATGATATATTTATCCAACTGGGTTTGAAATGCTGCTTAGACGTAAAACAGATGAGCGACAGTGGGAGCTTGTTCTGAGGGGCCACCACCCTATGTGCGAAGAAGGCCCTCCTTCTATTAGTATTTCATTTTATGTGCCTAAGTTGAAGAGGGTGACCCCTTGTCCCTTTGGTGTCATTTTTAAATTGGAGGTTTAATTCGCTTAGTAAATAATCATCCCCCATTATAACATAACAACGTAGTAGATCTCTTCTAACGCTTCCTGTTTCAAGGGACATAAGCTTCAAATGCTCCAAGCGCCCTTCATAGGGCATGTTTTTAATATTATGTATCAATTTATTGGCTTGCCTTTGAACCCTTTCAATGTCATTCACTGCTCCCTTAGTTACGGGTCCCCATAGTCTAGCATTGGTCTGACATATGCCCTGTACAGGGGCATGATCACTTCCTTGTTACGGCTCCTAAAATTTCTCTTAATGTTCCGTAACACTTGCTTGGCTTTTACAATCTGTTTATTTGCATGAGAGCAGTAGGTCAGTTTGTGATCTATAAGAATTCCCAGGTCATTCTCTTCCATGGATTTATGTAGCACCTTACCATTCATATAATAGTTCTGCATACCATTATGATTCCCCAAATGAATTACACAGCACTTGTCCACATTAAACGTCATACCCGTAGAAGATGCCCAGTCACAAATACTGTTTAGATTGGCCAGTAGGCCTCTAACTCCTTCTGGGTCAGTTACTATTCTAGCAATTTTGGTGTTATCAGCATACTTACTAATCCAGCCACAGCTATCCCTACTCATAGAGGACATAAAACCCCTAAACAACACCGGGCCCAGGACAGACCCCTGCGGGACCCCACCAAGTGACTCCCACCCTGTCTGAGTAATATCCATGTAAAGACACCCTCTGGGACCTCCCACTCAGCCAGGCCCTGATTCAGCATACCACTCTGCGGTCTATATCTGTATCAGTAAGACAGTGAAGGACCTGGTGGTGGGGGACCTCATCAAAAGCCTTCGCCAGATCCGGATAAATACAATCCACATCCTGCCTATTATCTAATGCCTCTGAGATCTTTTCATAAAAACAAAGTAGATTTGTCACACATGAGCTCCCTATGACAAACCCATGCTGCTCTCTGTCCTCCTGACTAGTTCCCCTGAGGTGGGCATCAATGATGTCTTTCAGGATGGATTCCATAAGCTTACCAGGGACTGAAGTCAGACTAATGGGCCTATAATTGGTACAGTCCACCCTATCTCCCTTTTTATTTATGTTGGCACGCTTGTGCAGCCAACATCTTGGGACAGTGCAGCTTTGGAGGCACAGTCACTGTTGGGTCAATGCAGAGCACGCACTAGTAGGTGCGTTCCGCATGCCCCAATCATCCTGCATGCCGGCGCCACACCATGCATACACAATGTGGTGAGCACATCTAAGAAAAGGTCCGCTGCAATCTGAGCAAAGTTTGTCAGACACAGCGATCCTTTTCTTGATGTGCTCACAACATTATGCACATGGTGGCACACTGGCCGCTGAACTGTTGACTTCTGGGGTGCCCTATCCCCCTGTCGGCTGCCCCTGCCCCCTATGAATGTCCTGAAGGGGGAACCCACTCCCTGTCAGCATAAAGCATTCCCCCCAATTGTTTAATGCCGAGGGGGGTGCCCAAGCTACCTTGGCTCTTACCCGCCACCCTTCTTTGTGTGCCGACAGAGGTGCCCAATCCCCGTCTGCATAAATTGTCCCACCCCTTGTGTTATTTGCTGATGAGGGTGCCCAGTCCCCCATCGGCTACAGACACCTAACCCCAAAACAGTTAGGTGGCATGCTGGGAGCCCACCCCAGCGTGCCAAATCCCCTGCAAAAAAAAAACTGTCCCGCAATGTTTTTTTTCTTTTTGAACCTGTAAAACAAAAAAGGTCCCACGTAGTCTCCGTGCCCCCCTCCCCCACCCGCACCTTCCCACTGTGCACCCTGCCTCCCCGAACCCCCCTCACCCCATACTTACCTTCAGAGTCTGGCACAATGATCTTCGGTGGACCAGGGACACATCTGCACTCTTCAAAGACGACCGCGAACTGAGGAAATGCCGGTAAGCTGTATAATGTAATAAATAGGGTTTTTTCAACTTTGCTGCATATCTCAGGCATTTTTGTGAATTTTGGCCTCACATTTGCAATATAGGATTTTTGGGACCCCTTCTCATGAATTCTTGCACTGCCATGGCGTTATTTGGTCCCGAAAGGTGATTTCGCAGTCACTGCATGGAATCACCTTTTGGGACCGTGTATCGAAATGACAGTGCCACTGTTCATGAGGGGGGCTCTCAAAAAGCCTATGTTGCAAATTTGGTGGGAAAAATCTAAAACATGACTGTTTTATGAGCGTGCGTAGCAACTGCACAATGCACGCTCATAAGTTAGTGAATTCACAATATTTTCATGCCAGATTCTCAACATTGGCATTTTACCACACCTTCTTGTAAACCATACAGCTGTCATTTTTCACATCTCGCCGAAATGTGTTTTCGCACTTTCGGCACATAATAGCGCAGTTGCGGTGTGAAATCAGTGTTTGGGACACATTACAAAAATGACAGTGACACTGTTCATGAGCAGAGGTCCCCAAAGGCCTGTGTTGAAAATTTAGTGACAATACTCCTTAAAATGACTGTTTTACGAGCGTGTGTAGCAACTGCACAATGCAGGTTCATAAGTTAGCACATTCTCACTATTTTCATGCCACATTCTGAACATTGGCATTTTATCACACTTTCTTGTGAACTGTACAGCTGTCATTTTTCACATCCTGGCTGAAATGTGTTTTCGCACTTCCGGCACAGAATAGCACAGTTGCTTTACGAAATCAATGTTTGGGACATATTACAAAAATGACAGTGATACTGTTCATGAGCAGAGGTCCTAAAATGACTTTGCTGAAAATTTGGTGACAATACTCCATAAAATGACTGTTTTACAAGCGTGCATAGCAAGTCCGCAACACGCTATCGTACGTTAGCACATTTGCAATATTTTCACACCAGATTCTCACATTACGAAAATGACAGTGACACTGTTCATGAGCAGAGGTCCTAAAATACCTGCGTTGAAAATTTGGTGACAATACTCCATAAAATGACTGCGTTACAAGCGTGCGTTGTGCAGTTTGCACGCACGCTCGTACGTTTGCAAACTTCTAATATTTTCACTCCAGATTTTTAACAGTGCCATTGTTCTGCACCTCCTAATGAACAGTACAGCTGTCACTTTTCACGTCCTGACCAAAATCTGTTTTCACAGTTCCGGTGCAGAATAGTGTGGTTGCTATGGAAAGTTCGTGTTTGAGACACATGATGAAAATGACAGTGACACTGTTCATTGGCAGATGTCCTAAAATACCTATGTTGAAAATTTGAGAACGAAAGTCAATAAAATGAGTGTTTTGCAAGTGTGCGCTGCACAGTTTGCATGCACACTCATGGCTTTGTGAATTTGTAATAGTTTCACTCCAGCTGTTCATCATTGGCATTTTTCCATACCTCCTTATGAACAGTACAACTGCCTGAAATGTGTTTTGGCACATCTGGTGCAGAATTGCACGGTTGCTGTGCAAAATCAGTTTTCGGGACAGTTTGAGGAACTGATGGTGACACTATTAATGAGCAGAGGTCCTAAAATGCCTATGTTGAAAATTTGGTGCTGAAAGTCCATACAATGACTGTGTTGCAAGCATGCATTGTGCAGTTTCCACGCATCCTTGTAACCTCGTCAATCTGCAATATTTTCATGCCACATTTTCACCACTGGCATTTGTGCACATCTCCTTATCAATAGTTCAGCTGCCATTTTTCACAGCCTGCCCAAAACGTGTTTCCGCAGCTGTGGCGCACAATGGCATGCTTGCTATGCAAAATCACCTTTAGAAACATATTCACAAAATCACAGCACTATGGGTCTGTAGCTCCCCCACTCCCACTGCCAATGCCAGTGCTACAACATTCGGCATTGACAAATGCTTGTTATATATGGGCACATTTGCCTCCAATCAATCCTGAGGCACAGACCTGCTTTCAAGTGATTTATTGAACAATATGGCTAGAGATGTTGCTACACTATGGGACAATAGTTTAAGCATCCTATTTGAGATATTATCAGGACCCACAGAGTAAGTATTTTTGAGGGACTGAATCTTTTCCAATATTATTTCGTCAGTGATGCTTATGGGTCTCTCGTCATTTGGCCTAATATGAAGTTTACTTTGCTGTTTGCTAGAAAACACTGTACCAAAATATTCATTAAATATATTTGCTGCTTTGAATGGGTCTGTGATGATCTCATTTCCCCTTTTTATAGAGCATAAGTTATGTTTGGATTTTCTCAGGGAGTTTACATAACTATAGAACTGTATATTATCTCTCTTGGCTGTGGATGCTAGGTTCCCTTCCATTCTTTTTTTTTCTAATTCTTATGAGTTTCTTACATTTGGCCTGCACCGTTTTATATTTGCTCCATATTTGAGGGTCCTTGTTATGACTTTTATATAAGTTGAACAAGTTCTGTTTTTGTTGTAAGAGTTTTAGAATATCCTTGCTTAACCATTTAGATTTTTTCCCTTGGTATTATATAGCTTTGTCTTTTTCAAGTGTTTGTCACATAATATTAATAATTTATACTTAAATACATTCCACATATGTTCCAAGGATTTGTCTTTCAATTTGCTATCCTAGTTAATTTACTCAGGTTCAGCATTAATTATATTAATACCAGTGTGGTCAAATTTATAAACCTCCCTGCATCCCTTAGTGATGGGAATATATTATGCGAGAGTAAAGGATATCCCACTATGGTCACTATTCCCGGGGGGGGGTAGTTACACATGATGTAATGTTAATTTCCTTCATAGATATTACTAAATCTAATATATTATTTCCCCTTGTGGGGGTTACAACATTTTGGGTCATATCCACTTCTAGACATAATTCCAAGAATTCTAGACTAACAGGGAACCCTGCTTCAAGATCCTGCAGGTTTATATCCCTGTAGTTTAGGTCTCCTACTACCAAAACCTTCCCTAATTCACATGCTGTTTTTATTTCTTGATTTATTTCTCTGGAGGTCTCTATAGAAATTGCTGGGGGGGCCTATAGCACACCCCTATAAGGATAGGCATGCTACTACCTGTTTCAAGCCTAATCCAGATGGTCTCAGGTCCTCTACCCACAATCTTCTTTATCTTCGAGATATTTGTGGATTTCAGAGTATCTGATACATATGCAGCTACCCCTCCCCCCTTTTTGTCCCTCCTGTCCACATGATATAAATCATGGGGAACAGTTTCAGTCATAAAGAGGGAAAACTAAACATTTTGTCTTGGAATATTGAAGGTTTTCATTTGAAAGTTATGGATCCTGAGGTAGTTATTTTTTTGGAATCATTTGATATAATTGCCATCCAAGAGACTTGGTGTATGGAAGAGGTAACTGCTAGATTTCCTGGCTTTGCACCTTATAGTTTTTCAGCTTTTAGAGAAAAGAAATTTGGTAGACGTAAGGGGGTTTTAATATTATTGATAAAGACTTGTTTAAATCTGAAGATAAGAGAACTATCTATTGAGACCAATAATATTCTGACTTTTGAACTTTCTAAGGACCCCCAGAAAATAATATTGTGTAATGTTTATTTTCCCCCAGAACCCAGATCTACAGAAATGAAGGATCCCTATATTACAAATCTCAAATTACAATTAAACACTATTAGTGAAATAGAAGGAAACTGGCCTATTTATATTTTGGGAGATTTTAATGCAAGAATAAAGGAGGGAATCTCAGAGGGTCTATATTCATCTCTAGTAGGTGCTTTGGAAGTTATTAACCTTAGACTGACCTCATTAAGATCTACACTGGAAAAAAGATTTAACCACAGGGGTAGAGAAATACTAATTGCACTGGCCAGCAGGAATTTTTGTATTCTGAATGGAAGAACTAGTGGGGATAGAATGGGAAAATTGACCTTCAGGGGTCCCTTGGGATCCTCTATTCCTGATTTGATATGGGCAAATCTTGAGGGACTAAAAATAACCCATCAATTGGAAATTGTTGAGTGATTAGAAACTTCTCATCTCCCTTTGTCTCTTACTATAGATAATAATTTCATAAAAACAATCCAAGTGATGGGGAATGTTGTTGAATATGTGGAAATAATTAATGAAAAAAGAATAATATGGAATTCAATCTATCAGAATCAATTTCAAGAAATACTATATTCTGGAGAAATAACTACAATCTCTTCCCAAGTCAAAGTTAATTTTGACATTTATGATACCTGGGAAAATATTCAAATAAAATTGAGTGCTTTCTGTAAGAAAAATGAAGTAATCAAAAAAGAATGTTTGAATCATGCCAAATCATGATTCAATCAAAGATGTAAAAAAGCAAAAGCCAATTTTTCTAAAAAATTAAGACAACATAGGAAGATTACTAATAAAAATAAAATGGATTATCAGAATTTGGGAAAAGAAAAGGAGATTTATAAGAAAGTTTTAGAAGAAGAAAAAAATTAAAACTCTGCTTTTCTATGGGAAAAATTAAGAATAGCAGTCATTGAAAGAAATAGTAAACAATTCTGGAAAATAGTAGCACAAGGATTTAATAAATATAAGGAGAAAATAGAATGTCATATTACACAGCAATCTTGGATTACATATTTCCAAGAGTTATTTTTTACAAAAGATGAAGATGAAGCAGAAATAAATATAAGATATGAGGCAAATTTTCCAAAGCCAATTTTGATTACAGAATTAGAAATACTTAACTCACTAAATTCCCTAAAGTCCAATAAAGCACCAGGACCTGACAAAATTATTGGAGATGTCTATAAGTCCTTTAAAGAATGGTGGATTCCACTTCTCTACTTAATGTTCAATGGCTTTGTCCAGAATTCAAGATATCCTAAGAGCTGGGCTGGTAGTATTATATTCCCGATTTTTAAAAAGGGTAATGTAAAAGATCCAAGGATGTATAGACCCACTAGCCTCATTGATGTGTCTCAAAAAATGTTTTCAAAAATCATACTTGGTAGGTTTTTAACCTGGTTAGAAGAAAACTCAATTCTGGATGAGGCCCAAAACGGATTTAGAAGAAATAAGTCCACAATTCAACATTGCTATGTTTTACATCATCTAGCTTGGAAATACACAAAAATACGTAAATCAAAATTATATTGCTGCTTTGTAGATTTTTCAGTAGCCTTTGGTAGTATTAGTAGGAAAATACTTTGGACCACATTGGAAAAACTTGGCTTAGAAAAGACACTTTTGGATATTATCATGAGGCTACATGAACATACTTGGGCAAAGATTCAATATAATCAATATGGTCACACTACTGAGGCATTCTGGACTAATACCGGGGTTAGACAAGGTTGTATATTAGCACCTACTCTTTTTAATATCTATTTAAATACTATTCTACTTGAAATTAAAAACACTGAATCTCATGCACCTAAAATTCATGAAAGTAGAATTGATAGCTTAGCATACACAGATGATTTGGTCTTATTATCTACCACTGCATTGGGACTCAGAAGGAAAATGAAGTGTTTCGATATTCTTTGCAGAGAGAGAAAGCTTAATGTAAATTTAAATAAAACCAAAATTTTGATTTTTGGAAATTCTCCCAGATATGAACCAAAATTTATAATTAAGGGAGAAAAACTGGAGATAGTTAAAACTTAAGATTATTTGGGAGTACGATTTTCCTATAACCTAAATTGGACTAAACACATAGAATATATTAAAAATAGGACACTGTCTTCCATAAATGCATTTAAAACATTTCATGTCAAAATGGGGAAGACCTCGATAAAAGGGGTCTTAAGGGTATTAAATACAAAAATTAAAACTAGTATAATGTATGGAGGAGAAGTATGGGGATTTGCTAATAATAACCCATCAGAAACCTTACTTAATAAATTATATTGCTGTATTCTTATGTTACCTCCAGGTACTCCTAATTGTATTCTTAGATTGGAACTTGGTCAATTTTCTCTGAGCTCCTTAATAAAGGAAAGACAAATTTTGTTTTTGCTTAAAAATCTTTTATTACAGGATTATTGACTGCCCAGAAAGTGTCTTGAGGAGGAGGAGATCAAAATGGAAGAGCTGGGCTTTGTATATCCTTCTATAAAATTAATTAGGAAAATTATGTTTCCACTGGGTTTGGGACATACTCTTTATGATATATATATAAAGCCTTGGGATGAGATTGTTTCAATAATTAAATGCAGAATACGAGACTTAGATTCTAATTTAACATTCTCTAAATTGGCTCAGACTAAATTACATAATGACTATAAACGATTTAAAGGTCTTTGGGGTTATGAGCAATATTTAACATATTTAACGTGCCCAAAAATTAGGAGAGTATTTTCAAGATTTAGAACAGAAAGTTATAATGCACAGTCATTTTACACAGACAGAAAAGAAATAATGTTACATCTCCCTTCTGTAAATGTGGCAAATCATGTAAAGATGACCTGAAACATGTCATCTTATTATGTCCTCTTTTTGAACAAAATAGAAGAAAATGGTTGGGTTCTATACTCAGTGGTCTCAATCTTTCTTCAGATGAGATCATTGAATACCTTTTTACTTGCACTGAGAAAATTATCTTACGGAATGTAGCAAAGTTTTTATTAACAACATTTCTTTAATTTGAAACAAATAAGTTATCAAATGAAAGCTTATATTTTTAGGATTTTTTAAATGTTTATAAGTAGCCAGTTATGTGTCTATGGAATAATTGCACTTTTGTGATTTTTTGATTATAATTTATAAATTGTATTAGCATTGCTGAACAATAAAATTGATGATGATGATGATGATGATATAAATCATACCCAGGGATATGCTGTCCCCAAACAACATCTCCTGTCCACCAGGTCTCAGTGATAAATGCCATCTGTATTCCCCCACTTAGTTCTGCTTGCAGCTCATCCATCTTATTATTCAGGCTTCTGGCATTTAAGAGCAACAGTGTATATCATTACTCAATTTAGGTTTGTATTTAGATAGAGGTTTAGTAGGTTTGTCAGCTAGGTACCATCCCTCACTGTACCTAGTTTAAATTATGTTACATGGAGTCTTTTATTGCAATAGCCAATGTATGGGTTCCGAGTGAATTGGGGTGTAGCCTATCCTTCTTATATAACCGTTCATTTCCAAAGAAAGAGTCCCATAGGTTAATGAAATGTCCACCCCATTATTACAAACATTTATTAATCTGCAGTTTACCCTCTGTATGGTGTGATTCTTTTCTGGATCACAGCCATACAGTGGAAGGATACCTGAGATGTTAGGTGTCTGCCCTTTCTGCTGTATTAGGTCTACCATTCAAGCAGCTCCATGACATGGGCCAATGATGAGTCATCTAGGTAGGGTTATCACTTCCTTCAGATGATGACATCTCTGGGCCTGTCACAAGCAGTTACTACCATGACCCACCAAGGTGGCCACATGCTGGACCTGGTCTCGCTGGGGCTTGAGATTGAGAATCTCAGGACTGATCGGGTCATTTGGTCTGATCACTGCACAGTGGAGTTCTTACTCAGGGCCCCCTCTGAGATTCTTCCCCCTGCAGAGATGGTGCGCTACTGCCCGTTGAGGGGTTTGACCCTGGAGGGTTTTTTGGCAGAGGTAAATCTATCTAGTGTGGACAGTGCATGCAGGGGAGGTGTGGGTGAGGCAGTTGCTGCCTATAATAGGTCAATGACTGAGGCACTTGACTCCCTTGCACCATTCCGTGTACTGCCCAGATCTTCTTACTTGAGGTCCCCATGGTTTAATGGGGAGCTCAAGGCATTGAAGGATCAAGGGTAAGAGGTTGGAGTGCTGCTGGCACAGGACATGGTTGGAGGCAGACAAACTGGCCCTGTGTACACACTATAGTGTGTACCAGAGGGCAATCAACCGTAAGAAGGCAGTGTTCCTGTCCAGGGAGATTGCTGCTGGAAGTAACGACCAGCTATACTTTTTCGGACTGTGGACAGGCTATTACATCCAGCCTGTCTACAGCCAAAAAAAGCAGTTTCTGAGGCCTTGTGCAATGAGTTTGCTCGTTTTTACTCAGACAGGGCGTCCGCTATCAGGTAGGGAATTCCACCAGTGAGCCATATTATGGCCAACAGTGGTCACCTGGATTGTCAACAAAGCACTCCGCCTGGTTGGGGGGAGTTTAAACCAGTGGAGGTGACTGATGTCATTGAGGTGGCCTCAAAACTGAAGCACAAATATTGTGAGCTGGACCCAATGCCGACATGTTTCTTAATGGGATGTGTCGACACTGTTGGCCCGGTGTTTGCTTTGATTGTCCAGTGCTCTTTGTCAGAGGGGGGGTCTTCCCAGATGCCTTGAAGGAGATGCTGGTGAGGCCCCTTCTGAAGAAGTCATCATTGGACCCTGACATCAAGGTGAATTATCGACCAGTCTCCAATCTTCAATTTTTGGGAAAGGTTGTGGAGAAGATTGTGGCACAACAGTTAGTAGAACACCTTGTGGCATTTGATATCTATGATCCATTCTAGTTGGGTTTTCATGCAGGACATTCAACAGAAACCACATTAGTTCGGGTGCATAATGATCTCCTCAGAGTGAAGGATCGAGGTGAGGGGATAATTCTCATTCTACTCGATCTCTCCTTAGCTTTCGACACGGTGAACCATTGTGTGTTACTTGACCGCCTGAGGGACTTCTGTGGACTCACCGGTACTGTCATCTGCTGGTTTGAGTCCTTTTTGACAAACAGAAGACAGAGGGTGGTGATGGGGAATTTTTCCTCGTCCCTGAGCCTCCTTTCTTGTGGGGTACCTCAGGGTTTGGTCTTGTCACCGATGCTGTTTGCTATGTATATGCTGCCCCTGGGTGAGATCATTAGGAAGTACAGCTTGGGGTTTCATTGTTATGCCGATGATACTCAGCTGTACTTATCCTTTGCCCCTGGGACTTCCAATGCGATGGAAGTATTAAGCAACTGTCTGGCAGAGATCAATGACTAGATGGCCTCTAGCTGGTTGCAACTGAACCCCAATTAGACGGAGGTATTGGTGGTGGAGTCGAACAGAAGGCGTGAGAGGATGGCCTCTGGGGCAGATACTGGTCTAGTTCTAGGGTCTCTCCCATTGATGGCCTCCTCTAAGGTGTGCAATCTTGGCGTGGTGTTAGACAGTGGTTTGATGATCGAACATCAAGAGTAATCCTTTGTCAGGGTTAGTTTTTTCCATCTGAGAAACATTGCCAGGATTAAGCATCTGATTCCGCCCCGGACCTCTCCAACTTGATGCATGCATTTGTAACATCTGGGCTTGACAACTGTAATGCGCTCTACCTCGGGGTCTCTGGAGGCACCCTCCGTCAACTGCAGCTGGTGCAGAACGCAGCTGCCAGGTGTTGACTGGACAGTTGAAACACTGTCATGTCACCCTGGTGCTGCAGGAATTGCACTGGCTGGCGGTTTGATGGAGGGTGCTTTTTAAAGTGGGCTTGCTCATCTATAAGGCCCTACATGGACTGGGTCCTTGCTACCTGGTGGACCTTCTTACACCCGCTGTCTCGGTCTGCCCCCTGCAATCCTCCTCGAGATGCCTCCAGGCAATTCCCAGGAGGAGGCTGAAAATGGCTGGCGATAGAGCTTTTAGTATCGCCAGCTCCATCCTGTGGAATTCGCTTCCGCTATTGGTGAGGGAGGCCCCATCGGTGGAGGCATTCAAAGCCCACCTTAAGTGTTATCTGTTTAGCCAGGCTTTCTCAGGTACTGTATGACATAGGTTATCAGTCCATTTTAAAAGTAAAGAGGGTGATTATTTATATGCAGGGTACTGCTTTTTTGATATGTGATTATTGTATGGTGAGATATATATATATATATATATATATATAAAATTTAAATTTTTGTGTGTTTGTACAGCGCCCACTGCCTTTGGGATTGTGCACCAGAAAAATACAATTTGCCTTGCCTTTTCATGGTCCCTCCTCACATGCAACACTATGGTTTGTGTACTTGGTGCCTGATGTATTATTTTTGGTAACCAACATTAAATGTCATGTATCCTTGCCACAGGGAGGCAGTTTACAGTGGTATATCCTTTATTACCCCTGGTGACAATTGTATCAGTCTTTCTTAATATATAGAATCTCCAATGACCACTACTTGATTACTCCTGAGGGTATCCTCAGTTGGTAGGTCGGAACAGATTTCAGAAATGGTACTAAGGGGAGAGTATCTATTATGCTGCGGTATGTCTGACAATCCCATTGCTCTCCTTCTCTTTTTACTTGGTCCCTTAGTAACCTTAGCCCAGCTACCAGAGTCTGTGTCCTCGCAGGCAGTGACCCAGCCCTCAGTGTCAGATCCCATACTAGTATCACTAGGCAGCCTACTACTGGCTAGTGTAATGCTGTCCTTTTCCATGCATGTTATGGGGGGTGGTTACACCTGGTGAGTTACAGGCCTGCAGTTCATTACCTTTCATTACCCTCAATTGCTCTATCAATGCCATATTTTCCTTTCATTTGTTGCAAGTGTGGCCTTGCCGTGGACTTGGGTTACTTGCCTCATACATATTACAGCTTCTACATTTTGTCAAGTCCCCACTCTGACAAAGAGAATCCAACATTTGATGCACCTCCATGTTAGGGACATCCATTGGTACTGTGGCTGCTCTGTGCCAATGGATCAGCAGCCCTACACTATATCCTTTGTACAGCTGTCTACCTCTCAGGCTGCTACTCTTAGCATGCAGTATTTTCTATGTCGCTCACTTACCACAGTTCTCCATAGGTGCCGAGTACCAGTCAGGATCTCCCCACTGTGCACTTGTCCATGCAGGACACACAAGACACGTGCTCGGACATGCGTGTCTCTGCGTGCACCATGCGCATGAGTTTGCGCTGCTCGCTAGCACGAGTAGTTTAAATAGACCTGCGGACCGTAAGTACATTACCCGGCCCTGTGAAGCCTGTCAGCACTACAAACACCTCTTTCCAGTTAAATACCCCCTTTCTCAGTAAACACAGCGCCTGATTTACAGTTTGCAGCGTTACCGCTATGCAGCAGTCCAGCTAGAGAAAACAAATAAGTTCCTCCAGTGATGTACTCGCCCATGGACTGCAGCCTATGGACTACAGTACCCACTGTGCAATGCTTCATTTGGTGTCACAATACACAAAGATCCCCCTTCCACCTGCAGATGCCTCTGCTTAGCCAAGTATAACTGATAGGTATTTTGCTGAGATTAGCACTGGTTTCCTGGTAGGGGCTACAGCTTCATGCGCTGGTCTTAGCCACCACAGGCAAACAAGTACCTTGTCACAGCAGGACCTCGTTTCAAATAAAATTACTTTAGAACAATAACTGTGTAAGCTTTGGATTTGATTTTGCGCAAATATTAACTTCTCTCCGAGTTGAAAATGCATAAGAGATTAGTTGTATATACTTTTATATTTCTCCACACTTTTCCTGTGGAAATATGTAAAAAAGATATGAAAAAATAACACTTGACCTTTTGCACAGGTCTTGATCTCCTGTAAAGGGAATGGCTTAAAATTTATTTAGGAGTCATTCAAGAGTTATCCCAAGGTCAAGATTTAATAAACTATACATTTAATGTGTTTTAATAATAGAAGTTGCCAAAGAGGACATAATAAATGTAAACTGAACTTCACTGTGCTTACTGATATAAACAGTTTCTTTATTGTTTTATAACATATTAGATTGCAGTATTTATTTCGATTGTTCTGGCTATGAGGATGGTGTGTACAGTGTGTGTGTGTGTGTGTGTGTGTGTGTTTGCCGTAGCTCAATATATTTTTTCCCAAAAAGCATAGTAAAAAAATGCCTGCTGATTGCTATTTATTTCGCCTGGATACTTCACAGAAGACCTGGCATATGTCTGAGACCGTCTTATCAGATAGTGTCTTAAGAGGTTAAAAAACTAAATCTTTTTAGATTTGCTGGGAAAGGGTGACATTTATGAGGTATGAATCTTTCTCAAAAGACAATACCTGCCCAGCTGAAGCTTGTAGCAACAATATGTTTAAATGCTAAGTATTTAAATGTGCAAGTTGTTGCATTTCAAAGGGGGTAAACAGATTTCCAGTTTAATAGGCAACCAATATTTAACAAGCTGTTTCAGTTTCCTAATGGCCATCTGATAAGTAGCTTGGAGTTATGTCTCCAACATTCTAACCAGAAAGAAGGGAGTATTTTATTTCAGTTGGCATAGTGATTTGTAGATGTGGAAGGATATACTAAAAACTCCAAAATGTGTGTTCCACGATGCTCCTTTTTCCAGCTACAGACAGCAAGATGGCTGTAGGCTCTGCCCACAGCCATACAAATTGGCCAGGCAGGCCATATCTAGCAAGGGTAGCAAACAAAAAGTCATGATTTACTCGATCAAACACTTTAGATTGATCTAGCAATAAAACAAAACCATCCACCATGTGCTTGTGGCCCTTATCAAACAATTCCCGGAGAAGAATCTAGTTATTTTGTCTCCATAGTATGGCACATGTTTGTGTCAGAGAAATAAGAATCAGGGAAACCAAGGCAAGGCAATGAACCCAAATTTTGGGCAATATCTTCTGATCAGTATTTAAAAGACACAAAGAAACATAGAAACATATATAGAAATTGTTGGCAGATAAGGACCGCTAGGCCCATCCAGTCTCCCAGTAGGCTATATACAAAAGAGTATTATTGTATGTGGCCACTGACCCTACGTGATCAATGGCTTTTCATCACTCCCTTCCCTCTCAAGCTTCTTTTGTGCCTGTCCCAGGCATGCTTAAACCCCTCCATTGTGCTTGCACCCACTACCTCCTGTGGCAGACTATTGCAAGCATCGACTACCCTTTCTGTGTAGAAAAACTTCCTCACATTACTTCTTAATTTACTGCATTCCAATTTCATACTGTGCCCCCTTGTTCCAGTACTTTTTCTACATTGGAAAAGGTTCCCCACCTGCACCTTGTTTATGCCCTTGAGGTACTTGAAAGTTTCAATCACGTCCCCCCGCTGTCTCTTCTCCTCTAGTGAGTACATATTGAGGTCCCTTAGTCTCTCCTCATATGTTTTGTGGTGCAAGCCCTGCATCATCTTTGTTGTCCTTCTCTGGATAGTCTCTACCTTATCTATGTCCTTGTGCAAGTGTGGCCTCCAGAACTGCATGCAGTACTCTAGGTGAGGCCTTACCAATGTTTTATACAAAGGCATCACCACCTCCCACCTCCTGCTAGTGACACCCCTGTCTATGCACCCTAGCATGCCACTGACCCTCCCTGCTGCCTTTGTGCACTGCTTTGATACCTTAAAGTCAATAGAGATGCTAACCCTTAGGTCCCTTTTTTCTTTGGTGACAGTCAGCTCTTCCCCCCAACCTGTAGCTCTCTCCAGGGTTCCCTCTACCCAGGTGCATTATTTTGCATTTCTTTGCATTGAACCTCAGTTGCCACATCTTCGGCCATCTTTCAAGCTTCTCCAGGTCCCTCTTCATTTTCTGTACCCCTTCTGAAGTATCCACCCTGTTGCAGATCTTGGTGTCATCTGCAAACAGGTAGATCTTTCCTTCCAGCCCCTCTGTAATGACACTAATGAAGACATTGAATAGGACTGGTTCTAGTACTGATCCCTGTGGTACCCCACTGGTCACCCTCCACTCCCCAGATTGTACCCCATTTACCATCAACCTATGTCTCCTGTCTGTTAACCAGTTCCTAACCCAGTTCACCACCTTGTCTCCCATGCTCAGACTGTCCATCTTGTTAATCAGCCTTCTATTTGGGAAGGTGTAGAAGACTTTGCTAAAATCTAGGTAGGTGATGTCTACCACCCTTCCTTGATTTATTTACTTAGTCACCCAATCAAATAAATCTATTAGATTCATTTGACGTGACCTTCCTGCTGTGAATCCATGTTGTCTCAGATCCTGAGCACCTCCAGATTTCATATGTTCAACTATCCTTTCTTTCAGCAGTGTCTCCATGATCTTTCCCACCACTGATGTGATGTTGACTGGCCTGTAGTTCCCCGCCTCCTCCCTACAGCCGCTTTTGTGCAGTGGGACTACATGTGCCCTCGTCCGGTCCTCTGGAATGACACCTGTGTTGAGTGACTCTGAGAACAGGCCTGCCAGAGGCACTGCTAGTTCTCTTTGTAGCTTCTTTAATATCCTCGGGTGGATGCCATCTGGCCCCATGGCCTTATCCACCTTCAGCTTTGTGAGTTCTTCCAGAACTCTCTCTCTCCACTGTGAATGGGCTGGTGTCCACTCCCCCCCCCATTACCTTTGCAACCCAACTGTGGTCCTTGACCTTTGCCCTCCTTAGTGAATACTGAGCAGAATTATTTGTTCAGTATTTCTGCCTTGTCTAGATCCCCCCTCCTTACACTGTCCCTTCTCCCTTCTGAGCCTCACAATCCCCCCATGTTTTCTTCTTTCACTGATGTACCTATAAAATGCCTCATCCTGTTTGTTTACAGACCATGCTAAACCCTTTTCTGTCTGTGCCTTCGCCCTCCTAACAGCCTTCCCAGCTTCCCTTAAACATTTAAGGTACACCTCCCTGTCCTTCTCCCTTGGGCCCCCCCTTATATTTCCTGAAACTCAGCCTTTTAGCCCTGACTTTGTCTCTCACCTCTTTGGAGAACCATAGTGGTTTCCTTCTTCTTTTCCCTTTGGCCACTATCCTAACGCAAAGGCATCCAGTTGTTTAACTGAGTCTTGTCACCTTTCTTATAAATAAAAATCAAAATTGCTTGCAACATAGAAGGAGCAAGTGAGCCAGTGTGCAAAATGTAATTAAACAAAAACTGCAAAGTAGGAGCTACATTGGGTTGAAACTGAACATAAAACTCAGTTGGGAGACCATTGCTCCCTGGGACCACAGACCTCTGTAGACCATCAATTGCATCCTCAACTTCCAAGAGCTGAATAGGTTTAACCAGGGAGGAAAGCACATCCTGTGGAAGAGGAGGCACAGAAATGGAATTCAGAAATGTTCCAGGATCAGGAAGAGTGTGAGAGATGCCAAAATGTGCCAAAATTTGTGGATACATAGTCATGGACAGATTTCAAAATATCAACCTGACTACAGTAGATGCAACACCTTTTGTGGTTGGGGAAGAAAGGGTATACATAAATCTAGAGGAATGACGAAGCTTTAAAACAATCAAGGTGCTGTTGCTTCTCTTGTATGCCACATTTCATTTCATCTAGCAGCGTGGAGGCCCTTTCATAATGCACATTCTTCATAGCAGATTTAACATCATTAATAGTGTCCTGAACATCAATCCCAGTAGTATACATAAAGGAAATCAGTTTATGCAAATGAGACCTCAGTTTAAAATACTGCTGACACTTCTGTGTTTTCCCACTTTTGGCCCAGGATTTTAATATGGACTTAAAATCGTGCTTGGTGCCCTCCCACCACTGGGGGACAGAGTCATGTGCACCAAATGCTGACCATCAGTTCCTAAAAAGCTGTTCACCTTTGTCATGCAGGAAATGATCATCCAAAAGGCTGGCATTCAAACATCAAGTGAAGTGGGCAGAAGAAAAGCTCTGCAGCAGAGCACAGTGACAAAGAATAGCAGAATGATCAGATGTTTCAACGGGCACAGTTGAATAATTCACCACAGTCAAAGTAGAGGAGAGGTAAAGGTAGTCAATCCTTATAGCAAGGGTATCTTTGTGGAAATTGGAAGTACAGTTCAGGGACCCCAATGATCCCTCTGTAAGGGAGGCCATGGTAATCATTTCAGACAGGAACATAGAGTCACAATATATTTTAGTAGAGGTAGAATGAGTAAGGGGAATACTGCAGTTAAAGTCTCCACCCAAAACCAGAAGCTGGCTAGTATGAAGGTAAGTCCTAAGTTCCTTAAATAAATCAATTCTACCAGTCTTGGTTTGGGGTGCATATACATTAATAAGGCATACAGGAAAAGTATCATATAGGACACCTAATAAAAGAACCCTACCAGGGACTACATCTAACAGATAATGTACCATACAGGGGAAGGAACTGAATAAAATGCCCATGCCATCACATCTATCAGGGCCAGGGGACTAAAAGGAGGGACCATGCTGCCATAACTGCTATGTCATCTGTAAGTCATATAGAGTTTTTATACGGGTATCTTGGAGGAAAACAGCATTGCAGTGGAGAGTGGAAAGGACCAAAAATGTATTCAAAAGTTTAGTATAATTTTTATACTATTAATATTCAATGAAACACAGGAAAAGTGTGGTCCAGGACACATAAAAAAATTAAGTTATGTGGGGTTCTGACTGATTCCTTATCTAGGATCAAGTATGACAGCGCTTAGAAGCAGAATCAGAAGGGGCAGAGTCATGGTCAGAACCCAAGTCACGGACTAAGGAAGTCACAGAGGACATCTCAGAATCCAGGATCTCATCCTCAGTGTAACCCCTGACCCCTGCCTTTTAGCAAAAACGACAGGTGGCATGCTGTTGAAGCTGACAGCAGTACCTGGTGGGGACTGGGTTCGGGGAGGATGAGGTTACTCGGCACAGGGGACCTAGGTTTGGCTACTCTGCACAGGGGCACCCAAGTAAATCCGAACACAGGAAGCAATAACTGTAATGTCCAGAACCAGGAATGGGATTCTACAGTGTGGCTTTTATTCACATCCAAGCTGAACAAACAAAGCATAGATGGACCCCCATGGGGCTACATTCCTGGTATTGCAGATTAGAGACAACAGAACACTTCTTCATTATTTCCAGCCCTCAGGCTCTGAACCCACCAGGCACACAGCCCGGACTTGCACACAGCTTTGGGTACACAGCCTGACTTGTACACTGCTTGGGTTTTCTCCACTGGCCCGGCTAACCCACCGGCCACTTGATCTGCGGTCCATTTTGGGAAATGAACCAGTTTCCCTGTTGGTGGCTCCCCAAACCACCTTAGAGCCTTCAACTCCTAGAGGGAATTTTCCTTCCAATCCCACGTCTGGGTACTTCCCTCATCACTGGCCAAGTGCATGAGGCAAAGTAGAAATCCACAGAGCAAATCCGTAGAGGTGGACCTGGTCACTAAAGATGGGGGGGGTCTCCCACCTCCAGCTCCCACAATCCATATCTGGCCATTTCTCTGGAAACTAAACAACTCTTTTGAAAGCTTGGCAATGTAGATTACTGGGTAGATGTATGTCACATCTCCTCTACATGTCTTGACTTCCCTTAAGTGCTGGACTTGAACATACTTTTACTCTTTGGCTAAGCCTATTACTCTAGGCCTTCCACTATTTCAGTAATCCAATCCCCACTATCACACAAGTCCCAGGTGAAAAACATAGGCCCTTTAGGAAGAGCAGACATTGACCCTCTGGTTGCAGGTGCCCCACAGGCGATTCACAAATCTTCTTGTTTCCCAAAAACTCTGGAACAAATAGGCAGCTTCTCCACTAGTAGCAGAACCATGGGGTTGCCCCTGGACTATGCAGGAAACCCTTTCCTGCCCCCATCCCCGAAGGGAGGGGGCACTGAGACCCGAACCAGCAGTCTCCACCACTTCAAACTGCTTCTGTGTCTCTCTTTTGGTGGAGACACACACCCTTTTACCTAAATGTAGCCCTATGTCAGGGCTGAGGCTCCAAGAGCCTAACCAGAGCTGCTGTGCTACTCTCTCAGCAAGCTCCCAACTCCAACTGACCACTCACAGACTACTGTTCAAACCTTCCAACAATCTATTTCAACTCCCTGCTGCAGATTCCATTGTGGCTCACTCAGCTGCAACAGTTCTATGGTGATGTCATCCCTCAGTCTCAGCGGAGACTGAGAACAGAGTGAGACAGTGTGAAATCCATTTAACTGGAGTTTCACAAGCTGCCTTCCCTGCCTACCACTAGGTCATACTGGGATTCTAGCAACCCCGGGTAACAAGGGGGTTACATCAGAATCACCCCATTGTCTAGAAGTGGATAGAACATCAAATTTTTTCTGAAGAACAGGAAATTCAAAAGGAGCAGTCCTAGCAGTAGGGGCCTTGCGACCCCATTTCTTACGAGTCTGGATGAGAAACAAAGATGGATCCTGCATTGGTGGGAGCCATCATGGGTGTATCAGAGGGAAGAGTCATGGGTTGCAGCGCCTCCAGGTCCACAGGAAGATGGTCATGGGGGGGCAAGACAAGTCCGGGGGGGGACAGGCACAGAAGAAACCTGCTCCACAAGCTTGGGAAGGTCCACAGCCAGCAATAAGACAGGTGGTGAGGGCAGAGGAGTCAGGAGTAAAACAGGCATGGGGGGTTAGAACTAGCAACAGCAGCACCACGGGCCTGTCCATGTGCAATGATGGCATCCTGATTCCAACCCTCGTCAGTATTGTGAGTGGCCCAGGGACACCTCACAAAGGAATGACCCTGACTCTCACACAGATTGCAGTGAAATGAGCTTGAGCAGACATTGCTGGAATGATCAAACTCTAAGCATCTATTACAACAGTCAGTGTCACAAACTGAACCCCTATGAGTGGGGAAACCACACGTATAACTACTATGGGGTTGGCCTGGGTAAAAACACACCCTTCTGTGCCTACTTATGTAAAAACTATTAGGAAGGTGGCAAATGCGAGACCCATTATAAGGAAGTTTGACCCATATTCTCCATCCCCCAGTCCAAACCTGCTCACTATCAGTTATGGAGACAGATCTATCCTGAATGCCACACTTCTGCTTCCACCAGTAACAGATGTCAGAAATGTGGACGCTCTCATTATGAAACAAAATAGTAATAGTTTTAGTAGCAGGTTTAGCGAGGAGGATGACCTGAAAACAGGTCCACAGGGGAGAGGTCTTAAGCAGCTCATACTTGACCCAGAAACTGTCAAAGACAGGCAAGTATCAAAAACTAACATCATAAACAGTGTCCACAGAAACATGCAAAACTGCAAACAAATCATCTGAAGAAAATCCCATTGAGCATTTCAATAAAGTCCTAATAATAAACAATCTGCTGGGAGGTTGTTCCATACCTCCCGTATAAAGGAGGCAAACAACAGTCTGCCTCTGAGGAGGTTCTTTAACAGTTGCAAAAAGATGAGACATCTGAAAAGGTCTGGCAGCCTTGGAAGAAGGAATCAATGAGGGACTACTATCTGTACCTACTGGTGGAAAAGTAACAAATGAAGTGCGAGCAGAAGGAGGCAATGAAGTTGCACCAGGAGGGTGAGAGAGTACTGTAGAGTATGAGTCCTGGGGAACAGAAGTTCCCAGGGTAGATGTGGCCCTGGGGAGATCAGAGGAACCAGACTCAGATAACAAAGAGGTGGAGCCATAACAAGACCTATCCAAGGGTTCCCAAGAAATATTGTCAGCAGCCTTTCTCCAACCTGCTGCCAGAAGAGAGGCTTCCATGGATCATTTCTCCATTTGTTTGTAGGCTGAAGCAGGGCCTCATCCTACACCCATGGCTTATGTTGGAGGGGGTATGTCCAAAGAGGAAATCAGTACTGCAGCAAGAGAGGAGGAAGCAGGAGGCCCCTCAGCAAGTGGAGGCACAGGATCTGCAACAAGTAGGAGTAGGAAAGGAACATGCAGGAGGGGAAGATAATCCAGAAGTAGAGGACTGCAAAATATCAGCGGGTAGAGGTGACTCTGTCATCAGGGCAGGCACAGGCACTGGTGGAAGTAGGACAGCATCAATGTCCGGAGTAGTAGTCTGGGCAAGCACAGGGGGCCAGAGGGGTCAGGGTGGTAGATGCACCAGTCTGCGGAAGAGAAGGAGTCTGCGTATGGGGCAAAAGCAGTACAGGATCCCCTCCCTGACCTACCAGGGACGGCAGGAGTGGCACAAAAATTATGGGGGGTGGGGGGAACTGGAGCTGGTGATGAAGGGTCCAAAGAGGTAGGCCCAGAACCAATCCCCACAGATGAAGAAAAACAGGCACCTTCTTCATCCAGCATCAGTAGTAATTGTTGCCGGTGCAAAGTATATGCAGCAGCAAGGGAGTCATGAGTGGGAAGTACAGCAGGTAGTCCACAAGTAGGAAAAATTGTCCTGGAGTGTTCGCCACCCGAGTCAGTAGGGTATCAGTCAAAGGTCCAGGTGAGTAGTAAGACTGAGAACTGTGCTGCCCAGGAATCACTGTCTGCTGCAGCATGGACATATTTCCTGATGCAGTGCCACTAGGTGAAGCCAGAAGATCCATAGATGGAGGCCCAGCTAAAGGGGGATGCAATAGGCTGGCAGTCATCTTTCCCTCCAGTGCTGTCCTCGATGGCAAAACAGCGAGTCCAGAACTCAGCAGTCCAGATGATCCCAGGGTTCGCTTTAGGCTGAGCCCTAAACAGCCCGAATGTGCCATTCACAGCGAGCCCCCCGAAGAAATCAAGACAGTAGATTCTGCTGCAGATGGTAGTGGCACTGAATGTCCCAACAGGGACCAGAATGAAGTAGGAGCAGGTGGAGCTGAATCCCACAAAGTGGCTGCAGCAGCAGAAAGAGGCCAAGCAGACAGAGTCATGGAGCAGCCGCAAGAGCAAACCCTGGCTGAATCCAGCAACAACAATTTGTTTAACAACATACCTCGTCGGGCTGCATAGTCAGTGCCAGCAGGTCCAGAGTTCTCTGGTATGCATACTTTCTGGGTTGCAATAGTAGCAGTCATCCTTGGAGGTGTGAAAAGCTCACCTCCATCTATCACAACATGCGATGACTGACGCACCGCACTATCCATCGGTAGCGGAGTGTTCAGGACAAAGAAATCAACAGAACAATCCATAATCATATCTTCATCCTCTGGTAAACCACAGGTTGGGGAGGAGGCCAACCTCCTAGCCTCAATAGTGTCCATGCAATTGCCGGACACAGCAGAAGTGGCCTTCTTGGAAAATCCTCGATAGCCAAGGGTTCTCCCTACTGGAAGAGAAGGAGCATTTTATTTAGAAAGAAATCAAAACATCATACAGAAAGAAGAAATAGATTATAATATAATCACACAAAATACATTTCATTTCATAAATATATAAACAAATTCCCAACACTAAAGTCTCCAAAGAGTACAAAGGGAAACAAAAAATCAAAAGATAAACAATAATGATTGATCTACATGAACATCCCTGATATCATCTAGTCTAAATATCTGACTACATTCATTTCAAGTTGGTTTCATCCAGTGTATTCCTTTCCACAAATAATCAGCCTTAATTTTGGAAATGTTTTTTGTAATCCTGAGCTGTAACTAGTAAGGTAGATTCAATTAATACTGTTATTGACAACTCATTAGAGGAAAAATGATTCAGTAAGTACTGACAGCTAGCCTTCCAAATAAAACATTTAATACAGGGGAAAAAAAGTCACATTTCATGTACTAGGGTGATATGACTTTAGAAATCCTGTGTAATCCTCCAAGATCAAAGATTCATAGGTTATATCAACATGCCAGATACAGATTGCTCAATACCAGCAGGAACATCCACCAGAACTAGACACTTAGTGGATTCCCTGCAGGGGGAGGGCTCAAACAACTGGTACAACAATCCATAAGAGACAGGGCTATCCTAGATCTAGTACTAACTAATGGGGAAAGGATCACAGATCTCCAGTTAGAAGGTCACCTGGGGGCCAGTGACCATCACATGTATGGTTCAATTTGGCCACTAGAACTAAATCATCCCATTCCAACGCAAAAATATGGGACTTCAGAGGAGCTGACTTTGATAAGATGGTCAACAGAGTTAAGCTAGCCCTGGCAAGAAGAAATACAGGTGAAGTGGTACAGGCAAAGTGGGCAAGCATTAAGGATGCAATACTTGAAGCAACATCCCATTGTGTTAGAGAGAAAAGCAAGAGCAAAAGAAGGAGGAAACCACTTTGATTCTCAAAAATAGTAGCAGAAAAGGTCAGAGCCAAAAGGCTGGCCTTCAGGAAATATAAGGGAATGCAGCAGGATGAAGATAGGGAGGCATACCAAACTTCACTAAGGGAAGCAGGAAAAGCAGTAAGGCAGGCAAAGACCCAAACCAAGGAAACACTATCACAAACAGTAAAAGAAGGGGACAAGACTGTCTACAGATACATTAGTGAAAGAAGAATGTCCAGAGAGGGTATTGCTAATGTCAAATGGAAAAAGGGGGAATGTGTGGAGGAGGACCAAGGAAAAGCATCTATCCTAAATAGATACTTCTGCTCAGTATTTACTGAGGAGAAGGTAGGGCAGGGCCCACAGGTCAGTACCATGGACACAGGGGGGAGGGAGGTGTGCACTAGTCTCTTCACAAAAGAAAGGGTCCTTCAAGAGCTCAGTAAGCTCAGGGTGGACAAGGCAATGGGACCTGATGGCATACATCTCAGGGTACTAAAGGAGGTAGGCGTGGAACTAGGAGAGCCATTATCAGAACTGTTTAGTGAGTCTCTGAATGCAGGAGAGGTCTCAGAAGACTGGAGAAGGGTTCATGTGAAGGAGGCAGGGAACTACAGACCAGTCAGTCTTACCTCAGTAGTGGGCACGATTATGGCGGCACTCCTTAAGGAAAGGATAGTGCGACACCTGTAATCCATAGGAGCACAGGATCCAAGACAGCATGGGTTTACAACAGGAAGGTCCTGTCAAACTAATCTCATAGATTTCTCTGACTGGGTAACCAGAGTGGTGGACCAAAGGGGTGCAGTTGATGTCACCTACCTTGATTTTAGCAAAGCTTTGATATTGTTCCATATAGAAGATTGATTAATAAGCTGAGTAGGCTCGGTGGGGGGGGGGTCAGACATTGGTCAACTGGGTGGCAAACTGGTTGGTGTGCAGAAAACAGAGAGTCATGGTAAATGGTATACAGTCAGAAGAGATGCAAGTCACAAGGGGGGTACCTCAGGGATCGGTCCTGGGTCCAGTCCTCTTCAATATCTTCATCAGTGACATTGCAGATGAACGGGAGGATAACGTTTGTCTGTTTGCAGATGACACTAAGATCTGCAACAGAGTAGATGATCCAGATGGGGGGGGGAGCAGAATGAGAAGAGATCTGGATAAATTGGCAAAATGGTCGGAAGAGTGGCAACTGGGGTTTAACGCAGAGAAGTGCAAGATCATGCACATAGGGAAGAGAAACCCTGAAGCCAGCTATAGATTGAGAGGGGAGCTTCTGGCAATCACAAGGGAAGAAAGAGACTTGGGCATCACCATCACAGATGACCTGAAATCATCCAAGCAGACCACTAAAGCAGTAGGTAAGGCTAGAGGGATGTTGGGGTGTATTAGTAGGGGTATCACAAGTTGTAAGGTGGAGGTAATAATCCCTCTTTACAAAACACGGATTAGGCCCTATCTCGAGTACTGTGTGCAGTACTGGAGGCCGTACCTGCACAAGGACATTAACAAAATGGAGGTGGTCCAGAGAAGGACAACCAAAATGGTGCAGGGACTGCATCAGAAAACATATGAGGACAGATTAATGGAGCTCAATATGTATACCTTAGAGCAAAGGAGGTAGAGAGGTGATATGATCAAAGCATTCAAACATCTTAAGGGCATTAATGAGGTGAAAGAATCTAGCATGTTTCAGTATAAGAAAAATAGTAGGACAAGAGGACACAGCATGAGATTAGAGGGAGGCTGATTAAGGGATAATGTGAGTAAGTTCTTTCTCACAGAAAGGGTGATGGATGCATGGAATGGCCTATGTCAGAAAGTAGTGGATACGAATACAGTGCAGGGCTTCAAACAGGCATGAGATAGGCATAAGGGAGCAATACAGATGAGTATGAATAGATAGGCCATTGACAGAGTACAGCCTATTGCACATTCATAAGGTAGCAAAAATGTGCAGACTGGATGGGCCTTGTGGTTCTTATCTGCCGTCAACTTCTATGTTTCTATGTTTCTATATTTACCAAAAAAGGCCAATTCCACCTAAGGGACAAAAAGTGCCATAAGTGTAAACTGGAAGGACATTGTAGAAAAAGTGTTCTTTTGTTTCTTCTATATTTCTGCATTCACTTCTAAAGCATTGGTGTTCATCCATGGCCTTATATTTCAGATTACCCTTAACTCCGAGTCTGCCATCACAACTTAACCATAGATTGTCCCAGGTTTACTGTGGGAGTCGGGCATCATTTAACATTATTAGAGGCTTTTTTTTTGTTTTGTCGGAGAACATCTAGGGAAATCAATATATCACAACATTCATTTTCATTATACTGTATGTACATATAGCTGTTTTCAGTTAAGGCTACTCAAAGTAGTCATATCTAGTTTCCATTGCTTTGCCTTCCTAAGAGAAGAAACTGCAAACTCCAGAACTTTTAGTGTAGCTACTAGTTTAGGGAGAACTGTTTCCCATTTAGAGAAGTAGGGATCAAAGAGGGATTTAGTCCACAGCTGCCATGGTGAAGGCCAGCTAATCTATCCCTTCTGTAATATGGAAGAAAAGAAAAAGGAGTGAAAAAACACCATGAGGTTAATCATGTTCAAACCTCCTGCTTTGAGGGGTAAATAAGAGTAGTCTCTTTTAATAGGGTTAAGTCTACTGTCTCATGGCAGTTGAAAGAATATACTATATAATCTTGTATCTAAATGTGGAGGGAGTGGGTAAATATGATTTAAAAAAATAAAAAGGGGTAAGTGTTTTAATTACGGCTACTTTTTTTGAAAATTTCCCTGATTTCCATAACTTCACTTTATTTTCTCCCAAGTTAATTTGTTGTTCCCAGTTCAGTTGAGCTATGTTACCATTCCCAAACAAGACTCCTAGAATTTTAACTGGAGTAAGATAAATGTTGATGTGAGTTACCAGCTGTATAAGAGGTACTTTAGTTCCTAAACTATAACTTACACTCTTGTCTATATTTATAGCAGCCCCTGATAGGGCAGAAAAGTCCTGAAACACCTTCAATGCCTGTTCTCCTGAGGCCTGGTCTTTGATAAAAAGACATATATCATCTGCGTACGCAGCAATGTTTTGTGGAGGAATGTCCTTATTTGGGGAAATTTTGTGTATAGTATTATCCCATAGTATGTGGCGAATTAGTGGGTCCAAAGCAAAAGTGCATAAAAGGAGGTTTAGGGGGCAGCCTTGTCGTACTCCTGTCCATAGAGGTATTTCATTACCTAAAAGGCCATTCACAAATGGTATTATCAAAGCCCCATTATATAATGCTTGTATCCAATTGATCATATGTCTTGGGATGCCACAGGTTTCCAGTACTTTGAAAAGATAGATGTGGGACACCTTTGTCTTGTGTACCATATTAAAAAATATCCCTTATAAAGGATAGATTGTCCGTTATATTTCTATTCAGTATAGAACAGGTCTGTATAGGATGAATCAATATTTCTGTGGCTTTTTGTAATCTGTTAAATAAAATCATGGAAAAAAGCTTGAAAAAAAGTCCAGTCAACAATGCAGAGAAAACAAGCATTTGTCAATGCCGAATGTTTGCTTGCTGGCATTGGCAGTGGTAGTGTAGAAGTTACAGAGTTGCATAATAGGAATGGCAGTGAAGTATTGCACTGAAGCCAATCCCACCAGCACCCTGCATAGACTGACAGGCATTGGGGTGTGTCTTTGGGTCATCAGGCATAACGGCCATGCCATTTCACCACACCTTACCCTGCAGACACTGACAAGTGTCACGGTGTGCCTTGGGGTCTTTGGCCCTTATGTGCACCCCATTCCATCAGAAAATATGGTGAGACGGGTGCAATATAGGAGAATGGGGTGAACTTTGGGGCCAAAGAGTCCAAGGCACACCTCAATGCCTCTTAGTGACTGCAGGGTGTGGGTGGAGGTGGAATGGTATGAGCATTGCAGGCGACAATCCCAAGTCACAGCCCTGATGCCTGTCATTCTCTAAAGGGTGGGGCATTATGGTCAGAAAGCCTAACACTTCAGGCATTCGGAGGTATTTTCACTCCAAATTTTCAACATGAATTTTTTGTGACCCCCCCCACCTCATGAACAGTGGCAATATCAGTTTGTTAGCCGAAAGTTGCTTTTGCACAGCGACTATGGCATTTGTCACCACAGGTGCAAAAACACATTCTGAACAGGATGTAAAAAATGACAGCTGTACTATTCATGGGAAGGTGTAAAAAATGGCAATGTTGAAAATCTGCAGTGAAGATATTAAAAAAACTGGTGAAGTCACGAGCGTGCATAGAAATTGTGCAATGCATACCCGTAATGTAATTAGTTGGGGATTTTTTTACAGTAGATTGTCAACACAGGCATTTTAGAACCTCCAATCATGAACAGTGTCACTGTGATTTTCTTTATCTGTCCCGAACAATGATTTCCCACAGCGACCACGCATTTCTGTGCTGAAAGTATGAAAACACATTTCGGCCATGTTGTGAAAACTGACAGCTGTACTGTTCATAAGGAAGTGTGGAAAAATGCCACTGGTGAAAATCTGGACTGAAAATATCACAAATTCATGAACTTACAAGGGTGCATGGAAACTGCACAATGCTCACTCGAAACAGTCATTTTATGGACTTTTGTCACCAAATTTTCAACATAGGCATTTTAAGACCTCTGCTCATGACCAGTGTCACTGTGATTGTGTTACTCTGTCCCAAACATTGCTTTCGCACACCGACTGCACCACTGTGTGCTATATGTGCGGAAACACATTTTGGGTGATATGTGAAAAATGGCAGCTGTACTGCTCATAAGGAAGTGTGGTAAAAAGGCAATGTTGAAAACCTGGTGTGCAAACATTAAAAATTCGCAAACTTGCGAGCGTACATAGTAGCTGTGCAACGTGCAATTCTAAAACAGTCATTTTTGCGAATTTTTTCACCAAATTTTCAACATAGCCATTTTAAAACCTCTGCTCATAAACAGTGTCACTGTGATTTTCTTAATCTGTCCCAAACATTGATTGCGCACACCAACTGCGCCATTGTGCGCTACATGTGTGGAAACACATTTTCTGCAAGATGTGAAAAATGACAGCTGTACTGCTCATCACTAGGTGTGGTAAAATGGCAATGTTGAAAATATGGAGGCAGATATTAAAAATTCGTGAACTTACAAGCGTGCATAGGAACTGCGCAATGCACGCTCGTAAAACAGTCATTTTTAGGAATTTTTTCACCAAATTTTGAACATAGCCATTTTAAGACCTATGCTCATGAACAGTGTCACTGTGATTGTCTTAATATGTCCCATACATTGATTTCGCACACCGACTGTACCATTGTGCGATACATGCACGGAAACACATTTTCGTCAAGATGTGAAAAATTACAGCTGTACTGCTCATAAGGAGGTGTGGTAAAATGACAACGTTGAAAATCCAGAGTACAAATATAAAAAATTTGCAAACTTACGAGCGTGCGTAGGAACTGCACAATACACGCTCGTAAAACAGTCATTTTTAGGAATTTTTTCACCAAATTTGCAACATAGGCTTTTTGAGAGCCCACCTTATGAACACTGGCACTGTCATTTCATTAATCAGTCCCAAAAGGTGATTTTGTGCAGTGATGATGAAATCACCCTTCTGGCCCGATTAACGTCATGACAGTGACAGAGTTCATGAGGAGGGGTCCCAAAGACCCCATGTTGAAAATTTGGTGTCAAAATTCAAAAAAATGCCTGAGATATGCAGCAAAGTTGAAAAAACCCTATTTATTACATTATTCAGCTTACCGGTATTTCCTCAGTTCGGCGGTCAGCTTTGAAGAGTGCAGGCATGTTCCTGGTCCAAAAGATCGTCGTGCCAGACTCCAGAGGTAAGTATGGGGCGAGGGGTGTGGGAGGCAGGGTGCTAAGTGGGTGGGTGCGGTGGGGCAGGGACAGACTTCAACAGGCTGGCTTCTTGTCATCTTCTTCCTTGGTTCTCTGGTTCTCCTGATGCACATCGTGAAACGCACATTAGGGGGCTGGGTTGGGGAGGCAAACATCTTGTTAGCAGCAAACAGTCCATATGAAACAAATGAGGCAACACTCTGAACTGCAGGAATGAGGGATCCCATTTAATGAGCAATTAATGCAGAACAGGAAAGAGTCAATCCATGGAGTAGTAAAACACATGATTGGTTGCTGTGGACTGACAGGTCACATCTTAAGCTAATTGTTGCTCTGGACCAAGAAGGTCACATCACAGCCCAGAGTCCAGGCAGCTACCTATTTGGCAAGGTAGCCACAGTCCAAATGCAGGCAGATTAACTCATGGCTGAATAGGCCTTTAATCTCAGGCAGCAACGCTCTCTCTCACGTCCCAGTCACTGCTCCAGGACAAAGATCCACATCATTCCTGAGGGACAGCTGCCCAGTCCACAGCCACCCTCACAACAAGCTCCTTTTGGGGCACTGAGCCCTACATGCAGCAGTCCTGAAATAGGGGCATCTGGGACCTGGGGAGGCTCTAGACCTCTAGTTCCCAACCAAACCCTATCCCCAGACCTTCCACTCCTTTCTCTGGGGAAGTCCCACTCCGTAGTGGTCCTCTGGGCCTGCATAATTCAACCCACCTCTCAGCTGCAAGTTCCTTTTGAGCGCTCCACCTTCTCCCTGGCCTGGTTCATGGTGATGCCCCAACCGAGGCACAGAAAAATATTGACCGCCACCACCTCCACTGATTTCAGTGAAGCACTACCACACAAATGAGAAAAAAACAAACTGTAGCCTCAATGGCTGAGTGGGCAATCACCCCCGCTCAGATCACTCCCTCTCTATTCTCCCTGGCGATCTCCCCAAACTGGTGCCAAACAACCCCTTTAAATTACTTTACTAAGGTGCAAAACTCACCCACCAACTCAGAGGTT
Source organism: Neoceratodus forsteri (assembly GCA_016271365.2). NCBI lineage: Eukaryota > Metazoa > Chordata > Ceratodontiformes > Ceratodontidae > Neoceratodus > Neoceratodus forsteri. The sequence continues at coordinate 337,956,987 of CM028132.1, forward strand.
CAACCCTGGACCAAATCCCAGGTTGAGGAGAGGTGTACAGTGTCCATCACAGAAAAAGGACCTCTGGCAGAAGTCAGGGGTGGGCGTGGAGATGAGGATTTAATGTCCTATAGACTGCTATGCATCTATGGGGTGGAGATGGTGGCACACTGTCCACCACACAACAGACCAACGGCATAGTCGGGGCAATCAATTATGATGACACTGACTGTGTGCATGACTTGTCAAGACCCATGGTATGTGCACAAAAATGGACATGAGACAGCTAGTGCAACATGGACTGAGCATCCTATGGACTGCTATCATACCACAGGGTGGGGATGGTTGAATACTGCAACAAATGTAGAACAGACCTCTGGAGGAGGCTGGGTGTGTGTGCAGTGTGCCAACACCGATGTTAGGTGTCCATCATTACATGAAGCTCCATGATCACTGTGAAAGAAAAGTATTTTTTTTGGGGGGAGGGATTTCTTTATCACTGGTTACCTGTGTAGCTCTATCAGGAAGCCTCTCTTGCTTCCCTGGCTTGTACTGGCAGCCTGAATCCACCAACAGTAGAAAATCAGGGACAGACACTGGTAACCCCCACATTCTGATGAGCACCACCCTACTCGCCAGCTATGAGGCCGGGGATGGATCTACATAGCCAGAGTTGGATGGCCCAGCTCTGGACATGTCACCCTGAGCCATGGAGGTGCCATATCTTTTCCCCAGTAGCCAGGGTCTTTCACAGATTGTGTTCCCTGGAGCACAGACATGCAAGGATGTCGATGTATATGCAGTGCAGACATCCGCCATGCTACACCACCACCATTTGTCAGCAAGCTTACAGTACCCCTGATCTCCATCGGGATTTACTGAGTGGCATGACAAAATCACCAGCCCACCACAAAAGAGGAGAGCAGTCCCTATGGACACTTGTTCAATTCACTCACCAGCTGACCCCCAGCACCCTGATTCGTTCCCGTACCTAGGTTGACAGTCTGGTGCGAGGTGTGGCATCCAGCAACTCAGCCCTCAGTACAAGAATGCCGGCTCCTGTGAAAAAGTTAACTTCATTATAATTACAGCAAATCCTTTTAACACATAACGCATAATTTACGTCTGCAACGTGTCTTTTTCAGAAAACTCCTCTGGATTTACGCCTCTTCACAGGTAAATCAAAAACAAAGTCCTCTTCACAGGGAATTCTGCTGATGTTCATGAGTCTGACTTACTAGCAAGGATTGAGGGAACAAGGTTAGGAACCAAATGAAGGCCACGTGCAAGGTTTGCCTTATATCTAGCAGTACAGATTTGTCAAAACACTCCTTGGCAAAGTGTGCAGAACAAAGCACACTAGTATTATTTGCTCCATATCCATCAGCCCGCCTTGTCTTCACAAACTGGTCCCACAATGCTCTAATATGAGTGTTTTTGGGAAAAGTAAATGAAGAGAAGCCCATCTTTGTGGTGTTACCACAATTTCCAGCTACACAACATGCAGGTATCGTCAAATAAATAAAACCGCAATACTTCAATTGTTGACAAATAGCACTAACAGTGCAAGAGGGCAGATAGTTGTAGTGACAGTCTATAAGGACAAAGCAGTCCTCGGTGCTACACACAGTTAGCAAGTCACAGTTCAACAAAAAGGATATTGAGATTGAATCAAAAGAAAATACAAAACAACACTACTGTGTACCTCACAATAGTGGAGGCTAATATTCTTCCACCTATGTTAGTCCTATCATACAGATGCAGCAAAGCTAACAACACAGAGCACTGAACATGACAGTGCTGCAGGCTCAGCAAAAGAACTATCAAATGTCACACCACACATGAGCCGGCCCGGTGGCGCTGAGGGTTGAGGCGCTGGATGCCACACCTCACGCCACGCCGGCGACCCAGGTTTGGGAATGAGCAAGGGCCACCAGGGGTCAGCGGGGGGAAGAGATTGAGTGTCCACTGACTGCTCTCTCTCCCCGGAGGTGGGTAGGGGAATGCACTCGCTCTTGGAGCGACCTCTGGTGGTGGCTGGAGGATCGCCAGTGTAGTGGCATGGCGTAATGCCTGGGGGCGGAGCCACAGCAATCCATAGCCTTGCTGGCCGAGCTACGCGGGGGGAGGGGGACAGAAAAAGCAAGAAAAAAAAAGCCTCCTGTACAGTTGGGAGATGACGGTGGCCCTGGTGGACCCTCCCACATCCCAAATACCGGCCCAGACGTGCCCAGGATCTCTCTCTCTCTGGAGGACCCAACGACTTGGAGGTAGGCTCCTCACACTTAGGAGTTAGCCGCCAAGGGAGAGCAGAATCAGCCCCGGAGATGGTACCAGGGGTCGGGCCTGCCTGTAGTCATATGGGGAGAAGGGGTTAGGGAGATGCGGGGGTTCAGGTTAGGAGTGGGGCGGGCTCTGAGTGGGCACTCCTGAAGGATGCCCGGGGGAGCAGGAGAATAAACAAAGTTAAAAAAAAAAGTCACACCACACAGCACTGTGGTACATAAATCATATAAATCCAAATGGTGTAAAATGCACACCTTTTAGCACATGTACCACAGCTGACAGGCAAAATGAGGACCTGCTCTATTGCCACCTACTGTATGTTGCCACTTCAAAGAACTGCTAATATTTAATCCACAAATGAAAATGTTTAATGAAATGCATTGAGTATGCCACCATACAGTTTGCCACTTTGCACACTTTAGAAATAAGTAGCAATACCTTGTTACACTAAACACTCACTATATGAAACACAGAAGCACCATGGACAGAGACACAACTTCCCCAGAGAGGACCTGTTATTCACGATGCCTGCTTTATTCAACATTCTCTTTAAATCACAATATACCACTAAACTACCCCTAACACACTTCAATGTACAGCAAGACAGGTTAGAAAAGTCAAGAGTTTACCACAGAAAATGTCAAGTACAGCTGGCCAGGTGGAGCTGAGGGTTGAGCCACTGGACGCCACACCTCACGCCTCCCTGGCGACCCATGTTCTGTAACAGGCATGGGCCACTGGGGGTTGGCAGGGAGGAGAAGGATCGAGTGTCTTAAGGACTGCTCTCCTTCTCTGGGAAGGGGGTGTCTGAGGGGTCGGTGATTGTCTGCCCCCTAGCGGAAGCTGGGGGACAGGGTGCTGATGCTGGCATTCAAGGGGCGGGGATGGGGCAAATGTCTGGAGGAGTGCGCATGGGAGCATGCACGTTGCCTTTACTGGCATCATTGCATGCCCCACCCCTGAACAGAACCTAGAAAATGCCTCGGCCGTGCAGCTTGATGGCCATCCCTGGTAGCACCACTGGCTCCGAGGGCTCACCCCAGCACACTGGATCCATCTGGGCAGTAAGTAAGGGGGACTTGCTGCCCCCCCACCATGGAGGTACCGCTGGGGTGAGGGCCTTGAAATGGAGCGGCACATGCGCCAAGGTCGTCGGCTGGATGTGGGCCGACTGGGGAAGGGAGAAAAAGGATAAACAAACAAACAAAAAAAAGTCAAGTAAATGGGGACAACACTGAGCTAAGGAATCCAGCTTCAAAACTAATGTGCTTCCCACTCCCTCCAGAACACACTCCCATAGGTGAGTTCTGGACATGACGTCACTTCTGTTCCGACGAACTCGGCTCATTGTCAGAAAACTGGAAGTCGAACCGGAGGATTAAAAACTTTAATTTCACTGCTGCTAACAACTTGTGGGGCTGGGTCATGTTGCGATTCCACAACAAAGAGTGGCAACTAAACATTGGTGAGTGCAAAAATTTCAAAATGAATGCCTGGAATCCCTCTTTAAATGGTTACATGTTGTATTTTAACCAATGAGTTCATACTATATGCATCTACAGTACATCACCATGGTGTCATTTTTAAGTGACTATAAATTTGTCTTATGTCTTTGTTAGCCCCAGTCTTTGATAAAGGGTCCAGAGGGATCCGAAATGCATCAGGCAGGTGCCTTTGTGTGCTTTTTTGTTTTAAGCTTGCTGTACGGTTTTAATGCAATAAATACTATGGTACATACTAAGGTGTAAGGAGCTGAGAAGGCAGTAAGCCCATTTGCACTCGTGTCAGTGACCCATAATAGGACAAAATGTTTCCGTTTAGAATTTAGTTATCTAGTCTTTTTTTAAACTGTTCTTTGTCTTTACTGATGATAATCTCTAAAGGTGCTTTGTTCCATGGAATAATCACTCTGCGTGTAAACGGATTTCCTTTTATTAGTATTGAATCTTCTAGGTCTCAGTTGCAACGGATGGCCTCTGGTAATCATTTTATCATTCTTAAACTCAAAATCCAGTTCAGTTAACAGATAATTATCTTGCAAAATGTCATAACATAAGAGTAGGTCCCCTCTTATTCTTCTAGTCTCAAGAGACATCAGGTTTAGTTTTTGCAGATGCTGTGTATATGAGAAGTTCTTTAAATTGTGTATCATTTTGGTAGTTTATCTTTTTTCTGTTCTATCCGAAGTACCTTTAGTTATGGTGACCCAAACTTGGCTACCATAGTGTAGCAGTGGTGTTATATACGATCTATACAATGGCATTATCACTTCTGCATCTCTACAGTTAAAATGTTGCTTTGCTACAATTACCAGAGTTGACATTCACTGCTTGGTTTGTGAGGGCCTGAGTTCTCTGTTTGCCTGTTAACTTAATCTCAAGAGCACCACAGTCCTTGTGCGCACTTCTCTTGTTTTTCAATCCATACTATGACTAGGCGTTAGAGGATAGAAGCATGATTTTGGAATTCTGGAAACTGCAGGAGATCCATATTCTTTTTCCAAAAAATATTCAAATGGTGAAGTGAATGCAAAATTCTAACTGTGCCTGGCAACCTTGTGTCTTCCATTGGTCAGCTGGAAACCAGTCCAAAGCCATCTGTTTCATGTTCATGTCAGGGTTCTCATTTTATCTTTTTCTGGTGAAACACTGAAATCTGTCAACGTTACTTTCTAATCCAAAGCATTTACAGCAGCTCTACTTAGCAGTGTGTTTAAAAAAAAAAAACATGCCACACTTAGTGCTGTTTCTTTACCACTTGAATCTAGGGCACATAAAAAATTAATAGAACAGAAAGGCACAACCACAAACTTACACACTTCAACTTTGCAGAAAGGAAGCTTGTGGTTATACGGTGCAGCTACCTTGGATGGGGTGATCTGCAGGACAAACTGCAAACTGAAAGCTAATTATACCAATGTATATACAGTATGTACACAAGTACACAGAGCTCTGATGTGAAATGCAGCATGCTTAGTTTTATGAAAATTCGACAGTACGAATGTCACGCAGACCAGATATGGAGTTGCTAAAAAATAATCTGAACCTGCCCATAGAATGTGAAATGTGTCCCTTTCTCTGAAAAATGCATAAGTTATTTATCTCACTGATTTGTTGGCTGTGTAACTTTAGATTCACAGACCTATTTGTCTGGTAGGACCTCAAGTTCCCCCACTCATCAAGAAAGACACCACACAGATCTTGGAGAAAAAATGGCCGCAGCCATGTGTTTATTTATTTTCCAGTTCTTAAAATTAATATTTAAAGAATATCTTAAATCATTTTATAATATTAATATTCTAGATTGATATCTGCTACCTTTTTACATTGAGCAGCGGGCTTTGCCAGGAGAATGCGCCATACCTTGGGCCCCTGCACCACCCATCAATCTGGGAAATCCCTTCTGGTGTGGGCTGAAGTATCCCTCGGAGGTAGCGAGACAGGTCACATGGCCAAGGTTCTGGCGGCTGACCCCCCTGGTCCGGCGGCACCAACCTTGCAGTCTACACTGCTGAGGCTGAACCTAGACCCCACATGTAGGTGCAGGTCTTGTGATCCCCATCCTCATGCTGGCCAGAGGTCCCGCCGCCTTTGAGAGAACTTGTGTCATCCCCTACTTTCCAGCTACCTTCCTCATGTGCTCCTCCTGCGCTGCCCCACCACCTGACTACAATAGATTGCAATACCATAAACCTTGATACTTATGTCTTTTCTAATTATGCTAATACCTACTTCCTACTATTTACTATTCTTTTAACTGATAATTAAGCATATGTGTAATACTAGTTTATATTGCTATATTGTTAAATATATGTTGTACTTATATGTCATCCTAATCATTACATTCCTTTCTGGGGGAGGCAAAAAAATGGGGAAAAACCCTATGGGGAAAACTTGGAAAAGTCACTCCCCAGTGCCTAGTGCAGTCACCCCTATTGGGTCAAAAAGCAGGCCCTTTGATGCCTACCCCGTCCCCAAAACACAAGGATCTGGGAGGGAGGGTAACCCAAAGGAGAGAGGAGACAAAGGGCTGGACTCAGGGCAGCAGTCCAGTCATCTTTCCGACTCCTCCCCTCTCCGACTCCCCCCCCCCCGAAGGTCATGGTGATGCTCTGTCCTGGAATGTGTCCTGGGGCTGCTTACCACACCCCATGACAGGCATCCTGTTACCACTGCTTGGCTAGTGGGTGGGTGGGAGGGCTCCCCCGGACAAGTGGCTGGCTGCTGCAATACTTGAGCAGCCTCTGTACTGTCCGGTAGGCCCCCAGGTCCTCCCCATCAAGAAAGACACCACATTCATCTTGGAGAAAAAAAGGCCACAGCCATGTGTTTATTTATTTTCCAATTCTTAAACTTAATCTTTAAAGAATATCTTAAATCACTTTATAATATTAATATTGCAGCTTAATACCTGCTACCTTTTTACACTGAGCAGTGGACGCTGCCAGGAGGATATGCCATATCTCGGGCCCCTGCATCACCCATCAATCTGGGAAATCACTTCTGTTGCAGGCTGAAGTATCCCTCAGTGGTAACAAGACAGGTCACATGGCTAAGGTTCTGGCGGCTGCCCCCCCATCTGGCAGCCCTGACCTTGCAGTCTACACTGCTGAGGTTGGACCTAGACCTCCCATGTAGGTACAGGTTATATGATCCCCCGTCATCACGCTGATCTGGGGCCCTGACACCAGGACTGGCATCATCCCCTACTTTCCTGCTACCTTCCTCATGCTCTCCTCCGCGCCGCCACAGGCCGGACCAGGTCCAACACCCCCAAGCCACTTGCTCAACCCTGTCCTCCAAGATCCTTTGAAAATCATGTATTAAGTAATCTAAAACTTGTGCTTGTAACTGGCTCTCCGGACCCACTGCCAGGCCCTGGTGGGTACGATAAATGCTGTCATGCCTCACTACAGTGCCTGCCAGGGATTCCGTAACAGCTCTCATCTCCCTGTTAATCCACATGCGAGCTCTGTTCAATGCAGCAGCAGCCTTTGCATGGGGCCAATGCCCCCTCATCAACAAGTGAGACCAGATGAGAGTAATGTAGGGCCACCAGATCTTAATGGCATGTAAATCATCCTTCATCGTCAGCAGCAGATTCACCATCTTCCTGCGGCCAAGGTCTTCTCCGCCCAAGTGAATCAACAAAATATCTGGTGTCGTCCCCCGATCAGCCTCACCTCGCAACCTTGGAACCAACCCTTCCAAATGCATACCCTTAACCTATAGCTACCAGATCTTGCCTGCATGTTGTGGCATAGTCAGGTTGCTTCCCCCAGCTGATCTGCTATCCTCCTTGCTGCCCACCAGATGAAGGGGTGCCCACATATCCAGATGAGCTTAAAGTCCTTCCTTGGGCCTGAAAAAGACAAGAGACAGTTACTGCAAGTGTGTTCTCACTTAGCACAGGAATGCCTGAGACTTCCACCAGGCCCAAGGTCTGAATCTCCCAGTCCGATAGGCCCCAGCTCCTGGCATTGGTTGCTGCCCCAATACGGAAAGAATGAGTGCCATACTCTTCGGCATGTAACCCCAATTCCAGAATAACCTTCCATAGAATAAACCTAAATTGATAAGCCATCACCAGCCTGCCATCCTGATGATGGAAAAAGGCCTCTCCCTGCTCAGTGCAGAGCGCTCAATAGTCAGCTATGAAATGGGCCACCAACCACTTAACCCTTGCTGGTGTCTTCACTTGATACCAATGCTCTGTCCCTTGCTGCTCCATCTTTGACCTGTGGAGATGCAGGAAGATCCTGTTCCCCACAGACATCACATTCTGTGACAGCAGGCTTGGGGTGTCCTTTCCCTTTGAAGACTGTGTCGGCTCTGACACTCTAAAAGCCCCACAGAAAGCTACCAGAAACATTGTGCTAAACAACCGGGTTTCGAACTCATCTCTGCAAACATTGGGCAGGACCCCCCAAATATTCTCCAACCTAACTGGAGTGATGGGCCATCTGGCATCTGGAGGGGTGGGTGACTCTCTACACCAGCAACTTCCATACCTGGAAGGTTCTCATAGTATCTGCCATCTCCATGGCTCTAGTCAACCATGACAAACCTGCTAGGTGCAGGCCCTTCACTCCAGATGAGTGTCCTGCTGTTCTGCCGTCCATCACATATCTACATATCTGGTCTGCTGGAATGGGCCACATATCTAACCACCCCACAGCCTCCTGTGTGGTAATGTATTGTTCCACCCTTCCCGGCAATACACCTGCTTTTTCCGGGGTGCGATGGAGTTACCTATGCACCTCCAAGTCTCTCGGTCACCACCTCCCACAAAAAGGGAGGTACCCTTTGCAGCTGCTTGTCTGCTGCTGGTGCCAACTTGAAGAATCTGGACCACTGTCAATGAGATAAAGCATCGGTAATTCCGTTATCAACCCCTGGAACATGTACTGCCCTGAATGCAATGTTAAACAGCATATATTTCAAAACAAATACTCTCGTCAAATCCCCCAATGGTCCCAAGTGACCTAACTTTTGATTAATCGTGTGTACCATGTCCATGTTGTCTGACCTGAAATGCACTATCTTGTTTCTTAATCTGGGACCCCAGACACACAAGGTGCCCACTACTGGAAGAAACTCCAGCAGCATGATTTGCCATCCCAACCTGGCAGCCAGCCAGCTGGCCAGCCACTGTCCTGCACACCAATGCCCCTGGAAATAGGCCCTGAACCCCAGACCACCAGCAGCGTCAGTATACAACTCCAAAGGTGCACCTTCCCCATGGCTTCCCCATTGAAGCAATCCAGGAACATCTGCCATACCTGTAAATCCTCCCTGAACTGTCTAGTGACCCTTATCCTGTGGTGAGCTTTTGTACACCCTGCACCCCTCCTGGCAAACCGCCGCATGAAAGTCCGGCCCACAGGTATGACCCGACATGCAAAGTTGAGGTGATCCACTAACTGTTGCAATTCCAGATGGTAATTTTCTTACTCTCCAAGACCCTGTGCAAGAGGATCTGGAGGGTAACCAGCTTGTCCTGTGGCAAACAACAGAGCCTATCCTCCGAAATCAATCTCTATCCCAAAAAGGTGAGGGCCATTCCAAGAGGCTAAGATTTTTCCTGCACTAGAGGAACCCCAAACTCCCTGCACACCTGTTCGAAGGCTGTTATTAACCCAGCGTAAGATGGAGAAGCTCCTGGACCCACAAACAGAAAGTCATCAACGTAGTGCACTATGCTAACACTGCCAGATGCCTGAGCCATGACCCAATGCAGGAAGGTGCTGAACTTTTCAAACACTGCACAGGCCACTGAACAGCCCACAGGCATGCAGTTGTCCACATAATACCCATCCTTGAACTTCATGCCCAACAGCACCTTGTCCTCCTGGTGCACTGGCAGCAAACAGAACTCAGACTTGATGTCCACCTTTGCCATAAGGGCCCTAGTTAAAGGACTGATAGTGCACTGAAGTGTGCTGATTGTCGATCTGATCATTCACTGAATCCCCCTCTGGGTATGACAAATGATCGATCATACGAAATTCCCACGGGGTCTTCTTGGGAACCAAGCCAATAGGTGACACCCTAAGATTCATTAAAGGTAGCCTGGAGAAGGGGCCGCTAACTCTCCCCAGCCACTTTCCTTTTTCCAGCTTTTCCTGGATGACTTGTGGGTGCTCTCTAGTGGACCTCAGGTTTGCTGCCTCATACAGCCTCCAGGGACTGGAGTATAGGATCCTGAAACCCACCAAAAAAACCCTTTCTAAAAAGTCTGTGACTGTCTGGGTACTGGTCCAACCATGGCTTAATCTTTTTTGTCTGAACCGGGTGGGGAGGCTTACCACTGTGAGGCTTCCCAAACCTGCCTCGTCCTCCCCTCCCCAACCCTCTCCTCCTCCTCACACTAAAGAGCACTGCAGAAAGGGATGTTGCCTCTCACAGGCCCAGCATGTGTGCTTGAACCAACATCTGGAGCGCATGCAGGATGATTGATTATATGCATAGCACATCTGATGGGATGGGCTGTCCGCAGTTCGCTGAGCTGTAGCCTGGATGGGCAGCCCACTGTCTGTGTGCTGCACTCCACTGCCTTGCATCACATCTACCATCAGAGGCATGTCTAGCTTGCCCCAGCTCAAGGCTTTGTCCATGTGCTGCCTATGATGAAACTCTTCATCGTAGTCCAGCCAAGCTGTGCCCCCTTTTCTTATGATGCATCAAGGAAATCCTATGCATGTAATTGAGAAATTCTACCCCTTGTTTGTCATCTGCCTGCAACAAGACAGTGGCATAGATTAAGAAAGCCACCACCCAGTTGTCATACGTGCGTGGGACCTTGACTGTCTTGTGCTCCTGATCTTCCCCTTTATGCTTCTCCTTCTTGCCATCCAAGTGTTCCATGGGCCCATTGAGGAGGGAGAAGATATCCATGTACTCCTGGTTTTTGATCTGCTGCCTGACATTTGTCCATCACATGAGTACCCACGGGGGATTCCAACCCCATGTAAGGATTCTCTGGTGGTGGCAGAGCTGGCTTGTCTGGTGCCTCCCCATGCTGCCCTGTGCCAGCCCCACCTGATGGGCCTGGCATTGATTTGTTTTTAATTTCAGCCACCAAGTCTGCCACCACTCTGACTAACTGCTTTAAGCATTTGTCAGTCACTGCTCACAGGCTGGCATCCACCCTGGGCTGCTTTCTACGTGCTGCCTCATCATCAGATACATCTGGTACCCCTGGAGACTCACCCCAATTTGAGTCCATCCCTCCAATGTCTAATAGTACTTCCGCATAGCTGTCAGAGGACTCTCCCCTGACTGCCTCAAAACATGCCTTACCTGACTGGCCCCGACCGGTGACCTGTCAGGGTGCTCCTTCCCTGCAGGCCAGGGGACCTTTGCTGGCGGTATTGGTTTCCGTCCTCCTACTCTCTTCTTCCTAGGGGAGTCGCTGACTCTTCCAACCTTTCTAGGCACACCTCCAGTCACGCAGCACCATTTCTATTGTGTAAGCTGCAACGCTTTTCTTCTGCTGCTGCCAACGCCTTTGATGATAGGTTCCGTTTCCTCAAAGACATCATCTGTAACGACAACTGAATGCCACCCCCAACAATACCTTTAGAACTTTGTTGTTGTGCAGCTCAACCACCAATGTTCAGGTTCTCCCCCCCACATTTGCTTTATAGATAGTATCACCGAGTGACCCCTCTGCAATCCATTCCCCTGCCTGCAATCCATGTGGAAAGTGCAGGGGAACTGTTCGAAGGGAGGTGGATGCCTCTCCCATGAGATCAGTCTACTATGGACCCTATGCATGACCTAAGGCCTGGCTGTGTGCCCCCGATGTATGAGACAAACACTGTCCCCTCAGGGAAGGCCAGTGACTAGCCCCATGTCACCCTGGGAACAAATATGGAACTATTTTTTAATAACATTTTATGTTGTGTGGGGGTAGGGGTGAGGGAGTCTAATATATGTGCTGCTCCATGTACAGGCCCCCCTAGGCTCTGGGGCCTGATACTGGGTGACCAGAAATCTGGGGACGCTATCTGATGGCTCTGAAAGAACCAGATGTCAGCGGAGGTGGTGGGGCACAAACCCACCTCTCACTGTTCAAGTACCGAGCACATCTCCTCTTGGGACTCTAAACATCTAGGCCACACTGCCGACCCCTCAAACCGGGCTGAGGCTTGGCAGCTCCACTATTCTGAAGTCACACAATACAGAAGGAGGTGGTGGGAATCAAACCCCACTCTGCTGGATGTACCAACTCATTCTCCAACTTCTCGGCTATAACGCCAGCCCACCTCCCTCTCCTCTCCCCTCCCCTCCTAAGATGGCCACTGATGTCCTGGGGCTTGCGAGATCACGCCCCTGATGCAGCTTGCAAACAACCAACTACAAGATGGCCACTCCCCCTGCTGCCCATGAACGCTCACCACAAGATACAGAGAAAACTGGGCTTTTGGATGCCTGCTGCCCACCCAGGGATGTAATCCCACAGATAACCCAACAAAAAAATGGCTCCATGGAGAGGGAGTTGAGCCATGAGCCACCAGCGAGAAAGAAGCCAGCCCAGAGAAGAGGCCAGACCTGATTCCGTGGGCCGGACTGCCCGAGCTTGTGGTCTCTGCACTGCCGTCTGCCACAGCTGCGGGACAACATTGTTTAACCAGGAGTAGCACTAAGCCACAGCTCACCCATGAAGGAGGAGAAACCTCTCAGCTCACCCCAGTGGACCCAGGTAAACCACAGAACGGAACCGCCAAATGGTGGGGGTGGGGGGTCGGGAGATAATATCCACTGCCAAACCTCTTTTTTTTTTTTTTTTTTTTTAAAGACTGAAGTAGAACGCTGAAGGGGAATCTGCAAACCGAGATGGAGCCAGCCCATGCTGCCCTCTGCCCCCAAGGGTCTGCCCAGCATTGTAGCCACTGCCCCGATGGGTGACTGCAGGGCTATGGACTGTAGCGCCAGCAAGGCCTATTATCCTCAGACTCCTCCCACACCGCAGTTAGGCCCACAGCACTCTGCTGCCGAAGCCACCAGGAACCCACAGGCTAACCTAGCTATTGAGACAAGGATACAGGGCCTAGTTAAGGTGGCCACTGGCTGTGGGAGATTGGGCACAGACCCAGATCTCCCAGCCGTACCAGCTGAGCTTAAAGAAATATTTCTCAGCCCAGGAATTGAACCATTATCCTTTGTCATTCCAAGCCAGCTCTTTAGCCACTCTACTGACTTAGCTTCTGAACCCACAACTACTGACTTGCTCTTCCCCAGGCCCCAGCCACCGTACCTAACTCCATGGTGCTGGGCTGCTTGCTGATCGGAAGGAGAGAGGAGACAGATGGCTGGACTCAGGGCAGCACTCCACTTATCCTCCCGACTCCCCCCCCCCGATCCTCCCTGGAGGGGCATGGAGATGCCCTATCCCGGGATGTGTCCAGGGGCTGCTGATCACACCCCAGGACAGGCATTCTGTTATCACTGCTTGGCTAGTGGGGAGAGGGGCTCCCCAGACAAGTGGCTGGCTGTTGCAATACTTGGGCAGCCTCTGTAGAGGTTGCCTTTTCCCAATACTTTTTTTGCCAGTTTTCTTATTAAAACTCAGTAGCCCAATTGCATACATTTGGTAGTCACACAAACGTTGACCAGGTACTGAGGTAGTGCTGAGGTATGCTGAGCCAGAATCACATTAGGGAAGGGAAGGGGAAATTGTTTAACCAGGAAAGGCACACTAAGCCAGTGCTTGTTTCCAAGTGCATCCTGGGAGCACAAGGAAATTAATTGACTTGCTCAGGGTCACACAGTATGCAAGCAGGGCAGATAGGATTCATACTCAGGTCTCCAGGTTTGCAGCTAAGTGCCCTTAACCACTACGCTATACTGTCTCCTGTGACATTACATCCAATGCAGATTGTAACTTGAGTTCCTCAGCATACCTCGATATTACCTCAGTACTGATCAACTTTTGTACGACTACCACTGTACCTCTCAACTGTCTCACACCGGGAGGGACATCCCTCATTCCACCACTCAGCCTTCCCCATTCCTCTCAGTTGTCCTACACTGGGAGGGATGTTACCACCCAGAACTCCTGTCCCACATGGAACAGGTGCTGCCCACATAATGAAAGCATTCCTTTTTACTGAGGGTCATGACATGTAGGTGACACTGCACAACAGAGTTTACATGTAGCTGATACCTACCATAAAAAGTACTGTTTGTGAAAAAGCTTTACAAAGGAATTTCATGTCTTTCTTTTTTTGTTCCTTATATTTGAAGGGAGTTAGTAATTTTTGATAAAACTGCTAAAGCTATAATATTTAGACACAGTTCTACTCATATTTTAACTATTGCCTGCATGTCGTTCCTTCTCTTCTTCATTGCAGCATACTGGATCCTTCTTCCTTGCAGTTCACCTATTTCAGCAGTTTAATCCTTTGCAGAGGTCATAAGCCTCTGTTTGTGACATCAGTTTATTGCTGTGAAAGTGACTGTGACTTCGGAAAAGGAATAAATAGCAGGAGTAAGTTAACTGTTTGGGACAAGGCTACTGTTTCTATAAAAATGTGCTTAATAATGGATAATAAAAGCAAAAGAAATACAGAAAATCTATCAACCATAACCTGAATTGTGTCTAGCCCTGACAACATTTGCTGTGGGAAAGGTAGCCATTTAACTTATTCCTAGCACTAATAATGCACACATGAATACTTGCTTCCCTCTGTGAGTATGAATACTTGATAAATTGCCACCAGAAGGCATTAGTACACACCCCTTCTACTGACAAGAAATACAGTCACAGCTGACGTAAGCAGAACTCAACCATGCAACATTAAAAAACCTTGACTTTCTAGTTGTTCCATTCTTTATTTCTAAGGATATTTGTATGAAAACAGGAGCACTGTGCCTTACTGTTTAGCTACAGCTAATGCTCATTCTGAAGCTGAAGTCATAATACCTGTGATAGCCCAGTCATTTTTACAGGAACAGACTGTGATGTCACCACAGGTCATTTGTATGATAAATATATCCTCTGGAGCCACGCTTTGCTGTATGAGAGTGGTTCCACACACATTTGGCTTGAGTAAGAAAAGCTAAAAGAGCTGTTTTGGCTCAAACTGTAGGCAAGAGAAACCACTCTGATACAGCAAAGAGTGGCAACAGGGGACATATTAATATTATACTGATTGAGCATGATCGAGTGTGACCAATATTATAATTGAAAAAAAAAATAATTACCTGAACATGCCCATTTCCAAGACACCTGCGCACAAGAAACACTTCAGAGAATAAGAGTGTCTTATGAGCGGAGGAAAGGAGCAATCCGATTGGTCGGGAGTACTCCCTTGATCTATTAATGACTTTAGATCCCAAGTCTCAATTATAAGTGCCTTGTAACTGACAAAAATCCAGTTTTAATGTCAATTATATTGTTTATCTACATGGCTTTTTCTAGTGCCTCCATTCTACCCTTAATCTGCTGGCATCCCTAGCCCTTTCATTGACCTTTGGATGGGCATTGCACTTACCCATAACTTGCTCAGAACCACTATGGTGATGGGTGGCCTGCCATATCAGTCATGCGCGGGCCTGCTGCAGGTGACAGCTTTACCTTGCTGGACTGGGGTTGATACACAATTTTTTAGTCTCTTAGGGACCCTGGCTATGCAAAGACATGTAGATCAAAAAATTGTGCGACTGGATCAGCTAAAGGAGGAATGCCAACCCGTTTTTGTGGCTGTCATACTGTGGGGCTCACATGACCCCCACCCTGAAGGAGTAAAGCAGTCCCTTGTACATCCCCTGACGAGTGTCACGTCATAGACGTGAAGCACCGGGGCTCTTGAGCTATGCTCCAAATCAAATTAAATGTATACTTGAAGCATGTTTTTAAGACTTCAGCTTGATTTTTAGAGTGTGTTCCATCCTATAGTCATTTGCCTTATACACTAAATCCTCCTTCCCCAGCTAGCCACAAATAACCAGGTTCTGCTTCCCTACTAAGGTTGTTGGCACCACATGTAGTACCTTTACTGCTGTTCCAGCAGGCTGGCCTGAATATAGATTATTTACATATTAAAAAAACACATTAGGTAGGATCTTCCATTTTAAGTGCAACACCCACAGCTGCAAGTGTTTCTGCAAACATAGGCACTGCCAGTACACCTAACCTTTCTCACCCCTTCCATCCAAGTTTCTTACAGATGCCAATTTTACAGCAGTTTGACATGTTTTGTCAAATATTAGTTGTTACTGGCTTCATTATTTATATAAGCGAACCCAGTTCAGATGCATGTTCAACCACAGAAAACTAGTCTAGCGTGGGTGTCTCTTAGATACAGACATAGAGAATTCCTAGGCATCTGACACAAATCCTGTACACCCAAGTATTTGCATAAAAACAGACCCAAGGGCATGAAACCAAAAAAAGTTACTGTTATGTAACTTAAGTTTTGGTGTTGCCAACTATGATTATTTGGGTGGTGACTAGAGTCCCTATTTAATGAGGATGATCATGATTGCATGATTTTTTTTGCAGGGCAAATGTCCCATAACAATGGGGTAAATGGTAGGTGACCATCTTTATTTTTTTTCAATATTTTGTTTCTTTCCTTGTGGTGCAGGTCAGGAAGGCTACGATCCATTCCTCGAGAGGATCCATTCTCCACCCTCTATTCATGGTCTCATGGAGCCTGACCTGCTGCCTCTTTTCAGTTTTCTCTCACCTAAGTCCCGGAACCGCAGAAAATGATCACGCATGCCCATGGAGGTGTGCATGCACCCCATGGCTCCAGTGACAGCCCCTTCTCCCCACACGGCCTAATGCTGAGTCTCAGCCTGGGCTTGGCACTGCCATAAAGCCTCCACTTAGTGACAGCCAATAGCCTGGGAGACTCACAATCCACCGCAGGAGAGGAGAGCTGCCTAGTGGCAGCTAAATCCAGTTCCTCGGCCCCCACCCAGCTGATCCCTGGCAATCCAAGCATGGTGCAAGGTATGGTGTCTAGCACCTCAACTCTCAGCGTCACTGGGCCGGCTATAGTGGTTGACCATCTAAGGTTTCCTGACAGCAGGACCCTCTGGCTAAGGTGTAGATGTGTGTGCGGGGGGGGGACCTGCAGTGAAACTTCTGTGGCCTAGTGGTTAAAGCACTAAACTGTAAAGCAGGAGATCACACATTCGGATCCCACTGCAGCCACTGAAACAACATGAAACTTTGAACAAGTTACTTGACTGTCCTGTGCTTCAATGCTATCCAGTGGTTAAATTGGAAATGTTTAGGTGGGGGAATTCTTTTATCTACAAGGTGGCAGAACTGTCATTTTTAGGCGGTAGAGATCTCCAATATTAGTCAATGGAGAAAGGTGACAAAGGTGGTGGTACTGTCACACAGTCTTCTAAGAGGTGGTGGGACTGAGTTCCTGTGGGCTCCATCCAAATGTAACCCCTGGTGTTATCGTCTGTAAAGCTGGGTTGAAGTGGAACCCCTGAAATGATGCCTCTCATCTCAGCATACCTCTCAACTTTTCATCACCATGTGGGACATAGTCACCCAAAATGGGGCAATAATAAGGCACTGGCTCTCTGAGTGTGGGGCACATTATCAAACTTGGAATTAGAAGCTGAGGGTACTGTGGAAATAAATGTTTTATTTCTGCAATATCTAATTTTGATTTACCATACTGGATTATTATGAATTACCACTTTCAAGGCTAAATTTATCACAAGGGAACATGCATATAACACAAAACAAACTCAAAGACTGCTACCTGGATGTGCCCTGACAAAAGTCTTACAGAGGAATAGAAAAATGGCAGGCACTCACCAACCACTCAGGACTGAAGGCCATGGTTAGTAAGTTGTAATATTCACTGCAACCAGTTAAAGTGACACATTTGTGCCCAGTGGCCATCACAGTCTGGCAGCCCATGAATAGCTCTTTCAAATGAGGTATTGGGCTCATTTGTAGCCAGAAGCACTCCGGAAATATAGAAGACTGAGTCTGTGCAATATAAATACTACATTGCAGCTATTTTTAGAACACTGTTATGTCACTGAGGAACAAGCTGTGCCTAAGTGCATTGAGATAAGCACAGCTTGTTCATCACTGACATCACAAGGTACTAAAAATGGCAGTAATGTGTTATTTATATTGAACAGTCTTCTATATTTCTGGACTGCTTCAAGCTACAAGTGACCTCAATACCTCATTTGAAAGAGGTTTTCATGGTATTTCAAAACTATGTCTGCCACTGTACATCAATGTGTCCCTTTAAGGACAGGATTAATAAAAAAAAAGATTAAAAAGCCAAATACATGTCATATTATTATTTACAAAATACAGTCAGTGATCTACGCAGAAACAGAAGATAATGGAACATGAAGGCTTAGTGGTCCATCCAGTCTGTCCACTCTGCCTAACTACACCATTTAGACCCTTGCAACCATATCTCCTCTTTGCCTCTGCCTCTTTCCCTCTTACTAAGCCATGTGCCTGTCCCACCTAATCTTGAAACTATGTACTGATTTGGCCTTAGTCGCTTCTTCAGGTAGGTTGTTCCACTTGTCCAGCACTCTTTCAGTGAAAAAGTGATTATGGATATTGATCCTGAATCTTCCTCCAGCAGGATAATTGAATTTGCCCTTGTGCCTGTGTTTGTGCTCAAGTCAACTATATCCTTGTAATCAACTCTAGTTATTCTGTGTGGTTACATGTAAGTTTCTGTCATGTACCCCCTCCCTCCTAGTCATAAGGGTGCATATATCAATGTTTGTACCTTTCCTTGTACGTCTTCATCGCTCCATGCCCTAGATCATTTTAGTCAACCTTTGCTGAACTGCTGTCACCTTCTTGCAGCCTTCCACAGGTATGGATTCCTGAACCTTGCACAGTATCCCAGGTGTGGTCCCTCTAATAATCTGTACAGTGGGAAACTCGCCTCCTGGCTTCTGCTGCTAATTTCTCTTCATGTGCTCCCCAGAATCCTATCTGCCTTCCCCACAGCCTTGCTGCAGTGTGTGGGGAGTTTCAGGTTTTCTGACATTATAGCCCTGAGGTCTTTCTTCTTTGCTATGTTTTGCAGTATGCCCCCACCCCACCACCAACCACCAACAACAACTTTAGTATTGTTCCCTTGGATTCTTTTTCCCTGATATGCATTACTTTGCATTCATTTTTTTTATCCTCAAGCTCAGCTGCCAGATCTCTGACCATTTTACCAGCCTACTCAGGTCCTCCTTTAGTTCCCTAATCCCTCCTCAGTGACCAGCCTTGTGCAGATCTTGGTGTCTTTTGTGAAGAGACAGATATTACCCTGTACATCTTCCCCTAAGCAGACAAGGCCCAGTATTGATCCTTGTGGCACCCTGCTCATGATCTCTTTAACATCTGAGTATTCGCCATTTGCCACAATCTTGTAAGTCCTCCACCTTAGCCATCGCTCCACCCTATCTGCTATTCATTCTTTCACCCACAGGTCCCTCAGTTGTTTGACCAGTCTCCTGTGGGGGACTGAATTAAAGGCCTTGCTTAAGTCCAGGTACAGTATAATGACTGCCTGTCTTTTTGTCTGCCACCCTGGTCACCCAGTCGAAGAATTCAGTGATGTTCATTTGGCATGACCTCTCCCTGGTGAAACCATGTCACTTGTTGTCCTGCAACCCATGCACTTCTAGAAGCCCACCAGCACTTCCCTCAGTATGACATCAAGTATATTTCCCACTATAGACATCAGATTTACTGCTGTATAGTTACCTGGCTTGTCCTTTCTTCTGCTTTTAGGTAGAGTGACCACATCAGCCATCCTCCCATCCCTAATGACTACCCCTGTGTCTAGTGTGCAGTTAGATATCTGCAAGATGAGGTACTATTGCCTCTGGTACCTCCTTCAGCATTCTAGGATGCAGCCCATCTGGCTGCATTGACTTTTCTATCCCTAACCCTCTTAGTCCATCCATACTCTTTCCTCAGTGATCCGGCCTATACTGTAAGAGCTCCCTCCTTCTATCTGCCCCTCACCCTGCATCCTGGCAATGGTCCCTCCTCCTACCTGGTGAATACCACATAAAAATATTAGATCAGTAACTCTGCCTTGCCTCTGTTCACCTTCTGCTAATCTTCCCTGTTTTGTAATTTCACTAGGCTCTTAGACTTCACATTTCACCTCTGTATTCCTGAAAAACACATTATCTGCTAATCTTGGGGTCCCCACCAGCTCAGAGACCCGAATATCAAAAATAGTAAAGTAATACAAATATACATGTTTCATAATCATAAAGTGATACAAATATCTATCTGTCTGTCTGTCTATCTATCTTGTTTCCATTTGTTCACCTGAAACTGAATCTGCTAACATTAACCTAAAATAAACATTTGTTAAAAAATACTTAAAATTTGTAATTGTAAACTGAGAATCACAAATAACTAACTACTCTTTTGAAATGATAATTTTATATGGTATAAATCGGACATTGAATGGTCACTTATGAGATGTGCTATTTACCTTCATTTTGGGCAGTCACTTCTATAGACCTCACTCATGGTTTCACCACTCATGAAGGTCAAGAGGTCACTGCCAACTCATGAAGATAAATAGCATATCTCATATATATATATATATATATATATATATATATATATATATATATATAGTGGTGCGCTACTATGCCACTATAGTTAGCCACTTCCATGTTAAACCCCAAATTTTGCACTTTTTAATAACTTTTCAGCCCTTTGTCCGATTTGCCTGAAAGTTTACATGTGCCATCTGGCACCACAGATCTCTGGATCTGGCAAGTTTCATTCTGGTCGGATGAGCGGTATAGACCTGTGGAGTGCCAAAAAATTTGAAAATCCTCACTTTTTGACAAATTCTTTGCTTGGGGCTACAGCCCAGGGGTTTGGGGGTCTGGTCTGACATTTTCAGAGTGTATGGGGTCTGGGTCACTGATGTGCCTTTTGAAGATTTGGTGAAAAAAATATTAACCCATTCAAAATTTATTAAAGGAGAAGTCTCCTGTATATTTATGATTTGGATATGTCTGATGTATTTAATATACATTACATCAATTACTGTACATATGTCAATAACAGACCAGTCATTTCTGCTGTTGCAACACGTATCTAGAGTCTGAGGCTCTGACACAAGGTAGTAAAGTGTCAAGCAAGCCTCCATCTACATGTAAATGAGTCACTTATAATACAGCTCCTCCCATTCCCTGATGTCACACAGCAACAGTGCAGAAGAACACATAAGGGTAACAGTACTGCCTATCCTGATTTTAGTTTATGTTTGCAATGGCTTAAGACAGTTCTGTCATGCAACTCACACAGGAAGTAGTACTTATAGCCTTAATACTGTATGTGTAGAGCAAATAATACATCTAAGAGTATTTCACTCACAGGAAGCAGAATGTGTTTCTTTGTACTGCCCATTTCTCTCTGTGAGACAGTCGCAACATGTGGAGAGCAGTTGAAATAATCAATCAGAAAATCAAGCCGTCAATCTAGCAGTCAATGAGTCAATCAGTATTGAACCAAGTGAACACCCTTGAGAAGATTAATTTACAAGGTAGGCCTGCGCAGTTTCCCCAAAGGATCTCACAAGACTGACTTCCTCCTTTGCACAAATGATGCACCCCTCCAATTTCAGCAGCCTGAAAGTGGAGAGCTAGATCACTTACTTTATAAAGTGTATTGTTTTACATTTCAAATGCTCCTTAAATCTGAGTTTCTGACTGGAAATACCAAGACACAGAATGCATATGACATGGGGGGATTGAGGTAAGCAAATACAAAGCACTACAAACACTGAGATTGATTAGCTTCTTTACCTGCAACAGCTGAAGTGTAGCATCTGATTTGTGAGGGACATCCTACTTCAAATGCTGGCATTACAAGGGGGTGAGGTGAAAGCTGCCACATCTTGTCTTCAGTATCTTCAAAGTGAAGGGCTGTAACTCTCACATCACTGCTAATGATTTATAATGGGAATGGGGGCACTTTTAAAGTCATGGACCTAAGGGGCTATCACAGTTCCCAAGGAGGTTAGGGAACTTGTTAAGGGTTAGAGAGTAAGGGACTTTAGTAGGATTTGAACCAGAGTTTCCCAGTTCTTGTGCCTGTGCTTTAACCACTAGATTATCATTCTTCCATATGCTGCAGCTGATGCTGTCCTAGTACCCTATTCCTTGTTATAGCTGAACTCTTTATTGCCTTACAGCAGCCATCCAATCACTGACTGCCTAGTTACAAAGGGAAAGGGACATTTTTG
The DNA here is from genome assembly GCA_016271365.2 of Neoceratodus forsteri. Lineage (NCBI taxonomy): Eukaryota > Metazoa > Chordata > Ceratodontiformes > Ceratodontidae > Neoceratodus > Neoceratodus forsteri. The sequence goes on from CM028132.1 coordinate 337,978,996, forward strand.
CAAGATTGTGTCTCACTGCTGGTGTCAATCAAAACAGAGGATGCTAACACACACAGAACATAATACAACAACTATGTAATACCACTTAACACTCTTGTTGTACCCAAAGTCATTTATTGGGTAAACTGTTTTTGCTAACAGAAACAGTAACACAACACATACAGGTACTTCCTTATATGAATACTGTATATACTGTACATGTCAAATCAGTAATGCATCACACTCATATGGTCCTAGTTCCTATTAGACCTGCACTTCAGGATGTGCACAACACTTTAAAGGGTTCCTCCATTACTCAAGTGGGGAACCAAACATTGTGTGTTTGGTTTAGTAGTGGGACTGCATTTAGTGCAGCATCATTATCTGTTGCCCTGATGACATCATCCTCCAGCAGCATTGATGGTAAAATGGAGGACAAACACATTGATGACTTCTGGGGGCTGTATATTTTTATTTATAATCTAGATTTGGACAGCAATAGGACTGCTGGCAACTGGAGGATGCACACAACATTTACACATAAGGAGTTAGGAAAATATAGATGTGAAACTATGGAAGACTTCCCCTTTAAAGTTTGAAGTTTCCCATTACAGCATATGGGAAAAAATATATGTATGCCTCAAAAGCACCTTTTACTTTCACGAAAGTCCATTTTACTGTCGCAAATGTTTTTTTAACTTTCACAAATCCATCATCTTGTTTTCAGGTAGTGACATGGAAAATATGCTGTAATTCAAAAATTACTACCCCTCGTAAACACCAACAGTTGTGTTTACCTAATCAGGGACCAATGAACACGATCCTGAAATTAGTTTTTAAAAATAATGATTGAAAACATGTTTACTCAATTCTTCCATTGAGAAAGTAAGTTTGCGAAACATTCGCAAATTTGCAAAAGTTTCGCAAATTTTGCAAAACTTTTGCAAATTTGCGACACTACTGAAGTTTTGCAAAAGTACTTTTAAAAATTTGGTGAAACTTTTGCAAATTTGCACAAGTACTTTTTTAAAAAAAATTGCGGTTTCTTTGCTACTTCATAGCAAATGAACGGTTAGGAATTTTAGGCTGAAATTTGCAGAATAGAAAAGGTTTACCCCACACATGTGCCTTTTGATGGTTTGGTGATAAAATTTACATCAGTTCCATAGTTACAACATTCTGAAGTTTCAACATTTCCCATAGGATAACATTGTGGTGGGTGCAGTACCTTTTGGTGCTTATATCTCAAAAATGGTTAAAGATACAGATTTTTCGCTAACCTTAGGTATACTAAGCACGTGTGCAGGTTGCCAGGTCCTGATTACAACTGTGGTGGAATTTTTTCCAAAGTTTCTACGGTTACTGAAATATTGCCACATTTGCATCACGAGGGTTATTTGGAATGTCTCTAGGCCAGTGCTATGTCTCTGTACTTTAGGTAGATGGGAGCACAGGGCCCTCTGGGCCCTGTGCTCCCACATACGGATACCATTATGCAATAATGGGAGTGCAGGATCTCCATTATGTAGTACTGGGAGTTGAACGTTCATTACAATGTCTCTACACTTATGTATAGATGGGAAAACAGGGCCCTCTGGTCCCTGCACTTCCACATGAAAATCAGAGACGATTACAACATTCATACATAATGGGGGCCCTGCACTCCCATAACCACATATGTGTGACATTATGCTTTCTCCAAAAGAAAGGAAATTCATTGCAAAAAACTCTGTTAATGGGGTCGTTGGGCCTAACTCTCACCCCATTCTGCTATACTTTATCATCTCAGCTTCCTTACGCATGGAATGAGGTGAGAGGTAGGGCTGATGACCCCAAGGCACACCCCAGCATCTGTTGGTGTGAGGAGAGTGGGGGATGGGGTGGGGTGGAAGGGTTGGTAACCCTAACATCAAATCTCCAGTCTTTTATCGCTGTAATAGAAATCCTAACTGATGCATTAGTGGAGTTTATTGCAATAAATATACAAAAGTAGGGAAATGTGGCATTGGGGTTTTCAAACCTAACACCCCACACCAACCCTGCACACACCAACAGACATTGGGGGTGTGCCTTGGGGTCATCAGCCTGAACACTTACCCCATTCCATAAGTAAAATAAGCTGAGATGGGTCCAATTTAGGAGAAGAGGGTGAGCATTAGGGCCAATGACCCCCAAAGCCCACCCCAACACCTGTTGGTGTGTGCAGGTTGGGTGTGGGGTGTTAGCTTTGAAAACCTGAACACCACATTTCCCTACTTTTATGACTTTATCCCCAACTAGAGTATTAATACTATTTTTTTTGCAATGTATTTCCTTACTTTTTGAGATAGTATAATCATATCCTTATTTGCCTGTGGGTCCTGCACGCCCATCCCTCCATAGATGCGGATATGAATGTAGCTGGGAAGCACAGGGCCATCCAGGCCCTGCACTTCCATTTATAAGAAAACAGTGACAATGTTGTCAGCATAGCCATCTTATTACCCTACCTCTTGCACCCAGTACAGAAAATTTTCAGATCCCCACCAAAACGTAATTCTGCACAACTGCAATGCCATTCTGTGCCAAAGGTGCAAAAACACATTTTGACCAGGATTTGAAAAATGACAGCCTGTGACATACATGAGGTAGGGTAATAAGATGGGCATTTTGAAAATCTGGGGTCAAAATATTGAAAAGTTCCAAAGCTATGAGTGTACATAGAGAAATTACAACGAATATTCATAACCTTGCCATTTTTCATATTTTACCCCAAATTTTCAACAGTCTTCTTATGATCTTACTTCATAAACCCCATAGCTGAAAATGTTCAAATCCATGCCAAAGCACCATTCCATGCCACAGGTGAGAAAACAAATTTCAGACAGGATGTGAAAAATGACAGCTGTACTGTTCAAGAGGTGGTGTGAAAAATTGGCTATGCTGAAAATTTGGAGTCAAAATATTTAAAATTACCAAAGTTATGTGCATGCATAGAACATTTTCAACAAATGCACATAACTATGTCATTTTTATGTTTGCTTGCACGCATGTGCAAGAAACATAGTGCCATCATCCGAGTGTTTGTAGGTGTGGCACCCTGTCTTCCAATTCAGTCAGTGTGTTTACAGGCGCGGCCACAATTCGCCAATGAATGCTGCAGCTATCTGTGACAGCAGTTGAAAATACAGTGCCCTACAGTTGAAAGGGAGAGTTCTGCTTCAGTGAGCAGCAATGAGATAGTGCATGCTCATGTGCTCCCCCCCACACACAGACACGCATATTGCATGCTCATGCATCCCCCCACGTACACACTGTATGGCTGACAAGGGTGCCCAATCCTCCATTGGCTGTGCTGCGCTCCCCCCAACAGAGTTCAAGGTGCCACACTGACAGCCCACCCAGTGTGGCAACAGTCCCTGTGGCCGACGGGGGTGCCCAATCCCCCATCAGCTCCACTGTTTCCCCCACTCCCCCAAGAGACTACCGGGTGCCACGCTGGGAGCCCACCCCAGCATGGCAACAGTCCGTATGGCTGACGGGAGTGCCTAATCCCCCATCGGCTCCACAGCCCCCCAAACAGCCTTCCAGCTGCCACGCTAGGAGCCCACCCTAGCATGGCACAAGTCCTGTGTTATCTAAGGAAAAAAAAATGCAAGAAAAAAACCTTCCCTCGCTGACTGTCCTGACCACCTCCACCCACCCATGCCCACCCTCTGTGCACCTTGCCTCCCCACACCCCCACCTCACCCCATACTTACCTCCGGAGTCTGGCATAATGATCTTCGTGGACCAGGAACACGTCTGCACTCTTCAAAGCTGACCAGCAACTTAGGAAAAGCCAGTAAGCTGTATAATGGAATAAATAGTTTTTTCAACTTTGATGCATATCTCAGGCATTTTGGGGAATTATTTCCCCAAATTTTCAACATGGAGTTTTTGGGACCCCACCTCATGAATTATGTCACTGTCATTTTGTTAGTCGAGCCGGAAAGGTGATATCGTGGTCACTGCGTGGAACCACCTTTCGGGACCAATTTATGAAATGACAGTGTCACAGTTCATGAGGTAGGCTCCCAAAAAACCCTATGTTGAAAATTTGGTGAAAAAATTCCCCCAAATTACTGTTTTGTGAGCATGTGTTGCGCTGTTCCTACGCACGCTCGTAAGTTCGCGAATTTTCAATATTTTTACTCCAGATTTTCAACATTGCCATTTTACCATGCCTCCTTATGAGCAGTATAGCTGTAATTTTTCACATCTCACCCAAAATGTGTTTCCGCGCATGTAGCACAATGGTGCAGTCGGTGTGCGAAATCAATGTTCGGGACAGATTAAGAAAATCACAGTGACACTGTTCATGAGCAGAGGTGTTAAAATAGCTATGTTAAAGTTTTGGTGAAAAAAGTCCATAAAATGACTGTGTTATGAGTGACCATTGTGCAGTTTCCACGCACCCTTGTAAATTCATGGATTTCTAATATTTTCAGTCCAGATTTTCACCACTGGCATTTTTTCTCACTTCCTTATGAACAGTACAGCTGTCATTTTTCACACCATGTCCGAAATGTGTTTTCGCACTTCCGCTCAGAAATGCATGGTCGCTGTGGGAAATCACTGTTCGGGACAGATTAAGACAATCACAGTGACACTGTTCATGAGCGGAGGTTCCAAAATGCCTTTGTTGACAATCTGCTGTAAAAAATCTCCAAATTAATTGCATTACTGGTGTGCATTGCACATTTTCTATGCACGCTCGTGACTTCACTAGTTTTTTTAATATTTTCACTGCAGATTTTCAACATCGCCATTTTTTACACCTCCCCATGAACAGTGCAGCTGTCATTTTTCACATCGTGTTCGAAATGTGTTTTCACACCTGTGGTGCCAAATGGCATAGTCGCTGTGCAAAATCAGCTTTTGGCTAACAAACTGATATTGCCACTGTTCATAAGGTGGGGGTCACAAAAAACCCATGTTGAAAATTTGGTGAAAAAATTCCCCCAAATTACTGTTTTGCGAGCATGTGTTGCGCTGTTCCTACGCACGCTCGTAAGTTCATGAATTTTCAATATTTTTACTCCAGATTTTCAACATTGCCACTTTACCATGCCTCCTTATGAGCAGTACAGCTGTAATTTTTCACATCTCACCCAAAATGTGTTTCCGCGCATGTAGCACACAATGGTGCAGTCGGTGTGCGAAATCAATGTTCGGGACAGATTAAGACAATCACAGTGACACTGTTCATGAGCAGAGGTGTTAAAATAGCTATGTTAAAGTTTTGGTGAAAAAAGTCCATAAAATGACTGTGTTATGAGTGACCATTGTGCAGTTTCCACGCACCCTTGTAAATTCATGGATTTCTAATATTTTCAGTCCAGATTTTCACCACTGGCATTTTTTCTCACTTCCTTATGAACAGTACAGCTGTCATTTTTCACACCATGTCCGAAATGTGTTTTCGCACTTCCGCTCAGAAATGCATGGTCGCTGTGGGAAATCACTGTTCGGGACAGATTAAGACAATCACAGTGACACTGTTCATGAGCGGAGGTTCCAAAATGCCTTTGTTGACAATCTGCTGTAAAAAATCTCCAAATTAATTGCATTACTGGTGTGCATTGCACATTTTCTATGCACGCACGTGACTTCACTAGTTTTTTTAATATTTTCACTGCAGATTTTCAACATCGCCATTTTTTACACCTCCCCATGAACAGTGCAGCTGTCATTTTTCACATCGTGTTCGAAATGTGTTTTCACACCTGTGGTGCCAAATGGCATAGTCGCTGTGCAAAATCAGCTTTTGGCTAACAAACTGATATTGCCACTGTTCATAAGGTGGGGGTCACAAAAAACCCATGTTGAAAATTGGAGTGAAAATGCCAACGAACGCCTGAGGCATTAGGGTTTCCGACCATAACGCCCCACCCTGTAGAGATTGACAGGCATCAGGGGTGTGACTTTAGGTTTCTCGCTTGTAATGCTCATACCATTCCACACCCTGCAGCCAGTGAGAGGCATCAATTTGTGCCTTGGACTCTTCGGCCCCAAAGTTCACCACATTCTCCTATTCAGCTCCCATCTCACTGTATTTCCTAATGGAATGGGGTGAGCATAAGGGCCAAAGACCCCAAGGCACACTGTGACACTTGACGGTGTCTGCAGGGTAGGGTGTGCTGAAATGGCATGGCCGTTATGCCTGATGACCCAAAGGCACACCCCAATGCCTGTCAGTCTCTGCACGGTGGTGGTGGGGTTGGCTTCAGTTCAATACTTCACTGCCATTCCTATTATGCAGCACTCTAACTCCTACACTAACAATGCCAGTGCCAGCAAGCAAACATTCGGCATTGACAAATCCTTGCTAAGAATTGTTTTACCAAATTTTCAACATAGCCTTTTTGGGACCCCACCTCAAGAACGCTGGTGGTGAAATTTCATTATTTACACCTGAAAGGTGATTTCATACAGTGACTTTGAAATTACCTTCTGGACCTGATTAACAAAATGACAGTTGCAGTGCTCATGAGATGGGATCCCGAAAAGGCCATGTTGGAAATTTGGTGAAAAAAGTCCTAAAAATGGCAAAGTTATGAACATAAGTTTAAAAGGCCATTGAAATACATTATATGGCATTTAACCTTGATTCCTCAGTTCACAGTTTGGCTTTGAAGAGTGCAGACACATCTCGGTCATCACATAATGACAGCCTACGACCTCTGGTGTTAAGTATAGGGTAAGGGTGTGTGTGCGTGTGTGTATGTGCGTGTGTGTGTGTGTAGGGTGGTGGGTGCTCAGTGGGAGGGTTGGGATGGTGAAAGGGATAGCAAGGATGACGAGGAACTGTTTTCTTTTTTTCAGGTTAAAAAAAGACATCAGGGGACTGTTTTCTTTTTACAGGAACAAGAAAAATAAATATTTAGAGACACTGGGTGTGGGCTCCCCAGTGTCACACGCTGCTGGGGAGGGCCTGTATTGCTGACCCAGGGATTGAGCCCCCCGATATCAGCACTATAAATCAAATAATGGGCTGTGGGGGTTGGGGGGACTATTAACTAAAAATTCAGGGACGGCAATAGAGGGGTGGTAGGTGCCACTAGATCCCAGGGACATTGATCGGAGGATGAGACACTAGGGACAGTGATCGGATGGTGGGGGGTGCCACTAGACACCAGGGACAGTGATCAGAAGATGAGGGATGCCACTAGACACCAGGGGTAGTGATCAGAGGGTGGGGGGTGCCACTAGACACCAGGGACAGCGATTGGAAGGTGGGGGGTGTCACTGGACACAGGGAAAAGGGTAGCTCACAGCTAACACTGCAGTGGGCAGCAGGACTTCAGCCGCAGCTGCAGAAGTCAAGCAATTCCCAGTGTTCTCATTTAGAGAACACCGGGGAAGCACTCCTGTTGCTAAGCTGGGCACCCAGGATTTTGGGTGCCCATAAAAAGGCATTTGTGGGCATAATTTTCAAAAACAAATATTAAAATCTAGCTAAATGGGTCCCGTTTAGCTAGATTCTGATGTTTGTTTATTAAAATCACAGCATTGTTTGTGTATTTTCCATGTGTGTTGGTTTATGGAAAAGGTCAACATGATGGCAGTTGGCACGGCACAAAAATAATGTTTGGTACCATAACAAACAAGTGGCGCAAAAACAAAATTCGCATTTGCGGCATCAAAATTCAAGTGTCAATCCATAGTCATGGATAATGCCCAGATTTTTCACCCTAGTGGAAGCTGCCAATGGGGTAGAGCATAGGAACAACCAAGTTCACAGCCTGGCAGCTACCACATAACACTGGCGACCAGGCTCAATCACCAGTACCTCTATCTTGTCAGGGTTGAGTCTCAGCTAGTTAAAGGACATCCAATCTTGGATCTTGGTCAGACATTTATTTAGCACCTCCACAGCGTTACTTGTCCAGGGAGCAAAAGACATATACAGCTGGATGTTGTCTGCATAGAAGTGGAAACCCAAGATGTAACATCTAATAATCGCACCCGGGGAAGGATGTACACTGCAAACAGCATTGCCAGCAGGATCGAACCCTGGGGAGCTCCATAATGCAGGAGCTTCGGGCAGGAGGAGAAATTCCCCATCACTTCCCTTTGCATCCTGCCCATGAGAAAGGATTTGAACCAGTTGAGGACAGTACTGGTGAGTCCACAGAGCTCCCTAAGGAGACCCAGCGGCACTACGTGGTCCACAGTGTCAAATGCTGAGGAGAGACTGAGGAGAATGTGATTTGACTGATCTCTTCTATCTCTTGCTATGAGGAGATAATTTTGCACCCTAACCAATGACATTTCAGTTCTATGTCTTGACCTAAGTTCAGACTGGACTGGCTCATAGGTGTCATAGGTCACAAGGTACACCTCACACTATAGGGAAACCACTTTCTCAACAACCTTCCACAAGAATAGGAGGTTGGAGATTGGTGGATAATTCGCCAAGATGTCAGGGTCAAGTGATGATTTCTTTAGAAGGGACTTTACCAGCGCCTCTTTCAAAGTGCTGGAAAAAAGTCCCTCTGAAAGAGAGCATCGGACAATCTCAGTGAACACTGGACCATCAGACTCCACACATTCCATTAGGAGATGAGTCGGAACAGGGTCCAGTTCACAAAAAGTGGGCCACAGCTTCGAGATTACCTCGATGACCTCTGCCACCCCCATTAGCCTTAACTCACCCCAGGCAATAGGAGTGCCTCTGACTATGCAAGGCCCACCACTGTGGGGCTGCTTCTGCCCCATGGAGAGACCCTAGTCCTAACGGAGGACACCCTGTCAGAGAAGAACTGAGTGAACTCATCACACCGAGTGACTTAAACTGCTCTTTTTGACTGCACACAGGTAGGATGAAGTAGCCTGTCTATAGTCTGAAAGTGCATTGCCTGTCTGTTCCTTCCTGATGCAGTCTCCCTGGACATTAACTTTGCCTTCTTATCACTGATTGCCCTTTAATATTCACCGTAGTGAATTCTCAAAGCCAGTTTGTCCTCCTCGGACTGAATTCTCCTCCAGCAACACTCTAACTTCCGACTTCTGGTCTTCCTCTGTTTGAGAGCCCCAACAAACCACAGGGGTCTCAAATGAGAAGACCTGGGTCATATACGGATCAGTGCAACATTGTCAAGCACATTGAAAACAGCACTATTATAAGCTGCCACCTCCTTGCCCAAACTCACACAAGAAAATTCCTCCACCTCCGATAGTCCCTCTAGGGACAACCCCTTCAACAGGTGGTAGCGGACCATCTCAACAGGAGAGGGGCTAATGGGGGGGTCCCCGAATGAGAACTCCACTGTTCAATGATTGGACCAAGAGACCATATCAATCCTGAGATCAGTGACCTCAAGCCCCAGCGAGAACACTAAGTCATGGCATGGTTGTGGCTGTGCATCACAGAAGCAACAGCTTGTGCAAGGCCCAGCGAAGTCACCATCATCTGGAGGAAATCATGACCAAAATGCGAGAGTTTGTTGTCAACCCAGGCATTGAAGTAACCCAGAATACATCATCTTTGTGACACCAACACCCTATCGGTGGCGAAGTCTGTGACTTCCTGCAGGAATTCCCCCTTGAGCCCCAGAGGTCAGTATACGAGGAGGATCCCACAACCTGCACGTGGATCCCTGCAGACAGCCACACATTCAAATGACGAAGTGGAACCCACTGGGTGCACAGAGAAATTCAAGTCAGATCTAAAACAGATGGCCACACCCCCACCCCTGTGTTCCCTCCTCAGGCAGTGCACTACAGAGAACCCAGGTGGGACCGATGCCTCCAGCACTGGACCTGCATCATCCCCCAGCCAAGTCTCCATGATGCAGGGCAGATTGACTGAGGAAATGAAGTCCACAATAATTGCAGTCTTGTTCCTAATCGATCTAGCATTGCATAGCACTGCCTGAAGGGGACCAGTGGAGGCCATTGGCCCACTGGCTACCCACCCACCTGGTCCGGTGGGAGAGCTGAGAATCGGCACCAAGTACATCTGGCCTCTTTCAAGGCCCCATTTTATCCCAAGGTGCCTCCTGGGCCTGATCACTCTGATATGGCTCACCCCTGCTATACTTCCAGCATACCACCACCTTCCATCTTACCCCCAACTAATCCCAACTTCCCTACAGTGCCTAGATACTGCAGCTGACAAAGGGTGGTCAGAGAGATAGCAGAGGCCATGCAGCAGGGATGCCGAGTAGGTGATTTTTGGGGGTCTGAGGGCTAGGCACATCTCTGACAGCTAGAGAACTACTTTAAAGTACTCTACTTAAATTACCCAACCACCCTCAAATGAAATAAAACAATTAGTTCCCAAATCAATAACATGTAACCCCCCCACTCACCCTATGTCCCTACACATACACATACGCCTACACATACACATATACCTACACATATACATACACATACACCTATACCTACACATACACCTACACATACACCTACACCTACACCTACACCTACACATACACATACACATACACCTACACCTACACATACACATACACCTACACATACACATACACATACACCTACAGTACACATACACATACACATACACCTACACATACACCCAATCCAATCAACCACATTTTTAATACTTCAGACTATAACCACACACATCCAACATTCAACCACTCACCTAAGACATTCACACTAACCCCTCTCAATCTCAGCCACCCCACAACAATCAAATTTAACAATATTTAAGAATATGAATAAGATCAATTATTATAGGGAGAATCCTGCAGTGGACTGCAGAGAAGAAAGTCCAAATAATGTCTCTATTAGGTTAGAGCAGTGTCCAGTTCTTTAGGTGGCAAACAAAGCAGTGCTCACACCACTGAATAATGATATATGCTGCCACCAGTTAAGAGAAGAGTCTTTTGGTAACAGAGCCAGGTGCTCTCACCACTCAGTCCTGCAAGTTAGAAACCCAAATGGGTGCCTCTCTACCAACTGTGGAGCACACAGTCACAAGTCCACCAGCAGAAAAGTCATAACTTTCTTCCCCACAGAAAGGGGCTCTCAACAGTCCTGCTGCTGTACTCACAAGAGAACAAACTAGCTGTCCCAGGGACAAACCAGCAGTGGAACTGGTACCAGCAGTAACTCATCATCCTGCTTTGAAGTTTCTTCAGGCATACAACCTTTTCAATGACATCCAGACCAACTTGGTCTCCAGCCAACTCACCAGCTCCTTGGCCAGTTTCAACTTCCTGACAGCATGGCAGCTCCACCGAGTCCCCTCTGACTACTTTCTCTGGGTATAGCTCACTTCTCAACAGTTCCAGACGAGTTACCTCATATAGTCACTACTCCCCTCTGGTCCAGGGGAAGAATGCCTTCTCTGATTACAGATGCCAGACTGTACTTGTCACCTCCCCTTCTGAAAGGCACATTCTACACCTATAGGCTCTCAGGTTATATCAGTGTCCTGTCTCCCTGGGTCCACCGCACTGTTCTCTTACTATCTGTTTCTCCACCCAGCAGGTTTTTATCCTGCTGCACCATCAGAATCTGTGTCTCTCTTGCCCCCCCGCCCTCTGCACCTCCCTTGCTGCATGCTCCCCACTCCTGCTGCACCTTGTTATACCAAGTCACCCTTGCTCCCCACGTGCAGCAGACGGTGCTGTCCCCATTACCTTTATCTTGTGCTGTCCCTTCTGCTTCCATGTGTTTGCAGCACAGTTGTCAGTCTCCTGGGTCCTCATTTTTCTCCCTCTTCACCACCCCACAGCATTCTGCCATTCCAGTCTTGCTCTGAATCTAACATGGCTAGGCTTGAGCTACTCCTTGGAGTAATTTTATTACCAACTTCTCAGACAGGCCCACACCATGCATTTTCACAGGCCCTGCCCCCCCGAGTGAACCCACGGTGTTTTGGATACTACCAATAGTTACCTCAAATCTGCTCTCCTCTGTACTTATTTATTTTATTTTATTAATCAAGTCTAGGATTACAAATACCTTTGAGCCATGGCTCTTTTACAAAGGTTCCACGTCAGAGAAATACAAATTATGGGGAACATCAAGACAGGCATTACAACAATGTGGACATTGCAAACAGAGTACAGATTAATACAGTTCAAGGGTAGCATTGTAACAAGGCAGCCAGCGGCATTTGTCAGAGAAAATAGACAACAGATAAGAAGTGCCAGAGTCATAGGAGAGGGAAGAGGGTGGGGGAGAAGGAATGTAGGAAGGGTGGCAAGAGGTGAAAGTGCAGTATTGGGTATACCAAGATGTGAGGGTAGAATCCAGTGGGGGGGGGGAACAACTAGAGCAGAAAGGGAAGTGGAGAAACAAGGTTAAGTTGGGCAGTCACAGGAGCTGTTGGTAGTGAGATAGTCCCGGAGCCTAGTTTTAAACATACCAATAGTTGGGGCAGAGGAGATGGTTGGGCTGAGGTCATTGAACCAGAGTGGTGCTCGATAAGCAAAAGAGCATTGTCCCTGTGAAGTGTGACAGTGGGGGACTTTCAGTAGCTGTAGTGTGGATCTCCTAAGGCACCATTTGTTAATGCGGTGTTGTAACAGAGTTGAGACCCCAGAAGGTGCAAGGCCAAGGTAGATTTTTTTGACCATGGAGCAGGTGAGAAACTTCATGTGGTTTGATAGTTGGAGCCAGCCGGTCTGAGTGTACAGGTCACATGTGTGGGTAAGACAGTGGGCACCAGTGATGAGCTGACATGCTTTATTTAAGGCAGTTGAGAGGCGTCTAAGGGTTGTGGTTGTGGCCGAGCCATAAATGATGAGACCATAGTCTATTACAGAGATCACAGAGCTCAGGACTGCAACCTTCAAAGCTTCTGGCGTGAGGTGTGGTCTGTGTTTGTGAGGAGACCAAGCCGTGTATTAGCAGCTCTAGCTACATTATCTACATGAAGTCCATAGAGAGATTAGGGTCAAGCTGAATCCCTAAGTATTTGAAGGACACCACCTGATCTAGAGTGTTCCCCTGGGTGGTGGAGATAGCCAAGTGGTGTAGCTTGTGTGGGTTATGAAGCTGCAGAAGAGCATAGATTTGGTTTTCTTGTCATTGAGGACCAGTTTATGATTAAGAAACCATGTCTCTACAGAACTGAAACCAAGTTGAAGGTTGTGTTGAAGAGTTGCAGGATCTTTGTGAGTGGAGAATACAACAGCATCATCGGCATATAGTATGATCTGCTCAGAGCAGTGGTAAGGGAGGGAGTTTAAGAAAAGGCTAAAAAGGAAGGGTCCCAGTATGGATCCCTGTGGGACACCTGAGCGAACAGGCAGGGTGTTAGAAAGAGCGTCCAGCATTTTTACTCTCTGTGACCAGTTTTATAAACAGCTTTTAAACCAGAGAGAAGAGTCAGGTGATAGCCTGGCATTCAGTAGTTGGTGTATTAGTAGTCCATAGTGTACTGTAGCGAAGGCCTTGGAGAGGTAGATGAAAACAGACACTGTGAGAAGGCCGTTGTCAAGGGATTTGTGCAAAGCTCCAGTGAACTCAAGAAGGGCTGTGGTGGTGCTGTGTCCTTTCCGGAAGCCATGTTGTTGTGGACTACTGATATGGATGTCTCCCTGTTTGCCCTCCCCAGCCCAAGTGAATGCCCTTACACCTCAGTAAACTAGCTGATGGTTTCTCCCTGTGCTTGGACAGGTATATTAATTTTATCTGCTTCCAGCAAAGCTGTTCCTCCCTCATTAGACACCATTGTATATACATAGTCTCCCATCCTCCTCCCAGGTTTACTAGAATCTTGTACCCCTTCACCTATAGGCACAGAAGACTTCTCCTGCTCCTTCTGCTGCTCTCAGGTTCTGTTCACCCTAATCCCATCCCTTTCTCTAGTAAATTGGATAGTCTGGGTCTCCCCTTAATGATAGTAACATGCTCAAAGTGGCCCACCTCAACATCCAGAGCCTAATGGCAAACAAAACTCTATTTTGACTCATGGATCACCACCTACAATTTTGATATCATAGCATTAATGGAGACCTGGCTACAGATAAAATCTCCAGCAGTGAAATCCTTACTTATGGTTACTCTGTGATAAGTAGGGACAGAGTAGGGAAGAGAGTGGGAGGTTGCCTTTTCCTTATCTACTGTATGAACACCTTACCTTCTCTGAGCTTAACTTCCATTTAGGAACACCGATCTTGGAAGCACTCTTCGTTAATCTGGTCCTCGGCAACAACAAAACTATCACCATGAGTGTGGCTTTCCTCCCCCACCCGGGCACTCCCAGACCTGAATTAGATACTCACCTTGACCACAAAACTCTCTCCCCACAGTTGGGAATGGATTATCCTGGGGGACTTCAGCTTAAACTAGCAATCCTGTCAGGCCAATGAGGCCAGAGAGGCCATCGCTGGGTTAGACATGCACCAGATCATTACAGATGTCGCCTGAACCAACTATAAAACCAGTTATGAATCTACCCTGGACTGGATCATTGTCTCCAACCCTGATCATTTGTTAGCTTCCAGGGTCCTCCCTGACTCCCTCAGTGATCACAGTGCCATTTTATGTCCCTGGTCTGCCAAGGGTTTAAAAAGGGATCCAAAATACATATTCTCTAGACAACTAAAAGAAGCTTAATATCAGCAAGTTTGACAGAGCCATCAACTCTGCTGACTGGATCTTTACTAGCAGTATCGAGAGCATCGGCAATGCCCTATAAAAAAATTAAGATCAGAGGCTAAACAAATGACTGGATCACTCCAGACTTCCTAAAAGTAGTGCGGCAGAGACAATGCCTGGGCTAAATTCAGAAAACATAAGCTTCTAGGCCTCCTGCAGTAGTACAGAGCACTCCATAACAAATGTAAATCCTCTATTCATGCCACTAAAATCAATTTCTTTAGAAACCAACAACTCAACAACAGGGGAAACTCCAAACATACCTGGTGCACCCTGAATGATTTAGTTGGTAGGGGCAAAAATGATGACTGCATCTCCCTTTCCATAGAGGTCAGTCCTGTTAGTGAGCCTCGGGAAGTCTCCAACTTTTTCAATGCCTTTTTTGCTGACCTCGACAGATACAAGGCTAAAGTTTCCCAATCAAATGAGCCCTGTTCTGATGGCTTTCCCAAATCCCCTTCAATCCTTGACAGGTACAAGCCCAAGGTTTTCCATCCAATTAAGCCCATCTGATCTGATGGCTCTCCTATATCTCCTCCAAACCCCTGGGACTCTCCCACTCCCCACCCCAAATGCTATTTTCATCTCCTTACACCAACTGTTATCAAATATATCAAAAATAATAGCCCCAGGCCCAGCCTTGGCTCTGATGGTACTGATTTCCACATACTGAAACTGATATGTGAACAACTAGCCCTTCCCCTAACCAACCTCTTCACTGTGCACAGGGGTTTTTCCCAGCAAATGGAAGAGTGCCACCATCAGACCACTCCACAAATCTGGTTACAAAAATGAGGTTAGTAACTTCAGGCCAATATCCTTGCTTGCCCCCTCTCCAAAACCCTCAAAAAGATAGTCCTGGATCAGACTATGGAATTCCTGGAAAATACAACTTATTAACGGAGTCTCAGCCTGGTTTCAGGGCCTGTCATATTATGGAGACTGCCCTGGTGAGGCTCACAAGCTACATATATATTGAGAAGGCCAATGACAAAGGGCTCTACACCAAGTCAGTGTTTGTGGACCTCACCAAGGCTTTCGACCTTGTGGACCGCAAGGTCCTCCTCAACTCCCTTCTCCACCTAAATTTCTCTGGTGACATTCTTAAATGGTTTAGAAACTACTTGTGTGAGAGGACACACAAAACAATGACCACTTATTCCCTCTCTGTTGTCTGTCCTATCAAATATGGAGTTCTGCAGGGTTCCATTCTCGGGCACCTTCTCTTTTCACTAGTGATTAATTCCCTTTCAAAGATATGCTGTCATACAGAACGTATTTGTTACACTGACAACGCTGCTCTTATCAGCAAAGATAAGTATCCCACTACCCCCCAGGACAAACTGCAGCAGGATTTCAGCAAACTTCACTCTTGGGACTCTGCGCACTGTCTTGCTCTCAACATCAAAAAACCCAAGTCTATGGTCTTTTCAGGCTCCTAAAAGAACACTGATTTCGACTTCACTCTTATTGACAATGACGGTAACCACATCAAGACAGTCTCAGAGTTTAAATACCTTGGTATCCTCCTTGACTGTCACCTCATGTATGAACTTCATATCAACCAGCGTATCAAAAAGGTTCATCAGAGGCTAGGGATGCTCTACCCGAGTTAAAAGGTTCCTTGTTCCTGAAACCAGGGCCCTTTTAGTCAATGGTGTTCTGCTACCATTAATAGATTATGGATCTTTGTTCTACTCCTCCTCTTTCTCCCAGAAATTCCTTGGCAAGCTAAGAGCTACTTACCATAACATCATTCCGTTCATCACCGATCTCCCCAGACGAACCTTTTTGTGCGACCTGTACAAGGCAGCTAAATAGCTCTCCTTCAAAGATAGATTAGACTTTAAAATTCTCACTTTCTTCCACAAAATCCACTTGAGCCATCTACCTGTAAGCATTACCTCCCTGTTCCAGTGCCATTAAATGCAAGGGCTACCAGACAAACACCACATGTTGCTTTCTCAATTTCCCACTGCCACACTTCATAAGGGCAGCACTCCCTCTCCTACAAGGGCACTAACGCCTTCAATAGCCTTCCCCTTCCTCTGGCCCAGTATCCCTCCCAGTCCCATTTCAAAAATGATTGCAGGCAATTTCTCCTTGGCAGATATGTTTGCAACTGACCCTGACTTTTGATAGTTAATATCTCCTCCCGAACCTTTGTAAATTCTCTATCTCTGCTCTCTTAACATATGTTACTGTTCCTTTCTTCCCCGGCCTTCTCTGTTTTGCTGTGTCTTTAGGGTGCTTGCCTCCTCATTTTTTGCTGTCTTGGAAACATCCGCCTTATTTCTAAATGCTCCAATTTACATCCTATTGTAACATATGGCTGCATGTCTTGTTTTATTGTATCTATTTTATTTTATGTTTTTCATGATGTTTGTAAATGCTGGTCACACTTGAAAAAGGGCAGTGTTGCTCAATGTGCTCTCCAGGGTAAACAATAAGGCCAGGATATTCAAAGGGGTTGCACCTGGTGCAACCGAGTTGCACTGGCGCAACCCCAGTAATGCACCCGGTACGATATTGAAAGGTGCGACTAGTGCAGTGCAAGTCCCAGTTAATGAATGCTGTGCAAATGCAGGGGGCATGCCCATGCATATCCTGATATTCAGCCCGGGATGTGCGGTGCATATGCTGGCACAACCTTGCTTTGTCCTGCATAGGGGGTCTCAAAATTGAGCCAAAACAAAAACGAACAAAGCCAGGCCACCCACAGGTGGGCTGCTGTATTGCAGGGTGCAACACAGCATCCGCCAGCTGTGGGTGGCCTCCTGCCCAGCAGGAATGCCGTCTGTGAACATCCACACCCTCCCCTGTGGTCTAGTGGGCCCCCCTCCATCCTGTTATGCCCAACGGGTGACCATACAGCTTAAGAACCTGGCAGTCCAGTGGTATCCCCCCTCCCTCCCATAAATCTGATCACAGGTAGTAGTAGTAGTAGAAATATATTCCCTGTTAGTCTAGTGGTAGCCCCCCTCCCTCTCATAAACCCAGTTGTGGACATATGTTAAATATATAATCCCTGGTGATGTAGTCATTTCCCCCTCCCTCCATATGCCCATTTGAGGGCAAATGGTAAAATAATATCCATGGTGGTCTGGTGGTGCCCCCTACCCACACAGGCACCCCTGCCCACCCAGTTCCCCCATCATTGGCAGGATGTAGCAACCTGCCCACATATCACCCCACTGCCCGCCGAATGACAGCTTACAGTAGCAGCTGTAAGCCTATTGGTCCACACTGTGGACCAATGAGCTTGCAGTGTGTACTGTACGAGTCATTCACAGATTTGTGAATGACTAGTATAGTATGCACTGCAAGCTTATTGGTCCACATTGTGGACCAATAGGCTTGCAGCTGCTACTGTACACTGTCATTCGGCTGGCAGTATGCAGGTGGGTTGCTGCCACCCTCTGATGACGGGGGGGAGCTGGATGGGCAGGGGTGCCTGTGTGGGTGGGGGGCACCACTAGACCACCAGGGATATTATTTTACCATTTGCCCACGATCGGGCATGCAGAGGGAGGGGGATACCACTATACCACCAGGGATTATATATTTAACATTTGCCGGCAATCGGGTTTATGGGAGGGAGGGGGACACCACTAGACTACCAGGGAATATATTTCTACTACTACTACCCATGATCAGGTTTACAGGAGGGAGGGGGGATGCTACTAGACTACCAAGGATTCCTGTCATGTTGAAGGTGGCTACGCAGGGTGCCAGGCGTACTTCACCGTTACGCCTTACACATCACAAGAAAATGGGGTCATAATGGCATGCAAATGGCTCCATTTGCACCATGCCTATATAATGGCCCCATTTTTATGCCCACATTTGATTATCTTGGGTGATGCACACAGCGCAACCACACTTGTGCTGGAGCATTTCCATTCCCCCCATCTGGGGGATGTACTGGCACAATCTTCTTGCACTATGTGCATTCTCTGCCATATTCAACGGTGATGCACCATGATGCATCTCCTTTGAATATCACCCTGTTCTGGCCCCGGCACAGCTCGGTTGCACTGCGTCCTCACTTGCGCCAATGCCTGGCGCATTCTGAATATCTGGGCCTAATAGTGAAATGAAATGAACTGTTATCAATGGCATTGGAAAGTGAGAATAAGAACTAGAGATGGGTGATTTTTTTCTTTTGCCAGCTGAATTCTAGTGAAATGCTGATTTTGCATCTGTGAAATTTTGCAGAATTTCCATGAACATTTTGTGACATTTTGCCAAAATTGTGATTTCAGCTATTTCCATCTAATTTAAAATGTGTTTATCCAAAGTGCATCACATTTGGAACACTGGCTGATCCAGTGCCTATATAGAAGTGTACCAAGTTTCAGATCTTTATCTTTACACATGACTGAGTTATTATAACCCTCCAAAAGTTCAGAAATTTGACAATTAAGCAATAAGGCACGACAAGGTGTGTGTTATTGTGTAATAACGTCACTCCTGGGATGGGTTGAAGCACGAGGTGAAGCCGAGTGCTTCCACCATCCCAGGAGTGATGTTATAACACAAGATAACACACACCTTGGAGTGCCTTATTGCAATTATACAATGGCTCGATGTTATAAAAAAAAAAAATTTAAATGTTTTTAGTAGATTTTTTGTGTTTCTGAAGGGACAGCAGCCAACAAATCAGCCAATAAATCAATACAGTGATGTTATTGTGTAATAACATCACTGTCTCAGGCAGCCACTGACCAATCAGAATACAGGAAATTTTCTTGCCATTGTATAATTATATTTAACAACTAGGCAAACAAAGCATTTGTGCAAATTGCACCACATTTGGTATGGTGGCATTACCCATGCCCATACATATGCATGCAATGTTTCAGATCTGTAACTTTAAAGGTGACTGATGTATAAGTCTCCGAACATTCAGACATTTTAAAATTACATTTTGTAATTACATAAACTGCTGAATTTTTAGCCCCTATAAGTTTAAAGCTAGAGAACAGAATACCACCAATGTTGTTATGTTAATTGACCCTAAATATCAGGCTTTAAGGTAACCTCTGTGGTCCAGCATCAGATTGTCATGCTGCCATTCTGATGACCTGGGTTTGGAAGCGAGCCCCTGGAAGTCATGTCAAGAGGCAGGTCATAGCTAAACCTTACAATCTCTATTTTGCAGTTTCTATGAATCTTCCAAGAATGTATGCATCTAAGTTTTCAATTACCTAGCTCCAAAGGTGGCTATGTTCTAAGCATAGAAATATTTTCAGAAATGTTCACTTGAATATTAAATTGCTAGACATTGAGCCTCTATAACTTCAACACCTTTCATTTAAATGTTATGATAATTGGTAAGCCTTTAGGGCCTGTCCAGTAAGATATGCACACCAAATGTCAGATGCTTAGCTTTAACACAGGTTGAGGTATGGCCAACGAAAGAAATTCAGAAATTCAAAAAACATTTGCAAAATTTCCGTGAACATTCATGGAATTTAATAAAAATTCCATAAATTCAGAATTTGCTAATTTCACTAGCCTCCAATGAGAACTCCACTGCAGTGCACTAAAGGGTTTCTACCTAGAAATAATAAAACTACCTCCTGTTCTAACTTACTGTCAAACACTATCTACTGCTTGAATCCCTGCAACTCACCACTAAATTTACCTACAGTTAAAACAGTAACAATTTAAAATTTCAGCTCTTGCTAGATGAAATCACATCCAGTGGGCTAACTACTATAGATACTCCTCTAATACTTCTTAAACTCTAAAAACCTTAGATTTTAAGGCTAGAAGGGTAGAGGATCAGATTTTAATGTGTGCTCAGCTAGAGCATAACCAGATGGTAGCCCAGCCTGTTGGCTATCTTCCCTTTACCATTCTGTTACTGCCCCCTGAGTGTCTGCATCTGTAGCAGCATGAATGTCTGAGGCCCTGAGGACCTTGCACTTCTGCTGCCTGATTGACTTCACATTTGGCAAAAGGGCCCTGCACATCTGCATTTGTAGCTGCACAGAAGTGCAGGGCCCAGGGGGCCCTGTGTGTCCACAGCAAGATGGACTCCTCACTTGGTGCAGGGCCCAGAGAGTCCTGCAAATCTACATCTGGAGCCTACATAGAAGCTTAGGGCCCAGAGGGCCCTTTGCTTCCACAGCCAGATGGATTTGTTCATGCATATCTTGAAGGGACCTGTGTGAAGGAGGATATGATTCCACTGCCTCAAAAAGAAAGGAAATTCATTGAATACAGTATGTAAGGGAAAAATAATAGAGCGACTATAAATTACTTCCATGATTGCTCCTCATCCATTTAAAAGAATGGCATCATTCACTGAGTTCATTGCAAAAAGACTGTGTTAATGCACCAGTCTGGTTCAACTGAAAGAAACAAAAGTAGGAAAATGTGGTGTTAGTGTTACCAAACCTAAGTCTCCAGCCCACAAATCAGCAAAGGAACAACACACAAGCAGCCACAGACAGCCATAATCAGGTAAGATAAATCTGGAAGCTGTATAGCACAGTGGTTTAGGGATCTAAGCTGCAAACCTGGAGACCTGGGTTTGAGTCCCACAGACCCCACTTGCATACTGTGTGACCCCGAGCAAGTCACTTAACTTTCTTGTGCTCCCAGGTCACACCTGGAACAAGCTTTGGCTTAGTGTGCCTTTCCTGGTTAAATAATTTCCCCTTTCCTTAAACATACAACTGTTTCCAGATGACACAAATGCAGTAGCACTGATGTTCTACCTTCATGAATTTGTATCTGCAGCTGCATAAGTACAGGTGCCACAGGCAAAAGGTACAGCAGTGCCAGCCAAAATGCAACACAGTAATGCTGCAGTATATCACAAAACTACTGCAGTATGCTGCAGGGAACAATGTAATTCAATGGCAGTTAAGTCCCTTTTTTACTGCAGTATTTTGTGACATGACATTTACAGCAAGTTACTGCACTGCATTGTAGCTGGCTCCACTGTAATCATGTACACTGTATGAGGTACCTCAATGGACAGCATGATGCATTAGTGCATTCTTTTCTATATGCATCTGCATAACTGAAAACTGCTACCCCCTTGAACAATTTCTAGACCCACTGCCGAAACCATGATATCCACATTACAGCTGCCTGCATAACTGGAGGTCACACAGCGGCCTGTACTTCTGAAGCCAGAAGTCAGTGTGAATGTCTTACACCTGTGGCTGAAGAGGTGCAGGCCTCTGTGGGGCCTGTGCTTCTGCAGGCTGAAGTAGTGTTACAATTCTGGTATCATGGATTTGGTGGCATCTGCACTTCTGCAGCCAAAGGTTGTGTGTATGTCTTACATCTGTGGCTGCAGAAGCGCAGGCTCATCAATGTGCATGTTTCTTTCAGTGCACATGAGTACCTGAGGCTACAGAAGTGCAGGCCCCATAGAAGCCTACACTTCTGAAGATAAGACAACTCTTGTAATTTGGGTATTGTGAGTTTTTGTATTTGTGGCTGCAGCGGCCTGTGATTATGCCAAAAAAAGTAGTAGTGTGATTTGTGTACTGTGGATTTTTACCTGTAGCCAAAAATAAGTGTGTTTGTCTTGCAGTATGCTTGCTGCATATACAAATCCATGAAGGGGTGAAGAGTTAGGGTTGAAAACCCTAACACTGCATTTCCCTGCTTTTGTTGCTTTAAGATGAACTCTAACTAGTGCATTAACACAGTTTTTTGCAATGAACTCAATAAATGATGCTATTATTTTCAATGGATGAGAAACTATCATAGAAATAATTTATTTCTGCAATGTCTCATTTATTTTTCCTTTACATATATCATTAGTCTTAGGAGCTGAGGATAATCATGCACAGCAAACTCCAAATTCCATCCAGTCAGATTACTGTCTTCAAAATGAAAACCACACTCCTATTGCCATCTTATTTTCCCAACATTCACTTTGTGTCTACCCCATTTGTGGGTAATGTGTGATTTATAAATCATATAAACACATTCTTGTGTCCAACAAATTCCTATAAATCTAAAACTAAAAAAATTATAAAAGACCAGTGAATCTCTATCACCTCCTTACATCCCATGTCCATGGCCACACATCACACTGTTGTCTACACATTCAGTCCCAAAGCCAGACTCAGTGAAGGATGCCCCTGTAAAAAATAGTTTGCTTCTTTACCTTGCTCAATATTGTACTCCTCAGTCAGCAGGTCATTAGCGATCATACTCCATGAGTATATCTTTATGCCACAATAAAAAACAAACTATGGCCAGAGCCAATAGGACTGCATGGGTGGAATTTGAGGTTAAAATGTTAAAAATTACTAGTTACGAGCCTGCAATAGCAAAATGTAACATAGGCTCATAAATTTGTTGTTTTGTAATATTTATACACCTAATTTTCAACATAGCCTTGTTAGGACCCTGCCTCATGAAGAAGGGTGCAGCAAATGTTTAACTCCTGCCCAAAAGGTGATTTTGTGTGGGGGCTGTGAAAATCCACTTTTTGGGACACACAAACATATTTTGGGCCAGAGTTGAAAATGACAGCTGTCACATTCATGAGGTGCTGCAAAGAAATGGCTATGTTATAAATTTGGGCTAAAAATATTGAAAATTATTAAAGTTACAAGCCTGCGTTTGCAAAATTCAGTGTAGTCTGATAACTTTATTGTTTTGTTTTTATATTTTTACACCAAATTTTCAGCATAGCCTTCTTATGACCCAACTTCATGAACAAAGGCAGAGAAAAGTTTCAACTGCTGTCAGAAAGGTGATTTCATGCAGGGACTGCAAAATCATCATTTAGGATGTAAAAAAAAAAAAATTTGGCCAGAATTTGAAAAATGACAGCTGTCACACTCATGAGGTGCTGTAAAGATATGGCTATGTTGTGAATCTGGGGGACAGTTATTGAAAATTACCAATGTTACTAGCCTGCATTAGCAAAATTGCATGGAGGCTCATAACTTTGTTGATTTTTAATATTTGTACACCAAATTTTCAACAAAGTCTTCTTATGACCCCACCGTATGAACAAGGGCAGCTACGATTTTCAGCTTCAGCCTAAAAGGTGATTTTGTATAGGGACGACAAAATCACCATCTGCCTAGTGACAGTTGAATTGTTCATGAGGTAGGGTCCCAAAGAAGGCATGTTGAAAAATTGTGCCACAAATATGCAAAACTGCCCAAGTTATACCATAAAGATCAAAACCCCATTGAAATATATACAAATGTGGGACATGGGGCAGCCTGTTTGGGGGAATCCGCAATGGCGGATAGGATATCGGACTATTAAACAGAACTGGTTGCCCTTCTTAGCTGTTTGCTCCCTGAAAGATTTTATAAACACGGATGGCGGTATAATCTCAGTGGCGCAGATTTTGGCGAAGTTCGATTTGACTCAGAGGTATATTTTCAAAGTATATCAATTACGTCATGCTCTGATTCAGAGATTTGGTAGCAATCCGGTTTATTCACCCTGCATCTCATTCTGGGAAGACCTTAGCGTATTAGTCGGTGCCCCACAGGCTATTTCCAAGATCTATTTAGTATTGTTCAATTGGGCCTTTAAGGATAGCCTAGCACCTAGTTCATACTGGGCCAAAGTATTCCCTAACATAACCTAGGACTGGGCACGGATTTGGCTGAATTGCCACAAATTGATCCGACAAGATCATCTCAGACTGGTGCAGTTCAAAATATTGCACAATATTTATTACACACCTCAAGTTACAGGATCTAAAGTTAGCACAGAGTTCTCTGTGTTATAGATGTGGCAGGGAGGGGGGAGACCTTCTCCATATCTTTTGGCACTGTCCCAACATTGCCCCTCTGTGGAATGAAATCAAAAGTAAAGCAGATCCATTACTGGGATTAGAGGATTTGTTTACCCCTGAAATATGTTTATTAGGCGATATGTCGGGCTGTGTGGTTAAACAGAGGAAATTTTATATAACCATGATCTCTTGTATAGTTAAAAAAATAGTGTTGAAGCACTGGAAGGACCCCTGCCTAATCACTTATTCTGAATGGTTGGCAGAATTTCTTTCGAGCATCAGGACCGAGAGGATGATTGCCATATTGAACAATGTGTTGCCCGGTTTCGAGAAAATCTGGTCTCCATTAGTAACAGCTTACTCATAAGGAACCTATAGTAGTGATGCCTCTTTCTTTTTTTCCCAGGTGGTTTCTAATCGCAGTGCCTTGTGTGGAGGGGTGGGGGAGGGATGGTTGAGGTGGGGGTTTCGGATGCTGTATGTATCTCTATTTTTTAGATCGTACTGATTGTCCTTTGTGTGACCCCACCTGTGTTTTATTTGTTATTTCTACCTTGTCTCCGCAAGTGCTTGTATTTAAATGTTCAATAAAATGTTAATTGCAAAAAAAAAAACCCCATTGAAATACATTGAACCGTATATCTGTTTCTTCGGTTCGTGGTCCAGTTTTGAAGAGTGAAGACGTGCTAATGCATTAACTTGATAAGGGATATAGAATTAATGTGACTTAATTATTATTTACTGGTTTATTGTCATGTAAAAATCCCATATATATATATATATATATATCACATTATATAAGCTAATAATAACAGCTAAATTATAAGACCTAGAAAAACAAAGTGATTTGGAAAAACTTTGAAAAGTAGATTCTGCCTCTATCCCCTGAAAATGCAGTCATCTCATGAACTGGAGCCTTATTTGCAAATAATTCTGGAGGCAAACTTTAGGAAAGCATTATCTTCCTTTTTTGTAATACTTTTAAATCCAGAATAGTAGAAGATCAATATAATAAATTGTCCAGGGATTTGGTCCCATATAAACTATTTACATGTTGATTTTGCCCTTGAAAATATCTATCATGTTATAATGTTTGTTTGTTTGTTTCCTACCACAGAAAATAATTTTCCAATTTACCATCTCTGGTAGGGATGTTTTGACTAAATTAGCTGTGTTTTTAACTGAAGCTGTGAGCCACAGAAAATTACTGTTAGCTAATTACGTAATAATGCACAACAGGACATGTGTTGTGCTTGAATAACATCACGCCTCAGATGGTTGGGCATGAGGCCACAGACCAAGTGCATCTGACACCTGAGGTGTGACATTATCCCTGTGACACATGTGCTGGAGTGCATTAGTGCAATTATAAAATGGCCTGCATGTAAAAAAAGTGAAAAAATAAAATGTTAGTTACTTTTTGAATAACGTGACGTTGTACCGGAATAACATCACTGTTAAAAGTTAGCACTGACCAATCACAGCTCAGGAATTTTTTTTGCCATTTTATAATTTAAAGTACCAATTTAACTGGCATTGATGCATTTGCACTTAGGGAAGAGAAACCAGGGGATTGAGTACAAAATGAATGGAGTAGTACTGATGACCACCAAGCAGGAAAGAGACCTGGACATAATCCTATAGGATAACCTAAAGGTGGCCAAGCAGTGTGGTAAGGCAGTTGGGAGGGTAGTGGGATACTGGGGTTCATAGAGAGGGATATCACCAACAGAAAGATGGAGGTGTTGCCTCTGTATAGATCACTAGTAAGACCCCACCTAGAGTACTGTTTCCAGTTCTGGCAATCACATCTCTGAAAGGACATAGACAGAGAGGAAGTGGTCCAGAGGAGGGCAACAAAAATGGTGTAGGATCTGCGTCAAAAACTCTTTGAGGAGAGACTAAAGGACCTCAATATGTACATTTTGGAACAGATGAGGGGGGTATGATATAGACCTTTAAAACCTCATGGGGATAAATAATGTATAGGAGGGAAGAATTTTTTCAGAAGAAAGGAGTTCAAGAAAGTTGGAGAGAGGTAGCTTCGAGAGAGATGTAAAGAAATACTTCTTTACAGAAAGATTAACAGGGAGCGAAGGAAGACCAAGGGAGGGATAGTGAGGGCTTAATAAAGGGGGAGGGTGGGCAGAGGGAGACTGTGAAAAGGCAGAGATACTAAACAAATATTTTGCTTAGTATTTACGAAGGAAGGGGGTACCTAGAACAAAACAGTAGAAACACACTGGATACAGAAGTTGATACCAGCCCATTTACAGAAGAAAGGGTTCTGAAAGAACTTTTAAAACTGAAGGTGGACAAAGCAATGGGGCCTGATGGGATTCATCCCAGAATTCTAAAAGAACTAAGGGTAGAATTAGTGACACCACTGACTACCCTGTTTAACAAATCATGGGAGGATGGGGTGGTACCCGAGGACTGGAGGAGGGCAGATGTGATTCCCCTTCACAAAAGTGGGAGCAAGGCAGAAGCAGGAAACTACAGACCTGTTAGTTTAACCTCAGTGGTAGGGAAAATGATGGAATCACTTCTGAAGGAAAGAATTGTCAAGTATCTAGAGGCCAGAGGGGCACAGGACCCAAGGCAGCATGGATTCACAGCAGAAAGGTCATGCCAGACAAATCTGATAGATTTCTTTGACTGGGTGACCAAAGTAGTAGATCAGGGAGGGGCTGTGGACATGGCCTACCTAGACTTTAGCAAGGCATTTGACACAGTCCCACACAAAAGATTAATATACAAGTTAGCTAGCCTGGGAATGGGTCCCAAGATGACAGCCTGGGTAAAAAATTGGCTGGAAAATAGGACACAGAGAGTAATAGTAAATGGAGTCCACTCTGATGAAAGGGGGGTTACTAGTGGGGTACCGCAGGGTTCAGTATTAGGACCAGTCCTCTTCAATGTCTTTATAAGCGACATTGCAGAGGGACTGGAAGGAAAAGTATGTCTCTTTGCAGATGACACAAAGATCTGCAACAGAGTTGATGCACAAGGTGGGGTGGAAAGGATGAAAAGGGACTTGGCAAGGTTAGAAGAATGGTCAAATGTATGGCAGCTTAGATTCAATGCTAAAAGTGCAAGGTAATGCACCTGGGAAACAAAACCAGGGGAAGAGTACACAATGGGGGTGAGATACTAACAACAACAAAAATGGAAAGGGACCTGGGGGTAGTCATATCAGATGACCTGAAGGTGGGCAAGCAACGTGAGAGGGCAGCAATGAGGGCTGGGGGGATATTGGGATGCATAGGGAGAGGCATCACCAGTAGAAAACAGGAAGTTATTATCCCTCTGTACAGACAGCTGGTCAGACCCCATCTGGAGTACTGCGTGCAGTTCTGGAGACCCAGTCTTCTCAAAGACATAGACAGGATGGAAGCTGTCCAGAGGAGGGCGACTAAAATGGTGCAGGGTCTGCACCGGGAGACATATGAAGAGAGACTAAAGAAGCTTAATATGTATAGCCTCGAGAAAAGGAGGGAGAGGGGGGACATGATAGAAACTTTCAAGTACCTCAAGGGAATCAACAAAGTCCAAGAGGTAGCATCTTTCAAAAAGAGGTGTGCAAGAACAAGGGCACAATTTGAAGATGGTGGCGGCTTAGAGGCAATTTAAGGAAGTATTTTTTCACAGAGAGGGTTGTGGATGCATGGAACGGCCTTCCGGAGGAGGTCGTGGAGTCAAAAACAGTGGTGGAATTCAAGCATGCATGGGACAGTCATAAGGCAATTCTAGGGGATGGGGGTAGGAAAAAGTAGGCTGCTGGTTAACTAGGATCTGCAGCTTATCCAGTAGGCAGGGAAATGGGCAGACTGGGTGGGCCAAGCGGTCCTTATCTGCCGTCAAATTCTATGTTTCTATGTTTCAATAGAGGGTAATAGTAAACGTTCACTCTGAAGAAGGGGGGTTACTAGCGGGGTACTGCAGGGTTCAGTACTGGGACCAGTCCTCTTTAATGTCTTTTTAAGTGACATTGCAGAGGGACTGGAAGGAAAAGTATGTCTCTTTGCAGATGACAGACAAAGATCTGCAACAGGATCGATACAGAAGTTGGGGTGGAAAGGATGCAAAGGGATTTGGCAAAATTGGTGAAATGGTCAACTGCTTGGCAGCTTAGATTCAATGCAAAGAAATGCAAAGTAATGCACCTGGGAAACAAAAACCCAGGGGAAGAGTACACAATGGGGGGTGAGATACGAACAACAACAAAAATGGAAAGGGACCTGAGGGTAGTCATATTAGATGACCTTAAGGTGGGCAAGCAATGTGAGAAGACAGTAAGGAGGGCTGGTGTGATACTGGGATGCATAGAGAGAGGCGTCACCAGTAGAAAACAGGAAGTTGTTATCCCTCTGTACAGACAGTTGGTGAGACCCCATCTGGAGTACTGCGTGCAGTTCTGGAGACCCCATCTCCATATGGACATAGATAGAATGGAGGCTGTCCAGAGGAGGGCAACTAAAATGGTGCAGGGTCTGTACCAGAAGATATACGAAGAGAAATTAAAGGAGCTTAATATGTATACCCTTGAGGAGATGAGGGAGAGGGAGGACATTATAGAAACTTCCAAGTACCTTAAGGGAATCAACAAAGTCCAAGAGAGTAGCATCTTTCAGAAGAGATGTATGTAACCCCCCTGCAAATGGGGGTTCCCAAAAGACTTCCAGGAGCTTGCTTGAATGCTCCAAGCCTGAATGGTGTTTGGCGTTTAAGCCATTTATCAGTGAGTGTTTTTAAAGCCTCTGGTACTGTCTCTTTAAGAGCTGTCTGCTTGCAGACATAATTAGTTTGTATGGGGGGACTGTGTGCTTCTCTGTTTGAGTACCACTCGAGCTGCTGCCAATTCACTCCATTTTGCAGTCACTAGGAGTGCAAAGGGAACCTATCTGAAAGATGTAACTGTTTGCCAGAAATCATTTACAGTAATAATGAAATTACAGTTTGTCTAACCTGCTTCTTTTGCAGTCAGAACTGTGTCTGCCTAGTTCCCCATTCTGGTTTTGAACTGCTGAACTGGACCAATCAGTGTGGGGTAAGCTTGCTCTAAAATGGTGCCTTGACGAATCAGAACTTGACTCATAATCTGAGCCAGCCACAAGAGGATTGTATGGGCAGTGACTCTGGGAGATGTAGTTTAGACTTCGGCGCCTTTTTTGGACCAACAGCAGCAGTCTATTGTGAGTGACAGCCAATCCAGTCAAGAACTGGGAGGAACTCAAAGGAAGTGCCCGGTTTTGTCTGTTGGAGTTTCAGTTTAGATCTGGCAGTGAAGGGGAAAGAAACCCTGTGCTCCTTCAGTGCACAGTTTCAGTCAAAAACCGTGTGTAAGGCCCAGAGTTCCGGTCTGCAGCTTGTGTAACTGCTTGTTAGGACTGAATCCGGCCCTGTGAAAAGAATCAAAGGATCTCTGAAGAGTAGAAACCAGGCTCACCCTGTAGAAGACTGGAGAAATTGTTGAATTGCACTCGGTCTGTCAGGAACTGAATCTGCTGTGTGTTCTCCCGGGATTGTGCAGTAATTGCGATAGGGATAGAGAAGCAGCCTGCCTGGTATAGTACTTTCTTTTTACCATATAAATGTGTGAAGAGTCTCATGGAGCTCAAGAGTAGCCCTGCTGACGCTGAAGGACCCTATCTTGTTTGGAGGTCGTGAGTACTAATTCAGGGTCGCCCTGTTGAATTGCCACATTAAATCCAGATGGAATCACTGTACTGCTGACTGTTTAAACTAATTTTTCTTTTCACTGTGTGAAAGGGCCCCTACCAGCTGCCGGTTTGGGCTAGCCACTAGGGCTTGGGTACCCAGGGACAGTAACTGGTAGGGATAGGCCTGTGCACAGAGCCATAGGTAGATAGTAAAGTGATAAGCTAATTAACCTGATTTCCTGTCCTTGTTATATCCCTAAATAAATCAGAGCTGCTTGTTTCAGCAAAGTTATACTTCCTGAGGTATTTGGCTATGTTAAAGTACTGTACTGTGATTGTTGCACTGTATCTTATTTCACAGGAGGTCCCAGTGCTGGAACTAGTCCTGGGGGTAAGTGTATACTGTGAAGGTAATTCTGATATATTGTGTGGGCCACTAGTGGGAAGAAAGGGGGGTTGCAGTGTCCCAGAGGGCTGTGACCAAGTAAGTTTAACTATTGCAAACCCTGACATCTGGGTGGAGGCACCCGCCATTGGATCCAGGCCCCTCAACCTGTTAGTGGCAAATCAGGCAGGAGTAGTAGCCCCTGGGATAGCGCCATCTAGGGGTTACATGTACAAGTACAAGAGGACACAATTTGAAGATAGAAGGGGGACAGCTCAGAGGCAATGTGAGGAAGCATTTTTTCATGGACAGGATTGTGGATACATGGAACAGCCTTCCTGAGGAGGTAGTGGAGTCAAGTACAGTGGGGAAAATCAAGAATGCATGGGACAGGCATAAGGCAATTCTAGTGGGGGTAGGAAGAAGTAGGCTGTTGGTTAACTAGGATCTGCAGCTTATCCATCAGGTAAGGAAATGAGCAGGCTGAGGGGGCCAAGCAGTCCTTATCTGCCATCAAATTAAATGTTTCTATGTTTCTATGATTCCTGGAACAGCCTTCCAGCAGAGGTGGTTGGGCAAAAGCAGTGCTGGGGTTCTAGAATGCATGGGATAAGGACAAGGGAATCATAGTGGAAAGGCAGGTGTGAGGGAGAAAGAGTTGTAGATTGGATACAGTCTGTTGTAGTAGTGTAGGTAGGGAGGAACAGGCAAAATGGATGGGCCAAGCGGTCCTTATCAGCCATTAAATTCAATGTTTCTAATAATTGTCCAAGTAGGTGATTTTACAGTGTGTGTATATAGTTTTAATTTGTATCTTTCTTACATTATATAGCAGCAAAGGCCTGTGAGGTTGATCAATAACAGTTTTACCTACTTACATACTGGTAGCACTACACAGAGCTGTAAGCAATACATTACTTGCAGTATTTTATTTATTTAGTTGTTTAACCAGGTATAGTACAATAAGCTGAAAGCTTTTTTACAGGAGGTTAAGTGACTTGCTCAGGGTCACACAGTATGCAAGTGGAAGCTGTGGGATTCAAACCCAGGTCTGGTCTGCTGGATGTCATCAGATTTGCAGCTCAGAGCCTTAGACCACTGCGCCATACTGCCTCCCTGTATCTCTATTGAAATTGACACTTGTGCTTTTCTTTTTCGTGGGAAGGGGCTAGTCAGTCCTGAATACAATCCACAGAGATCAAGCTAGCACTCCATGAGTTAATGCATCCATAGAAACATAGAAACATAGAAACATAGAACATAGAAACATAGAAACATAGACTTTGATGGCAGATAAGGACCGCTAGGCCCATCTAGTCTGCCCATTTCCCTACCTACAGGATAGGCCGCAGATCCTAGTTAACCAACAGCCTATATCTTCCTGCCCCCCACAAGAATTGCCTTATGTCTGTCCCATGCATTCTTGAATTCTCCCACAGTTTTAGACCCCACAACTTCCTCAGGAAGGCTGTTCCATGCATCCACTACCCTCTCTGTGAAATAATACTTCCTCACATTGCCCCTGAACCGCCTCCTTCTATCTTTTAAATTCGTCCCCTTGTTCTTGCAAGTCTCTTTTCTGAAAGATGCTACCCTCTTGGACTTTGTTGATTCCATTGAGGTACTTGAAAGTTTCTATCATCTCCCCTCCCTTCCTTCTTTCCTCAAGGGTATACATATTAAGCTCCTTTAGTCTCTCCTCATACGGCTTCTTGCAGACCCTGCACCATTTTAGTTACCCTCCTCTGGACTGCCTCTATCCTGTCTATGTCCTTGTGGAGATGGGGTCTCAGAACTGGACACAGTATTCCAGATGGGGTCTCACCAACTGTCTGTACAGAGGGATAACAACTTCCTGTTTTCTGCTGCTGATGCCTCTCCCTATACATCCCAGTATACCCCCGGCCCTCCCTACTGCCTTCTCACATTGCTTGCTAATCTTAAGGTCATCTGATATGATTACCCCCAGGTCCCTTTCCTGTTTTGTTGTTGTTACTACCTTTCCATCCATTGTGTACTCTTCCCCTGGGTTCTTGTTTCCCAGGTGCATTATTTTGCACTTTTGCATTGAATCCTAGCTGCCATACATCTGACCATTCCTCCAACCTTGCCAAGTCCCTTTTCATCCTTTCCACCTCCTTGTGTATCAACCCTGTTGCAGATCTTTGTGTCATCTGCAAAGGCATACTTTTCCTTCCAGTCCCTCTGCAATGTCACTGATGAAGACATTAAAAGGACTGGACCCAATACTGAACCCTGCGGTACCCCACTAGTAACCCCCTTTCTTCAGAGTGGACTCCATTTACAATTACCTTCTGTGTCCTGTTGTCCAGCCAATGTTTTACCCAGGCTACCACCCTGGGACCCACTCCCAGGCTGGTTAATTTGACTATCAATCTTTGTGTGGGACTGTGTCAATGCCTTCTAAAGTCTAGGTAGGCCATGTCCACAGCCCTCCCTGGTCTACTACTTTAGGTCACCCAGTCAAAGAAATCTATTAGATTCGTCTGACATGACCTTCCCGCTGTGAACCCATGCTGCCTTGGATCCTGTGCTCCACTGACCTCTAGGTACTCAACTATTCTTTCCTTCAGAGTGACTCATCACTTTCCCTACCACAGAGGTCAGACTGACAGGTCTGTAGTTTCCTGCCTCTGTCTTGGTCCCACTTTTGTGAAGGGAATCACATCTGCCTTCCTCCAGTCCTCAGGTACCACACCATCCTCCCATGATTTATTAAAAGAGTAGCCAGTGGTTTCACTAGTTCCTTCCTTAATTCTTTTTAGAATTCTGGGGTGAATTCCATCAGGACCCATTGCTTTGTCCACCTTCAGTTTTAGGAGTTCTTGCAGAACCCTTTCTTCTGTGAAAGGACTGGGATTAACCCCCCTATCAAGAGTGCTTCTGTTAATTGGATTAGGCACTTCCCCCTCCTCTTTTGTGAATACTGAGCAGAAATATTCGTTCAGTATTCCTGCTTTTTCACTGTCCCCCTCCTACCCACCCGTTCATTCTATTCAGCCTCACTATCCCTCCCTTTGTCTTTCTATGCTCGCTGATGTACCTATAAAAGGTTTTATCCCCTTCTTAACTGAGTTTGCTATCTTTTCCTCAGTTTGGGCCTTTGCTATTCTGACTTCCTCTGCTTCTTTCTGCCTTAACTGGTACAGCTCTCTGTCCTGTTCCTTCTGTGTTTCCTTATACTTCCGAATGCTATCTTTTTCTTGCTGACCTTCACAGCCGCCTCTCTGAGAACCATAGTGGCTTTTTCTTTCGTTTTGATTTGTTTATTTGCTCACACAAAGGCTTGTTGCCTCTGTGATGGCAGTTTTGATAATTCCCATTGTTGCTCCACACCTCCTTCTAGCCTGTTTGCTAGTGCTTTTCTGAGACACTCTCCCATCTTGCCAAAGTCAGCCTCCTAAGTCCAGTACCCTCACTTTTGTATGGCTTGACTCTGTAGCTGAGTTTAACATGAACCACACTGTTTGATGGTCACTTGTCCCCCAGATGGCAACCTACTTCTAGATCTGAGATCCTCTCACTGCCCCCGTTTGAGAGTATGAGGTCTAAGATTGCTCCCTCACGAGTGGGTTCCAAAACTAGCTATCTAATGCCTGCCACCTGTAGGGCATCAAGAATGGCCCTGCTCTTGGATGTGGCTGCAGCAAATGTGCTCCAGTTAACATCTGGAATATTCAAGTCTCCCATCAACAGTATCTCCCCTTTCTCTGCCATTCTAATAATGCCTTCCATCATATCCTTGTCCATTCCTTCCCCCTGACATGGGGGTCTGTACACAACCCCTGTGCGGATTGTGGTGCCCTTTCCAGTCTCCAAGGTGACCCACAGTGCCTCCTCTCCTCCCTGTTTACTCTTTTGTTCAGTTGCTTTTATCCCTTCCTTTACATAGAGAGCTACTCCTCCCCCCCCTTCTCCCCTGCCTGTCTCTCCTGTAGGTTATGTACCCTGGTATGTTAACATCCCAGTCATGGTTCTCTGTGTACCATGTTTCTGTGACTGCTATGATATCCAGGCATCCCTCTTCCATTACCAGCTCAGGGAGCTTGTTGCCCAGACTACGGGCATTGGTACTCATTACCCTCCATTTCCTGATGGCCTTACCCCCTTTTGCCCCATCCCTGTCCTTCTTGCCTTTGTCACTTTCTCCATTTACCCCTGCCCTTCTCCCTATTGACACCTCCATGTTGGTGTTTGCCACACTTACTACCGTGATTGTTTGGGGGGGGCTAGGATTTTCCTGCTCCTTTCCAGTGCCTCCCCCCTTGGCTAGTTTAAAAGCTTGCCAATGAAGCATTTAAACCTATCACCTAGGATCCTGGTTCCCCTCCCGGACAGATGCAGCCCATCATGCCAGTATAGGCTTGCATCACTCCAGGTGGACCCCCAGTCCCCAGTGAAGCCAAATCCTGAGCTCCACACCAGTTTTCAACCACTGATTGAATCCATGGTGCGGAACATCCTAGCCTCTCCTATGCCATAGATGGTAGCACCTCCGAGAAGGTTACCGTGCGTGCTACTTGACTAAGGCCCCTCCCCAATTCCACAAACTCTTCCTGCACTTCTCTAATCCCTTTCTTAGCCAGGTCATTTGTCCCTAGGTGGACAATGACATCCAGCTCCCTCCCCTGTGCAGCTGCTCTGGCAATCCTGAGGATTCGCTCCCTGTCCCTCCAAGCCATGGCGCCAGGCAGGCACCTTACCTCCCTCTCCCCTTCCTTGCCCAGTTCTACCTTCCTAACAATGGAGTCCCCCACCAGGAGTTGTTTCCTTCCCCTGCAGGGTCCCCTGCCACCCTCCTGTGGGTCTCCTTTGTGGAGGTTCCCAGCATCCTCCTTGGTCTCCACTGTAGGTGCCTCCATAGAGGAACCACACTTGCCAGAATGGCATAGAATTGTGGAGAGGACAACTGGAGGGATGTGCCTCTGTTCCACCACCCTCACCCTCCCTGAGCCCACTGTGGTCCAACCGCTCCTCTTTCTTGGTGAACCTCTGAGGCAATGGCAGTGGCACTGGTGGTCCCTGGATGGAAGAGGAGGTCCCACAAATCCTGGCCAACTCAGCCTGGAGATGAGCAACCTCCTCTCAGCCCAGAGAGGTGCCTGCAGATGGGACAACACCGCATCCTCCAGAATATCTCCCAGAAGACTGCTGCTCCACAGCCACTGCACTGCACCCTCCAATCATGTCTTACTTCTGACCCCTTAACTGTTTGCAATCCTTACTCTTTCATCTGTTTTTCTCTCTCTCCTTACTTTCTGCCTGTGTGCCTTTAAGCTCCTGATTGTCCTGTTCTGAGACAAGAATATCCTATATTTCTCAGTAGATCACTTACTTGTTCAGAGGCAGACCTCCAGCAGCTAGAGGGGCAGGAGCTACTCTTGCCCTTCTAGGATGGTGGGTCCTTGGTGGTTCTGTGATCACTCACTTCCTGCCCTAAACAGGAAGTTCCTGTTGTCAGTCAAATCCTGTGCCTATAAAAATAGAACTAGCTTTGGGTGGGGGGTGAAGGGGAGGAAGGAGAGCAATATAGCCCCAACGAGAAGTTCAGTCACACAGCAGTCCTTTCTCTTGGTGTCTTCTGCCAAGCTATTAGCATAATCTTTCTAAGGCAGTCTTTAAATGTAGCTTCCTTCTAGCTAAGCCCTCCCCCTACTTACCAGATCTTTCTACAAGTAATTTAAACCTCACAGCAGTTAAGTTTTTCAGTCACCTGAGATTTACACCTAGATGACTTTTCAGTTACCCATTCAGTTCAGTTAACCCAAACACACACTTTTTTTTTTTGTTTTGTATGTTAGTTTTTTTACCCTAAATTAAAGGTCCAAATACAAAAGTTCTTCTATTTTAGTCCCAGCAGAGAAGTTCAGTCACACAGCAGTCCTTTCTCTTGGTGTCTTCTGCCAAGCTATAATAGGGTGCAAATGACCTCTTGGCACCATGTATAGCCTATGTGGTCATTTGCATGGGATTTTCAAATGTTGCACACTAGCATAAGTGTTCTTCAGGCCAGGTCCACATAGGTGGCTGTGATATTCTCAAATAAAGTATTTTCTGGCTGCAGCTCTGTACCCTCCAGTGCCCATCCACACCAAATGACATCCACATCCCTGGGTTTCTGCTCGCCACTGGTGTGGAGCCACACATTGGAAAAGGGAGCAGGAGAGGTGGGTTGAGCTGGTCCAGACAAGGCTTTCAATCAGATACTGATCAGCTGGTCCCCAAGTGAATCCCTGCCTGCGCAGGGAGCAGGGAATATCAGGATGTGGCAGTCCAACAGGGCTGTGTATACCCACTGGAGTCACTGTATATTTTTAAAACAAACTGACCAGTGCCAGAGATGCCCTCAGCCAACCATGGAGGTTCCTAGGGCTGGTAGCAGGTGGTGGGGGGCTGATTGGATGCAGAGTCAGTATTAATGGCCTTGCAGGAGGGGGGTATGTATCCACTAATGCAGCCACTAGGGGTGTGTAGCGTTCCCTCTTCTCCAGTTGTCCGCACCATGCATCCTGCAATTTGGATGCCTGCACATTCCCCCTGGCCTGCTCCATCCCACCTGCCCACATAGTCACACATGCAGTCCAGGATCGAGTGTGGAGGAGCGTGCATCCCGTGATTTGGATAGTGCAGAGTGCTCTGACGATGCCCAGTCTGCATGTAGGGGGATCTCCACAGCTTTTCCTGGCCCTCTACACTTGTGGAGGATCTGAGAACCGTCTCAGAATCAGGTCCTAACAATTTTGGAAAATTCTAACTGATTTTGCTCCTTGCTTGCCTATGGTACATATAGGTACTAACCTCTGTGTGGCCATCAGAGGGATGTACTTAGTACAGAGTGCAGTTGTAGTACTTTTGTTAGGGTTTTGCAATAGGAGGTTATAGTCAAACAGGTTGTGGCACTCACACTGTGCCCCATGCTTGTTTGAATATAGCAACTTTAGGACAATGTGCTGATTTGTGCTCAGGATAGGAACATTGTGAGGCAGAACCTGAGAGCCCATTACCTTTCATAACAGAGAAGTGAATTAAGCCTGTGTAAGAATGGTGTGTGGGGGGGTCCCTTTTGTCATAGCCAACATCCCACTGTCAATTAAACAGGTGACGATAAACCATCATTCAGAACATACCTGGAAACAAGGTATCACAGCTCACTGTGCCTTTCCAGGTCATACACTACATACAGAAGAATACATCGAGAGGTGTGAATAACTAGAATTTTTAACTTATCTGAGGTGTGGGATGCTTCATAATCCCCGGGAGTGAAGTGTGATGATTTTTTAAAAGCATCCCACACTGAAGGTTTGTGTAAAATTAGAATTTTACACACTTTGCCATGTTTTGTTTCATAGATTTGCTAGGATCTGGGTTTTTTTTTTGTCTTGTTTTTGTTTTTTTTCTGCTGAAGATTTGAACATGTGTAATAGTATTCAGTTCAGTCACTAGATGGTGCTGCTGTGCACACTGTTAGTGGTTTACTTTTCAGTCTCCCTCTCTCTCTTTCTCTCTCGGACTGTGTTTAAACATTTTTGCTGGCCTTGTTTTTTTTTTTTTATTTTAACTAGTCAATTGTGGCAGTAGTGTAGCAAATTCCCAGGGGGCCTGGGTGCAAGGCTATGTTATAGGGCCCCCCCAGTTTCGAATAAACATCAGCATTATTATTTGGGCCCCTCAAACCTCATGGGCTCGGGTGATACTGCACTCCCTGCACCCTTGTAGCTACGTCCCTGAATTATGGCAGCCAAACTGTCTGGGGCTGAGGCAGAGCAATGAGGTAGTCATATGTGGAGTGCACCATCTGGCTAAGACACAACTTCAGAACCACAAAAGCACTTTCACTTTTTTAACAAGATTAGGAACTGGAGTTGCTGTATATGGAACACACATTGTGGCCAAGTGAGATTAGTAATTAACTGTTTTTAACAGGTAGAGTATACAGACTCAGAATAAATGTTAGCATTTGCCGATAACCATCAATAATGTGTGCGAGGTGAACTGTGGTGCACAGGTTTTTATACGGAAGCTCAGCATGTGTTCACCATTATAACCAACTGGTTATAATGGTGAATTATAACTGAGTTCCCCTATTGAAAGATTGGAGCGGGGGCAGAGCTAGCCAACAACATGGTGGGAGCCTAATTTACTAAGGGAG
Organism: Neoceratodus forsteri; assembly: GCA_016271365.2. Taxonomy (NCBI): domain Eukaryota; kingdom Metazoa; phylum Chordata; order Ceratodontiformes; family Ceratodontidae; genus Neoceratodus; species Neoceratodus forsteri. The sequence continues at coordinate 338,017,548 of CM028132.1, forward strand.
AATCGGGGGGGAAATAATTTTTGACCATCTGACTGCAGCGCTAATGTATGGAAGACATACCAATAAGGATTTAATTCTACAAAATCTCCACTATTGAATGACACCAGAAATGCAAAGATCGGACTGGGCAGTGCAAAAAAATTACTGATCATTGAAATCTGCTCCCCCATACCACATTGCGGCGCAAAATCCTGGGCTGAATCTCCGCTGTGCTAGTTTGAAGCATCAAACTTTTTGGCACCTGGAGCTATCACAAAAGAAAGAGTACAAGTCATGGATGGCATCAGCACAGGGATCTAAACCTAATAGAGACATGGAAAAAGTCACAAACATACTGGCACAGCTGTTGAAAGACACAGAGGAGCTTAAGACTACAACAAATCTGGACTTACAGTTACTGACCAGCAGGGTAGCAGGCATGGAGACTGCTGCCAAAATGCATTAGGCAGCTTTTCGGGGACACCAAGGCCAGCTACAAGAACATCACTCCCAAATACAGTATTTGTTGAATAAGAGGGATGATATGGAGTATAGAGCCCACTGAAAGAATGCACACATAGTAGGCATCCCTGAGGGGGCTGAGGGAAGGGATATGGTGGGATTCCTGCAAATGATGCTGCCAAGACTGTTAAACACAAATAACATGTTCCTCCAGAGACAGAGCGAGCCCACCACACCTTAGCCGCTAGACCCAAGCCAGGAGAATGAGCTCACCAAGACTGCTCATGTGAGCTGTCACAGTGGCGGAGAACCTACATAGATATTAAATGGTAGTTTGCTAAAATCAACATCCCCACCTCTTTACGATACCTGCAATGCTCAGAGTAATAGTCAGGGAGGAATTTATTATGTTTAATAATCCAGCCAAAGCTGAGGAGTATCTGAAGAGTCCATGCCGCACAAACACACCAGCCTGGCACACATCATGCCCGCCATGTGGGAAATGCCCACAAGCAATGGCAATCGCTGCTTTAGAAGAAAGAAAGGCCAAAGCAACAAACAATGGCAGAGGGGCTGAAAGACACCCATCATAGGGTCTGTGGCAACAAGTGATGAGAGGGTAACATAAAAGATGCAACAAAACCCAGCAAGCCAGGTACCCCTCATCACCAAGAGCAAGATCCAGGAGCCGCAAAAGACTCCAGCAACAATCTGATGCCAGCAGAATGTTACCAAGGTACACTTCAGTAAAAACAAGGAACAGATATCAGCCACTCCGAGGCTTGTCCCCCACAGCCCTGGGAATGCCCCAACCTGAGGTGAAACCTAACCGGGACCCTACAGTGGACACAGAAGATTCCCAGACTGGGACCCTTTTTGTCAAGAGTATGCCAGTTGTCTGCCTGACATCACTGTCGAACTGGAACACCCCTCATGAGGACGGGAAAGCCAGGAGTAGTAAGGGCAAAAATTAATAAATGGAAACTAAGGCTGCAACTTGCATCTGACTGGAAAGCCTGAGGAAAGCTGCATGAACTAATGGATTTAACACAAGGTATCATCTCTCATTTTTCTTTTTTTGTGTATCTGGGCTCAACATGAGAGGTGTGCTGTAACATGCTACATGCATCAGAGCTGGCTGTCTTGGCAGGGCTAAAATGGATGGCACTAATATGCAGTGCCAGAGATTGGAACTATAACTAAGGTCCGATGACCCAAGGTGAGGTGGAAGAGGCAAAAATAACAGGATGGTTTACGTTCAGCAAAAAGGGTAGGTCAAGGTCTGGAGAGCAGTTTTGACTAGTAATGAAATTTAACTCTCTATCTCGTCCCCCCCCACTCCCATGGCTGACCCCAGAAACTGACACCTGCCTGATCCAGGTAAAGGGTAGAGAAATTAATGGATTGCTCGCTTAGACTTCTGGCAGCCACTTGTAAAATATGCCAGATGTGTTGAACTGCCAAAATGTGATACATTCATGATTATAGTAGCTGTCAGTGCACACTATGGGTCTAGGAGGGAGGCAGCAGGCACCTGATCATGGACATAAAAAGGGAACCCTACAAGCTAATTGCAGTTTCAGGCAGAAATAAACAGAACTGAGAGCTGACTGAGAGAAGCTGATTAGTGGCTAGGTAGGAGACTGGGCAACCATGCCAGAAACAAGGTGTATGGGAAATTGGTGGGAGATGTTTTGATAGTTTATTCTGTTGATGGTTTTACAGTTGATAAGTTTGATCAAAATCCCCCACTCATGGATGCGCTAAGCCCTGTGACCTTGGCAGTCTTGTCTGAAGGTGAAAATAGGATAGTGCTGTTAACATTTTTTATTTATTTAGTGATTCAGAAAAGACCTTTGAGTTCAAGCTCTTTTACAAAGGTTCCACGTCATAGATTGCAAAACAAAGTACAATAGGAGAAAGCAAAGGTACATTACAATGAACGATACAGCTTGGATTCAGAACTTACAGAATAACTCAAAACATAGTTACAAGTTTGAATAGCAAGAAAAACACTGTATGAGGGTGGGGGGGATAAGCAGCCACAAAGTGCCTTGGCAGTAGTTCAGAGGGATGGGGATAGCTGGCAGTGGGGTGAAGAAAGGAGGTACGAGAGAGAGAGAGGTAGGTGCTGCGGTGGAAGTGAAGGGTGGGGGAAGAAGGGTGATAAGGTAAAAGAAGAAATGGGGGTGAGGGGAGGGGAGGCTGAGTGGAGAAGATGTGCTAGAGTAAATGGTGGGGTGCGAGGGGGCATGGTCAGGCAGCCTGCATTAGTAGTGACTGTTTGGGAAACTCATGGGACTGGGAGTTGGGGAGGGGGGGAAGGTGGGGTGGCGGGTGCCGAAGGAGCATGATGGAAAAAGATTGCTGAGGCAAGTCATGAGAAGGGACAGAGTGAGGGTGACATAAGAATGAGGGTCTCGTGCACTTTTAACCCCCTCCTAGTCCCCCCTCCATTCTCCTCAGTAGCTGCTCTAGACAAGGGAGCTGATTGTCCGAATGTACAAAACTGAAGATGGCAATGTGTCCTACCACCGAAGCCCTACTGGAAACTACCTTAGCAGAAAGGAGGTGAGCAGATAGTAGCAAAAGGTCCTCCCAAGGGTATTGGAGGGAGATAAGGCACTACTCTAATCCTGAATGGCTGCTCAAGCATATGCAGCTTTGGATGGAAGAGAGGGACTCATATGAGGAGGATGGGCCAAAGGTGGGGAAAAGGGATGACAAGCCCCAGTAAGAGAGAGCTGTACAACAAGACCCCAGAACATAGTGGAGGAGGGGACTAAGGGGCAGGCATCCCTGCACCATATAAAAAGAGCATACATCAGGCAGCTTTCCCTGAAGGGCAAAAACCTGGAGCAGTGAAAGGGAGATGACGCAACTTAATGTCCCCAGACTGGTACTCAAGGAAAAGAACTGATGAAAGATGGAGAGTAACACTGCCCTCCAGACGTACCACTGGAGAGCACTACTGAGGAATTGACCCACCCACTATTTTTTGACTGATAACACAGAACGTTTAGAGCAGACCCCCCTCATCACACACTCCTGATTTGTAGGAGGGAGAATAGGTGGAGATACTAATGTTCTTGGATACTCTACTCCCCCCTTGGGGCAACTCTCTCTGCTTCATGGGCTTCCATACATATGGTGATCTGGGCTAACAAGGAGAGCATCCCCATAAAGATGAAAGGAAACTAAGGGGCTCATTACATGTATTATAATGTTGTTTGGTTAAAGAGCACCTACAGAATGTGGAAGTTTTGTTATCTATATCTACACAAGGGAACCCTAAGAATGTTTAGCTATGTTTGGTAATTTTCCCGTTAGAACTGTCACCATGAAGGCAAATATATTTATACAAGAAAGAGCTGATCAGGTACACAGTTGCAAGGAAACGAAGGGCGACGCACCTCTTGGAAGAGTAGGTTTGGATAAGAGAGCACTGGGAACACAGCTAGGGAGCACTCCTGGAAGGATGGTAGCATCAAAATATGGATGTGAGGAGTTACAACTTGGAGAGAGGACAATGAAACAAGTCCTTACAACCTGTCACCTGAGATTATGGCTAGTAAAAATGTAACGGTGGCCACATCTTGGAATATGAGAGGCATGAACTCACCAATAAAAAGGAAACAAGCCCTCTCTAGGTTGAAACAGCTCAAAACACAGATTGCCTTTCTGCAGGAAATAAAGCTGAAAGCCACAGAAGCTAAGATGCCCAAAAGGGAATGGGTGAGCTGGGAAGCACATAGTTCCTCAGGGAAAACTAAAAGGGGGGTGTCAGTATTGTGCCATCCCTTGCAGAAATATAGGTGTGCTGTGCACATGCAGAATTCATGCCACATGCTTAATTGTGCAATGTCTGCATGCAGCTCACATACACTAAGTGAACATATGCAAACCAGGTCTAAAAGGCAACTCAGGTTCACATGCTGTAAGCTTGATATGTGCACAGCAGGTAAACTGGTGTGAACATCTTCTAAAAATTACATCAGGTTTGTGTGTTGCAAGCTTGACATGAGTGCAGCAGTTAAGCTAGGGTGAATATCTGTTGCTACAGACACCAACTGGTAGTCACGAGTCTGTGACTTCCGGGTCCCGGCTTCAAAGCACTCACGGTGCGAGCAGTGCACTCAGTATTAATTTCAGATATTGTAGAGCACGCCACTGCCAGTAACTGCCCTGTGAGATGGCCGTAAGCCATGGGACAGGTAACAGATGCTGGGAAAGGGCACTAATTTAGTTAATATTCAGAAGAAGTTGATTGCTTTTATATATGCTGTGGAACTAAACATGTTTTAGATGATCACTAACTGCCGCATTGTGACAGCTTTTAAGTCCTTTTAAGGGCTGCTGTTTCAGGGATAGATAAAGCTTACAGATTAACTCATAGAAAGGAGCGCTGTATTGTGTGTTATACCTGGCACAGTTTTTATTCAAACCAAATACACGTAATTAAGGGGTTGTGAACTGTTGCTACGGACACTAACTGGTAGTCATGAGCTGAGACTTCCGGGTCCTGACTTCAAAGCGCTCACGGCAGCAAACGGAGCCAGCGTACATGGGTGAGCGGGTAGAGACGTGCGCAGAGACACACTCGTCCCACGTGCGTGTCAAGCATGTCCTGCACGGATAGCGGGGTAGCAGGCCTTGCCTCTATCATTTAAGTTGCTTACATTTGTGAGGTGAGTTTGTATAGTTATCAGGTATTAGTGAGGCAACTCCTTTTGTGTTCAGTGCTGTTTAAATTTTTTAAAAAAATTTAAATTTACACTTCAAGCATGAATGAATCAACATTTCAAACTGTTAATTTTACACTACAGAATGGTCATCTGCTGGTAGTATGTGCTACTTGTAAACATGTATTACATCAGGTTCCTACATTTCTTAGTTTACCTACAGATACAAACTGTACATATTGCCAAGAAATAAACTCATTGAAAAATAAAATTGCTGCTTTTACTAAAGAAATTCAAGCAGCAAAAGAAATCAAAGAACTTGAAAACTTTCTTGATAATATCGTTCGTAATTTCCCTGAAAACAGTCAATCATTACTATCAGTGCAAGGCTCTAATTCAGAGCCTACAATCAGATTATTAAACATGCCAAGCAATGATGCATCAGATAGCCCAGCAGGTGTCTTAGCAAATTGTGCTCCTTTTGATAAGGATACCAGCATTGATAAATCACCTATTTCAAAACAATCTAGCAGTCTGCCAATTCTAGCAGTTACAAATAAAAGGAGTAGGAACCCTTCATCAGACCATTTCGCTGAAGGTAGTCAAGGGACAGTTACAAAATGTAGATATAAAAAGGGAAGACAAGCTGATTATGTTCGTCCTGACATATCTAATTCATCACTGAAACTTATTTCAATAGAACCGAGTCTCATATCACATAATAATAAATTCTCCATTTTACCACATGAAGATGTAAGTAATGATCCAATTAATGATGTTCCAGAAATAAATCTGCCTACCATTATCATAGGTGATTCCATAATTAAATATTTGAATTCCTACTTATCTAACTCTGATTGCAATCAAGTCTCAGTACATTGTTTTCCAGGTGCTAGAATTGAGGACTTAACTTTAAGAGTAGAGTCTCTTATTACTTGTCCAGCCAATGTAATTATTCACATAGGCACTAACAATGTAGGTTTTTCTCATGAGAAGGACAGATGTTTCAAGCTCATCGAACTTGGTAATAAAATAAAATCAAAGAAATGTAATGTCTTTATTTCTGGTATTCTTCCAATTCCATGAGTTAAAATGGAAAAAAATGACATCATTGAAAGGATAAATGCAAGACTAATTAATTGGTGTTCAATTAATGACCTAGTCTTTATTAATCATTGATCCCTTTTTGTCAACAGTAACTCAATATATGCAAGGGATGGTTTGCATTTGAACAAACAGGGCGCAGTAACACTATATCAGTCATTTTAATCAAGGATACATTCACTGACTTTAAACTAATATCTGCGGGGGAAACACAACTATCAGTTAAAAATGCTTCTTCTACTCAATTGCCAGTAAATATTAAACAAGCAAACAACAAGACATTAAAGCTACTATTACTAAATGCTCATAGCTTAGGTAATAAATTAGATGAACTTCAACTAAGAATAGAAACTGAAAACCCAGATATTATTGGTATTACTGAGACTTGGTGGCCATCTGATCAGGTTTAGAACCAGTCATTCCTGGTTTCTCCACTTTTCATTTAAGTAGACCAAATCGTAAAGGAGGTGGAGTAGCAATATTAGAATCTTCAAATATATTAGTTCATGACATTTCTAATAAAATTAGAGTCCATTCAACACTAACAGAAACTATTTGACAAAACTTCAAGAAACAGAATAAAACAGATTTTATTTTGGGACTTTGTTATAGCCTCCTGATTCAAAATTTGACATGCTAAATGAAATAATTTCTGAAATAGAAACAGCAGCTGACTTGGGAAACATTTTGTTCATGGGCGACCTTAATTTGGGTGACATAGACTGGGTTAACTTTTCTGCAAAGTCTAAAATAGCCAAGAACTTTCTAACTCTTTGTGAAGAATTATGTCTAACCCAACATGCAACCATCCCAACTACAGGCCCTAATATACTGGACATTGTTTTCTGTAGTGACCCTGTCCTAATTAAAGAATGCTGTGCCCTGGCTCCTTTAGGTTCAAGTGACCACTGCATTGTTAGTTTTAAACTCTGCAATTCCTTTCTAAAATCAAATAAAGTTACAGAACGGTATGCCTTTCATAAAACAGATGTAATAGCACTTAACAAATATTTATCAAACATTGATTGGTCCTCTCTTTTGAACCATGATAATATAGACACTACATGGAATATTTTTTCCTCGACCATAATAGATACTGCAAACAAATTAATTCCAAGATTTTATAAAAGAAAAACATATTTACACCCCAGATGGTTAGATAGCAGATTACTCAAACTTATCAAAAAGAAAAATAAGCTGTATAAAAAATACTGAGCTTTTAAATGTGTTAGAACACTAACAGCATTTAAAAATATACAAAAGAACCTGTAAAAAGGAAATAAGAAAATCGAAGGTTAAGATGGAAAGATCATTGGCATCGAACGCACAAAAAGGGAACTGTAAACTATTATATAGCTATATTAATTCCTTAAAAAGGCAAGAATGTAGAGTAGGCCCAATTGCCACTACTGACTCCATTCTTCAACATCCTAAGGAAATGGCTGATTTTCTTAATTTACATTTTTGCAAGGCATTTTCTAACAATACCAATGCTAGTAATCTCTCAACTTCAGTTTGTGATGCTACCCATAATATTGATATCACATTGGATACCATTTTAACAAAACTAAATGAGATCAAAAAAGGTGCATCACCAGGTCCTGACAATATTTCTGGAGACTTAATTTAGACAATGAAAAAACATCTTGCTACTCCTCTTAAAATTCTTTTTGATAAAAGTTTAAGCACTGGAAAGGTTCCATCCAGATGAAAGTTAGCCAATGTCATACCACTATTTAAAAAGGGCACCAAGAGTTCACCCGACAACTATCGCCCTATTAGTCTAACACGTATTTTTGGTAAAATGTTGGAACATATAATCAAGGATGAGCTATCATTGGACATTATAGATTTAGATCAAACTCAACATGGGTTTATTAAGGGTCGATCATGTGCCACTAATTTAATAAGTTTTTACGATCTAATGAGTGATCATTTAGATAAAGGCAAACCCTGCAATGTCATTCTGCTAGATTTTAAAAAAAGCCTTTGACTCTGCACCCCATTGGACTTTAGTACAGAAGCTTTGGATGTGTAATATCAATCCTATTTATAGTCAATGGATTTCAAACTGGCTACTGGATAGGAAACAAAGAGTGACTATTGATGGTCACTCTTCTAGTTGGATAAAAGTAGAAAGTGGGGTCCCTCAGGGATTTGTTTTGGCTCCACTGATTTTTTAGATATTTATATCTGATTTGTCCACCAATATTAAAAGTAACATTGTCAAGTATGCAGATGACTGTAAAATTAGTAATATATGTGTATCAATAGATGACCATTCAATCATTCAGGAAGATCTAAATAAATTAGAAGAGTGGTGTGTCAAATGGAATCTTCATTTCAATCCATCAAAATGCAGTATTCTTCATTTTGGCAAAAAAAAAAATACTAAACATCAATACCTTCTTTATGGCAAAATATTAATGTCAAAAACTAATATGATTAGTAAAACCAATAAGATCTGGCGGGCAATATGCCATGACATCTCATCTAAAGATCCAGACATCTTACTTCCACTATATAGAGCCTATGTAAGACCCATCTTTGATTATATTTCTCAGTTATGGAACCCCTACAAACGTAAAGACGTGGCTAGAATTGAAAGAGTCCAGAAAAGAATAACAAAGTCTGTTATTTCTAACAAGGTCCTGTCATATGAGGGCAGGTTACTCAAATTCAGTCTTATGTCCTTGGAAAATCAGAGAATTAGAGGCGATTTATTGTTCACATGGGACATTATACAAGATCCCTATTTAACTGGCATATGTGGCCTAGAATTCAAGCAAGTTCATGTAAATACTAGGGGTCATCTGCTACAACTTGCCAGAAACAAATGCAAAACAAAGAAAAGAGCCCATTATTTCTCCTAAAGAGTAGTAGGGCCTTGGAACAAAATGCCCGTAAACATTGTAGTCAGTGAAAATATGTCTACTTTTAAAAATAGACTTGACAGGCATATGAAATCTGGTCCCATTTTAAAATACTATATGTAGAAGTGAAGCACAATGGGCCTTGTGCCTTTCAGCTTCTTTCCTTTCTTAGTCTGATTCTTAGTATGATCATTTAAACATCACATCAGGTTCACATGCTGCATGCTTGCCATGTGTGCAGCAGCTAAGCTGGTGCAACTCTCATCTAAAAACACTTCAGTTTCTATTTATTATACTACTGCTAGCAAATAGAGTCATTAAAATACATTTGTATTTGAATTCCCATAACAATTAGGTAAACTTATTAATTCTGATTCTTTTGCAAGTTGTTTAATGGCTTTTGATTGTTGTCATTAAATCACCATTAATCTGTAAATTATTGTTTGCCTGTTGCATTAAATGCCTAGCATATAGACAGCCAGCATCCCCCATTCCAGATGTATGAAGAAGGACCTCTGTGTTGTGAAGCCTATCCTTTTTGTTTTTGGACCATGGAAATCCCTTATGCATATTTAATGCTGCAAATGTGTTTCTCCATGACTGTTTCATCTCACTTACTTTCCCTTTGTTATTCTGTACTGAACATATACACTATGGCCATGTTCAGCACTCTTTCTGTTGAGTAGAGTCTTGGAAGCATGCACCATACCTCACATTTTTTCACTGAAATGAGGGACATGAACACTCAAAATGAGTGACAATGAGGGACACTAACCCATATGATGATCAGGACGCATCATGAAACATGGAGATACAGTACCTCAGAACACAGTGGAAACCATTGTATTAGCACCTGAGAATGAATTTCTGCCATTAAGCAGGGGTGCCATTTAGGTAGGGCAGAATTGCACAGTTGCTTCCCCCCTGCACCTCCCCCCCGGATTTGTGCCTAGGCTGTTCATATGGTGTGGCAGTAATGGCTTTAAATTTGGATTTAATGTTTTGCATAATAAGTGCCTGTCTGGCCGGTGTGTGCTCATGCTGCAGGTACTCTCCAGACTTCACTGTGTCTGTATTGTGTTGTCCACTCTCTCCACCTATTAACAGCAGCACAATCGCATGTGATGTGGATGAGCTTCAGCCAAGAAAGAGCACATGAGCCTTGCAAGTGTGACACTGTCTTTACAACCACAGAGTAGACAGGCTGAACACTACAGCTTGTAGGAGTCAGTGAGTACTAAACTCTCAATAGCACTGTTGTGACAGCATATTTTTGCTGTTTTACTCATAGTGAGTCTCTCTATCTCCCCAGGTGGCTGAAGGGACAGAGGGTGAACTAGAAGCAAACTCAAGACTAGGCTACCTGCTTACTTTACTAGGCTTGCCTTAAAAAAAAACACAGTACAGACCCCCCCATGGCAGCAAGCTAGGCTTAGCAGCAGTGGTGACAGCGGTGTAGGTAGCCTTCATAGGCCTTGATTAGTGTAGTGTGTCAGCAGCCGCAGCAGCAACCAAGCAAGAAGGAAGCAACCCAGTCTGGGTGGATTCATATGGTGAGGTGACTTGGTCTTGGACCACATTGGGGACCTGTGATGGTCGATTCTAGCATCCAGCTTCTGGTGAAGGAGAGTGGCACAGCAGACTAAAAACTGGGCTGGTGTCACACTGTGCCAGGCTGCAGGTTCTGGCCATATGGCTGTGTAAGTAAAAGTCAATTTTTTTTTACAGGCGGATTGGGGAAGGAGGAAGGACTGAAATATTAATGTGTTTTTCACATTTCCTCACCTTTGGGTGGCTTCATGACCCATAGCGGATGGTTATTGAATGGAATGGTGCTAGGGAGAAAAATTGGGACAAAGTTCTTTTTTTGGAGGGGGAACCTTACACATTTGAATTTTTCTTGATTTGCATATCACGTTTCAGTCAAACCAAATAAATTGTACCTTTTAGAGATGTTACAAACATTCTAGAACTGTCCCTTACATTCACTGACATTTAAGCAGTATGGTATGCGCAGAATATTGGAGCCCCACTATAGTCAGGCTTATACTGCCCCCCCCATAAAGCTGACCTTCACATCCCCATGCTCAGGCACATTATGACAAAGGGCAAAGGAGACTGCAGGTGTGTGCAACATTGAAATGAATGGGATATTTTTTAATTACTGTTTTATACATTACTGATGGAGAGTTGGAGATTAATGAAGGCCACCACTCGACTAACAAGGGCCTTGTTAGTACAACAGTGGCCTTCATTATTCTTCAACTCATCATTATAACGTATAAAATAGTAACAGAAAATAACTCCATTCATTTCAAGGGGGTACGCCCCAGCACTCTGACCCATGGACATCATCTCTTAAAAAACCCAGCATCTGGCTCAATAGTATTCAAGTGAGACTTTTTACTTAAATCTATACTTGCTGGGTTGTCTGCAGCAGCATGGCTGTACCAACTACAGTGTGTGTGCATGGGGGAAGGGGGACTGGCCATGTGGGTGGGTGGGTGCATGTGTCAAGTTATTGCTATGTTTATGTTTGCACCTTAAAGTCTGTTTGCGTGGAAGCACTCAAAACTATGGAGAAAAAATAGTAGGAGTACAGGCCAGACAGAAGTGATTAAGTGGTTTTGTGGGTGTGTCTGTGTATTGGGGGTGGGAAAAACATGTCTTTCCATTAATATGTGTGCTACAGTTCAACTGTGAAATTGAGATGAGGGAGAGAAGAAAACTGAAAAGCATACACTGTCTGCAAGCATGCTGCATGCATGCAGATGTATTCAGATACAATATGTATTGAAGTACAAGTGAGTCTTATGTGTGCAGACAGTATGGCTCAGTGGTTAAAAGCACTGAACTACAAACCAGGAGACTTGGAGGCATGAAGACTCGGGTTTGAATCTCATCAACTCCTACTTGTGTATAATGTGATCCTGAGCAAGTCATTTAACTTTTACATGTGCAGTTATCAGTGACCACTTGCTTTATTGCACACATGCCACATGCATGCAGTCTTTCCCAATCTAATATAAAAATTATGGTTTCCACATTTGCTTGCTGCACACATGCCATATGCATAAAATTAGTTCCAATTTAACATTTAAATCATACTTGCAGCATGCATATCACTTGGGTAGTTTTATGTGTGCAGCATGAAAACATTTCATATAATTATTTCTGTAAGGGACAAGAGCCTGAGTTGGAAACCGATCGAACAAAAGAAAGACTCTGAGGGAAGATGGATCATGGTTAAAGTCTCTTCCTCAGTTGGGCCAATCATTTTAGTGAATGTCTATGCCCCAAATGAAGATGTGCCACACTTTTTTAACTCCATATCCCAAATGCTGATGGACATGGCATCCAATAATCCCAAAATTATAGTAGCAGATGATTTTAACTTAGTACTAGATCACCTTTTAAACAGGTCTAACTCCAATTCTGAACTCCATGGGAAGGCAAAGTACACTCTAAAGCAAATGGTGGCTCTACACCAATAGACTAATATTTGGAGGACTATCCATCCAGTGGATAGGGATTACACATAGACACCTGAATTATTGGCTAACATCACTCAAGCTCACGGGCATGGTAGTGTATGTGAAACTCACACCCCTATGCATCTCAGACTATGTGCCAGTAGTTATGTCCATAGCAGTAGAAGCTCCACTCTAGAGATCAACCATCTGGAGGTTGGACCCATTGCTACTACAGGATACACAGTTTAAGGAATGGGCAGCCAGGGAAACACATAACTTCTTCCTGGACAACCATCCTGGATCAGCAGCCCCTGCAATGCTCTGGGAGACCTTCAAGGCTACAGTTAGGAGCAAGGTAATTAGCTATGCGGCTCACAGGCATAAGCAAAGGGAGCCCACAGACTTGGGGGAAGCAGCAGAGGGGAGCTCATGGATGGCTGCACTGAAGCACAGAGTAGGGAAGTGATTTTGTCTTGATTCATTTTTATAGGCTTTATGTAATATTGCTTGAAGGGAGTGGAAGTAGAACGGAACATTTACACTGCATTTTTTTCCACTGCAGGTTGATTTTTATTTTCCAGGTTGTCATTTCTTCTGTGGGGGCACTGCGTTCAGTGAAATGGACTGCAGTTGTTGTTAAGTTTGGGCACCAAAACATTATTGGAGAAGAACTATCTTGGTTTTAAATTGTTTTAAAGGCTGATTTTTTGGGGGGAGAACCGGGGCTGCAGCACAGCACCCGCCCATCCTCCACACAGCACGGACTAAGGGGTTCATTCACATAGCCCACCAAGCCAACAGGTTTACATTTTATCTGTACAGAAACTACGGGGCAGTAGCCCACAAACTAGAGTGAAGCAGCAGGGCAGAGCTCACGGATGGCTGCACTGAAGCACAGAGCAGGGAAGTGATTTTGTCTTGATTCATTTTACAGGCTTTGTATAATATTGCTTGAAGGGAATGGAAGCAAAATGGAACATTTACACTGCATTTTTTTCCATTGCATGTTGATTTTTATTTTCCAGGTTGCCATTTCTTCTGTGGTGGCAGTATGTTCAGTGAAACGGACTGCTGTTGTTGTTAGGTTTGGGCACAGAAACATTATTGGGGAAGAACTATGTTGGTTTTAAATTGTTTTAAAGGCAGATTTTTTTTTTTGAGAATCGGGTCCGCAGTAAGGCTAGTGCTCAACTAACAAGGACTTTGTTAGTTGAGCGGTGGCCTTCCATTCTCAAATTTAGCACTTACAAGTATAAAAACAACTTTTAAAAAGATCCCTCATTGTAGTCTATGGAGCACGTCCCCGTGCTGTTCTGCTACTGACGTCACTAAACGTGAAAGGCGCGGCTCCGGGTCGGGGAATCTTCACATTTTTGATACCAGCTCCACGGGGCAGTTTTACAAGTGATTCTACATGAAAAATAGCTAGAAATAAATGAAACATTTAGGGAGAATGCCTAAGCCAGACAGTAAGCTATTGTATATGTTGGAGGGTGGAAGAAGTAGTTCTACCCGAAACCTGCTCTTTAAGGAAGCTGTGAAGGGAGCTAGCAGCACCTCTGGCAACCATGTTCACTGAGTCACTGAACACAGGTGTAGTACCAGAGGACTGGAAGATGGCACATGTAGTCCCTCTGCACAAAAGCATTAGTAGAGAGGAGGCAGGGAACTATAGGCCAGTCAGCCTCACCTCAGGAGTGGGTAAGATCATGGAGGCACTGCTAAAGGCAAGAATAGTGGTGCACCTAGAATCCAACACTGCCCAGGATCAAAGACAACATGGAGTCACAGCAGGAAGATCGTGTCAGACCAGTCTGATAGATTTTTTTGACTGGGTCACAAAGGAAGTAAATTGGGAAGGGGGGTGGATATTGCCTAGCTCGATTTCAGCAAGGCCTTTGACACTGTCCCACATGAAAGGCTGCTTAACAAGATGGGTAGTCTGGACATGGGGCACAAGGTGGTTAACTGGGTTAGGAACTGGATAACAGACAAGAGGTAGAAGGTGGTGGTAAATGGGACCCAATTTGGGGAGAGGGCGGTGACCAGCGGGGTACCCCAGAGATTGGTCCTTCGGACAGTCCTGTTCAATGTCTTCATTAGTGACATTGCAAAGAACTAGAGGGGAAGGTCTGCCTGTTTTCAGATGACACCAAGATCTGCAACAGTGTGGATACCGCTGACTGGGTGGATAAAATGAGGTGGGACCTAGAGAAGCTTGAAAAGTGGTCGGAGGTTTGCCAACTAATGTTTCATTCCAAGAAGTGCAAGATAATGCACTTGGAACAAAGGAAACCTAGGGAGAGCTACAGGATGGGGGGGGGGTGAGTTGCTGACAATCACCAAGGAAGAAAGAGACCTGGGGGTGTTATTGTTTCAGAAGACCTCAAAGCATCTAAGCAGAGTACAAAGGCTGTAGAGAGAGCCAGTTGCATGCTGGGGTGCATAGGCAGTGGTATTACTAGCAGAAGGCGGGAGGTTGTGATGCCACTGTATAAAACACTGGTGAGGCTTCACCTAGAGTACTGTGTGCAGTTCTGGAGGCTGCACCTTCATAAAGACATCGACAGGGTGGAGGTGGTCCAGAGAAGGGTGACTAAGATGGTACAGTGCTCACACCACCAAACCTATGAGGAGAGATTAAAGGACCTCAATATGTACTTGCTGGAGGAGAGGAAGGATGGGGGGGATAAGATAGAAACATTCAAATACATCAAGGGCATAAACAAGGTGCAGAGGGGAGACATATTCCAATACAGAAAAAGTACAAGAATGCGGGGCATGATATGAAACTAGAAGGTGGCAGATTAAGGGGAAATGTGAGAAAGTTTTTCTTCATGGAGAGAGTGGTGGACACATGGAAAGTCTGCCACAGGATGTGGTGGGAGAGAGCACAGTGGAAGGATTTAAACATGCCAGGGACAGGCATAAGGGAACCTTAGAGGTGGGAAGAAGGGTTGGGAAGTCACTGACCAGGTAGGATCAGTGGCCACACACAAGTATAGGGCTTACAGGCAGACTGGATGGGCCTAGTGGTCCTTATCTGCCGACAATTTCTATGTTTCTATGTTTCTATGAAAGAGCTAACAAGCTTAGAAGGGAAGCTGAAGCAGGCAAAAGCTAGCTACAAACAGAACCCTAACAACCCCCAAAAAGGAATCTAGTGTATGAGATGACATCACTCAGAATCCAACTTAACCAACTAGCTATTAGAAAGGCTGAGCTGCAATAAGACGGACATACAGTAGCACAAATATTGGGCATATGGGGAGAAAGTGGACAAGCTCCTTTCCTATAGATTAAAAAAACTGCAAGTGGAATGCTGTATTTCCCAATTAAAGAATTCCAAGAGGCTAACATGCATGTCTCCTGATGCTATAAATGGGATCACAGCTGAATTTTACAAAAAGCTATATAGCTCCCACGTACAGGGAAATGAAAAGAATTATTTAGCCTTTCTGGATACAGTGAAGTTGCCCCAACTGTCTGAAGCATAGAACACAGCTCTGGACAGCCCCCTTTCCCAGGAAGAAATAATCTTTGCCTTAAAAAACATGGCCCCTCACAAATATCTGTGAGCGTCTGGCTTCCCGTCTGACTTTTATCAACTGGTGCCAGAGTTGGTAGTACCTCCTATGTTAAACATGCTGCAGGGGATACTGGAAAAAAGAACTGCCAGATACCTTAAAACAGGTGGTTATTACAGTCCTACCCAAAGAGGGAAAAGACCCCACCCTACTGAAAAGCTACAGGCCCATCTCCCTTATAAATGCCGATGCTAAAATATTAGCTAAGTTCCTGGCTTCCCGATTAGAGTCAATTCTCCCCACTCTGATACATCCTTCCCAAGTAGGATTTAAGGGCAGGGTGAGTGCTGACCATGTAAGGGCCTTGGTTACTCTGATGCATGCGGCTGAAGAGATCCCCACTCCAGCTGCTGCCATTACAGTGGATTTTGGAAAAGCATTCAACTCAGTGGAGTGGGGGTACCTCCATGAGGTCCTTTGCAGGGGTAACTTTGGCACTACCTTTTGTGACTGGGTTAAAACTATATATAACAACCCCATGGCAAGGCTCCTCACCAATTATCTGACCCCTTTACACTATTTAGAGGTACGAGACAGGGGTGCCCACTCTCCCCCCTACTATTTGTACTAGCCATTGAACCTGTCTACTCGTTTGCATCCTCTATTGTTTACCTTTATCAGAGTTTCAATGTATGGTACATAGCATAGTGCTTATGTATATTTATGAACTTGAATGTTATGGACTTAAGGTTATGAACTTAGAATAAGGCTTTTCTCTATTCCCTTAGTAGGAATGCTGGGTAGGTGTAGGAATAGAGGTCTAGTGTAGCAGGTGAGATAAGAGCGCCAGAGGAGGAGGAGGAGGCCAGGGAGGATGATGGGCATTTACGAAATGTTTGAAGCTGAGCAATGGAAGTGCTGAGGTTTAAGTAGGGGATGCGGGAGGAGCTATTCTCCTCCATTGAACCTCAGGCTTTTAGCCCTCCCATTCAATGTATGATACATAGCATAGTGCTTGTGTATGCTTATGAACTTGAATGTTATGGAATTGAGGTTATGAACTTAGAATTTGGCTTTTCTCAATTCCCGCCCTCAGTAGGAACACTGGGTAGGTGTAGGAATAGTAGCCTAAAAAGATTGTTGACAGTTTGATTACCTCCTCCAACTCTGGAGAGTGCAACCAGTAGCACACAGGAGAGGAACGCCCACTGTGGGGGAAACCTCTGAGGACCCATGGTTACTGACCTGCCCATCCTCCGGGCAAACTATGAGGAGATAATCCTAAAATGTGGATTGAGGTTTAGGTCTGGTTATGTCCAAGAGTTTTATCCTTTGAGTTTTGCTGATCAATGAGTCGTGTCCTTTGAATCTTGATGGTGAGCAGGAAGGCAAATTCTGAAAGATGGAGGATTCTGGAAGATGAGGGAGCATCCAATTTGGATGGATGTCCAGATGAAGGAAGTAAACGATGTCCAGGATTTCTGTTGTGGTATTCGAGAACTGGAAGCTTGACACTAGGATGGATCCAGGGAGCGAAGACAAAGGATGGTTGAGCACTAGACGTTGATGCACTTAAAGGTCCCAAAAGGAATACAGAAGGAGGAAGTCCAGGAGGCAATCCAGAGCCAGGCCAAAGGTGAGGAATCCAAGCTGAAGACGGAAGAGGGGGCCAGCTGAGAGAGGATCCAATCAAATAGATGAAGGACGGAAGGAAGGTACTGATATGAGGAATGGATTCCCATCACAAGCAGCAGGAAGGCTGGCTCTGTGCAATGCTGCCAAAGCAGAGCCAGAGATGGAGTTGCTATTGGAGCGGAACAAAATGGAATGAGTAGAGAAAAAAGTTGGAGACAGAGACTCCCATCTCCAGTGGCCAGGGAAGCACACCTTCACTCGATACCTCAGAGGCAGAGCTAGGGATGGAGACTGTCGGGTCGGTGTGAGTGTGTGAAAAGACCTCCTCATAGGTCAGTGAGGAGGGTCCCTCATGGAGGACCTGAGATGGCGTCAACCGAGACTTCCATGTAGGTCAAGGTAGAGATGCATACCAGGATGCCAGGACAGCCAACTTAGAAGGATTGGAACAGCAGATAGAGGAGCAGGAGCATCTGATGGAGTCACCTCAGAGTCAGAGGAAGAGTCACATGATGGTGTAGGTGCTATAACACAGTAGAATGGGATAGAATAGGAGCCCATTGAAGGCAGTCCAACAAGATAAGCAGCAAGAATGTAAAAAATCCAGTGAATGGGGTGTCACGATGCAGCGGAATGGGTACCCCATGCAGGTAGAGTGAGGAAGTGTGAGCGAGGTGACCTCCATGTAGGTCATCACAGATGGTCAGACCCAGAGGACCTGAGATGGAATTGAATGAAACCTCCATATAGGGCTGAGATTTGCCCGGATAGCGGGGACCATACATTGCCACGGAGGAGGCAGCAAGGGACAAATCCCCATGTAGGTCATCCAGAGGCAAGCCAGCCTCCATGCAGGCATAGTGAAGGCTGAGCAGGTATTGTGGAATGATGAAGCATGTGTGAAGAGAGTCAGCAGTGAGGTTCAGTCCTGAAAGACCTGGAAGAAATGGAATGAGTCAGTCATCTGAGTTCCTTGAAGCAGAGGCATGCATGCACAGTACAGTGCAATGATGCCAGAGAGGGTTTCAAACTAAGGAAGACTGAGACTCTGGAGCATTCATACTGTGAATCCAGTGCCTCACGAGGGCCAAACCAGAAAGGTGGGACCTTCAAGCAGGTCTGCCAAAGGAAAGAATTGGGACTGTTCAAGCCAGGAAACTAGACCCCCATTTAGGCCAAGCTGGACCGGTGGGACCTCCACATAGGTCTGCTAGAAGGAGGATTCAAAATGATGGGGTCATGAGCTAGACCCTCACATGGGCTAGCTGGAAATGGTGAAACCCCATGGAGGTGCACCATAGGAAGGAACCTGGAATGCTCCTGCTGTAAAGCTAGGCCTCCACATCGGCCAAGCTGAAACCGGCAGGACCCCCACGGAGGTCCGACAGGTAGCAAAGCCATCCGGCTTCCAGGTGTAGACAGGGAAATGCAACTTCCAAAACCTGAGGCAGTACTGTGGTTGTTGAACAGAACCTGCAAAATGTACAACAGAGACCCACCAAAGATGTGAAGTGTCCATGCTTCAGGAAGGCAGTGTAGAAAAGAGTCTAAGGAAGGTCTAGAGGCGAGGAACCTGTAAGTAGCCACTGCAGGGAGGGCAGAGCAGAAGGATTGTGTAGGAAGCCAGCCAGGGAGAAAATCCAGGTAGAAGGGGAGCAGCTTAGGGGAGTACCATGCACTCTCTAATGCAGAAGAGCAAAAAATCTGTCCATGGAATCCTACTGGACATCCAAGCCAGCCAAACCACGCTGCGACTTGGCAGGTGACGGCACACCCAGAGCTGCAAGCATAGAGAAGGGATTGATGCAAACATTTTTCTGTATAGTTATCACTCAGTGCCTCTGTAGGACACAAAGTGATTAAAATGCACAAGACAGTTGCAGAGCCTTAATGTTTTAACTAAGCATTGGCATGCAGAATTACTGTGAAGAGGTTGTATGGTAGTAATCAGTTGCAGTGCCCAGAACTGCACACAGTAAGCTTCTCAAGTCAGGTTCAGTCAATGTCCATATGGAATAGGATGCACTTGAAAGGCATAACAATAGAATGTTGAGTCATTAGGTGGCCACTGTGCGCAAAAAGGCATCAATGAGGCATACGGGATTTAGAAGCGGTGCAGAAAATTTCACACCATTTTGAAACAAGGCATGCTCATCTCAGGCTCCAACAGATCAAAGGAGCTCAGCCTGTTCATGGGATGCAGCCTTGTTTGAGGGAACTAAACATACTATTCTTACTCTGATCACAGACAGAATGCTTCAAGAAGGGTAACTTGAAATGGTAAGTCAATGTGCGGGCAGATGGAATGGTAGCGTGGTGGGTGACATCACACCCGGAAGCACAGGACAGAAAACTGTGCCATGGCTAGTAAGGCAGAGAGAAATTGGTGGATGCAGCACATGGTCATCCACAGAGCCGGGCAGCAGAGCGGACCCTCAGCAACCAACAGGAGAAACAGTTCAATGGAAGGTGTAGCAGGAAGCCAGAGCAAAGTTCAAACATGGCAGTGTAGCAGCCAGGAGGCAAAAAGGTAAAACTGAGCATGGCGGGAGGCACACACACAGGAAACAAAACAGTGGCAGTAGTGGCTGGAAGGAGGACTCCAATGAAAAACAGAACGGGACAGGGCCCAACAAGACAGAAGAGACAAAAGGAAAGGAAAATGAAGAGAATGGGGGGGGACAAACTGGAAGGATGAGAGCAGAATATGAGAGGAAGAATGGGAATGAGGAAGAGAGGGAGAGGGCAACAAATGTGAGCCAGCACAGGTGCAGGTACAAGACGAGTAATAGGAAGAGAATGAAAGGAACAGGAGGAAAGAGCCCAACCAAACCAGTCAGCTGCTGCAGAGTCCAAGAGCATGGCACAGGAGATACTGAAGTGAAAGCAATAAGCCAGGAGCACAAAGGGTATTTTCAAAATGCTCAAAGCTGAATAACAGAAGTGCTGAGGTTCAAGTAGGGGATGTTAGAGGAGGTATTTCCCCCCCCCCGAACCTCAGACTTTTAGCTCTCCCAATATGTTGTACATTGCTATATGCTGTGAACTGTCTGGTGTTGCATCACCTTCGGTTTCTGCCTAGTGTACCTACTTGGTAAACAAAAACTAAATAAATAAATAAACCTCTGGCAGCAGCCCTTAGAAATCACCCTCACATACCAGGAATGCACATCGGAGATGCACCCTACAAGGTCAAGCTCTGTGCAGATGATTGCTTAATACTCACCATGGACCTTCCAACTAGTATACCTCATGTTATGAAGCTGCTCAGTGCATTTGCATATATTCCGGGGCTCCGGATTAATGTCAGTAAATCAGAATTTCTACCCTTGAATAAATATGCTGCACTCAGGCACATAAAAATATAAGTCTTGCATGGGCAGCCAAGGGAATTAAATACTTGGGCATCCAAATCCCCTCAGACATACATAATCTGGTGATGGCTAACTTCACCCCTTTAGTAAGTGAACTACAAAAAGAAGTAGACAGGTGGAAACACCTGCACTTTACGATGGCAGGGGAAATAGCTGCAATAAAAATGCTATTCACTCCAAAAGTGTTCTATTTGTTGTCTCACCTCCTGGTGGATATCCCAGACAAGTGGTTAAAAAACTAAGCACTCTGGTGGGGCATTTCTTATGGGAAGGCACCCAGCTGAGGTACAGTAGGGCAAAACTGAGAGCCCCATGGCAGCGGGGAGGTTGGGGCCTACCACACTTTCAAAGGTATGCTTATGCTTATAAGACATCCGTCACCTGTAAAATATTGGGGGATCAGGGCCTAAACATTCCAGCTTGGGTTAATATAGAATCAACAATTCTAAAAGGAGCTCAACCCTTGGCCTACTTGGGTATTCTGCTGCCCAGGCATTTTCAGACGTGGCTGACAGTGAAAGCAGTATACACAGCATGGCAAAAGGTAGGGCAACTCACCAAGTCATGTCTAAATCTAGGGGTGCATAGACATTTCTGGAATAACCCTAGCTGGCACATAGATAACCAGCCCTTCTACTGGAAAGACTTGCACACTAATAAAATAACTAGAATACTGGATGTAATATCCCCTGAAGGTAACTACCTAGAAGCCTTTGCCACATTACAATACAAATATGACATCCCAAAAAAAGACTTTGGAAATATCTCCAGTTACGCAGCCTATACCAAACAAAATGAGAGAGAAATGCTTGTGTAATATGTGTCTTCTCTGTGGCAAAGAGGGAAATCCCTTACAGAAATAAATTATATGAAATGTTTTCAAGCTGCACACATAAAACTACCCATGTGGTATGCGTGCTGCAAGTATGATTTAAATGTTAAATTGGAACCAATTGTATACATGTGGCATGCATGCAGCAAGCAAGTGTGGAAAGCATGCGCTTTATGTTACATTGGAACTGACTGCATGCATGTGGCATGCGTGCAAAAGCAAATGGTCGCTGATAACCGCACACATAAAAGTTAAGTGACTTGCTCAGAATCACACCTTATACTGTACAAATGAGTGTTGATGAGATTCAAAGCCAGGTCTTCAGATCTCCCAGTTTCCTGGTTTGCAGTTCAGTGCCTTTAACCACTAAGCCATACTGCCTGCACATATCTGACTTGCTTGTACTTCAGTGTAAATCTGAATTTATCTACATACATGCGGCATGCTTATAGCCACTGTTATACTTTTTAGTTTTCTTGTCTCACCTCATCTCAGCTGTACAGCTGAACTGTAGCACACATACTAATGGAAAAACGTGTGGTTCTTCCCATCCCAATACACACACTTACCCACATAACTACTTAATTATTTCTGTCTAGCCTGTACTCCTTCTATTTTCTCTCCATAGTTTTCAATGCTTCCACGCAAACAGACTTCAAGGAGCAAACACAAAAGAATCAATAACTCAACACCCACACACATGGCCAGCCCCCCCCCATGCACACACACTGTAGCAGGTGTGGCCGTGCTGCTACAGACAAACTGCCAAGTATTGATATAAGTCAAGAGTCTCTTACTTGAGTGTGAGGGAGCCAGAGGCAGGAGTCTTTAAGAGATTATGTCCATGAGTCAGAGTGCTGGGGTGTACTCCATTGAAATGAATGGAGTTATTTTTTATTACTATTTTATACATTATGATGGTGAGTTGGAGAATAATGAAGGCCACTGTTCTACTAACAAGGCACTTGTTGTTGGTCAAGTGGTGGCCTTCATTAATCTCCAACTCTCCATCAATAATGTATAAAACAGTTATAAAAAAATATCCCCATTCATTTCAATGGTGCATGCCCCTGCAGTCTCCCTTGCCCTATGTCATAATGTGCCTGAGTAGGGGATGTGGAGGTCAGCTGCACTGGCGTTGGGGGGGGCATAATCCTGACTATAGTAGGGCTGCAATAGTTTGTGCATACCATACCACTCAACTGTACCGGAACGCAAGAGAAAGCCCTCATTTTACTCCTGAATACTGCTCTGCTCCTCATCCATCCCTCTTGGAAAACATTATGCTCACACAGAGGATGCCCTGTAAATTTAGACTTTATAGCAGAGGTGCCATTTCAGATTTCAGCAGGGGGGAGCCAACAACCAGTGGAGGCCAGGTGCCAGTTAACCCCTAGGAGGCAAGATCTAGAATGTCTGGAACATCTCTAAAGGTAAAACTTATCTGTTGTGACTGAAAAATCAGGAAAAATTCAAACGTATAAGATTCATTTGTCTATACCCCAGAGCAGTGTCAGTGGCTCAGCAGGTAGCACACTCGCCTCTGAGGCTGGGAGATTAGAGGGCTGTGGGTTCAGTTCCCACATCTGGCACTTGGGTTAATATCCCAGTACTGACACTGTAGTGCAGCATGAGAGGGGTGCTGCACTTCTGAGGTGCCGTCTTTTGAATGAGACGTTAAACCGAGGTCCCATCTGCCTGGATTGGTGGTAGTTCAGGTGGATGTTAAAGATCCCATGGCACTTATCGAAAAGAGTAGGGGAATTTCCCCGGTGTCCTGGCCAAATGTCCCTCATTCACTAAAAATACCACCAACAGCTTAAACTGGTTCAAGGTCAGTTAGCATTCATCTGTACCCCCTCCCCCGGGTCGTGCCTGAAAATAGGCAGAATTTGTCTAGTAGTGCACTTACCCGGTCAACAAAAAATAAATAATAAAAAAAAGTGCATCAGATTTGGGCTTAAACTCAGCCATTTACTAACCAATTGTTTTACTGGCTGATGTTCTGACCCCCAAATAAAAAAGTTGTCCCGATTTCTCTCCCCGACTCCATTCCATTCAATACCTATCCCATATGGGTTATGAAGCCACCCAAAGGTGCAGAAACATGAAAAACACAGTGTGCCACCAGCCCAGTTTTCAGTCCTTTCCTCCTCCATTCTTCTGCTAGAAGCTGGATGCTAGAACCAACCATCCCAGGTCCCAAACATGGCCCATGACCGAGTTACCTCACCAGCCAAATCCTCCCATCCTGTGTTGCTTGCTTCTTGCTTGGCTGCTGCCACACTGCACTGATCAAGGTCTACGAAGGCCGTCCACACCACTATCACCACTGCTGATAGACCTAGCTTGATACCATGGTGTCTGTGCTGTTTTTTTTTTTTTGTAAAGTGAGCCATGAAGAGTAAATAGGTAGTCTAGTCTCAAGTTTGCTTCTAGCTCACCCTCTGCACCTTCAGCCATCATGGGAGACAGAGACTCACTAAGAGTAGACCAACAAAAATATGCCACCACAACACTGCTATTGAGAGTTCAGTGCTCACTGAGTCCTTCAAGCTGTAGTGTGCAGCCTGTCCACTGTGTGGTGGGAAAGACAGTGTCACACTCGCTTGATTCATGTGCTCTTGTTTGGCTGGAGTTCCTCCATGTCATGTGTGATGGTGCCACTGCTAATAGATGGAGAGAGTGGACAACACAATACAGACACAGTTGAGTCAGGAGTGCAGCTGCAGCATGAGCGCAGACAGACCAGAGGGGGCACTTCTTGTGCAAAAGACTAAATCCAAATCTGCCATCAACATCTATGTATCAAATGTAATGCCGTTATTGCAACACCATAAGAACAACCTAGGCACAAATGGGGGGTCCTGCCCTACCTAAATGGCACCCCTGCTTTATAGTAGAAATTCAGTCTCAGGTGCTAATATCGGCACAAGTAAATATAATGGTTTCCACTGTGTTCTGAGGTACAGTATCTCTATGTTTCAGGATGCGTCCTGATCATTGCAAGGGTTAGTGTCCCTCATTGTCCCTCATTTTGAGTGTCTGTATCCCTCATTTCAGTGACAAAATGTGAGGTATGGTGTATGCTTTCAAGACCCTACTCAGCACAAAGAGTGCTTGGCCATAGTGTATATGCTCCATATAGAATGAAAAAGGGAAAGTAAGTGATCTGAAACAGTCATGGAGAAACACATTTGCAGCACTAAATATGCATAAGGGGATCTGCATGGCCTAAAACAAAAAGGTCAAGCTTCACAACACAGTGGCCCCTCTTTACATATCTGGAATGGGGGATGTTCACTGAGTATATCCTAGGTATTTAATGCAGAAAGCGAACAATACTTCACAAATTAATGGTAATTTAATGACAAAAATCAAAAACCCTTAAACAACTTGCAAAAGGATTAGAATTTATGTGTTTACCTAATTTTAATGGGAACGCAATGAAAATATATTTTAATGGCTCTAATTGCTAGCATAAGTAATAGAAACTGATTTTTTTTTTAGATGAGATTTGCACCAGTGTAGCTGCTGCACACATTGTAAGCGTGCAGCATGTGAACCTGATGTGATTTTTAAATGATGTTCACATCAGCTTAACTGCTGTACTCATGTCAATGTGCAACACGCGAACCTGATGTAATCTTTAGATGTTTGCACCAGCTTACCTACTGCACACATGTCAAGCTTGCAGCATGCAAATCTGATTTTCTTTTTACACCTGGTTGGCTCAGGTTCACTTTGGGTATGTGAACTGCATGCAGACATTACACAATTAAGCCTGTGGCATGCATTCTGCATGTACACAGCACACTATTATTTCTGAGAAGAATGGGACCCCATCCAAACTCTCAATCCCAAAATGGCTAAAAAAGACCACAGGGCTGGCAAGGGATATCCAAAAGATGATAAGAGACTCTGACCCAAATCCACCATTACCTGCAAGGGATAAGTGGCAGAGGATGCTAAACATACCCATTGCTGAACAAGAATGGCAACAGAGTTGGAAGGTGGCTCACAAGGCCTTCACAGACCCCCGTAGCTTACTAATATAGAACAAAATCCAGCTCTTATGGTACAGAACATCAGTGCAGCTTAAAGCCATGGGTCTTTTACAAAGAGATAACTGTTGGAGATGTGGGAGTGAGGGAGCAAACCTTCTGCATATCTTATGGGACTGTGCTCTAATACAGCTGGTGTGGGTCAAGATTATTGAAAAATGTAAAGCAATTCTGGGGTGCTTTATCCCAAGGTCACCAGCCTTACTGTCACTGAGAATGGCACAAACACAGGGCCCCCTAACCCCCAACCACAAGATTTGGCTGATGCAGGCCTCGGTAGAAGTGAAAAGGCTAATTCTTTAAATGTGGTGATCTTCTGAAGTCCCTTCAGTTGCAGAGTGGTGGCAGGCGATGGAAAAGCTTGCTTCCCTCTCACAAATGACCCACTATGTAAGTAGTAAAAATGTTTATTTTTATACAGGGTACATGTCATTTAAGTTAACCCAGTTTTCAAGACAGACCTGTTATTTATATTACATCTAAACATGTACACATAGACATGTATCTAACACATTCCTTGACACCCAATAATTTACACATCATTTTAGGACATACCATCTCGATTTCAACATTTAAACATGATCTTTAAAATCATCTACACATGTAAATACTGTAAATTCAATAACACAGTAATAATCCCTGAAATTCTGCAAAAAATCAATTTTACGTAAATACAGTAAAAGCTGATAGGAGGAAAAATCTATCTATTTGGTTAGGCACTACCTAAACTCTCATAATTCCCATATTCAACCCTTTAAGTACAAACACATCTAAATTTGCTAATCTCATTTATTTCTTGAATGAATAAATCATAAGACGCTGCTGTACATGCTGAAAAAGGTAGGGTGTTCAAGTATTTTGATGCTTGGTATCCCAGAGTTTGTTCACCATATTTATTGAGAATTTTAGGAACATAGATTTTTTTCATGTGAACTGATCTAAATTTGTCAATTGATTTTTGTTTATTAAATAACACAACATTAATATAGTGGTTTGGGTATAATGTATGGTATTTGTATGTTGTTCTCTGCCATGTCCTAATGTAAATAATATCCAGGGATTGCCACTGTAATTTATACAGCAGTGTACCGTGATGTGTTCTAAATTTGCATCAGAGGACATACCTTGCCAGGTTATAATGTACTTTATCTAGTTTTAATAATAATTGTTTATTAGTTGTACGATATATAAGTTCTCTGTAATTTATTACAGGCATAATTAGTTGTTCAGCCACTGTTTTACGGGTGCTTTTCCCTAAGCACATTGTTGTCTGGCGTAGACCTCCTATTCTTTTATTTACTTTTTCTATCAAGGTGTTCACATGTACGTTAAAGGACATTTGGGCATCGAAAATTAAACCTAAGTAGGTATACTGATCTACCTGTTATACAGAATCTTTATCATCTATTTTAATTTTAAGTATTTCTTTTGTTTTGATGCAAAGTGTAATAATCTTGTTTTCTTTGTATTTATAATAAGGCCTGACCTGGTGAACCACTCCCTCAGTCTGCCAAAATCTAACTGCAGTTTTTGTTGTAGGTCATGAATGTTCAAACCGGATGCTATGATAGCAGAGTCATCTGCGTACGGTCACACCTGTGAGAACTTCACAGCTCGTGGTAAATTATTACTAAATAACAAAAATAACAAGGGTCCCAAAAAGGACCCCTGAGGTACATCTCTTTTGATGGTTCTAATTAATGAATTTCTTCCTGAAATCATAGCTGTCTGAGAATGCCCTCCATGGTAAGACTGCAGCCAATGCCAAGGCCCCTCTGTGATACCCATGTCTTCCACAGCCTGCAAAAGAAGGGAGTGGTTCACCAGGTCAAAGGCCTTAGACAAATCTATGAAAATTACTGCTGTTTCCAACCCTTGATGTAGTGAAGTGTTGATTAAATCACTGAATTTCAGTAAAGAAGTAGTAGTTGAGTGTGCTTTTCGGAGTCCTGATTGGTAAGGAGTTATTAAGTTATAGTGTTCTGTATATTACGTGATTTGAGTATGAACATGGTGTTCAAAACTTTTAGACAAAATCGAAAGAAGTGCTATCAGTCTGTAGTTATTAATTTCAGATGCCACCCCCCCTTAAAATTAGGAATTATTCTACATTCCCTCCACACTTGAGGGAAAAAACCTATTTGCAAGCTCCAGTCGAATATATAAGTCATAACTGGAGCAATTATGTGTGCAGCTATTTTAAAAAATCTGCCCTTCAGTCCGTCGGTACCTGCCGATTTATGGACGTTCAGATGTCTTAAATCTTTACTCACCTCATTTACAGTTAATACAGTATGTGGATTTCTGTAATACCCCAAACTGTTTTCATCTACATTATACCCTGGCAAGTCAGTGAAAAAATTGTTTAATAAATTTGAACCACATAGGGATCATCCATTTGTGATCCCTGAGCTTCAATAGTTATATTTTTGGATGAATCTTTTCATCCCGGGTCCGTTAAGCTATTGATATTCTGCCAAAACTTCCTAGAATTATTATCACCTAGCATCTTGTTTTTATAATAAGTGGCTTTTGCTTTCATAATTAATACTTTACATATATTCTCTTTTTTATAGAATCCAGTCATTTTCGTTTGCTCTAGCCTTTTTCCAGAGTCTATTTTAACTCTTATGATTTTGGATAGTTTCTCATTTATTCATGGAAGTCTTGCTGTTCTAGTTTCTAAGTTCCTTTTAGGAGCATGCTGGTCTCAAATCTTATTAAATGTATCTGTAAAGTACTGTATTGCTAAGTCTAAATCAGGAATCAATAAGCATCTCTCCCATTTTTCCCTATTAATGTCTGTTAGGAATTTCGATTCTGAAAATTTTCTGAAATCCCTTATTCTTACATGACTAATAAAGTCAAAATGCTCATGGATGAATGATGTTGGAAGCGATCCCCATATTGGGTTGTGATCTCCTAGGTGAGGTGGAAGTACCCCTAAGTTCTCAAGCTCCACAAAAGAAGTTACAAACCACAGATTCCATGTAACTTGGTCCCCATAAGTTAAGTATATCCAGGATAGAGCCCAATCCACTATAGACAGACAAGGAAAGATTTATTAAAGCAACCATGAGCTCTCCACATAACGGTGGTAGGATCTAAGAATAGTGAAGTATAGGCAACAAGTGTAGAGGTGTACCTCCCTGGGCAAGGATTACAGTAGGGCTGTGGAGTTAACTCCTAATACATCTGTACACCCCATAACAAGGGTTTCTCTAGGGTGAAATCTCAGTGAAGTGTCCAGAGGAAATGGACTGGATAACCAATTTGATTGCCTTCCAAGAACATATCTGTGTAACCATATACTGTGGTCCAGTAAGTAGTATGTATATTATACCTTGTAACACAAATTATACAATGGCAAGGAAATTTCCTTTGAAGTGATTGGCTACCACCAGGAAGAGACAGTGATGATATTGAGCAATAACATCACTGTATCTAGGTCTGGCATGCTTATGACCTCATCATCTCTCAATGTAAACATCTAGATCACTGAGCACACCACTTACCTCAGATCTATGATGAGCTTCAAAGTGATGTTCAACATGCTCTGTGACAGAAATCTTGATGAAATGTTCAGCATTCCTGATGGAAAAAAATCAGCCAGAAACAACGACAACAGTGAGTACTGAAAAAAAAGGAAAAAAACAAGGCATGTAAATCTAGAAGCAGACACACCAAATAAAATAGAAACTGACCGCAATGAAGTGAACACCCGATGTCAAACAGCCTGGTTGGTACGAGTACTACAAGATTGGCTGACAGAGAAACAGATAGAATGCAACTTGAAAACAATAACACCACAAAATTTGAACAACATCCTGTGCGAGTTTTATGCCAGCGTTAGAAATACACATGGAGATGAATACAGCATTTCTAGTTATGTTGGTCTGAGAGCAGGAATAAACCGCTACATGAATGAACCCCCTAAAAGCCGTGCAATGAATATCATAACTGGCACTGATTTTCAAGCAACAAACAACATTTTCGTGGGGCACCTTAAAAACATCAGGCAACAGGGTAAAGATCTAGCTACCCATCATCCTCTGATCACTCGAATAGACCTTGAAAAAATACGAAACTCTGAAGCCCTGAATCCTGAAACTGCCGCAGGTTTAGTCCGCCGAGTGTGGTTCAAACTACAGATACAATTCACTCGTTGTGGATGCGAGGGCCAGAGACAGTTGAAGGCAGACTCATTTAACGTAAAGCACAGTGAAGACGGACTCACTTATGTCACCATGGCATTCAACGAGAAAACTAAAAATCACTCTAAAGTGCAAGAGCATGACAGAGAGAACTTCAGCGGGGCCATGTTTGAACTCTCCGGAAGCCCGTTCTGCCCAGTCAAATGCTTCAAACAATATCTGGCAAAGTTACCACTGAACCCACCCTGCCTCTTCCTTCACCCATGAAGAAAGCCACAAATCGAACTGCAAAATGAGGAAATCTGGTTTACCTTAGAACCGATGGGAGTCAACTACTTAAGCAGCGTGCTCCCAAGCATTTGCAAGCTCGCAGGCTTAACAACAAAATATATGAATCACAGCCTGTGAGCAACCACCATTCAGCTTCTCTCCGATGCCGGACTTCAGACCAGGGAAATTATGTCCGTCACTGGACATAAAAATGAAATGTCCCTCAAATCCTACTCGAGAGCAAAACTGCAACAGAGACAAACCTGGAGTGAAATTCTATCCCACGCCATGAAACAAAGCACCACCAAGAAATCAAACACATCACTGATCCAACCAGGAAACCTTCAACCCGATGCAGGAAATGAACCCAGGATGTCTAAACCCAGGACTTCTGCAACCATGCAGCAACCAAGCACCAACAGTAACAGTTCCTCCTCATCAACACAAAACAAGGACTGCTTTAACATACAGGGTAACAGTAATTGTGTCTTCAACTTCTACAAATAAGAATACAAATAAGTTTAAAAAGCACAATGTTCAATTGCTTCTTAAATCACAGTGTTCAGTTCCTTATTTAAAGAAAAATAGTTTTGTTGATTTTAAAATGAAATAATTAACATATCTAATGTTAAAGTATTATATTTAAGCTAATGTCAAGTCCTATTCACTGTTAAGGGATTTTAAAGTATTGTATTTAAGCTAATTTCAAGTCCTATTCACTGTTAAGGGACTATTTTCTGTCAAACTGCTAATTAATAAAATTTTACAAAGTAAACTAAATTTTAAAAGCAAACTGCCTGTCTGAATTTTTTAAAACACACCTGCAATACACAACGAGCTATTGTATAATAACAATGAGGCACTCCAGGGTGTGTGTTATTGTGTAATAATGTCACTCCTGGGGTGTTGGGAAGCACTCGGCTTCACCTGGGTGCTTGACCCACCTCAGGAGTGCGTTATACACAACACACCTGTCATGCCCTATTGCTTAAGTATACCTTGTAATGACCATGAAGATGTAAGCATTAAATGATGACAGAGCATGGTTCTACCATGGCATTAATCCATGGCTGGGCTGGTTGGCACACGAGACCAAAGGCTGAGTGCATACAACCTGACAAACATGGATTAATGCCACAAGTAGAACCATGCTCTGGAGTGGTTTAATGCGCTTGTAAGATGGCAATGATTGTATGATTAACATTCACTATATAAATGAGAACAGACAGACTGATTTAAGTTTGGAATGCTTTATGCTGTACTGTCAAACATGGTGTATATATAGTAGTTTCAAGATTCAAGTTTATTAACACACAAATGTATAAAATTCACATAATTTATAACATTCCATAATTTAAAATATTACCATCCATATGTTTACGTTAATAAAACTTATTGCACATACTCACAAAGTTAACATTTCTAAATTCTGCAAACTGTCAGACATTTTGCAGTACCAAATATTACATTTGTTTTCTCTAACTTTAACATTTCCTTCTGGGGTCCATCAATAACACCTAAATTCATGACAACGGAAAGAGGTGTCAACTATTTACTTCTCTCTTTCTCCAATTTTTTACAATTATACATAGCATATAACATCCTAGGGAGTGATTTGTCTATACAATCACACCTCTTAATTTGAATATAGCTTTGCTTAATATTTGTAGTATCCATACCTAGTATAGCCAATCTCAGTTTACATAAGATATTTCTGTGCAGTCTCTTTTCACAAATCATAAGGTAAGTTTCCGTACCCCAATATTGTTTAACTATTGAGTATAAACCAAACTTATCAATTTCATGTATTTTCTCAAAATCCCCAGTAATTGCATTATCTTTTAATCTCATAATAGCACTTTCCACATATTGTACAGCGTTACATTCTATAGATGTCAATAGAAGCCCTTCTAACCCCACACGTTTTAGTTTATTATCCAATCTTGAGAACCAAGTATTTTTTACAGTTTTTGTTTGCATTCAAGTAGTAAAATCTTTCCAACATAGTTTTGGTAACCTATTTTCATTCATACCTTTAATTTTACCCCAATAATTAACTGACCTCATTACCAATCTTACATTTAATGGAAGCATACCAGACTCTAACCACAAAAAAAAGCTGAGGGACAATCCCTAGGTAAATTCAAGATAAGTTTAAGAAATCTGTTCTGTGCTGCCTCAATATTATCAAAATTATCAGGATACATCCCCCAAATTTCCCCACCATACAAAAGTTGACTAACTGTCTTGGCCTTAGATGTTGTTTTTAATGCTTTAAAGCTATTTCCTGCAAACTTATTTGTAAATGCCAGAACGGCGCTAGTTGTTTTATAAGATTTATCTTTAATTTCCTTCACATGTGCATACCAGGAATGTTTTCTATCAAATATAACCCCAAGGTATTTATATGACTGAACTACCTCTACATTAGTGCCATTTATATTCCAGTGCTTTCTTTTGTCATTTGTTCGACCCATTACCATAATTTTAGCCTTCCCTACATTCATTTCCAAATCCAAATCTTTTAAAGTTGACATTACATTAATAATCCCTCTTTTCAAACCTAATGGGATTCTTGATAAAAGTATTGCATCATCTGCATAGAGTAACAACTTTATTTCTTCATTCTCAACTGTAGGTGCAAAGGTGTCAATATCCATTAATCTGTTTATTAAGATTTCAATATATAAATTAAATAAAATTATTGCTAACAAGCACCCTTGCTTCACGCCTCTTAAAATATTTATTTGTTTGGTATGATGTACCCTTGCTGTAGTATTATTATGTAATATTTTAAGAATATCCAGCAGATGCAAATCTATAAGCATTTTTTTTAGGATATCCCATAAGGTAACCCCATTGACTGAATCAAAAGCTGCTTTTATGTCAATGAAACATATGTATATTGGGCTCCTTTTCCCTTCTACGTTAATTCAGCATAAAGATTAGATCTAGAGTACTACATTGTTTTTTAAATCCACATTGCCATTTGGAGATCAATTTATTCTCCTCTACCCATATATTTAATTTATCTAGAATTAACCTGGTATACATTTTTTGTACTATTGGAAGAAGTGTAATGGGTCTATAATTTTTAGGGTCTTGTTTATCTCCACTCTTTAATAATGGTATAATTACCCTTTGGTTCCAATCTTTTGGTAATATCAGACATTGATTTATCGTATTAAAAATTAGCACTAGAAGCCTCGCCCAAGCATCAGGGTTATGGAGGAATATCTCAGCTGACAAATCATTATGTCCAGCTGCTTTATTCCTCTTTTGGTTTAAAATGGCTGATCTAACCTTAGCAACTGAAAATACATAGAGACAGCTTAACTTATTTTCCAAAGGATATTCACTAACTTCTACACACTCTGCTTTTAAGTTACTATTGTATATATTTTCAAACTATTTAACCCATGTGCTTTCCGATATCATACCATATAGATTATAAATCACATTCTTCTCATTACAACCATAGGCAACAAGTGTCCAAAATAATTTTGTGTCCTTCTTCCATATAGCCTGTTGTAAATGAAACCATAATCCATGCTTATACATTTTTTTTAGTTACTAATAATTTCTTATACTCTCTTTTCAAATTGTTCATAGTACAAAGAACTGTAGGGTTTTTCAATTTCAAACTTAGTTTCCCAACTTTCCTGATTTCTTTTTTCATTTTCCTACATTTGTTATCGAACCAGGGTTTATCCATTCCAACATTATTATTATACATTGGATGCTTTTCATTACATAAATGACTACTACAGTTTTCCATAAACTGGTCAAAAGTTCTTATCACATTATTGTAGTTCAGCTTATTTTCTCCACTCCAGTCCTATAGTGCTTTTAAACATTGATTACAATCTATAATTTATCCACTGTTGACTTGGTATACTCATTCCATATAATTTTTTTTACTGTATTTTATACACATTGTATGGTTTATTTCCATCACACATTTCTTATTTCTATTAAATGTTGCACATACTATCTCACTTTTACATTCTAAAGGAAAAAGGTCACTGTCCCATACTCTATGGATTTTAACAAAATCTACATTTGGATATAGAGAAGCATCTGTTGCAAAATAATCTATTTCACTGCCCCCATTAACTGATGGAAATGTTATTTCTCCCTCCCAATCATTCCTAGAATGACCGTTTAATAATTGCAAATTATTCTTTCCTAAAAACTGTATCAGGAGCCTGCCATTTCCTATAACCTTTTTGTCCTTTGATTGTCTAATTGGAATATTAAAAACATCATCTATACCCCACTCATTTTTTTGTTCTTCTATCAGATTTCCTGTACGTGCATTCAGATTCCCAGCCAGAATAAATTCAATACCTGGATATCATACTCTGACAGAATCAATATCACCTTCCAGAATCTCAAGTATTCTCCCAAAATCTTTCCACTTTACTTGTGGGGGAATTATAAATATTGAAGAATGCAATGCATTTAGTTTTGACCTTCAAAATTATATACATAAAAAATCATTATACAAACTCGATTCAATACACCCCATAACAAGTGAATTATCAATAAAAATAGCCAGTTCACTCTTACTCTAAACCTACTTTGCCTAACAGCAGGGATGTTCCACATATTATATCCCTCGGTTAAGTAGTCATCCAGTCTACCCATCCAAGTTTCCTGGAATATTAAAATTGGGAATTGTATTAACCATTCCAGAACACCTTTGTCTTCTATTTTAGATCTCAAACCTGACACATTTCAGTTTAACATGGATGGATAGCTTTCTTTCCCTGAATTGCTAAGTCAATTATAACTATCTTCAAGGGCTATTGTACTTGCCTGGGGGTCACTTAGTGCAGTTATATTGTCGACTCTCAAGGAACCCCACACACTGATAGTAGGATCTAATTCCAATATCACACTATTATTAATCCTATTCCGTAATTTTTTCCTACCTCAGATGTAGATTGAGTCTTCTAAGTCACCTTCCATACTGATTTCAGTTTCTGTTGGTTTCATATATGCCATAATTCTTGCTTGTTTAACTGATTTACCTTCTTTCTTATTTTCCTTTCCTTCACCTGACAGTCAATTTAACGAATTCCTTTTCTCTTTTGAGACTACAAGCAGCTCCTCTTCTCTAATTGTGGAATCCAATAATATCCCCCAAACCTGAAATTCTCTTTTTTCTTTCATCAGATATAGCCTTGAGTCTGCTTTTCTCAGCACCAAGCAGACCCATCCTTTGAAAGGGCTAGATTTATATCTATAGACAGATGCAATATCCTGCCAGCCAAATTTATGACCCATAATACCTTTTGCCAAATTATATATTGTTAACTTCAGAGTATGCAAATTTTCATTTCTTCCCTTTGGGACACCTTTTAGGAATACTGTCGGTAACATGTCTCCAACCCTAATCAATCTATCTTTCACATCTTCTTCAACAGCTGTGGCTATTTTTACCCTCTTTACATTACTTTCTATGTTTTTGTTAGAAACAACACTTTTCCTTACATGTATCTCCTTATTATCTAGGGTAGCCCTTACTGTTGTCTTAGTTTTTCCATTACCTAGTAGCTTTTCCTTAGAATTCTCCAAAATGCCCTTTTCCTGAGGTTTACAATGTTCACTAAGTCTTTTATATTCCTTCCTTAGCCATTGTTTTCTCTGATTTAGTTCCCGGATTAAGAGGTCTATTTCCCTAGCTTCTTTATCAGCTATTGCATTTGTTATAGTTTTCCCTGATTTTGGTTCCAGGACTTCAATTATCTTTATATCACCCTTTTTCTTTGCATCCTCTTTACACATATTCCCTTTTTTTACATCTTTTAAATCAGCAGCCCTATTTTTCCCCTTTTTCCTGATTCTGCCTGCTTCTCTGTTTATCCTTTACATCTCTACCTTCTTTCATGGTAAAGGTTATTTTTTCTTGTGTATTGCGAGTTTTCACAAAATATTCCACAACTGATTTAAACAAAACACCCAGGTCCACAAGCTGTGCATTACCAAAACAGATCTCTTTCTTAATTTCATTAAGTTTATCAATAAGGTCATTACCACTATCTTGGATTACCAAATTACCATTGCTGGTCTCAGAATTACCAATATCTGGGCTTGATTGACTCACTTGTTGCTTCTCAACTTCGGGACCTATATATTTTACTTTGTTAGTTGGATTCTTTAAAATGTCTTTATGCCCATGTTTCATATATGGTGTAATAAAGGAGTTGAAATCCCTCTAATAGGATTCACTTTCACAGTCAAATCTCTCACCATCAAACTCCCCAGCCCTAACATTCTGGTATGTATCCACAGCTTCTGGAATTAACACAGATACATCAGAAACAGTCCCACTGTTATCAGCATCACCTGTATCATTGTCACAGTTCCCATCAATATCATTACCATTGTTATCACTGTCAACTTCATTCCTCATAAGTGATACATTACTCATGGACTTCAATTTATTACCACTTTTCTCCATATTTTTATTGTTATCCAATTTCTCCCTAATATTCTTTTCTGCATTTTTCTCCTTTACAGTCTCTTCTTTATTCATACTTCCTTTCATTTTAGACTTATCCAGCTCTGAGTGATATAACGCAGGACCAAGCTCGGGGCCCTCCAATACTTCTATACTCCTTAACAGATCATTTTCTTCAAGGATTCTAATTTCCTCTAATAAAGAATGCTCAGTTATACATGACTCCTTACTCCTCATACTAAGATCAGGGGATGACGTAGATCTTGGAAATAAAAACCTCTATTAACCCTCTTATTACCCCTTAACTCTATCTGGTCTGAGACAGGTCTCATAAAATTGGTTATTTTCGAAATATCAAGGAGAATAGTGCTCTTTAGAGCTTTTTTGGACAACATAGATATATTTCCTAGTTTTCCTTGCTTAATGGAGATTTTATTGGGCAGTGTTTGTCATAGTTCAACCGGACAAACGCATAAAATACCAAACCTGCATCACGGCCAAGAAAATTATAATGAGGCTTGTCCCAGCTGGTGTCTGTGCCCTCCTTAAGCCTAGACATAGGAATATTACTACAAGGAGATCTAGTTCCCATCTACTACATATCCCATGATGTTGCACAACCCAAGGACAAAGATCATTCACCTATCAGGCATCCAACTGGCTCAACTCTCTTGGCAGTGACATAGCGACCGCTCCAACACTCGACCTCTTCAAGTCCAAGCTGCGCCTCTCACTGCTTGTATCATGTGATTGCCCATCTTAACATTTCCACCATTCCAGCTACACTTGCCCAAGCACCCAGCACTTACAATCAGTCTTTGCACCACTAGCACCTTACCTGTCATATTCCCTCGACAAGGCCCCCTGGCTGCACTGTCTGCCACCCTTGCCCACCTCCCCCCCGTATCTCCACTCCTGCCCCTGCCACAACCACCCACTCCTCCCCTTGTCTTGCTCATAACTCAAGTTTTTGTACTGGTTATTACATGTCTGTAAGTCAGTGACTATATGTTTGTAACTAAAAATGATGACTGTTGCACACACTGATGTGGAACCTTTGTAAAAGAGCCTAGGCTCAAAGGTATTGTAATCCTAGATTGAAATAAATAAATAAATATGTTTTCATCTTTTTTGACATTTCACTGGCCACTAAAGCCCCTCTTCCTAATAAACCAAACTCTAAAATATTAATTAGGTTTCAATTGCAAAACAACAAGCAAGATACAGTAAACCATATAAAAGCTTGATATAATGAAAATATTCCCCAGTAATGAATGATTCAATTCAGTTCACTTAATCAGATAATCAAATCAAAAGGATGTTCACCTGATCATTACATATAAAGCACCCAATTACTAAAAGTTATTAATTTCCAACCGGTTTCACTACATTCTTTATCTCTTTCCTTCTCCACAAAATTTCCTTTTAAGCTTTTAAGCCATTGTTCTTCCTAACAAAAGTTCCAAATAGATCACAATCAGAGGCAAATAGTAGAGATATAGTAATTGGCCACATTTTCTTCTTCTTGTTCTTCTTGATTCCCTCATAATTAAGTCAATTAATAAGCAATTCTGTCCACTGATCTGTGTATATTGTCCAGGCACTGAGAAAATAAAACACAAACAGTTGCATATACAAGTGATTAAATTCAAAGTTTTAGGTCAACATCAAACCACATAAAAAATCTCAAAAAAGAAAGCACAATAAAATAGCTATAGCTATAACTATAGCAAGTAGATGATTTTACCCCCCTGACAACTCCTTCTGTTAGAAGTAAAAAAACTTACTTGTCTAGCTTTAGATTCAAAAAAGCTGCTACACATAAAAAAGAGTAGTTAATACCCGAAAGGCAAGTTAGGATGCACACCACTGAAGGCACACTCGGCTCACTACGTTTAGCACTGGAGCATTATTTTTTACAAACGGGCATTTAACGCATAACCCCACATAAAAGATTAAGGACCAAGCACAGGAAATCGTTTCAATGTACAGGCGTAGAAAATATAGAGCTGCTGCAAAATAAATCTCGAACATAAACCGACCAAACAGACGGCAACAAGTAAATTCTTTTCTACTACTTAAAAGTAGGTAAAACTGAAGAGCCAAACAAATGCCCATAATAGCTCACAGGTGTTCAAGGGGTTCTGAGTGAGGGAGCGAGCTAAGGGAGAATTCAGCACATGTGCCTTTTAACTAGGTAGCGAGTGATCACATGGGTCAAATGCACAAAAAGAACACGCATTTAAGTAAAACAAAATAACAATAATAAAGACTAAAATAGCCGCAACTGTAAGTTTTAAAAAAAAATCTAAATTCCACCCACAAAGCTCACAGTTCTCAAGGTTATTGGAATTATCAGGATAATTAATTAATGCTCAGATTTAAAGCTCCAAACTAAAGTGAGCACTGAGCAAAGTTTGTTTAAACTAATCGCAACTGAACTGTTACATACCGCTACAATGTAAAATTAACTTGCACCATTTTGTAACAAAACCTAAAAGTAATCCATACAGTACATACACATAAAAATTGTGAAGGCACAAAGGCACAAAACACAAATGATGCAAGTAATGCAAATTAAAACAAGTGTCCCAGTCAAATTTTCCTGTTGATGAAATACCCAGCTCCTCAGATTTTATTGTCCTGGACTAACCCATATTATTCTGGGTTCCAGCACTCTAAGACACCACTTTCTGGCCCCAGAGCTCAAAATAAATCTGTAAACACTCCAGCATTAAGCTTCCCTTCTATCGGAGCAGAACATTGAGAAACTCCTGTGGCTTTTTCTTAGACTCCTGAACGCGGACCACCTGGCATCAGACTTCAGATGCTCATTCCACGCAGACAGCTTTTCCTCAATCAAGGCTTTCTGAAGCACCCCCCTGGCTTCATCAGTCCAACTGGGCCCTTTGCCTGGGTCTTCTTCCCGGCGAAACAAAGGAGACATGGCGAGCAAAATGAAGACGACAGCAATAGGATAAACTGGTAGATACTACATAAAATCAGGCAATGGTGGTTTACCTTTTATTTCTTTAAAAATAGAGCTTGGTAGTCCTCCTACAGAGCGCTACTCCACAATGCTCAGAGTGAAACGCCTTCCCTCTCTCCTCCTCCATTTGGGGTGAGGAATCCCTCCAGACTGGAAGATTTTGGTGCTCCTTCCGCCTGGACAGGGGAGCAAAAAAGATAATGGAACCAAAACAGTAACTCCTGGAACTGTAGATAACACAGGTGAACATCTGCTGGAAGCCAACCAGCCCCCTAAGATGTAGTGCTGAAGGTGGTGTACATACACTACGAAACAATTGGAATACATCTATTGGAAATATCGTGGGTGCTATTTAATGTTTGCAAAAATAGCTTTCATTACAGGTTTTAAGCTTCCTAACATCAAAACATATTTTAAAGCTTTTCAAAAACTTTCAGTTAACTTTCTACACTAGATTCTTCGATTTTCATCTGTGTGTATTACAAGATATGGGTTGCACTGCATGATGGGACTGTGCTAGGGGTAGATTGTCATGTTTTGTTCCTGCAGTTCCCTTGCCAGGCCAACAGATGGCTGTGAAACAATGCTAGCAGCATAGTACTGTTTCACAGCCCAGGATTTTTAGATCAGTTTCCAAATGTACTAAACTGAGCCAATCTGAAAAAACTTTCATAGACCAGTACTATTTTGGGGTTTACCTATGCCGATGCGACAACAATGTTGTTGACATTTGGCATAGTGACATCCCTGATTTCGACAGGCGAAATTTCACCTGTCAGACATCAGTCTGTTTTTCTATTGGGGGACTGTGCCCCCTGAACCCCCCATGCGGGAGGCTGTGCCCCCTGTGCCACCCCTTCTATAGATTGTTATCTCCGAGTCAGAGTTAACTCGGGGGGGGGGGTGATAGTCGGTGAAAGTGCAAAATGTTGCTGGTGGGTCCCCCACAATGACATTTTCTAAACTTGTCGAAAACGTTACTGTGGGGGATTTCACCAATGGGGTTTCGCTCTTCAGTCAGTACACCCTATTTTGTGAGTATTAACTTCACTGTTTTCCTTCTCTAAATTATCTAGCTCAGCAGGAGATAGAACAACATGACGTTTACTGCTCTCACCTTTCAAATGCTTGTTTTGACTAGTATTGTTACTCTCTCTTCCTATGAGTTCCTTTTGTTTTTCTCACTTCCATTTCTCTTGTCACCTATAGAAGCAGCCTCTTTCTTTGATCTTGCTTTGTTTATCTCACTGTCTTTGTTATTTTTGCTTTCTGTTATAGAAGGGGCAGGCTCATCTTTACCACAGTGTGTATTTACCAAGGTAGTGATGCCCACTACTTCACACACACAAAAGTTGACATTAAAATTATGCATTGCTCTCCTTCAGTGCTTCACTTGTGAATAGTGATTCACTGGGTAGGTGGGTGGGGAAATCAGGGAATTCTACTGTTTTACGATGGCTGTGAAACGATGCTAGCAGCACAGCACTGTTTGATGGCCATCTGTTGGGCTGCCATGGGAACTGCACTTGAGTGGAGAAATGCTGGAGCAAGCATGGATTATTAGAGAACTGTGCTATGTATTTTATTGTGGTTCATGCTGATATCACACAAGCAACCATGGTTCTGCTGAGGCATTAATCCATGATTGTTTTATGGTCACCTGTTGCCATTCCTCCAATCCATGTTAGTTATTCTAGTCTTGTTTTCTGTCATGTTACAAGCATGCAATGTAACACTGACAAGCTCAAAAAAAAAGATTAACTGTAAAAAGAAAAAAATGAAGCCCAGTTGTTATAAATAAATAATCGAATCAGTAAATCATTGCTTCCTGTAGAAACTGGTTTAATTGTTCCAGTTTTGTTATTTTTCTGCTATTTAATTTGGAATCATAAGGAGAGCACAGAGCTGTGAACTCGGTTAACCCGGGTTTTAATCCCACTACTGTCACTTTTTCTCTTTGTTACCTCTGGGGAGAGACACTAGCTGACCAGCAGTTTCACTTAGTGATTAGAATGCTAAGATGTGAAACTGAAGTGGAGACTGAGGTTGAATCAGAATCACTTTGTGAACCGGATGGAGGGGGGGTTTGGGGGAGAGAAACACATAGTAGAAGGAGATAGGCAGTTTGGCCTAGTGATTACAACACAGAACTGTGAACCTGCTTACCCAGGTTTTAAGTTCTTTACTGCCCCTTACCCTTATTCACGTAACAAAAGAAATGCATGGCTTCGGCCACTTGTTGAAACATCATCTGTGTCTCATGTTTCTCTAATACAATCCTTTCACTTTTAGTGTACTACCACTGGCAAAGCAAGCCCATTGGCTGTAGCCAGCTCTTGCTGTGTACGGTTACTGTATCACATTTTCAGAATTTTTGATTATGTCATCATAAACCTCTTAAGAATGACGGGAAGACACTTGGTTTCTGAATTCACCTGGTATTAACCCCACTGCAGCAGAACTAAACATAGGAAAATGATATTTAGGTTTAGAGCTACCAAAACTCTATTTCAGGGTTCTCCCACATACACAACAATCCCCGCTGTTTTTTTTTTTTTGGTTTATAAAGAGGGCAACCCCTCCAATAACATCTGAAATAAAAACACCCACCAGCATACATTTTCCAGAGGAAACAAAACCGTCTGCAGATTCTAACCATGTACATTGTTCACTCTTTTGTAGCAGTAACAAGGTTAGTTAAAATCTGACAGAGCCACAAGATTGTTCAAGAGATTTCAGAATTCCTCCAGTAACTTCACAGTTTTTGATGTGGTTGCCGAAGGCTATACTTTCCCTTAATGAGTTAAAGTTTGTTTTGCATGATAGAAAAATACAGCAAATCACCAGCTTCACCCACAGGAGGCAAATTAATGTATATTTAATTGTTGAAATAAGTTAATACAATAACAACAGAGACTGAGTTTTACAGTCATTTGAATGTGTCTAACCTGAGCTTGCTAACTAATCTGTTAATTGATTGCTATGCTGAGCAAAGTAATAATTCAAGCAGGGTTTCAAGCTATGTACTGAAGAACTGTAAAAGGCATTCAGACTTATAAAGAACAAGTATTTGTCAATGCTGAATGTTGGCTTGCTGGCATTGGCATTGACAGTGCAGGAGTTAGAGAGATGCATAATAGGAATGGCAGTAAAGTATTGAAGTGACACTAACCCCACCCCTACCCTGCACAGATTGACAGGAATTGGGGTGTGCGTTTAGGTCATCAATTTGTTAAATGCTAAATAGCTCATATGTCTGCCTGCTTAGTCCCATGCTCTACCACTGTGTAACTCACTGACCTACGAAACACTTTGAGACATGGAGTATATTGAAGACACCATATAAAGATCCTGAATAGATTCTTCTTGATGTAAGCCAGAGCAGAATACAGTGTCCCTTTCGTCTTTGACATATTTGCACAATTGGAAAGAAGTCTCACCCTCTGAAATTCTTGTGTGCAAGGATCCCACAGTAGAGGTCTGTAAAAGGTGCAAGCAGTTTCCATACATATGTGCAAGACATGAACTGCAGCAGACTGAGAAGACAAGCAAATATGCCACACAATGAACTCTCTAAAAAAGTGTCTGTGGTCAAAACCCACAGACGTAACTGAACAAGAACTTCAAATATAGAACCAGCACCCCGCAATTTGCAAAATAACCACAGACTGAGCTCT
Organism: Neoceratodus forsteri; assembly: GCA_016271365.2. Classification (NCBI taxonomy): domain Eukaryota; kingdom Metazoa; phylum Chordata; order Ceratodontiformes; family Ceratodontidae; genus Neoceratodus; species Neoceratodus forsteri. Next base: position 338,061,112 of record CM028132.1, read on the forward strand.
CACTGGTTATGACAACACTTACTCCCCTACTCACACACACACAGAGCCATCGAATATAACAGGTCCCTTCATTTACTGAAAGGCAACTGGTTTCACCCTTTGTATGAGACCATTGGGTTCACCATTTCTACTAGGCCTTTGCTGATTGACTTCTGACAGTTAGGAGGGAAAATAATTCCCAAAGTGACAACAGTCAGTCAGAGACCACCCCTCGAGGTTTTGAGTCTGTAACACTCAGGTCCATATAGTGGAACTGGCAGCCTACAGTACTTGTATTTGCTGTGTTTGTGTGTGTGTGTGTGGGGGGGGAGGGGTTAGATCCTTTGAGAGTTACTAGTAAGTTGAAAACTAATTCTCTCAAAAGACCAGGACTGGTTCTGAATTGTTGTTGTTGTGGTTGAAAGAAAAGCAGTGCTATACACTTTAATAACACTGTGCTGACTTGCACACTGATGATGACAGTAGGTGATTATGATGATATACAGAACATTATTTGGTTTTCATACAAGACCGTAAAAACTGTTAAAAGGTAATTCAGAGACCTTGGGGCAGTTAAACAAACAGCAGAAGTTTAGATTTCAAGCACAGCACTACATCCACAATATTCAGAGTCGGCCACAACACAGTCAGTACTGCTGTGCAGTAAACAGCCCACAGTTGGTCCTAAGCAACTGTCAGATGGTTAGCTTTAACACTGTATTCATGATCGCTCACTGACAGTCAGACAATGACCGGCCGAGGAGGTGAGCAAAGGGCTGTGCAAGTTGCCACCATGGTCTGTGTCTGTGGCCTGGTTTCTGTGGAGGGGTTGGTGGTTGGTATGGAGTGAGCAGGTTGGCGGGCGGGATTAGTTACTGTTTGTGGGGAGGAGGACCACTAGTAACCAGGGTATATATATGTTATGCATAGTGTGGGTGATTAAAGATGTTCATGCATGGGTGCTGGGGGGGACCACTAGATGCTAAGGAGACTGGAGAAACTGTACAACAGGGGTGACTGGGTTGCTGGGGGAACCTGTAGACACCAGGGGATATCATAAATAATTACAGCATGGGCTGGTGGGGGGATACAGCCACTGCGCACTGTTAAGGGCAGGGTTTTCGCAGCATTAAATCTTGCTGAAATGAGGTGTTTTATTTCTTTATTAACTGAAATATTTCACCAGTAAGGGATGCTGAGCAACAAGTTGCTCATCTCCTGGTGCAATGGGAGTGGGGGAGTATACAGTACGAACATGAGGCTAGTATACAAAGATTTGGTACACAATATGTACAATTTTATTACATTCAACAAAGTGAGCAGACTATAAGCACACTGCCAAAACTGTTTAATATATCACTGCACCCCTTATGCATGCAAGAGTCTTCATTTTTCATTTGCATAGGTGCAGTGGTATTGTCTGCACTGTCATGCTTCCAGGACAGTGCAGCACACCTAACGCCTCTGAATATGGCACCTCCCAAATGCTGGTGCTATACACGGTTAGTGTGGTGCTAACTTGGTAAGTGCCATGCTAATCATGTGAATATGTTGGCCTCACATACACACACACACACACACACACACACACACACACCACAGAAATTGCTCCACAAAGATTTTATGATTTTGTTATAATGTTAGCCCTTTTGCTGCACATGCAAACCTTAAAAATGTAAACTAATGTTATTGAAACAGTTTTTACAACACTACGACACCAACTATGTGATGTTTGTTATATGTATTTTTGTTTTTACCCCCTTGCCTGTACATATTGCTATTCTACCCCTCGTCCCTATTTCACTATGTATATTGCTCCTGTATAAACCTGTTCACCATGTACCTCTCATTGTAACTGTTATTTAATGGCTTATTGTGCTCCCTGTTCTACCTGTTTACTCTGATTTGAACACTTGTAATCCTCCTGGGTTGCACCTGAAAAGAGGCACAAGGTGTCTAGTGTGCTTACCTGGTTAACAAAAGCAAATAAATAAATAAATAAACTATTCTTATAATTTTTATTATGCATGCTGGCCATTTGCTGTGACTTTTAAAGGTCAGTGCTACACATTTTAATGTTGATAGACTGAAAGCATCTTTCCAAGTCACCTTCGGCACTGAAGGGGGTCCAAAAAATAAATTCCTCTCTGACGGACACAGCACAATCCCTTTTGGTACCGTGTAGGCGTACCAGATTTTGGGATGCCAAAAAGAGGCCACTTAGTACCTCTCCTGATGAGCCCTTGTGCCAGCCCCTGAGCAAATGGTTTAAAGTCTCCACCGCCTTCACAGATCATTTACAAGGAGGTCCTGGGTAGGAGAGTGTAAAAAAAAGATATAATAAAATAATAATATAATAATAATAATAATAATAATAATAAAAAATACAGGATGATGAAGTCACATGAAGAATATTTGGTAGCTGGAGAAGAGGACACATCCTCTAAAAGATGACATATGGTAACCCTAGCATGGATGACATTGCATTTCACAGCCTGATGTAGAAAGTCAGCAACACAGAGAAGAAACTAGATAAACGGGACAGTCACCTCTTTTTCCTTCAACAATACAAGAATAATTAACATGAGTGTTCTGTATAAAATGTCACTGTAGCTGTGTTGTCACAATGCCTGACGTAGGTGTCTATGTGGTTTCAAATGCTCATATATTAAGTCATGTTTTTTATTTTTATTTATTTAGTTTTTGTTGACCAGGTAAGTATACTAGACAAATTCTGCCTATTTTCAGGCATGGCCTGGGGAAGGGGGATGCAGATGAATGTCAACTGACCTTGAACCAGATTAAGCTGTTGGTGGTATTTTTAGTGAATGAGAGAAATTTGGCCAGGACACTTGGGAAGTTCCCCCACTCTTTTCGATGAGTGCCATGGGATCTTTAACATCCACCTGAACTACCACCAGTCCAGGCAGATGGGACCTCAGTTTAACGTCTCATCCGAAAGACGGCACCTCAGAAGATCAGCACTCCTCTCATGCTGCACTACAGTGTCAAATATGTTGGTCAAATAAAAGGTATAACAACCTTTTTCAATCAATTCTACTCATACAGGGCAGCACAATTCCTCTTTGTGCCCATTTACAGAAAGAGATTTAAGATATATTTGTTCACAGCTCCCTGACTACCACATCTACAGCAATTGCTGCATCTTCAACCAACCACAGTAGTATGCGGCTGATTAAAAGTTACCAGAGCACTTGTCAGTAAAGGATAATGAAGTTTCTAAGGGGTATGCAGGAAATTGAGTACTTCGAGGGGAAACAGGTGGAGGAAAATTACCCTTAAGAGCTGCACAAGAAACCTCTCCCAGCTGATCTGAAGAACAGGAGGACACATCACCCTCTCCTCACTCTGCCAGACTGCAAGGCTTTATTAACAGCACAGTGCCCATAGTAACCTTTTTCTTTCATTAGTTTATGATGCTTTGTGCATGACACATGATGGAGATGTTTTTGGCAATATTGAAAAAACAAAGATACAGATTATTACAAAGGCTAAATTAATAAAGGGTTTGCAAACTTAGAAAATGCAACATAGCTCCTCTGTAGCTGTCTATGCCACCACATCAAAATTTACACCTACCTAACATTTGATTTTGCAACAAGATTATTCTTGAGTAACACCACTTTTCATATTATACTTTAATGCACTTATTTTTCCTGCTCCTACACTGGTATTTCATGCAACAAGGGATACTGGTATTTCATGCAACAAGGGATACAATCACAAAATAAACTGTCACATCTTTACCATTCCTGACATTCCTCCCCCACCGAATGCAAGAGACTACTACCACTTTCATCTGTCATCATCAGCAGCTCTCCAAGTCACTGCAAACTTTTCTTTTCGCTTTGCTACAGCAAGTTTTTACAATCCAACAAACCATTTCTGTGGGGGGGGGGATTACATTTTAATGTAGAATATACCAAACTAAACAAATGTATCACTTTCTTACATTCTGGTGTGCTAATCCAAGCTTCCCAAAACTTCAAAACGTTTAAGAACCCTGTTTTTCTTATAAAAATAGAAAAAAAATTATAAAAGTTGTATACAGTTCAACTTAGCCCACCAGTTCCCAAGTGCTTTCTCCAGCTTTCAGATGCGGGATGACTGCTCCCTCCCCACAGTCACCGCCCTCTAGCTCAGAATCTCAGAGCCCCAGCATCCATTTCCTATTATTCCTTTTTTCCTCTGCCACTCCGACCGAGATGCCCTCCAAACCAGCATCATCCAGCACAATCTTGTGTGCTCCACAGCTGTACTTCAAATTAGTATAACTTCTGTGGTGTCCTTTTTTTGCCTCCATTCAGATCAGAAGAATAACTCGGGTGATAATCCTTTGCCAGCTCCTTGTGATCAGAATATGGTGGGTGGCTTACAGGTGGGCAGGCAACAAGTTCTGGGGGTTGGAAGAGTGGGTAATTAGCAAAGGGGTTAAGTGAGCGACTGGGGAGGTCTGTTTCACAGACTGTCAGAAATGGAGAGAGTGAGGGGGAAAAACAGTTTAGAAAAGAATCAAAGTAGAATGATACTGAGGTGCAAAAAAGGTGGGGGGGTGGAGTGGCCCAGTATGTTAATTAAAATATCAAAGCTACAGAAATTCAGAATACACATAAGGAGCCAGAAGAACTGTGGGTCACCCTGGAAACAGGAAATGGGACAGCCATAAGAACTGGGGTTGTATATAGGCCCCCACACCAGGGGGAGGACATAGACACATTACTGTTAGAAGATACACAAAACATGACAGCTAAAGGGGAGGTTCTGATAATGGGAGACTTCAACATGCCGGATTCAGATTGGTCAATACCAGCAGGAACATCTGCCAGAACTAGACACATGGTGGATTCCCTGCAGGGGAAGGGCCTCAAACAATTGGTACAACAACCCACAAGAGACAGGGCTATCCTAGGTCTAATACTGACTAACAGGGAAGGGATCACAGATCTCCAGGTAGAAGGTCACTTGGGGGCCAGTGACCATCACATGGTATGGTTTAGTTTGGCTACTACATCTAAATCATCCCATTCCAAGGCAAAAATATGGGACTTCAGAGGATCTGACTTTGATAAGATGGCCAACACAGTTAAGCTAGCCCTGGCAAAAAGAAACACAGGTGAGGGGGTATAGGCAAAGTGGGTAAGCATTAAGGATGCAATACTTGAAGCAACATCCAATTGCGTTAGACAGAAAAGAAAGTGCAAAAGAAGAAGGAAACCACTTTGGTTCTCAAATGCAGTAGCAGAAAAAGTCAGAGCCAAAAGGCTGGCCTTCAGGAAATATAAGGGAACACATATGCCCTAAGGGAAGCAAGGAAGGCAACAAGGCAGGCAAAGTCCCAAACTGTGGAAACACTAGCACGAACAGTAAAAGAAGGTGACATACATTAGTGAAAGGAGAAAGTCCAAAGGGGGTATTGCTAAGCTCAAAGTAGAAAAGGGGGCATGTGAGGAGAGGATCATGCAAAAGCATTTATCCTAAATAGATACTTTTGCTCAGTATTTACTGAAGAGAAGGTAGGGCAGGGCCCACAGCTCAACATCATGGACACAGTGTGGAGGGAGGTGAGCACTACTCCCTTCACAAAAGAAAGGGTCCTACAAGAGCTCACTAAGCTCAGGGTGGACAAGGCAATGGGACCTGATGGCATACATCCCAGGGTACTTAAGGAGCTAAGGGTGGAACTAGCAGAGCCATTAGCAGAACTGTTTAGTGAGTCTCTGAGCACAGGACAGGTCCCAGAAGATTGGAGAAAGGCTCATGTGATCCTGCTCCACAAGAGTTGTAGCAGGGAGGAGGCATGGAACTACAGACCAGTCAGTCTTACCTCAGTAGTGGGCAAGATTATGGAGGCACTCCTTATGGAAAGGACAGTGCAACACCTGGAATCCATAGGGGCACAGGATCCAAGACAGCATGGGTTTACAAAAGTAAGGTCCTGTCAAACTAATCTCATAGATTTCTTTGACTGGGTAACCAGAGTGGTGGACCAAGGGGGAGCAGTTGATGTCGCCTACCTTGACTTCAGCAAAGCTTTCGACAATGTTCCACATAGAAGATTGATAAATAAGCTGGGTAGGCACGGGGGGTCAGAAGTTGGTCAACTGAGTGGCAAACTGGTTGACGGGCAGAAAACAGAGAGTGGTGGTAAATGGTATACAGTCAGAGGAGATGCAAGTCACAAGTGGGATACCTCAGGGATCAGTCCTGGGACCAGTCCTCTTCAATATCTTCATTAGTGACATCGCAGATGGACTAGAGGGTAAGGCTTGTCTGTTTGCAGATGACACCAAGATCTTCAACAGAATAGATGATCCAGATGGGGTGGGCAGAATGAGAAGAGATCTGGATAAACTAGCAAAATGGTCAGAATAGTGGCAACTGTGATTTAATGCAAAGAAGTGCAAGATCATGCACATAGGGAAGAGAAACCCTGAAGCCACCTATAGGCTGGGAGGGGAGTTGCTGGCAGTCACAAAGGAAGAAAGAGACTTGGACATCATCATCACCGATGACCTGAAATCATCCAAGCAGACCTCTAAAGCAGTAGGTTAAGCTAGGGGGATGTTAGGGTGTATTAGTAGGGGTATCACAAGTCAGAAGAGGGAGGTAATAATCCCTCTTTACAAGACACTGGTTAGGCCCCATCTGGAGTACTGTGTGCAGTACTGGAGGCCACACCTTCACAAGGACATTAACCAAATTGAGGCAGTCCAGAGAGGGGGCAACCAAAATGGTGCAGGGACTGCATCAGAAAACATATGAGTACAGATTAACAGAGGTCAATATGTATACCCTTGAGCAAAGGAAGGAGAGAGGTGATATGATCAAAACATTCAAACACCTTAAGGGCAGTAACAAGCTGAAAGAGTTTAACATGTTTATGTAAGCCCCCCACCCCTTTGTTTTGCAAACGACAGGTGGTATGCTGTTTGAATCTGACAGCAATACCAGGTGGGGCTGAGTTTGGAGAGGAGTAGGTCACTCGGCACAAGGGCTAGGTTTGGCTACTCTGCACAGGGGCACCCAAGTAACTCCGAACACAGGAAGCAATAACTAATGTCCAATACCAGAAATGGGATTCTAAAGTGTGGCTTTTATTCAGATCCAAACAGAACAAACAAAGCTTAGATGGACCCCCACAGGGCTACACTCCTGGTAATGCAAATTAAAAGAATCAAGAACACTTCTTCTAACTTTAGCCCTTAGGCTCTGAACCCACCAGGCACACAGCCCAGTCTTGCATGCTGCTTTGGGTACACAGCCCAAACTTATACACTGTTCTGGGTTTTCCCTGGCTCGGCTCACTTGCCGGCCACTCGGACACCTTCCATATGTCATGGAAACATTTGCTGGTGGCTCCCTAAACCACCTAAGAGCACCTCAGCTCTATCAGGGAAAGTTCCTTTTAAACCCATGTCTGAGTACTTTCCTCAGGCACTGGCCAAGTACTTGAGAGAAAGTAAAAGATGCCTCAGAGCAAATCCGTAGAGGTGAATTTGGTTACTACTGATGGGGGGTCTCCCACCTCTCGCTCTCACAATTCATACCCGGCCATTTCTCTGGACAGTAAACACCTCATACTGTAAAGCTTGGCAATGTAGATTATGGCTAAATGTATGTCACATTTCTTGTACTTGTCTTGCTTTCCCTTTGTGCAGGACTTGAACATATTTTTAATTGGCATAGCCCATTGCTCTAGGCCCCCACTGATTATGCAGTCCAATCCCCACTTTTCTTCACTCTTTGTGCTGGACTTGAACCTACTTGAGTTAACCGGCAATGTCTATTACACTAGATCTCCTACAAATTAAGTAGTCCAGTCCTCATGTACCAACAGTTCAAATGAAAACACTGGCCCTTTGTCAGAGCAAACTCACCCTTTGGTTGCAGGTGCCCCACAGGCGATTCCTCCACAGGAATTTCTCTCTCAGAGCTTCTGGTGCCGCAGCACAACTTCAAATAGGCAGCTTCTTCCCTTAGCCGGAACCAGGAGGGTTAGCCCTGGAAAACAGGCAGATCTTCCTCCCACATCCCCTCAGGGATGGGGCACTTGGACCAGTAACAGCAGTTTCCACCACTTCAACATGCAGTTTCTGTGTTCCTGTCACGGTGGAAACACACATCTTCTTAACAGTAGCTCTAAAACAGAGCTTAAAGCTCTGAGACCCTGCACACAAACAGCTGTGCTACTGTCTCTCACCAAGGCTGCAGACACACTCTGTTCAAAATCCCCAGCATTCTATCCTAACTTCCAACTGCAGCATTCCAGTGTGGCTCATGCAGCTGCGAGAGTTCTATGGTGTTGTCATCCCTCAGTCTCAAGCTGAGACTGAGAACAGAGTGAGACAGTGTGAAATCTATTTAACTGGAGTTTCACAAGCTGCCTTCCCTGCCTACCACTAGGTCTTACTGGGATTCTAGTAACCCCAGGTAACGGGGGGGTTACATTTAAATATAAGAAAAATAGCAGGACAAGAGGACACAGCATGAGATTAGAGGGAGGCCGATTAAGGGGGAATGTGAGGAAATTCTTTTTCACAGAAAGAGTGGTGGATGCATGGAACGGCCTACCTCCGGAAGTAGTGGCTATGAATACAGTGCATGGCTTCAAACAGGCATGGGATAGGCATAAGGGAGCAATACAGATGAGTATGAATAGATAGGCCATTGACAGAGCAAAGGCTGATGGCACATTTATAAGGTAGAAAAGGAAATGGGCAGATTGGATGGGCCTTGCGGTCCTTATCTGCCGTCATCCTCTATGTTTCTATATTTCTATGAATGCACTTTGATAAACAGGTAAAAAGTAAAGTTTCCATGCACGTTCAAAGAGCTGTGTAGCTGAATGGAGACAGGAGGTGGGGGAATGCGGGATAGGTAGAACGAGCGAGCTATGGCGCAGACTTTGCTACCGAGTTGAAAAGCTGTTACACTGCAGCCAGTCATTGAGTAGCGAGTTGAGGCTGGCTGATACATGATTCCTTCTTCTCCATTCTCTCTTAGCAGTTAACAAGAGCCCCCTTTTGCTGGTAAAACTGACCGCACTGCCCACTGGACTTGCTCCTGCCCACCCATTTTACATTTTTAGCACCTGCTTTATCTTAGAAGTCTGAATGCCAAAGTAAACAAACAAACAACAAAGCAAAACTGTGTAGCATCTAGTTTAATGTGTGAACTAGGCATTTAGGGACAACACCTTCTTTATTTGCTGCATTTTCTGGTAAATACAATTAAAGAGAAAACAGTGGTGTCCAGTCTCATTCCTTCACAGTGGTATTCTCTTTGAGACCTAAGTCTCATTTTAAACGTTAACCAGGAAAAGTTCATCAGGAGGCGTGCCATCGGTGCCGCTGCATGAGGAGCTTGTCTCTGATTGCAGCAGCACTTTCCTTAGAAGTTTTGTCCACTTCACATAATGTTGGTGTCAGCACAAGCATGCTGCCTTATTGGGGAATGCCAGACGCACCTACTGATGTGAGCCTTGTATTCGCCCATGCTGACGCACCTCCAAAATCTGCCACTATGGCAAGATGTTGACTTGCGCGCAAGCGCGGCAAGCCAACATAAAAATGGGGAGGTTGGAGAAGAAAATCAGCGCTCTACTCTGTATTCTGGTAGCCATTACATGGTGCACACCGTGGGCAGGTTTTTCTTTTGCTGTCAGACTCTTATCCATCACAACCTGCACACAATCTAGATGAGCTGCAGTTTGAAGTTATGTTGTTTTTTGATGGCCATTTTCTCTGGCTCAGGCAGTTAGTTGACCCCCCCCCGCTCACCAGTCAAACATAAATGTGTATTAACAGGACTGTGTTAAATGCTGCTGTGTGACACTATACGTCCTTACACTGAAGTATTTTTTCATTATGTATTCTTCACATACTCCCCATCAACAAATATATATAAGAGAAGTAAACCTTACAGGGGTAACTCAAATTGGAGGGCAGCAAGGGTTTGAGGGGTGAGGTAGTGAGGAAAGGGAGCGATACAGCTCACCAGGGCAGTAGGCTGGTGGGGTGAGCCAGCATAACATTTGGCATACTTGATGGCCCACCAGTCTCCTTCTGTCATCAAATAATTTGCTTCTAAATTGTGAAATTTTATGAAATAATCTTGCAAATGAGGTACTGGACTTCTGTAGATGTCAGGAGTCCTGACTTATGAATATTGAAATCTTCTGCAAATTAAATCAAGACAGCAGCCATTGCCTGGTAGCCCTCCATACCCTCTTTCCAGGAAAAGAAACACACTGACATGTGTCTTGGAGGAAATGGCCACAGCCACGGGTTTATTGAATAATATTCCAGTATTACTAGCAGTGAGCGCACCTGGGAGGATCAACTACTCCTGTGGTCATACTGAGCCAAAGCTGTACAGCTGCCCCTGTCAGGTTCCGTTTCCTTGCAGTATAGCTAGACCTGCTGCAGGTGGTCTGTGCCCCCCCCACCGGGTCCGGTTGCTTGGTCTGCCTCCATGCCAAACCAGAGGGTGTCATGAGCCCTTCAGAAGAACTCAGCTTGTCACCTCCCCCTTATAACTATGCCATCTCTTAGTGATCCTCCCAAGACACCACCATGACTGCGATAAATTAGTATTAACCATCCCTGACTATTTAGTCTCACCTATTTAGATTCACCCACTGCTACCTTAGTTTATCTCCCCTTTGGAAGAGGTGAAAAACCCAGGGAAAATCCCTGCCACAGGGAAACCAGGAAGAGCCACTCCCCGACCCCTAGTGCGGTCACCCCTACTGGTCAAAAGAGGGGCTCTAGCTTCCTGACCCCCACAACCGTGCTTTTATGAGGTCAGGTGGGTGGGCGAGCCTTGGAAGGGCAGAGGAGAAAGAGGATGGACCACTGGCTCTGTCCCAATAAGTTCCTCCTCTCTCTGCCCCTGCAGGATGAGACCCCCCTTCCCAAGTGGGAGGCCCCTGGTGGTCCCAGACCAAGCCTGCCTAACCGGAATACCCCTGGGACCACCTCTATCATCCCCCCTTCCCTCCTCCTTCCCAGTCCAGGGGAGGATGGTGCCAAACAAACTACAGCTGCTGCCATCTGTTGAAGCCTCTGCATTTCATGGAATCATGAAACAGAAACTGATGTCGCTGAGGGGCAATCTGTATGTTATTAGTCACAGTTTGCCCATCAGTGATATCACTTTATGTCTCAAGAGTCCCTCAAATGGCTGCAGCCTTGATTAAATTTACAGATGATTTAGATATTTATTTCTTAGGACTCCTGACATCGGTAATCCCAATGCCTTGTTTGTAAGATCTTTTCATGAGCTTTCTCTATTTCTGTGTATCCTGCAATGTTTAATTCCTCCTGAGGACCGCCCAATGTTCCAACTGTAGCACACTATGCTCTGGTGCCAGCAACCTGGGTCCAGGAGCAGACCCAGGGCATGTAGGGTGGGCTGTTGGGCTGGAGCCAGTGCTGTCGATGGCCTCACTACTAACCCAGGGAGAGGATGGCACCACTGCTGGTACTTTAGCAATCCTTGTGGTGGAGCAGGCAGCTTGTAATTTCCAGAGGCTCCACTGGGGTAACCAAGGTCTCCTCCGGGTTGGTGCTAGCATTGTTTAGTGGGTCGAGGGGGGAATGGAGGAACATAGAGACAGTTCTGTCTGAATGGCAGCCAGTATACCCTCAGGCCCCACACCATGGACCCAGCAACACATCAGATCCTGTTCACCAGGGAGGGGGTGGTCAGGGCTCCACCTGGAGTCCTACTGCGGGGGGAGCCATGGAGGAAGCAGATGGATAATGGTAGATGAAGTTGAGGGGTTGCCCGGGCTCAAGGAAGGTGGCATGCATTGGTGGAGGAAGAAAAGCTTGATACAAAAAAAAAAAAAATAGCCTCTAGCAGTGGTGACATAGCGTAGCAGCAGTGTAATACACTGCCACTCACACTGGAGTCACTGGGGGTTCAGATTAATTGCAGAGGTTAGCTGTTTGACTCATGGCAAGGGAAAGGTCAACTAGCACTCATGCAAGGCTGCCACCTGCTACATGTCTGTTTTCATCCAGTTAGTAGGCTCATTATCTGGTCATCTGGTTTTCCACATAGGTGCTTTAGTTTGAATGCTGTGTTTGAAGTAGCCAGCTGGCTACATGCTCTCAAAACAGATGCTGCAAATGGATTACTTTTTTGCACACAATGGTTCTTTGTCATACTATGGATATTAGCTTGCAAACTAAGTTAATCATATAGCTGAAAGTGAAAATGTTTAAGTTATTTTCCATTTTGCATCTTAAAGAGCCTTTGATGTCACAGAGTAAACTTTAAAGAACACAATATTTAGGCAGAATTAAACTCTCAATTGACAAATTCCATGTACAGTATTTAACATCCCCAATGTTTTATTGCTATGGCCATTTGCAAGAAAACAGGAGTCTCTGGACTGTCACTTGATATTCCTCTGCTCTGGATTCTTGTCTACAAGTAGCATCAATCATTATCCTCTCTGTGTGACATCATAATCATTTCTACAGCAAGCACTTGTGGTGTCACAGGAGAGGACTCTAATGCCACTTGTACACAACCAGCCAGAGCCGATGATGGCCAAGTGATAGAAATACTGTTGTAATGAGCAGTTCATAAAGTATTGAGAGGAGAACAATAAATACAGTATAGGTTGCACTGAAATAATTTTGCATTTGGCTGGTAATGAACTATGATTTGAGCACAAATATACCGAAAGCAAGAATATCAGTGAGTTTTAAATGAGTTCTACATTTCATTTTGCAAGACATTTAATTACATAAATAGTAACTGCATTCAGAATGAACCTGACCATTTCATGAAGTCAGTTTAAAACAAATTCCATCTTTTGGGCTTTGTAAGAGTTGGTAATGCAATTCAAAGTTACTTAAATGCAGTCTGCACTTTCTATGAAATATGAGCTACATTATGCATCTGTATTATATTTTTTAAAAGTTGTCCATCTGCTGTTGGACACTCTGCAAGTTCTGCCTTTCAGTGAATGTCATCTTCGGTATAACAAATGTGGTACAGTTACAAGTTCATGAGTTGTAAAAAGGGGCAGGACTGGGGGCAAATTTGGGTGTGTGTTAGTATTCAATTTTACTCTTATTCAGTGATGGTGACCCTATGCACCCTCCCTACCACATACTGAGCAAAAAAGCAGTATTTGTGTTGGCTGTGACAGCAACTGTGCTACTGCTATCTAGTCCAGAAGAATGGTGCAAGAGTGGTGACTCTGAGCATCAGAAAGGGGGGATGGAGGAGCCAGGGGAAGAAAAGATAAAAAAAAGGGGAACCAAGGTGAAAAAATGACACAAAAGGGGAACCAGGGAGGAAATAAAACTACAAAAAAAAATAGCCTTCAATTCAAATGCAGCAATGTCATCCATAAGATTCTGCATTATCATGTCTTATTTGGATGACTTTTGTGTATTTTGTGTCGCATTTTCTATCAAATTTGGATCACTTTTTTGCTCTCTGCATTAGCCGAATATAAACTCTGGCAAAACTAGATAGCAGTGTTAAAGCAGTGACTGTAAAAATCCATTGCCCAACTGATGTATTTACTGGAGTATTACTTCCTTAAAGTTAGACCTGCAGACCTAATGAAAAAGAAAATCACTAGCCCAATGCAGATTTTGCCAGCATTAGGCAAGAGGGCCGGTGCCCCTTTCAGCCCCTGTTTTTGGTGCTTACCCTTTCTGCCCACACAACAGGTTTCTGTATCTGCTTTCCTGGAACTTGGTGAGACCTAAATTTTCATTTACCAAACTGTCCCCCAGTCCCATGACCACCTGTTTTTATGTTTGCTTGCACGCATGTGCAAGAAACATAGTCCGGTGATACAAAATGCAGTGCCATACAGCTGAAAGGGAGAGCACCACTTTAGTGAGCAACACTCCCCCTCCCCACACACACACACATGCAAGCATGCATATTGCGTGCTCATGCCCTCACCCCTACACACACACTGTATGGTCAACGGGGGTGCCCAATCCCCCATCGGCTTCACGCACCCCCCAGAAAAGCTTTCCTGTTGCCACGCTGGGAGCCCACCCCAGCGTGGCAAAAATTGTTACTGCTGACGGGGGTGCCCAATCCCCCATCGGCTCCAGGTCCCCCCCAAACAGCCTTCCAGCTGCCATGCTGGGAGCCCACCCCAGCATGGCAAACATCCTGACGGGGTGTCCAATTCTGCTGGCTTCACACCTCCCTCAAAAAGCTTCCTGTTGCTATGCTGGGAGCACACCCCAGCATGGCAAAATTGTCATTGCTGACGGGTGCCCAATCCCCATTGACTCTAGGCCCTCAAACAGCCTTCCAGCTGCCACGCTGGGGAGCCCACCCCAGTATGGCAAACGTCCCGCGTCCTTTCCAAAACCAAAACCTGTAAAGAAAACTGTCCTCGGGTCTGCCCACCCACCTGTGACCACTACTGCACACCCTGCCTCCCACACCCCCTCACTCACATACCATTCCTCCGAGTCTGGCACAATGATCTTCGTGGACCGGGAACATGTCTGCCCTCTTCAAAGCTGACCACGAACTGAGAAAATGCCGATAAGCTGTATAATGTAATAAATAAGGTTTTTTCAACTTTGATGCATATCTCAGGCATTTTTTGGAATTTTGCCACCAAATTTTCAACATGGGGTTTTTGGGACCCCTCCTCATGAATTCTTGAACTGTCATGGTGTTAATCGGGCCCGAAGGGTGATTTCACAGTCACTGCGTGAAATCACCTTTTGGGATCGATTATGAAATGACAGTGCCAGTGTTCATAAGGTGGGCTGTCAAAGCCTATGTTGCAAATTTGGTGAAAAAATTCCTACAAATTACTGTTTTATGAGCATGTGTTGCGCAGTTCCTATGCACGCTCGTAAGTTCGTGAATTTTTAATATTTGCACTCTGGATTTTCAACACTGCCATTTTACCACACCTCCTTATGAGCAGTACAGCTGTCATTTTTCACATGTCACCCAAAATGTGTTTCTGTGCATGTAGCACATAATGGCGCAGTCAGTGTGCAAAATCAATGTATGGGACACATTAAGAAAATCACAGTGACACTGTTCATGAGCAAAGGTCTTAAAATGGCTATGTTGAAAATTTGGTGAAAAAATTCCTAAAAATGACTGTTTTGCGAGCGTGTGTTGCGCAGTTCCTATGCACGCTCGTAAGTAAACAAATTTGTAATATCTGCACTCCAGATTTTCAACATTGCCATTTTACCACACCTTCTTATGAGCAGTACAGCTGTCATTTTTCACATGTCACCCAAAATGCGTTTCCGTGCATGCAGCGCTCAATGGCACAGTTGGTGTGTGCAATCAATGTTTGGGACAAATTAAGAAAATCACAGTGACACTGTTCATGAGCAAAGGTCTTAAAATGGCTATGTTGAAAAGTTGGTAAAAAAATTCCCAAAAATGACTGTTTTAGGAGTGCATGTTGCGCAGTTCCTACGCACGCTTGCAAGTTTGCAAATTTTTAATATTTGCACGCCAGATTTTCAACATTGCCATTTTACCACACTTCCTTATGAGCAGTACAGCTGCCATTTTTCACATCTCACCCAAAATGTGTTTCTGCACATGTAGCGCACAATGGTGCAGTCGGTGTGCGAAAACAATGTTTGGAACAGATTAAGAAAATCACAGTGACACTGGTCATGAGCAGAGGTCTTAAAATGGCTAAGTTGAAAATTTGGTGACAAAAGTCCATAAAATAACTGTGTTAATAGTGAGCATTGCGCAGTTTCCATGCACCCTCGTAAGTTCATGAATTTGTAATATTTTCAGTCCAGATTTTCACCAGTGGCATTTTTCCGCACTTCCTTATGAACAGTAAAGCTGTCAATTTTCACAACACGGCCAAAATGTGTTTTCACACTTTCAGGAAAGAAATGTGTGGTCGCTGTGGGAAATCATTGTTCGGGGACAGATGAAGAAAATCACAGTGACAGTGTTCACGATCAGAGGTCCCAAAATGCCTGTGTTGACAATCTGCTGTAAAAAATCCCCAAACTAATTACATTATGGGTGTGCGTTGCACAGTTTCTATGCTCGTTCGTGACTTCACCAGTTTTTTTAATATTTTCACTGCAAATTTTCAGCATTGCCATTTTTTACACCTCCCCCTGAACAGTACACCTGTCATTTTTCACATCCTGTTCAGAATGTGTTTTGTACCTGTGGTGCAAAAGCAGCTTTTGGCTAACAAACTGATATTGCCACTATTCATGAGGTGGGGGGGTCACAAAAAAAACATGTTGAAAATTTGGAGTGAAAATACCAACAAATGCTTGAGACTTTAGGGTTTCCGACCATAATGCCCCACCCTGTAGAGAATGACAGGCATCAGGGCTGTGATTTGGGATTGTCGCCTGCAATACTTATACCATTCCACCCCCCCCACACCCTGCAGCCACTGAGAGTTATCGAGGTATACCTTGGACTCTTCAGCCCCAAAGTTCACCCCATTCTCCTATACCGCACCCATCTCACTGTATTTCCTGATGGAATGGGGTGCGCATAAGGACCAAAGACCCCAAGGCACACCGTGACACTTGCCGGTGTCTGCAGGGTAGGGTGTGGTGAAATGGCATGGCCGTTATGCTTGATGACCCAAAGGCACATCCCAATGCCTATCACTATCTGCAGGGTGGTGATGGTCACCGCCATTCCTATTATGCAGCTCTGTAACTCCTACACTACCAATGCCAATACTAGCAAGCAAACATTCAGTATTGACAAATGCTTGTTTATAATGTGCTGGAGAAAAAAAAAGAACAACCACAGTGGCTCTGAGAAAGACATTTAAAGCAGACATCAAGTTTGGGCATTTGCGGAAGGCAGTGGTATTATTAATACCTCTTGTCAATTTTTCTCACATGTTTATGACTTCCCCTAAATGTTACAACTGAACAGCAGATTAGAAAATGATGTCTTCTGAGGAATTAAAAACCACAGCAATTATGTGTAATGTGTAATATTACATCCTTTTCAAAATAACTAATATAACATTTTAAAGTTTCATGTCTAATTTGTGACCCATTAGGGCTTATAAAGTGTCATATCTATATTATAATAGTACATATTTCTATTACAAGTACAATTAAAAATACTCTATTCCCGTGTGTTAAAATATTAACATTTAATGATCTTTTGTTATGTTTGCAATTTTTGACCAGGAAAGGTTCTTTGCAGTGATAGCTTATTTCCCCAGGTGCATTCTTGGGGTGGATTCCATGGACCTGTTTTAAGTTTTAATGGCAGGGCACCATGACACCAGGGGAAGTATCTATAGCATTTTTGATTAATACAATACAAGCAGAACTACAAGCTGTACAGTGTGTGATATCGAATACAGAACACTATCTAGGGAGGAATTTAAGATATTTTGGAATTATGTGTCATGGGTACAGTGATGGTGACAAAAGAGCAAGTGTGTGAGGTGTGGTAAGCATAGGATCTATATTGTTTTAACTCTTTCTCAATCTTTCTGCAGTTCTTTGTAATAGTTAAGATTTTCTGTACTGTGTACATGTGAGTTCTTTCTTTTTGCCTCATTCTCTTGTAGTTGAATTAAAGCAGCAGTACAATAAAACTGAACAAGACATCGGATCCTACCTTTTTTCCACTATAAAAGATTCCAGGCATCTCCCAGTTTTATTTGGCGATAACATTTTTTTTGTTCCACTAAAATGAAAGTGTTTTATAAATGTTTTAGTTTATTTTTTTCTCAAGAAAAAAAGATGGTCACCCCTTTTGGCATAGAAATACCATTGTAGATCTGGTAAGGGTTAGGATCGAGAAAACAAAAAAAAGAAACTCCTGGGCCTTGCAGAGGAGGGTTCTAGAAAAATAGATCTGTCAGATAAGCTCATATTTTTATTTATTGCAACTGAAACTAGCTTTTTGGAAACATATTTTTTGTTACACTGATGCTTTAATATGAAACTTTTGTTTTGCTTTTTTGTTCCTG
The DNA here is from genome assembly GCA_016271365.2 of Neoceratodus forsteri. Lineage (NCBI taxonomy): Eukaryota > Metazoa > Chordata > Ceratodontiformes > Ceratodontidae > Neoceratodus > Neoceratodus forsteri. The sequence continues at coordinate 338,079,086 of CM028132.1, forward strand.
TTTGAAGATAAGTCCCCCACTCTTATGCTAGGAGCATTGAGATCATTAACTATTACATAGAAAGGTACTAAAGATGGGTAAACGGGTCTTAGATTTAACTCCTTATTTGAAGGAGGGCACCTCACCATTGCAGTATCCCCTAGTGCTGCACTACAGTATTAGCAGAGGGTATTAGCCCAAGTTCCAGGTGTGAGATAAGAACTCTTGATCTACCAGCCTTCTGGCCCAAGAGGGGGGCATGCAATGTATTTAGTCACTGACAATGCAATGATGTTCCACAAGAAGCCAGCACCAACACTTGCCATTACATTATTATGCACTTTACCCCAGTTATGCTTCCTATCACCTACTGCAGTATATGAGTTATTCCCGTAGTACTTTACTGTTACAATATGTGTAGCTCAGCCTCAGAAATAATCAGATATCTTTGTTTTTGTAATAAGAACACATAACTCTGTGGTTTGAACTGGCTACTCAGATCAGTAATAATGTACAGAGGAGTGCAACAGCAGAAATCTTTGAAACTTCAAAGGATAACTGTCAACCCTTTTTGCATCCTATTGTTTCTAGTGGAAAGCACACATTTTATGATTGCTTACTTTCTCAAAAATTAATTGATGTAGATGGTTGTTTTATCTACTTCCTTTTTTAATAGAACTGCAATGCACGCTAATGGTGTAATTATACTCAACCCTGATTTGTTTCAAATTCTTGATCTACTCTTTTTGTATACTTCCTCACTGAATACAGATTCTTCTTCTTCTTCTTCTTCCTGAGCATTAGGAATACACACAAACAGTGCAGCCACTCATGATGCAATATTCTCCTCTCCTTCCACTGCATCATATGTGTCTATACTGTGCTGTGGGTGTTTCCAAATCCAGGAAAGATGCAACTGGAGGTTTTCTGTGGTAACACCAGTGTGGTGGGCAGTCTGTTTTTCACATTAAAAAACATCAGAATCAAACTACCAGCTACACTGGCAACCTCTACAGACTGTGACCAATCATTAAATGTGTTTTTAAAACTGCATTTTTTTTGTGCTGGACCCCTCTTCTTGTAGGCTGATCCCCTGCACCCCCAGACCCCCCACTTGGCCCTTCAGGGACTTACTTTAAGGCTTAAGGAGGTTGACAGTGTCCCTTTAACTCAAGTGCAGTGTTCTTCAGAGCAGTGCCTGGCTTGGAATTACAATAAAATATTCCTTTCAAAAGCTATCTGTGAGATGGGCAATAGAATTTACTGCCTCCCATATAATAAATTTACTTAGGTTTTGGACCATTTAAGTAAGGGCTAAGACATGACAGGGCATTCAGTCTTAAGAGAATATATGCATGTTTTTGGCTCTTGTTAGACATGAGGCAGAGCTTTGTATGTTAATTCACTTGAGGTAAGTGTATGTTCCTTATGACCACTAGAGATGCAGCAAAGTGTTACTCCATGGGTGAATGTGCAGCAAAGTCGCCAAATTCACCTCCGCTGAGCAGTTCACAAAATTGTTCCAAATAAATGGGAATTCGCCATTTGTGACTTTACCTTGCTTTTGTGGTCTTTAAGTGCAAATTGCACTTAAAAAACCCAAAGCAAGCAGAGGTTATAAATGAGGAATCCCTCAACCCACCGCCAATCTATCCCTGGTGTCTAGTGGTCCCAACTCCCCGCTGATCGCTGGCCTAACTTTAAATAAATATATATATGTTTATAAATTATAAGTGATTAAAAGCCCTGGTGTCTAGTGGCCCCAGTTTAAAAATATATATTTATTAATAAAATCCCCAGTGTCTAGATGGCCTCCCTCATCCCCCAAATGATCACTGGCATCAGTTAAAAAAAAATATATATGTTATTAGTTATTACTTAAATCCCTGGTTTCTAGAGGACTCCCCATTCCCCCATCCAGTCAAGGAGTGCCACTCCATCAAATTCACCACCACTATCCCCCCTCCATCCAGACTCCAAGTGGGCAACCAGCACAGATCTCCACTCTCAACCATGGCTGACCACCCAACTGACCTGGCCGGAATGAATGAGCTTGTGCTTGTACAAACACATGCTCATTCATTCAGGAAGATCCAACTCATTCATTGAGCTTTCTTTGGGGGTGCAGACATGAGCAGAGGGCTGTTCTGCTGCTGGCAGGGTGGTCTCCGGATTTCTCAATGCCATTCCCCCCATCCTGACTCTCTTACTGGCACCGGAACAGCCCTCTGCTCTTGTCTGCTCCCCTAAAGAAAGCTCAATGAATGATTGAGCTGGACAGTGGCCACATGGTGAATGAATGAGCGAGCATGTGTTTGTACAAGCACACGCTCATTCATTCCAGCCAGGTCAGCAGGGCAGCCAGCCATGGTGGAGAGTGGAAGACTGTGCTGGTTGCCCACTTGGGGTCTGGGTGGGGGGAGGGGTGATAAATTTGATGGAGGGGCATTCTCTGACTGGGTGGAGGGTTGGGGAGGTCCATTACACACCAAGGATTTTGTTAATAATTAATAACATATATATTTTTTTAAAATTGATGCCTGCGATTGGCTGGGGGGAACCAATAGACACCAGGGATTTTACTAAGAAATATACATTTTTTAATCTAGGCCAGTGACCAGTGGGGGGTGGGGACCACTAACGCCAGGGATTTTAGTTATAAACATATATATACAGTATATATATATGAAATACAAAATCACATATGCTCCCACAATGCAACGCATCATGGGCTGCATATGCAGATCACCACAGAATATTATGCTGGTTCAACTTTAAGCAGAAATGCATGGTGCCGAAAGGCCTTTCACACAGTTTGCAAAGGGTGCCAACAGAAGACATAAACATGTGTTTCGTCCTACCAGGACTCATCAGCATGCTTCGTCTGTTTGACACCCCAGTGGAATGAACCAGCTACCCTAAGATGGTCTATCTGGGTTATGTTGTGGTGAACTGGTTCATTCCATTGGGGCGTCAAACAGACGAGGCATACTGATGAGTCCTGGTAGGATGAAATACGTGTCTGTGTCTTCTGTTGGCACCTTTTGCAAACTGTGTGAGAGGCCTTTCGGCACCATGCATTTTTGCTTAAAGTTGAACCAGCATAATATTCTGTGGTGATTTGCATATGCAGCCCATGATGCTTTGCATTGTGGGAGCATGTGTGATTTTCTATTTCTTTGAAATTTGGCTTCCTGGCCAAATGCCTTTTGTGGTAACCATTGCCTCAGTTCTTGCACACAGACGTTCTTTGTTTTTTAAACTGTTTTTTGTTTTAATTGGGATCACCACAACATAACCCAAATAGACCATCTTAGGGTAGCTGGTTCATTCCACTGGGGTGTCAAACAGACGAGGCATACTGATGCGTCCTGGTAGGACGAAACACACGTCTATGTCTTCTGTTAGCACCCTTTGCAAACTGTGTGAGATGCCTTTCGGCACTATGCATTTTTGCTTAAAGTTGAACCTGCATAATATTCTGTGGTGATTTGCATGTGCAGCCCATGATGCTTTGCATTGTGGGAGCATGTGTGATTTTGTATTTCTCTGAAATTTGGCTTCCCGGCCAAATGCCCTTTGGGGTAACCGTTGCCTCAGTGCTTGCACACAGAGGTTCTTTGTGTATATGTATATATATATATATATATATATATATATATATACACAGTATATATATATATATATATATATATATATATATATATATATGATGAGCTATGTGATGGTCTATATCAGTGCTCTAAGGTACTCTGCTCTAAAGATGGTGAAAAGAGATGAGTGAGACACCAAGGTCTGAATTATTGTGGATAAGATAACTATTACCCAGACAAGGAGAGGCAGGAGTCATCCAAGAGATCCAGTGCCTGCAGGGCATTTATTTTGTACCAGAGGGTAGGGAGGCACAGTCACAAGAGGAAGAGAAGTTGCCAAAACAATAGGGCGGTAAACAAGACAGATACTTTATCTATGACTGCTAAAATTATTTCAACAAGAATAGACTAGATGCTGAGGCCTACTGCCACTCTTATTTTATAATTATTCTACAATTTTTGTTCCTATCAATCAGCTTAGGCAAGGATCAGATGACGTACACTACTCAGAACAGTATTTGGTTAAGCTATCACTACACACTTCTACCAAAGTCCAGATGTTACAGGAGTTCAGAGGTCTGGCGTCTTCATGTACACCATCAGTCTACTGTAGTAGCAATGAAGGGGAAGCAAACAGGACAATAGATGCTAATGCAATTCCCAGCAGGGACCTTGTCAAGGCCACTGGGTGGTGAGAGGTTTGTTAAACAGACCATGTGTTTCCTTGGCAAAGGCCCATTCTCTCCAAGGTTGCCAGAATAAAAGAACAAGAGCAACTGGTTCCTGAAATAATCCACTGATGGGCTGTCATATTCCCAACTGAAAACAAAGAGTTCCTCCGCCAGAACCCACTTCCAGGGTTGCCAAGGATGAAGAGAAATCAGGATCTGCGTGGCAACGAATCCAATGGAGGACTACCATGACCTGAATGATTCTGCAGCCCCCAAGGGCCAGCTAAACTCTGAAGGATCTCCGATAGGACCAGGAACCAGAAGAATCTGTAGAGATGATGGTTGATTCTGCAATCTTGTCACCAGAAACTAGAACAAAAACAAAGAAATGGCAGACGTGTCCCGTACTGGGCTTCGACGGACTCGACTTTCGGCGAACGACTAGGGGCACAGACCAGGTTCTCCAGGATGAGCACACTCTTCTGTGGAGGGCGACCAACTTCAGGACATCTGGAACAGGAACCATACGAAACGACACTGCACGGCTGTCGTGATGCGCTTCGATGGATGTACCTTTGAGCTGTGAAAACAAGAAATGGTGGGTACGACTTGTATGACAGGTGACGGACTCGGCTTCGGTGGACAACACAGATGGAGGAGATGATCTGATGGACAATCCCACTTGGGTGAAGAATGATGAGAAGATGTCCTCTTCTGGGTAAAGACTGATTCTGAATACGGAGTATTATAGACCACACTATGGGACTGCAGTGTGGTAGAAGATTGAGACTGTCCCCATACACTAGTAACAATATAGCTAAAAGATGCACCTTCCTGCAATGCCAAGGGGACTGTGGAATGATCCGATGATTTGCCAAGGGAAGGCAAATTATTAATTTAGGGGTAATTGTTACAGGTGGGGCAATTGTTCAGGTGCTTGAAGCAATAGTTCAAATGCTTTGAACAATAGTTCGGATACTTAGAGCAATAGTTCAGATGCTTAAGGCAATAGTTCGGATGCAGATGCTTAGGGCAACAGTTCAGATAACCAGGGGCAAATAACCACAATCCATATACAATACAATCTGGGTGCTTCTTAGCAAGTTCACAGTCTTTCAAGTACTTCAGCAATAACAGATGTATGAGCAGTACACTTGTTACAGAGCTTTACAGTATTGGTGAATTGAGCATCCTTGGATGGACCCCTTTTCCTTAATGTAGGGTCTTCCCGAATAGGATCTGGCTACTCCTGAATGTTTTGCTAAAGATGCCCTATGCTAATGGCCCGGAACACTAAAGGCCTAAATGCCTTATTTGCTATGGGGCCTATATGCCCTACTAACTGTCACCAGGCGGTTAGCCCTAATCCACTAGGCCAGGGCTGCCCTTACTACCCCAAGGCTGGCTTACCCTAATACTCTAGGCCAGGGCTGCCCTTACTACTACTAAGCTGGCTTGCCCTAATCCACTAGGCCGGGGCTGCCCTTACTACCACTAGGCTGGCTAGCCCTAATACACTAGGCCAGGGCTGCCCTTACTACCCCTAGGCTGGCTTGCCCTAATCCACTAGGCCGGGGTCTCCCTGGAACCCTGCTTTACCTCAGGTCTAATGCCCTACATTTACCTCAGGCCTGATGCCCTACACTTGGCTGTGGGCCTACTAGCTCTTTCAAAACTGGGCCTGGTGCCCTACTTTATATTGGGCCTGGTAGCCCTGCTTTATCTCGGGCTTAATGCCCTTCTTCACATTGAGCCTGGCACCCTTTTTACCCGTGGGCCTGATAACCCATTTATTCTGGGCCTGGTGCCCACTTGTATTTTGGGCCTAGCACCCTCCTTATTCTGGGCCTGGTGCCCACTTGTAATTTGGGCCTGATGCCCTGCTTCACACTGTGGGCCTGGATTGCCCTTTTAATTGAATGGCTCCTTTAAATCTCTCAGGCTCTTTGAACCTTCTGTTACTCGTGGGGCAAGTCACCTCCTAAGTCCTGCCCCTTATAAATAAACATAGGCCTTTACACAGGCCTTACTGTAATGGCCCCTCCCCATGGGATCACTAACCTGTCCCCTCATGAATATTTATTCTGGGTTTTTCTCCCTGCCCCGTGGTGCTCAGCCGCTTCTAGCAAGCACCTACAGCACTAACTACACATAAATAAAAAAATATTCTTTCATTGTTGGACGGCCAGCACACCTATTTGTGCTGCTTTCTGACTCACTGCACCACTGGGAGATAGAGGAAGCAAATGGGAGGCAGGCGGTGTTGCGGCAGAGGGAGGGCAAAAGAGCAGCTAGAAGGCAGGCACCGGGAGGGATGGCAGGGGGCTTCCGATGGCTGTCAGTTTCTGTAGAGCAATATGGCTCTTCTATGCTGCCGACGGGGGGAACCAGAATTCTTTTAAAAGTAAAATAAAAAATGAACAGGGCTAAACAGAGCCCAAACCACAGCAGGGAGATGAAATCTTCTTTTTCTTATGGGGCAGACCACCGGACTTGACCACACACACAGGAGAAGCACCAGGAACAGCAGCAGGGATCTCCGCCAGCTGGAGGAGGCACCAGGCAGAGCCAACGGGACGGCTTCAACCGAACTAAGGTAAACCCAGTCTCTGTTGCTCTCCACAGGTTCTACCACTCCACAGCCCAGCACAACAACCCAAAAACAGACAATGGACCATTTCAAAATGCACCGGGGTTCGGATTCTCGAATCTCGAGCTCGCGCCAGACAAATGCCAGGAACTTGGCAAGGCACCATGTGCTGGCCAGAGGCAGTAAACCTGGCACATGGGTGCCCATTCTCCTACTGCCTGCTCTGGGAGGGGGTGGAATGGAGAAGGCAGGCAGCAGGGATGAGAAAACATTTTATTTTTACAAAAAGCCCTGCCTAACGCTTTACTAGGGCACAACAAAAGGGACCCCTGGGGCATTTGAAAACCCCCTGAACTTTTCTGGGATGCCCCAATCTTTGGGGCATTGCATATATATATTTTAAAGTGGGGCTGGTGACTGGTGGGGGGGGCCCACTAGACACCAGGGATATATATATTTTATTAATTGGGGTCAGTGATAGGTGTGGGGGGGTGCCCACTAAACAGCAGGAAAGGTTTTGTGGGGAAGTGAGGAATTTCATGCTCGAAATTTTACACTTTCCAGTCAATCTGCCTACACGAATTTGTGAATTGTGCTCCCCGAATTTCATGCAATTTGCAAATAAATATGCGTCATTTTAGGGACTTTGTCCATCTCTAATGACCACATACACTGAACTGTGCTATCCTGCTTACAAAATGGGCACTAACATCATTTCAAAATGAGGAGCAAAAAAGAAAATTAAAGGTATGTAGTTCAGGTCAGGTGGACAGCCATAAGAAAATAAAGCATCCATGTGATATCTTTTGGCCAGTGAGGTTACAGGATTTCTACAGCCCAGTTTATAACTGTGTGTTAATATGGTGACTTTGCTGATATGGGGTTAACATGGCAGACAGGATGTACAGTACAGGGGGATAATGCACAATCTTGGGTTTGAATGCACACTCCTGGTGTTAACTAAGCGATTTTGCTCCCTGGAGTGTGCATTAAATTACAGTGAGTGTAGTGTCCTCTGCCATGCAGAAGCTGTACTATTATTGTGCTAACCCCATTGTAATACTGTGTTTGCAATAAAAAATAAAGAGATAATATTTCATTTGAAGTGGTAGGACATTTTGTATAGGAAGACTTGTTTAGGGGAAGAGTTCCTGATAGTTGATATTTCAGTGGTGGACTTGAGCTTTGAGTTATAATCTGCAGTATTTTCCACTTTTTTTCCTGGGTTAGGATTGTAGCATTTTCAGTGTTTTCCACTTTGGCTTTCTGTGTACGAGTTGCAGTGTTTGCAGTGTTTGCAGTGTTTTATAATTCTAGGTTTGATATAGGATGTATTTTCCAGCATTGGGGTTGGGGTTTCCAACTCTGCTGCACTCTAGATCTGAGGAACAGTGTTGTACTGCTCTGTTTTAGTACTTCTGTCATTTTCCAATGATGTTGTAGCTGAATTTTCTCTTTTAGTTGTAATGATTGTTTCTGAGTTTTCCTGATGCAGTTACAGCTGTTTTGGGAATTGGTTTGAGGTCTGCAGGTCTGAATTTATCCAATTCCTATACGGTGATGCACGGCAGGTGCCAGAGGCAGGCGGCAAACCTAAATGACAAAGTTCCAAGGCCTTGGCACACTGTACTTAGATTTGGGGAAGATAAGGTTAACCTGCTATTACAAAGATAAAGTCAGTGGATGTACAAATCAAGAAGTGTAAAACCTGCAGGACTTAGTAACCAGTGGGATCCTAAGCCTTTCCTGAAGAAATGAAATAAAAGAATTGGAAACCTGTATCTGAATTAACAAAGGATGTAAAACTCAAATATGAATACATTTTCTTTCTTTCTCTTTCTTACAGGAGACATGGTGGTGTGTCTACCTCACTAATCTCAATGCCTTGGCTATAGCGACGGGAATAAGGACAGGGTGATCACATGTCATCCTTGTCTTTCTGTCTTTACTACAACTAATTTTGAGTTCATCCATTTTGTATTTCGGTAATAAAATCATTAAATGAAACAGAATGCATTAGAACACTTTCATTATAGGTGTTAAACATTAGTAAATTTGTATAGCTTTATTATTTTTATTTTCTTTTTGTAAAAATTGTTTGAAAATGTCTTTCCAAACGTTTGATTGGATACACTGTGTGTGATGTCATGACTATGTGCACTATAAAGGTGCATCTGTAACCTGTCTCAAGCCACACCACCTGACGAAGGCTTACTGCCAAAGCTCCAGGGTTCTTGGCCTGGTTGAATCATAAATTTGCATTTTGCATCAGTTTGGAGTATTTGCTGTCTTTGCTGTGTGTGCCGAGGCCTTGGAGCTTTGTTTGTCATTTGGATTTGCTGCCTGCCTCTGGCACCTGCCCTGCACCACTGTCCACAGTCCCATACAGGAATCATTTGAATTTGTGCTTACTCTGACTGCAGAACATGTGTGCTATGTTTTCTACCAGGAAGGATTGTGGGATTTAGCAAAGAATCTTGGACTCTTACCAGAAAAGGTAGCCTGTATTCTCTGTCTATTAATTCACTCATTCTGAAACAGGAACATAATGAGAAAATGAGGCGAACTTGTTGCTTGTTAGAAATGCAGAGCATCGGAGGGGCCTCTAGCACAAGCACAAACACAGAGACTGGCTATAATTGGGATGACAGGGAAATCTTTCAAACAAAGAGACAGAAAGCTAAGGAGAGACTGCAGGGGTCTGAATGTGGCACCTCAACTCCTGGCAACATTAAGGTGACTTTTATCAAACTTCAGCATTTATTGTGTAAGGAATTAGACCTTACATATGATATCACAACACTGTAGCAATATCTTACAAATAAGCTGGCACCACATGGGCAAAAAGTTACAATTATCCCATCCAGTGGATTTGAGCAATTCCATCATAAGGAGGAGTGGCTGGAAGCAGCAGAGGAATGTGCCAAAAGGTTTGTAGAAATCATTATCAAAGAAGACAAATACAAATACAAACTTTTGTCAGAACACATCAAGGAAGTAAAAGCAGAGGTGTTAAAATATAAGACAGAGCCAGCGTTCAGTAAACTTGATCAACAACTACAGAGGAGACATATAAAGTACGAAAACAAACATCAATAAAAAGCAAGCAAAACTTAAACAGTTCCAAGAAGACTACGCCAACGGATGGATAATAGAGTGGGGTTGGAAACATGGAGGAAGCAGAAGAAATTCATGTACGCTTCCAAGCCAATCGTCAATCAGAAGAGTTTTTTTTAGAGAAAGAAGGAGCACTAACTGCAGAAGTAAGAGAAAAACAAGGAGAGGAAATAGAGGGTTAACAAGAAAACAGCAGGCAGCAACAGGGGAGGAAACTGTGGGACAAACAAATCAAGGTAACCAACAAGCATTTGTCAATGTCGAAGTTTGTCGCTGGAATTGCTGTTGGTATGCAACAATTGGCAGGACTACAGTTCCCAGCAGAAAGAAAAAGTTATGCCATTACGTTCAAATTCCCATTGAAATACACTGAAGTGCATACCTGTTTCCTCAATTTGTGATCTGGCTTTGAAGAGTGAAGATGTGTCTGCGGTTCAGAGAAGATGAGGGCAGTAGAGCCCCACCATGAGTTGGGGGGGAACGTTATGGTTAGAAACCCTAACACCCCAGGCATTTGTTGGTATTTGCACTACAAATTTTCAACATGGCCTTTTGCGACCCTCACCTCATGAAAGCATTTGGGACCTCTGCTCATGAACAGTGTCACTGTGATTTTGTTAATCTGTCCCGAACCTTGATTTCTCACACCGACCGTGCCAGTCTGCACCAGATGTGCGAAAACACAGTTCAGGCAGGATGTGAAAAATTACAGCTGTATCATTCATAGGGAGATGTGAAGACAAGGCAGTGTTGAAAATCTGGAGTGAAAATATAAAAAATGCTCAAACGTACGAACATACATGGAAACTGTGCAACACATGCTTGTAACACAGTCATTTAGTAGAATTATTTCACCAAAATTTCAACACAGGCATTTTGTGACCTCTGCTCATGAACGCTGTCACTATGATTTTCTTAATCTGTCCTGAACATTGATTTGCCACAGTGACTGTGCCATTTTGCAGCAGATGTACGAAAACACATTTCAGGCAGGATGTGAAAAATGACAGCAGTACTGTTCATAAGGAGGTGTGCAAAGTTGACAATGTTGAAAATCTTGAGTGAAAATATTACAAATTCTTGAAGTTACGAGTGTGCATGGAAACTGCACAATGCACGCTCCTAACATAGTCATTTTATAAACTTTTGTCACCAGATTTTCAACATGGGCATTGTGGGACCTCTGCTCATGAACAGTGTCACTGTGATTTTCTTAATTTGTCCTGAAAACTGATTTCCCATAGCGACTGCGCTATTCTGTGCCAGAAGTGCAAAAATACATTTTGGCCAGGATGTGAAAAAATGACAGCTGTACCATTCATAAGGAGGTGTAAAAAATGCCAATGTTGAAAATCTGGAGTGAAAATATTACAAATTTGCAAAGTTACATGTGTGCGTAGAAACTGCACAATGCATGCTTGTAACACAGTCATTTTTTGGATTTTTTTCACCAGATTTTCAACACAGGCTTTTTGGGAGCCCACCTCATGAACAGTGACACTGTCATTTTGTTAACTGGTCCTGAAAGGTGATTCCATGCAGTGACTACGAAATCACCTTTTGGGATCAAATAACCAGATAACAGTATTTGAATTCATGAGATGGGGTCCCAAGAGCCCAATGTTGAAAATTTGGTGCCAAAATTTGCAAAAATGGCCGAGATATCCACCTAAGTTGAAAATAAACCCATTTATGCCATTATATAGCTTACCGGCATTTCTTCAGTTCACGGTTGGCTTTGAAGAGTGCAGACGTATTTCCGCTCCACGAGATTGTCATGCTGGGCTCTACAAAGTGAAAGTGTAAATTGAGAAGGGTGTGGGGTTAGATGCGCAGAGGGTGGGTGCGGGTTGGGGAGGGGCACTGGAGACAGCAAGGCACCATTTTCTTTTACAGATATAAAAAGAAAAAAAAGGCAATGCAGATGTTTTTTCTTACAGGTGTGGCATGCCACCTGGGTGTTTGCTGGGGAGGGTCTGGAGCCGATGGGGACTGGGCACCCCATTGGCACATACAGAGTGTTTGGGGGGCACATGACCTGAGGGGGATTGGGCACTCCCCCTCATCACACAACAAATGGGGGGAACATTATGCCGATGGGGATTGGGCTCCCCCATCGGCAAATTAACTTGGGAGGGGCATGCATGCTGCCTGGGGGATTGGGCACCCCCATTGGCTTTGATGGAGACTGTGAGAGGAGGACGGCAATAGCCACCACTGTTTGTTTATTTAGAACAAATGGGGGAACATTATGCTGACGGGGATTGGGCTCCCACATTGGCAAATGAACTTGGGAGGGGGCATGCTGACAGGACTCAACGCATTCACACTGTAAGTGCAATGGCAGTGTGAACGTGCAACCAGTAAGTCAACAATGCAGGGCTTTACACATCAAAGGACCGAGCCGCACCACTGGTGTGGCTCTGTCTTTTGAAAAGTTGGCCAACTCCACCCAAACAACAGAAAGTGAGTCATTGGCTGCCTACCGACTGATTTGCCTGCCGCTGACCTGCCCCTTGGAACCGAGCTCTCTATTGAGTGCACCCCCTCTCACCACTGTATAGCACTTCTCATATCAATGAGTTTGTCTGCGCCTGTGCACCACAATGAATTCAGAAAGGGTTATAAGTTAATAATCCTTCAACAAAAAAGCTTAGTCATAAACATCTCAGTTTATTCAGTAAAGGACTGTCCTTTATACCAACTCCAACCCTAAACCCTTTCCAAGTAAACATGGACATTTATAAATTTCTATGTAAAATAAAACTAAAACATCATTTTCAAAAGAACACTCACATCCAAGGAATAAATATGGGCTTCAAGGACATTTTAGATTCGAGAATGAGCTGACTCTGCACATAGATCAAACTCAACAGGAAGGCCCTGGCATTTTGGATTACTTGAGCATTGATTAATTAAATGAACTACTGCACAGTGCTGATACTGACACACAGGTGGACAGTCAGAGGAAAATTATGGATGGAAGGAAAATGCTGTTAAAACCTAAGTCCAGATTTTTCCCTACTGTGTTAAATCCTGTGATTTCAGCCTTTGAGTGGGTGATTATTATCCAGATACAAGCTGTTTTGGACACAGCAGGAACCACAAAAGGTAACAATTTAACACCAATAGAGAAATCTTCACTTAAGAAATGGTGTGTGTGTGTATGGATATTGTCATAAAGTCTGCAGATGAGGGGGAATATAATTGTTTTAGATAAGGGTAGATACAGAAACATGGTATTGTTATTATTAAAGAGCCAGTGATCCCTCAAGAAGAACTCTGAAAAACAGTTTTTGGACACAAAGTAGCTCAATCTTCTCATTAATTCTATATTTCTTATCCCCATTATTTATTACTGAGGCTATATGCATGAAAACAGAAGAGTTGTTCCTTGAAGATTCATCAGGTCCTATTGCTTCTTCCCAACCTGATGTCATAGTACTCTACTTGTGACATCACAGTTATTCCCATGGCAATAGACTGTGATGTAACAACAGAGCATTAAAGTTCCAAGTAGAGAATAAGCTATAGAGGCAGATGTACTCTGACAGATACAGATCTTGTTTTTATGGGAATTTCTTCAGTAATAAATGATGGAGAGGAAAATCTATAGAAGTCTGTAGAAGATATGTGAAATAACAGCTGAATAAGGTGGAGGGGACGGATGATGCTATCATCGCCAAAAGGGTGTGGTTAGCCCTCGAGGCCCTAAAGAAAGACAAATTTCCTGGGCCGGATGGCATTCATCCGAAAGTACTATGGGAATTGGCGGACATACTGGCTGCACCCCTGGCAGAGCTTTTCAGCAGGTCACTTCAGACAGGGAGGGTACCTAAGGATTGGCGAGAGGCACATGTGGTACCAATCCATAAAGGGGGTTCGAGGGAAGTACCAGGTAACTATAGACCCATTAGTTTGACCTCGGTGGTGGGAAAATTCATGGAGAGTATACTAAAGGAACGATTGGGGGTGTACTTGGAGGAGGTGGGAGGTCTGGATAGTTGGCAACATGGGTTTGTGCCAGGTAGATCATGTCAAACCAACCTTGTGGAGTTCTATGAATGGGTAACATCAGAATTGGACAGGGGTAAGCCTGTGGATGTATTATTCTTGGACTTCAGCAAGGCATTTGACTCTGTCCCCCACAATGGTTTGGTGGAGAAACTGATGGGGTTAGGAGTAGGCCCTTTGATGGTCAGATGGATTGAAAACTGGCTAGCTGGACACACTCAGAGGTAGTGGTCTGTGGGGAGCTCTCGAACCCTAGAGAGGTTGGTTGTGGGGTACCGCAGGGCTCAGTCCTGGGTCCGATCCTGTTTAATGCATACATATCGGATATCAGGGAGGGTAAAGGGTGTGAAATGAGTCTCTTCGCGGATGACTCCAAGATGGGAGCAGTAGTTGAGGGAGAAGAGGTGAGGTTGGCCCTGCAAGGGACCTGACACCCTGGAAAGCTGGGCTCACATGGAAATTAATTCAATATCACCAAGTGCAAGGTGTTGCATCTTGGCTGGAAACCCTAAACACAGGTACACCCTGGGAGGGAGGCGCTGGAGGCCTCAATAGGGAAAAAGACCTAGGGGTCATGGTGGATGCATGTATGAATAACTCTGAGCAGTGCAGGAGAGTGGCTAGCAAGGCAAACAGGATGTTGGGATGCATCAAGGGGATCACCTCTAGGAGCAAGGAAGTGATTCTGTCTTGCACAATGGACTGGTTAGACCACACCTTGAGTACTGTGTACAGTACTGGAGACACACTGGAAGAGGGACATACAGCTCCTGGAGAGGGTACAGAGGAGGGCAACAAAGATGATACGAGGGCTAGGGGTTGACGTATGAAGACAGACTTAAGGAGCTCTGCCCTGTTTTCATTGGAGGAGAGGAGAGACAGGGGGACATGGTTGAGGTCTTCAGTACCTCAAGGAATAAATAGGTAAACATGGAAGGATCTTTAGACTAAAGCAGGGAGGGTATCACCAGAGGGCATGGTTTGAAGTTGGAAGGTGGAAGGGTGAGGGGGAAGAGGAGGAGGTTTTTCACTGAGAGGGTGGTGGACCATTGGAATGCACTGCCTGGTGAGCTGGTTCAGAGATCCACAGTGGAGGGCTTCAAGAGAGGGTGGGACAGACACAGAAAGTGGATGTATCAGATGATGGCCTGTCCTAGGGGGGTGGGGATGGATGATACGGGTTTCTGGAGCACAAGGGATGGGAGGGTCTCGGCACCCAACTAAGGATCTAAGGTTCGAGCAGACTCGAGAGACCGTAAGGCCTAATCTGCTGGCAAATAGTATGTTAGTATGTAATTGTGTCTAAATATTATGTTTTTTAAAGTTTTTCAAAAGGCATCAGCTGCTGTTTACATGATCCTAACAATTATCAAAAGCTCCTAGGGAACCCAATTGGCCAATTCAGGATAGAAATGAGTAACATTTTACAGAATGCTAGAATAAATGGGCCGTGAGGGCAGGAGTCCCCAGCCCTCCCCACTTCAGCAGAACCCCCCCCCCGCGGAGCACACCGAAAGGAACCGGACCTAGCATCAGAGGGTCAAGAGGGCAGGAGTCCCCAGCCCTCCCCACTTTGGCAGAGCCCCCCGCCTCGGAGCACGCCAAAAGGAACTAGACCCAGGACCAGAGGGTCGCGAGGGCAGGAGTTCCCAGCCCTCCCCACTTCAGCAGAGACCCCCCCCCGCCTAGCACGCCGGGAAAGGAACCGGATCCAGGTAGCCACCGGAGTGTTGAAGCAGCTGTCTGCAAGGAGCTGAACTACGCTAAACGTTTAAATTTGGCGCCTTTTGTGTGCAGTCTGAAATAGCTTAACCGAAGGGGCATAGAGACTGCAGGCAGAATCACTCCTTGGCCAATTGGTTTAAAAGGGGAATTTTTGTAATTCTGTCCTGATAATCTGTGTAATCTTGATTCTGTTCTGGGGACTGTGTAGAAATTTCTCGGAATTTTGATGTTAAGTGCTGTAATCCAGTTGCATTGTAAAAACGAGCCCCAGACTATGTAGATCAGCACATTAGCCAAGAGGAAAAAAAAAAATAAAAAATTAACTTTAATCTGTTCTGACTAACCCCTCCCCTATTTCCACAAACCCTGCTCATATAACCTTTTTCTTACCTCCGCAGCACCAGAGGGTCGCGGAGGCAGGAGTCCCCAGCCTTCCCCACTTCAGCAGAGACACCCCCCCCCACGGAGCACACCGAAATGAACCGGACCCAGGTAGCCACTGGAGCATTGAAGCAACTCTCTGCAAGGAGCTCTAGTCCCGCCTGCGCCTGCGCAGGCTCCCCACTGCCCCCACCACCACCCTTGGTCAGCTCCTCCTTTTATAGAGGAGACCTTGTGAGTTGCTAAACCAATCAGCCCACTTTCCCATTAGTCCCTTATATTTTCTCACCACTAGCGGCCACCGCAGAGCAATCTGTAAAAAAAAAAAAAAATAAATAAAACATCCCCTGCTTGAGTGTAAAAAAAAAACAACAAAAAACAAAATGCAGTTCCTAACTGCAACTATCTCCTTGCTATGCATGGCCACAGCCTCCCTCCCACACTTATCCAATCCTAGCCTACTAGACCCTTTACCACTCCACTCCTTAACTAGCAAGCTTACCCCCCACTCCTCCTCAGCTTCAACAAATCACAACTGGCAACATGGGCATAAATGGACCCCGGGGGCCTCTATACTCCCCCCCCCTTCCATGCTGCGTTACCTGTACTTTATCTTCCACTCTTTTCTGTCCCAAAGGGAAGCTTAGTAAACTCCATTCTTCCCACCAGCAGGGGTGCTCCTGTAAAACTCACGCGCCCACTAAGGCACACCCTTGTTCTTCTTCTCCTCTTAGCAGGGGACGTCGAACGGAACCCAGGACCCCAGGCTACCACTGCAGCCCAACAACCTACACCACCTACGCCCCTCTCCAAAGGTTTCAAAATCATCCTCCTCAATATATGCAGTATCCTAAATAAATTGGCTGTCCTTCAAAAAACTGTTCTGGCCCTGTGCCCGGATATCTTAATCATCACTGAATCATGGCTGAAGCCTCACCACCGGGATGAAGAATTCTCTATACCCGGCTTCTTTCTATTACGACAAGACAGGCAGGGGAGAAAGAAGGGTGGTGGCACTGCCATGTATGTCTCCACAAATCTCCAGTTCTCAGTAATCACTCCTCCATCGCCCACACAATCTATAGGCTCCCTCCTGATTAAAATCCCCTTGCCCCACTCCATCCCAGTTTACATAGCTGGGTCCTACTCTCCGCCGGACACACCATCAACTAGCATCCTTGAACACTTGGGCAATCTGAGGGCCCTTACTGAAGGTGGTGAACTCTACATCCTTGGGGATTTCAATCATAACTGGCTAGGCAGTGCTGCCCATAAAATGCATTGTCAAATAAGTGCTCTAAACTTGCACCAGCAGATAGGGGAACCCACCCGACTAAACCACAAATCAAATAAACACTCACTACTGGACTGGGCTCTCTCTACCCACCCTCATAGGATAATTAAAGCTGGCCTTTTGCCGGACTCCCTCAGTGACCACCATATGATTTTCCTAGTGCGCAAAATCTTCCGTCCTCCGGCCCCCACCCCACATGCTGTACAGCAGAGTTTATAAATCTCTGGATCAGACTGCTCTCCTAAATGACCTTACCACCATAGACTGGTCCTTCATCCCTAGAGCCACCTCCATGAATGAAGCCCTGGATTATTTCTCTACAAATTTCCTCGCCATCTAGGACATACATGCCCCACTACAGAGATCCAGAGTCAGAGGTTTCCACTTACCCTGGGTAACAGCTAACCTTATGGAAAAACTCCGTGCCAAGGACTGTGCCTGGAAATCCTTCAAGGCCACGGGTGCTCATGCGGCCCAGCAACACTACCGGTCTCTACGTAATGCCTGTGCTAGACTCATAAGACAGGCCAAATCAAATTACTTCAAAACAGCTCTCAACAATAACCACACCCACCCCCTCTCAATTTTGGAAGTCCATAAAATCCCTTCTCACCTCGCCATCCCAACCTCCCACCCCCACTCTTAACCTCGAAGGTAAAATCATCTCAACTCCCAGCCAGGTTGCCTCCGAGTTCAATTCCTACTTCTCCTCCACTACTTCTCCTCCTCCTCCCTACCCCACCCCCTACCCTTCGTGCTCCCCACTGCACCCCCCATGTCCCCTAATGCATCCCCGACCTCCTTCTCGCTCCGCCCAGTCGCTCCTGGCCAGGTGCTAAAAATCCTACTTTCACTAAACCCCGCCAGAGGTAAATGTCCATCGGGCCTGGATTCCAAAATGCTCCTACTCTCAGCACCGGCCATAGCCCACCCTTTAACCATGCTCTATAACCTGTCCTTTAAATTAGGGGCAGTCCCCACAGCATGGAAACAAGCCACAGTCATCCCGCTTCCCAAGGAAGGGGACTGCTCCTCCCCCTCTAACTATTGGCCTATCTCTGTGCTCCCCATCCTAGCCAAAATTCAAGAGCACCTTGTTCTATCCCAACTACACCACTATCTGGATACTATCTCCTTTTTCACCCCCTACCAGGCCGGGTTCAGAGAAAATCACTCCACCACCACCTCCCTCCTTCGCCTCACAAACTCCATCCTCACAGGCATGGACAAAGGGGAAATAACAGCAGCCATATTTATAGACCTGGCAAAAGCATTCGACACAGTCTCGCATCCTCTGTTGCTGTCTAAACTGGCCCAATCTGGACTGTCCAAGGGAGCAAATAACTGGTTCCAATTGTACCTCTCAGGGAGGACATAATCAGTCCGCATTAGAACAGCTCATTCCACCCCTCTCTCCGTCACCAGCGGTGTACCCAAAGGGTCTGTACTCGGCCCGCTGCTATTCTCAATATTCCTCAACGATCTGCCAATTGTCTGTACCCAATCTGCCATTCACATGTATGCGGACGACACTGTTCTATTCGCCTCTGGTCCAACCGTGTCCGCCGTGACAGCCCGTCTACAAAAGAATTTCGACTCCATCCAACGCTGGTTCCTTGGGAACCAACTATTCTTAAACTCAAAAAAAATGGTCTCCCTCACCTTCGGCTCCAGGGCAAAATTAACCCGGCTTACCGAACCACCCACATTCTATACCTTGGACAGAACACCACTTGTGACCTGCACCACATATCGCTATCTCGGCATCTGGCTAGATCAGCACCTTGACTTCTCAGCACACATTGACGCTCTGCACAAAAAACTGCACCCCATGCTTAGTGCTCTCTATCGTAACAAATATTGCATCCTGCTACCAACCAGACTAGCTATTGTCCAAAAAATGATCCCCCCAATTATTGACTACAGAGATGTCATCTATGGCACCGCCCCCCACACGTCCTTAATCAGGCTTAACCCACTATTCCACTCCTTCTGCCGGTTCACCTTGGACCGTTCTCCCAATACCCACCACTGCATCCTATACCAGTCCCTTGACCTCCCATCCCTTCATAACTGGCGATCGCTGCATGGTGCTAGACTCGCTGCCAATTTCTGGTCGCACACACTCCCCTCCTACCTATCTGCATCCCTATCTGCCCTCACCCCACCTACTTACGATCTCAGGAACATCGACTCCAGGCTCCTGCACATTTCACATAGATCCACCAGATCAGGTCAGGGAGCTTTCAGTTTCAGATTGCCCAAGTTGTGGAACTCACTGGCAGCTGACATTAGACACACCACCAGTACCCCCCAACGTAATGCCCTTCTCAAATTACATTTCGCGACCAAATGCTCTTGCTTCCCCCATCTCCTAAACTCCTCGGATAAGACCTAGCCTTTCTACTCAGGCTCCTGCACAACTCCTACCCATTCTACCCACTTTATGCTCCAGTCTGGGCCCCATTTTCCTTTTGATACTGTCACATAGTGCTATTTAAATTGCATATGATGATCCTATTACTATTGTAAGCTGTATGCCTTACCCACCTTGTCGACACAATCGTTCTCACTATTTATTGTTGTATTTTTACGTACCACTGTACTACTGTCTGTCATAACCTTGTCATATATGTATTTGAACTGTTCTTTTCTCATTACTTCACCCTTGTAACCCCCTACCCCCAGGACACATCTGGAATCGAGTGGTACTCCGCTCACTATGCCTTCCTGGTAAATCTCTTAAATAAATAAATAAGTCACTGAGAATTAATTTATTTTTTTATGGGAAGAATTCCCTATTACCCTACGTGTATATGCATTGCCAAAGGTTCACAAAAATCTTAAACCCCCCGAGGGAGACCAATAATATTGGATGTAAAATCTTTAACACAAAAGCTGGGACAGTACATTGATTATTACTTACAACAGTGTGTTAACAAACTTCAGTCACACATAAAAGATGCCTCAGATGTGTTAAGAAAGTTAGAAGATTTTAAATGGGAAGAAGGGATGATGTGGTTGTGCACTGATGTAGAAGCACTGAATACATCAATTAAACACAAGCCAGGTACTGAGACTTGCAAGTATTTTCTGGAAAACCTTCCTGGCAGGGAGTCTGTACCTGTGGATTTTGTTTTGTCTGCACTGGATTTCATTTTGGAGCACAACTACTTTGAGTTTGAAGGTACCTACTATCATCAGTTATGTGGTACTGCCATGGGGGCCTCTATGGCCCCCTCTTATGGTAATTTATTTTTAGGAAAATGGGAAGAGCATGTGATTTTCAATAGATTGGTTAACCCATTTTTTCCCAAAATATTGATGTAGTACTGCTTTATTGACAACATTATATGTGTATGGCAAGCGGACAACTCAGAAATTGAAATGTTTATGTAATGGATACATGCTAACAAACTGACCCTGTGATTAACATACAAAGCTAGAAATGAGAATGTCAGTTTTCTAGATCTCACACTTAGCAGTGGTAGTAAAAACTATATCAGGAGTAAATGTTTCAGAAACAAGCATTTGTCAATGCTGAATGTTTGCTTGCTGGCATTGGTATTGGTAGTGTAGAAGTTACAGAGCTGCATAATAGGAATGGCAGCGAAGTATTGAACTGAAGCCAACCCCACCACCACCCTGCAGAGAGTGACAGGCATTGGGGTGTGCCTTTGGGTCGTCAGGCATAACGACCATGCCATTTCACCACACCCTACCCTGCAGACACTGACAAGTGTCACGGTGTGCCTTGGGGTCTTTGGTCTTATGCTAACTCCCATTCCATCAGGAAATACGATGAGATGGGTGCTGTAGGAGAATGGGGTGAAGTTTGGGCTCTGAAGAGTCCGAGGCACACCTTGATGCCTCTCACTGGCTGCAGGGTGGGTGGAATGGTATGAGCATGACAGGCAAGAATCCCAAGTCACACCCCTGATGCCTGTCATTCTCTACAGGGTGGGGGCATTATGGTCGGAAACCCTAACGCCTCAGGCATTCGTTGGTATTTTCACTCCAAATTTTCAACATGTTTTTTGTGACCCCACCATCGATGAACAGTGGCAATATCAGTTTGTTAGCCAAAACTGCTTTTTGCACAGCGACTATGGCATTTGGCACCACAGGTGCAAAACACATTCCAAACAGGATGTGAAAATGACAGCGGTACTGTTCAGTGGAGGTAAAAATGGCAATGTTGAAAATCTGCTGTGAAAATCTTAAAAACTGGTAAGTCACTAGCGAAAGACATAGAAACTGTGCAACGCACACCTGTACTGTAACTAGTTTGGGGATTTTTTACAGCAGATTGTTAACACAGGCATTTTGGGACCTCAATCATGAACAATGTCAGTGTGATTTTCTTTTATCTGTCCCTAACAGTGATTTCCCACAGCTACCACGCTATTTCTGTGTTGAAAGTGTGAAACACATTTCGTCATGTTATGGAAAATGACAGCTGTACTGTTCATAAGGAGGTGTGAAAAATGCCACTGGTGAAAATCTGGACTGAAAATACTACAAATTCTGAACTTACTAGGGTATGGAAACCTGCAATGCTCATTCGTATCACAGTCATTTTATGAGTTTTGTCACCAAATTTTCAACATAGCCATTTTAAGACCTCTGCTCATGACCAGTGTCACTGTGACTTTCTTAATCTGTCCAAACATTGTTTTCGCACAATCGACTGTACCATTGTGTGCTACATATGCGGAAACACATTTTGGGCTAGATGTGAAAAATAGTAGCTGTACTGCTCATAAGGAAGTGCGGTAAAATGGGACTGTTGAAAATCTGGTGTGCAAATATTACAAATTCGCAAACTTGCCAGCGTGCATAGGAACTGCGCAATGTGTGCTCCTAAAACAGTCATTTTTGGGAAATTTTTCACCAAATTTTCAACATAGCCATTTTAACACCTCTACTCATGACCAGTGTCACTGTGACATTCTTAATGTGTCCCATACATTGATTTCCCACACCGACTGCGCCATTGTGCGCTACATGGGCAGAAATACGTTATGGGCAAGATGTGAAAAATGACAACTATACTGCTCATAAGGAGGTGTGGTAAGAATGGCAATGTTGGAAAATCTGGAGTGAAAATATTAAAATTTGGGAACTTACGAGCGGCATAGGAACCTGCAACGCACGCCAGAACAGTCATTTTAGAATTTTTCACCAAATTTTCAACATAGCCATTTCAAGACCTCTGCTCATGAACAGTGTCACTGTGATTTTCTTAATGTGTCCTGTACATTGATTTACGCACACCGACTGTGCCATTGTGCACTACATGGTAGAACACATTTTGGGTGAGATATGAAAAATGACAGCTGTACTGCTCATAAGGAGGTGTGGTAAAATGGCAATGTTGAAATCTGGGTGAAAAGATTGAAATTTCGCAAACTTACGAGCGTGCGTAGGAACTGCGCAATGCACGCTCATAAAACAGTCATTGTTAGGAATTTTTCCACCACATTTTCAAAATAGGCTTTTTGAGAGCCCACCTTATGAACACTGCCAGTGTCGTTTCATTAATCGTTCCGGAAAGGTGATTTCGTGCAGTGGCTGCGAAATCACCCTTCGGGCCCGAGTAATGCCATGACAGTGCAAGAATTCACGAGGAGGGGTCCCAAAAACCTCAAGTTGAAAATTTGGTGCAAAATTCAAAAAATGCCTGAGATCTGCAACAAAGTTGAAAAAACCCTATCTATCCCATTGTACAGCTTACCGGCATTTCCTCAGTTCGCGGTCGGCTTTGAAGAGTGCAGGCGTGTTCCTGGTCCATCGAATCGTTGCGCTGGACTCCGGAGGTAAGTATGGGGTGAGGGGTGTGTGTGGGGAGGCAGGGTGTGCAGTGGGTGGGTGCGGGTTGTGGGGGAGGCAGGGAGACTGCGAGGGACCGTTTTTTTCTTTACAGGTTTTTTTTGTTTTAAAAGACGGCCGGGACGTTTGCCACGCTGGGGTGGGCTCCTCAGCATGGCAGAAGGATTGTGGAGCTGACGGGGATTGACACCCCATTGGCCATAGCATCTGTTGCCCATGCTGGGGTGAGCTCCCAGCGTGGCACCCTGTACTCGGGGAGACACAGTGGAGATGACGGGGACTGGGCCCCCTGTTGGCTATCTGAAGTAGCCACGCTGGGGAGGGCACCCAGTGTGGCATATGAAACTGTGTTTTGGGGCGAGCACAGCCAACAGGGATTGGGCACCCCTGCTCGGCTATACAGTGCGTGCGTTGGGGGGGAGCAGCAGCAGCATGTGTGTGTGTAGGGGGAGCGTGCATGAGCAGGCGATATCTGATCGCTGCTCACTGAAGCGTAGCTCCACCTTTCAACTGTATGCCACTGCATTTTGGAGTTGTCATAGACAGCTCCAGCAGGCATTGGAGAACTGTGGCCACGCCTGCAAACACACTGACTGAATTGGAAGAGGGCTGACACACCTCCGAAAACTCCAATGATGGCACTATGTTTCTTGCACATGCGTGCAAGCAAAGATAAAAAGACAGCCACCAACTCAGTACTCAGAGCAGATAGTGCCTACCCTGTATCTTTAAATAACTCTGTGCCATATAATAATAATAATAATAATACTAATAAACTTCATTTATCAACTTCAATGTCTAAAACCAAAGTGCTGTACAAATCTTTAAAACAGTTTAAAACAGCTAAAACAATAGCCAAATAGCCAACCAATTCCAATCAGTAAGCTATAGATACAGATGGAAGCAGGATATTATATAGAATGACCAAAGGCCTGGCAGAACAAATAGGTCTCTAAAGCTTTCTTAAAGCTCTCCATGGTCCAGCACTCTTGAATCTGATGTGGTAGAGAATTCCACAGGGTCGGGGCTACAAACATAAAAGCATGGGAACCAGAAGTTTTCAACCGTATCCTGGGAATCTCTAACAACCTCTCATCAGCTGAGCGGAGTGAGTGGCCAGGGCAGTAAGGGTTCAAGAGCTCTTTCAGATAGCCCAGACCCTGTCCATGCAGGGCTTTGGAGATCAGAAGACTGACCTTGAAGGTGATCTGCCACTGAACAGGCAGCCAATGCAGTTCGCACAGCACAGGAGTGATGTAGCTCAAACGAGGAGCCCCCATCAACAACCAAGCAGCAGCATTCTGCACCAGCTGCAAGCAGCAGATATCAACCCCCGGAAGCCCTAGCTAAAGGGAGTTACAGTAGTCCAGGCATGAGGTCACAAAGGTATGAATCAGCATCGGAAGGTCTCTGGACAGAACAAGGTGCTTGACCCGAGCGATGTTCCTAAGATGGTAAAATGAAGACTTGACAACTGCAGACACCTGTGAGTGCAGTGTCAGCTTATCATCAAGGATCACCCCCAGGTTTTGTACCCGCTCAGAGGAAGGCAGCTGACTATTCCCAAACCAAAGCCCAGAAGAAAGTCCTACCACCGACCCCTCTATCTGGAGACCTGAATCCACTACCATCACCTCAGTCTTAACAGAATTCAATTTCAGCCAGCTGGATTTCATCCAGTCCTGGATTTCTGTGAGCCAGCTGTTAAAGGCTGAGATCGCACTATCCTGGTCAGGCACAAAAGACAGGTAGAGCTGGGTATCATCTGCATAACAGCGAAACCTCAGCCCATACCATCTTACAATGTCTCCTAGAGGCAGCATATACACCATGAACAACATTATGGAGAGCACTAAGCCCTGGGGGACCCCACAAGGCAGGGGGAATGAGTCCAAGGAAGACAACCCAAACACCACCCTCTGAAGCCTGCCAGAGAGGAATGATTGAAACCATCTGTCAATTCCTTAGGTTACAGAGGAATTGCTTAGCAGATGAGGATTTTTTTTGAACAAGCCAGGGAACATAAATCCAGGTTCCTTGAAAGGGGGTATAAAGAAGAACTCTTACAGGTGTCCCTACTCGAAGCAGAATCAGTGGATAGTAGTGAACTCCTTGGTGAAAGAAAGAAAAAATAACTAGGGAATTACACAGGACCTATTACTTTTGTGACAGAACACAACATCCAGTCAGGTCGGACGGGGAACATTATTCACAAAAAAAGGCCAATATTGTTAAGTGACCCTACAGTAGCTGCAGCAGTAGGTACAAAATCAAGAATAACTTTCAACAGAGGACCAACTTTTCATGACAAGTTAGTACATAGTAGATTACCCACTAAAGACAAAAAAATGCACTAATGTTAATTAGCTACTAAAGAGACCAGCAGGGTCATTTAAATACAAGAGATGTAATATCTACCATTATACAATGGGTACCAAATGAACCACACAATCCTTCACTCTGATTGGCTTATTGGCACCTTTCCAGTGTTATAAATCCTCCTGTATACCAACTGGAAAAGGAGCCAGTCAGCCCTTTAACCAAGATCAGTATGACCCCAGAAAACACCGTAAAAAAAACACCATCTTAGATCACAGCTAAATATAGAACTCGGGTCCCCCAGCAACACTCAAAGTAAACAAAAAGTAATTCAGTTAGTCACAATAGCAGTTTGGCCCAAAACAACGTTTTCCAGCTCTTACCTCATAACTGCTTCTACCCAACTCACCTCTGTGAAGCATTTTTTTTTCAGTGCCACTCACCTCCGTCCACACATTCACCATAACAGCTTCTAAAACTGCTTGCTCCTTCTACCTTTATGGCACTGTTGCTCAGCTACTAAAGCACCAAGGGATCGCCGGAGAGAGGGCGATTGGGACAGACAAGAACTGTGGGGGGAAAGTGGTGGGGGGTGCCGGCAAGCAGACAGGACTCTCCAAGCAGCTCATGTTACTACCAGAAGGACAGGCAGGAAGGACTCTCTGAGTGGCTCACATTACTACAGGAAGGACCAGCGATATGCACAGAGTGGGAGTGTGTAACCCTGATTTTGGGCGGTGATGTGGGTGGCAACATGTTTCTTTTTTTTTTTTCCAATTGTTTAACCAGGTGAGACACACTAAACTGAAAGCTTGTTTACAGGTGCAATCTGGGAGCACAGGGAAGTTAAGTGACTTGCTCAGGGTCACACAGTATACAAGTGGGGGCTGTGGGATTCAAACCCAGGTCGCCAGATTTGCAGCTCAGAGTCTTAAACCACTGTGCTATACTGCCTCCAACTGTTTCTGTCTGCAAACAGTGGACCAGCACACGGGAAGAACGAGCAGTATTTTTTTAATTTTTTTGTTTCCACAAGCACAAGAGAGAGACAGAGCCCCCAATCATGAAAATACATTTTTTTCCGTCACATTCAGATTGCCTCAGTCTCCCTGTCCAGTCTTGGCTGACACCAGTTAAATAATACTATGGCTCCAGATGAACTATTAACCTAGCGAGGAAGGATATTTTAATAAAAATCAATAAAAAAAATACAAATTTAAGTTTCTCTTTATATCTTGTAAAACAAATGAAGCTAAACATTGTATAATAGCAATGTACCACTCCAGCGTGTGGGTATACAGGGAGATTTACCACTTCTGGTGTGGTTAAGTCACTCAGCCTGCCATCTCGTGACCAGACCACACCAGGCATGGTAAATCCCCCCATATATCCACACCCTGTCGTAGTATATTACTCAATTAGAAAATGAGCAATGGGAAAGCTCCACTCTGATTGGTTAAAACACCCTGGCACCAGTGTTGTTATTTCTTAACAATGCCCTCCAAATAACAAGTGCCACTTTGGGGTGCCCCATTACTTAGAGTATCCAGGAGCCACCCTGGTTTTCAAACTTCAGTGCCACCATTTTTCCCGCCCGCTGAGCCACCAATAAACTAGCTGTCAACCTTCTGTCACAGGCACTGCAGCCTCTTGTTTAACCCGTCATCACCTGGTTGCGATGCATGTTAAACTGTGACCATTCCCAAATGAAAACTTCTCTTTCTCCCACAATCAACAGCACTACTGGAAACAACTGCAGTTTTGTTTAAAAATACTGTACATAGCTTAGTGATAACTGTTCCCTTCCCCCTGCAGCTCCACAGTCCCGATGTCATGCTCAGAACTTTTACAGAAAAATTACTCCTGTTCAAAACAGCAAACATCTAGTTCTTTCTGCACATATCCTTTTCTTCACTCACCTCGCTTATTCTCAGCAACTGCACGGAGTGGCGGCCCACTCACTATGTATCTAAAAATAACCCTGGAGGGAAAGAACGCTAATTTGGAGGGGAGGACGGATGTCAGAATGATGACCTCAACAGTAAAAATAGTAACACAATAAAACAGCGGTGCCCTCTACTGGTAGTTATTGGCAATTGTGCCAGTTGAGGGACTACATTACAATAAATATGCTTTTTTCAACTAAATGTTATCTATTTTATTTATTTAATGTTTAAAATGTTGCACTTAAAAATTTAATAAGCAGCCCATTTTCTAAGTGCAATAATACCCTCCAGGGTGGGAATTACGGGATTTAATGGACCTTCCAGGGGCTATAAGGCCCTTGGTGATCCGTTATATCCCAGTAATGCCTACCCTGTCGAGTATTATTACTTACATATTGTTGTACAGGGAATATATTCACACACCCAAGATACCCTGATAAAAAATTTGACATCAGAAATTGTATCACTTGCAATACTGTTTTTGTGGTGTATGTGCTCTGGTGCTCCTGAAACCAGCTGTACATTGGTCGTACCACTCGAAACCTAAAAACTCACATACAGAAACCCATTAGGTCAACAATTAACAAATGGGAGGACACACCAGTAGGTTTACACTTCATACAACAACATGACTCCAATCCAACAGGTATTAGATACATGGGCATAACATAGAAACATAGACTTTGACGGCAGATAAGGACCACTTGGCCCACCCAGTCTGCCCATTTCCCTACCTATTGGATAAGCTGCAGATTCTAGTTAACCAACAGCCTACTTCCTGCAACCCCCTATTATAATTGCCTTATGTCTGTCCCATGCATGTTTGAATTCCCCCACTGTTTTAGACCCCACAGCCTCTCCAGGAAGGCGGTTCCATGCATCCACTACTCTCTCCATGAAAATATTTCCTTACATTACCTCTGAGCCAACCCCCCTCTAACTTTAAATTGTGCCCTCTTGTTCTTACACACCTCTTTTTCTGAAAGATGCTACACTCCTAGACTTTGTTGATCCCTGAGGTACTTAAAAGTTTCTATCATGTCCCCCTGTCCCTCCTTTCATCAAGGGTATACATATTAAGCTCTCTCAGTCTCTCTTCATATGGTTTCTGATGGACCCTGCACCATTTTAGTTGCCTCCTCTGGACTGCTTCCATCCTATCTATGTCCTTGCGTAGATGAGGTCTCCAAACTGCACACAGTACTCAGATGGGGTCTCACCAACTGTCTGTACAGAGGGATAACCACTTCCCTTTTTCTACTTGTGATGCCCCTCCCTATGCATCCCAGTATCCCTCTGGCTCTCCTTACTGACTTCTCACATTGCTTACCTACCTTTAGGTCATCTGATATGACTACATCCAGATCCCTTTCCATTACTGTTGTTGTTAGTACCTCTCCTGCTATTGTGTACTCTTCTCCTGGATTTTTATTTCCCAGGTGCATTACTTTGCACTTCTTTGCACTGAATCTAAGTTGCCATATGTCTGACCATTCCTCCAACCTTGCCAATTCCTTTCTCATCCTTTCTACCCCCCTTTGTGTATCAGCTCTGATACAGACCTTTGTGTCATCTGCAAAGAGGCACACCTTTCCTTCCAGACCCTCTGGAATGTTTACCTACAGTTTATCTACAGTTTTAACAATCTTTTCTCTGATCTTTCATGCTATACCTTGGCTTTACAACCTAGTGGATCGCACTCCAATCTACCTACCACTCTACCATCAGACAACCATACTGCCCTATCGTATGATGCTCCTCCAGCGCCACCATTCTATTTCAAGGCTATATCAAGAGCAGAAGTTCTGAAATTACTGAGATCCATATCTGCCAATACAAGCTCTGGTTCTGACTCACTGGAACCTCATCTTCATAAGCTGGCTGCTCCACTCATTGCCTCTCCAATTGCCAGAATCTACACTTTATCCCTTATCCATAGCACTGTGCCAGACCCATGGGAATCTGCAAGAGTAACGCCTGTCTTTAAAAAAGGTGACCCAAAGGACATGGCCAATTACAGACCTATAGCAATTCTCTCTGTCCTTAACAAGATCCTAGAGAAAATAGTTGCATCACAGACCATTGACTACCTTACACGCTACAATCTCCTCTCAGACACTCAGCATGGTTTCAGAAAAGGTCATAGCACCATCAATGCTCTTCTTCAACTAACTACTGAAATTCTGTCCAACATGGACTCTGGAAAACTCACAGGTGCCATCTTCATTGACCTCACTAAGGCTTTGCACCTTGTTGACCATCCCTGCTTCTCTTCACTCTCCATAAATTCCATTTCTCTACCCCTGTTGTGGACTGGTTCTGTAGCTACCTGTCAAACAGGTCATAAACTGTAAATTTAACTCGTCCCTGCCCAACACATCTACTATCAACCTTGGGTCCCCAGGGCTCATCCTTGGGCCCTTCTGTTCTCATTTTTATCAACAATGCAGCTGAGGTCCTGAATCCTGCTCAGCTATTCTCTATGCTGATGACCTGATCATCTACACTAGTTCTTCTAGTATTGCCTGCATAAACACATCACTTACTTCAGACTTCAATAAGATCTTAGACTGGCTACTAGACCGTAAGCTTCTACTAAATGAAAAGAAAATGAAAGCCATGCTCCTAGGTTCGACACCGAAGATTAAGACCTGTTCTAGTTTGCTGGAGGTTCTTCACCCAGGAGGATTTCCACTTGAAAATGTTACTTCCTTCAAGTACCTTGGGATCCTCCTGGACCAGTCCCTGGATTTTAATCTTTACATTCAGTCCTCGTGCAAAGCTGTAAACTCAAAACTAGGAGTAGCTTACAAAACGAGCAACATGCTTACACCCTTGGCCAAATTAGCAATTGCCCGAGGTATTCTGCGCCCAACCCTTACTTATGGTGCCTCTATTCTTACCTCTGTCCATAAAACCTCCCTACTAAAATGGGACGTAACTTATAACAATATATGCTGATTTGCCTCTTCGTCACCTGGACTCAAACATCACTGCCTTCTTTATAAGGATCTGAATTGGCTCTCACCCTCTGCCAGTAGACAATACTACCTTGGATCACTAATGGACTCAATCATCCGGGAAAAAAACCCATCCCAGCTGGCAGCGTTGCTGGTTCCTCAACCATCCTTCCATGGCCGGCGATCAGCTGACAAATCCTTGCTCTATGTTCTGAGATGTCAGATGACTAAAGGCACAGGGGCCTTCCAATTCTCTGCTCCTAGGCTATGGAATGCTCTTTCACCCAACCTCTGGCTGTCTCAGTCTCACTTTGGATTTAAAAGTGAATATTATCATTATCTATCCTTAGCTGATGCTTGTACATGCCTTGACCCAACCTGAAGCTCCTGAGACTTACCAGTAATGTCACCCCTGCTCTAATCCAGCTCCAAGACTGTCTCCTCTTCCACTCCCCATATTTTTCCTTCTCTTTGTAAATAACTTCTTGACTACTAGCTCTCTTTCTTCTTGAACCTTGTTGTTGACCATCCACTGTTGTTTTGCCAGTTACCACCCCTGACCTTCCTTCTGTCAGTCTTTCTTGTTATGTTTGAACATTCCACACATTTCTCTCTATATAACCTTACTATCTTATTAACCCTTTCACTCCACAAGTCGGGTCCATAGTTTCTGCACTTATTATATATCTTACTGCCATTATCTGTATAATGCTTGCCATTATTTGTTGTTTTTTCTTCCCATTGTATTTTTGTAGCACTGCTGTACTGTTCCTCTATTTGTATTATTGTACCCATGTTGCTGTTGCTCAACTGTTCTCCTTTTGTTGTACTCTCCCGGGTCATGCCTGAAAATAGTCATTTTATGACTAGTGCACCTACCCGGTTAACAAAAACTAAATAAATAAATAAATGTCACCTATAAAGACATTAAAGAGGACTCGAGCCAGTACTGAGCCCTGAGGTACTCCACTAGTAACCCCCCTTTCTTCAGAATGTGTTCCATTCACTATTACCTTTTCTGTCCTGTTGTGCAGCCATTTGCTACCCAGGCTACCACCCTGGGACCCACTCCCAGGCTGGCTAACTTGATTATTAATCTGTTGTGAGGGACTGTGTCAAATGCCTTGCTAAAGTCTAGGTAGGCCATATCCACAGCCCCTCCCTGGTCTATTACTTTGGTCACCCAGTCAAAGAAATCAATTAGATTTGTCTGACATGACCTTCCTGCTGTGAATCTATGCTGCTTTGGGTCCTGTGCCCCGCTGGCCTCTAGGTACTGAACAATTCTTTCTTTCAGAAGTGATTCCATCATTTCCCCCACCACTGAGGTCAAACTAACAAGTCTGTAGTTTCCTGTTTCTGCCTTGCTCCCACTTTTGTGAAGGGGAATCACATCTGCCCTCCTCCAGTCCTCAGGTATCACCCCATCTTCCCATGATTTGTTAAAAAGTGTGGTTAGTGGTGTCACTAGGTCCTCCCATAGCTCTTTTAGGATTCTAGTGTGAATTCCATCAGGCCCATTTGCTTTGTCCACCTTGAGTTTTAGGAGGTCTTTCAGGACTCTTTCTTCTGTAAATGGACTGGTGTCAACCCCACTATCCAGAGTGCTTCTACTGTTTGGTTTAGGTAACTCCTCCTCCTCTTCTTTTGTGAATACTGAGCAAAAGTATTCATTCAGTATCTCTACCTTTTCACTGTCTCCTTCTGCCCACCTCCCCTCTCCTTTATTAATCTTCACTATCCCTCCCTTACCCTTTCTATGCTCTCTAATGTACCTATAAAAGGTTTTATCCCCATTCTTAACTGAGTTCGCTATCTTTTCCTCAGTTTGGTCCTTTGCCTTTCTGACTGCCTTCCCCACTTCTTTCTGCTTTAATTGATACAGTTCCCTGTCGTGCTCCATCTGTGATTCCTTATACTTTTTCAATGCAGCCTTTTTCTCCTTAACCTTCCCTGACACCTCTTTTGAGAACCATAGTGTTTTTTTATTCCACTTTGTTTTCTTTATTTGTTTCACACAAAGGCTTATTGCCTCTATGATGGCAGTTTTGATTTTTCTCCATTGTTCTTCCACCCCTCCTTTCTGGCCATTTGTTAATGCATTCCTCAGGTATTCACCATTGTGCCAAAGTCAGCCCTTCTAAAGTCCAGTATCCTTGTCTTTTTATGGCTTGTCTCCATGGTTGTGTTTATTGTGAAGCACACTGTGCAGTGGTCGCTTGTTCCCAGATGTCTACTGACTTCTAAATTTGTGATCCTCTCTCCATTTGAGAGTACCAGGTCTAATATTGCTCCCTCCCGAGTGGGTTCCACCACTAGCTGTCTAAGCCATGCCCCCTGTAGGGGATAGAGAATGACCCTGCTCTTGGATGTGGCTGTAGTCCATGTCACCCAGTTAACATCTGGCATATTCAGGTCCCCCATCAACAGTATCTCCCCTTTTTCAGCCATTTAGAGAATGTCCTCTATCATTTTCTTGTTCATTTCCTCCCCTCGAGCTGGGATTCTGTATACAACCCCTGTGTGGATTGTGATGCCATTCCCTGTCTCCAAGGTGACCCAGAGTGCCTCTTGTCCTCCCTCTTTACTTTTTAGTTCTGTAGCTTTCATCCCTTCCCTTATGTAGAGAGCTACTCCACCTCCTCTTTTACCCTCCCTGTCCCTTCTGTAGACTGTGTACCCTGGTATGTTGACATCCCAGTCATGGTTCTCCATGTACCATGTTTCTGTGACTGCCATAATATCCAGGTGTTCCTCTTCCATCAGGAAGCTTGTTTCCCAGACTACGGGCATTGGTACTCCTTGCCCTCCATTTAATGTTGGCTTTATCCTTTTTTGCCCCATCCCTGCTCTTATTGCCCTTGGCCATTTTTCCATTAACCCCGTCCTGCCCTCTGTCAAGCTCTGTACCTCAGTGTTTACCCTACTACCTGCCATGTTTTGTGGGGGGAGGCTTGAACTTTTCTGTTTCCTATCAGCACCTCCCCCCTTGGCTAGTTTAAAAGCTTGCCAAGGAAGCCTTTAAACCTGTTACCTAGGAGCATGTTTCCCTTCCTGGACAGATGCAGACCATCATGCCAGTATAGACCTTCATCTCTCCAGGTGGACCCCCAGTCCCCAATGAAGCCAAAGCCCTGTGCTCTGCACCAGTTTTGCAACCATTCATTAAACAGCATGGTGTACAGTACCCTAGCCTCACCCCTACCATAGACTGGCAGCACCTCTGAGAAGTTTACCGTGCTTGCTACCTGTCTGAGGCCCCTCCCCAACTCCACAAATTTATCCTGCACTGCACTGATCTCATGCCTAGCTAGGTCATTTGTCCCAAGGTGGACAATGATATCTAGTTTCCTCTCCTGTGATGCTGCTTCTGCAATCCTGAGGATTTGCTTCCTGTCCCTACAAGCCATGGCACCAGTCAGGCACCTTACTTCCCTCTCCTCTCCCTTTCCCAGGCCTACACCCCTAACAACTGAGTCCCCTATCAGAAGCTGTTTCTTTCCCCTGTGGTGTCCCTTGCCACTCTTTTGTGGGTTTCCCTTGTGGATGTCCCCAGCATTCTTCTTGGTCTCCAATGAGGTGTCATCATAGAGGAACCTTGATTTGCCAGACTGACATATGATTTGTGTAGAGGTACAACTCGGGGGCTATGCCTCTGTTCCACCACCCTCACCCTCCCAGAACCTACTGTGGTCCATCTGCTCTTCACACATGGCAAACTCTGAGGCAGTGGTTGTGGAACTGGTGCTCTTTGGGTGGGGGAGGCCTCCTTAGTCCTTGCCAGTTCAGCCTGGAGGTGGGCGACCTCCTCCCTCAGACCTGACAGTTGCCTGTAAGTAAGGCAGCAATGCAGGTTCCAGAATGTCTCCCAGAAAATTACTGCCCCACATCCAGTGCAGTGCATCACTCCCCACATGTCCCTCTTCCTTATAATATACAATGAGTAATATATATATATATATATTTTTTGTGTGTGTGTACTTACCCTTTATGCACTGTGCTGGGTAATTAAGAATATGACAGTTCTGCCCCAAGACCTGTTGAGGAAGTGCTGTCAGAACCTTGGATGTAAAGGAAATGCCACAACTACTGGTGACTGTTAGAAACAATCAAATACACCATTGCTCCACCACCCTGGTGAGTACTGCACTTTATAGTAAGTCAACCAACACCACAATTTACTAGACCACTGCTCCTACACAAACCACTCTACTGAGTCCAGGGATAAAAACGAACTCACTGCTCAGCCAGCAGGACACTTCTAAAA
Organism: Neoceratodus forsteri; assembly: GCA_016271365.2. Classification (NCBI taxonomy): domain Eukaryota; kingdom Metazoa; phylum Chordata; order Ceratodontiformes; family Ceratodontidae; genus Neoceratodus; species Neoceratodus forsteri. The sequence goes on from CM028132.1 coordinate 338,113,774, forward strand.
TATTGCACAAATATCCTTCCAAATCCTATGTGTCTAGCATAGAAATCAAGCAACTTCAGTTGTATTTCACACCCTCTGGTTATAAAATTACTACACTTAAATGGAATCCTGCAATTCTTAATGCCAATAAGAAAATAATGAAACTTTCTGAAGAAAGCGTAGCTTACCTTCCTAAGTAGTCCCCAACAATATTATGTTTTACCAGGTTTCCAGTTCCTTAAATGCATTCTAGTTTGTTCTCTGCAGTATAGCAAGCTTCTCAGCTTCCAACAGAAGCAGGCAAGTCAGTGTACCTACTGCATACTTAGATATAGGGGAGATAGGGTAAACCTGCTATTACAAAGAGAAAGTCATTGGATTTACAGACTAAGAAGTGTAAAACCTCCATGTCTTAATGACTAGTGAGATCTTAAGCCTTTGCTGAAGAAATGAAATAAAAGAATTGGAAACCTGTATCTGAATTAACAAACAATATAAAACTCAAATATGAATAACTTTCTTTCTTTTTTCTTACAGGAGACATGGTGATGTGTCTACCTCACTAATCTCAATACCTCACTGTGGATCCCCAGTCATTTGGATATAGTGACTGGAATAAGGACCGGGTGATCACATGGCATCCTTTTCTTTCTGTCTTTACTACAACTAATTTTGAGTTCATCCATTTTGTATTTCAGTAATAAAAGCATTAAATGAAGCAAAATTATTAAAACACTTTCATTATGGATGTTAAAGATTAGCAAATGTGTACAGCTTTATTATTTTTATTTTCATTTTGTAAAAATTGTTTAAAAATGTCTGTCTAAGATTTGATTGGATACACTGTGTGTGATGTCATGATTATGCGCTCTAGAAAGGTGTGTCAGTAACCTGTCTTAAGCCACACACCCTTGATGAAGGTTTACTGCCAAAGTGCCAGGGTTCTTGGCTCTGGTTGAGTCAATAAATTTGCATTTTGCATCAATCTGGAGTATTTGCTGTCTTTGCTGTGTGTGCCAAGGTCTGAATTTGTTACTGTGGTTTCACTATGTTGCTGACTATGGTTTAAATTAAACATTTTAAAGCACGATTGTGTATTAAATGTTTTATAGCACCATTACTGGTAGTTTAGTACAGGGAAAACAATGGTCATATGGTAAAAATCGACCAGTGAGGTAGCTGGATTTTAGTGTTGCTCTGTGAATCATATTACAACAGTGCTTGCCATACAGTATGTTGTTTCTAATATGAATGAAATTTGTATCCAGTAGCTCCTTCTATGCACACTGCTTCTCAAAGCAGGTTGTAGACCAATTATTTAGGTACCAGTACTGCAAGGGTTATATATGGAGACAAACAGGGCAGTCACTAAGCACACAACGGCATTCACACGGTGACATATACAATCACAAATTCAGATTTTTTGCCAAAGAGAATGTTGGTCAGGCTGTGGGATATCCTCATCTCTTTTCAGAAGAGCAATTGGAGTTTTTTAATGTCTGTTAAGGTGACAACTAGAAACCGGCAAAAGAGACCTTGGTTGTAATGTGCCATCAAAAGGGCTCCACCCCAACAGTATAGCTCCCCTTCCCCCGACAGCAATACAGAGTCAGCTTTGAAAGCAATTTCATCTTATTTTATGGCACATTTTATCAACAGCTAAAATAACAGACTGCCTTCATGCTGTGTGTTTTTTTAAGAGTTTCTCACAACATGTAGCAAGGATTTAGATACTGAGTCCTGAGATTTGAAGGAGCTATTTCCTCCTCCATTGTGGATAAGTCAGTTCAGCATGGCTACATTTTAGGACTGTTATATTCTCATAATGCATAAAAAATGTTCCCAGTGTTTGAAAACACTCTGATGTCCTGATTTATGGAGATGATACTGTTATTTTTTTAGCAAATGTATAAGTGTTTATGAAACCAACACTTAACCAGTGTACAGATTTTAAAGGAAAACTCTTCTTTCCCACGAAACCTCACCACTCAAAGGATAAACCCCACAATTAGAGGTTTTACATGCAGAAAACTAATTTTTATTACCTTTTAGTAACTTAACTTTTTAAAATGCTCTGGTATATAAACAATGGCCCCACTGAGCTGTGCTATTATATGATGCTCAGCGGCTCCACACAGCTCACTTGCATGCAATCAGTACAAGTGAGTGGCACAGAGCTGATCTGCATGCTCAGAAATGTTTGTGTGAAACCCCATAATTGAGATTTATCTTTTAGGTGGTGGCGTTTTATGAGAAAGTGGAGTTTTCCTTTAAGGAACTGCAGAATTAGCTACAAGTTAATAGGCTCCTGCTCCATCAGAAAAGAAACTCAGAACTATGTTCTTTGGCTTCAAAGGTTTGGTTAGCTCATTCAGTTTGTGGAGGCCATTTTGAATAAGGATGAGCATAGAACATTTCAACTCACATATGTGCTACATGAGTGAGACTAATAAAAATACAAAATAAATTATATCTGCAACCCTGTGCTAATTCTACATTTGACCTTATGGATGGTTTTCAATACCTTGGGAGTGTATCTGGACTCTCGTTTAACATTTAGAGAGCATTTTAGTATATCAATTAAGTTGGTTCATCAACAGCTAGGAATGCTTAATTGAATAAAGGTCTTTTTGTCTCAGAAAGTTAGGATTACCACCCATACTAGATAATGGATTCTTGATTAGCGACCTTACCCCTACATCTAATTTTAAAAAGAAATCGGTGCAGACATGGTGTGTATCTGCTTACAGGCCAGCTTGCCCCATAACCTGTTTGCAGCATGGCTTTGCACCAGGCACATGGCACAATGCAATGATATAACCCTGTTGCTGTGCTCAGCATACAGGCATCCCACCCAAAAGTTCCATGACAAGCTCACCCACAGGTAGTGGACTCTGATGGTCAAGTGATTCTCCCCCCATTGCCTGGTGGCTATACACTGTTGATCATGTGAGCCCCCCTTCAACATCTACTGATGTGACAGTTACTGGGGATCCACTTGCCCCCCTTTTCTTGGTCCCAGCATTTATATATACTTGTAATCTAGTAGTGTTCCCACAGTTGCAGACTATCCTTGAGTCTGCTGCTCCAGGTAACAACAGTGGTACCCCCACCATTCATTACTACCAACTTTTACCAGGCAGGAAATTGGGGGAGGCACAAGAGACTGCACCCAAGCTTGTGAGGGTCATCATGGCTTTTGGAGTACATGGCAGAGCTTATGCTTTTTTCTCACTGCTCCAAAGATATTTACCAGTGCTTGGAAGGGATAGCACCGCCCCCCATGGAGCACAGCTGGATGAAGTTGCAGTGTTCAAGTTCAAGTTCAAGTTTATTGCAGGAAAACTCCATTGAGCAAGCTCATTCACAAGGAGGTCCTGTGACATAAACACTTAAAGTACAAACACAGATAGATAATAGCAGTATATATATGAAATACACATTACATGATGCAGGCTGGATATACATACAAGGGTACCACATAGGGTGACCGCAGGTGGTAAACATTGATATGAGATGGGAATATTGTGGTCGATACTGATAAATGAAACATGATGACTGGTGTGATTTGATTTAATCAAATCAAATCAAATCAAATATACAGTATTTTGGCAGCTAGAACAAACAACAGTCTACAACTGATATGGGAGGGAGGAGAGATTTGATAGAGTAGCAGTGGAGCGTAAGCAAAGATAAAGCCAGAAGTAGAAGGGGAAGGGAAAGCAGTTAATATGACAAATCAATTATACCTTACCAGTGGATAAATATGGCACACATGGGGAAGGAAGAGACTTAATGACAGTTACAGGTGTCTTTTATTTTGGCTGAACTTAGCGATTTGTAGAAGTTTATTGAAACTGTGCTAGTTAGTTTCAATGCACGGTTTTGTAATTGGTTCCAAATGGAGGGAAGGGCATATGCAATATACGTTTACCAAAGGAAGTCCACGTCCTGGTATGTCAAGCATAATAAAGTCAGATTTTCTTAACGAGTATGCACTATGTGAGATACTAATAAGGGAAGAGAGATAGCTTGGCAATTCTGCAGGAGCAGTTTAAGAGTCCATAGCCCAGCATGGAGCAGGCGTCTAGTAGTAAGGGATGTCCAACCAACAGCTGCATATAAGTCACAGTGGTGCGAGCGGTAAGGGAGTTGGTAATGAACCGTAACGCACGGTGATAAAGGATGTCCAGTTTACTTAGATTTGCAAGAGTGGTGGAGGAATAGATTACATCACCATAGTCAAGTAGGGGAGAAAGTGGCCTGTACAAGCTTGTTTGAGATTCAAGGGGAAAAGGGCCTATTTCTGTAGAAGAAACCTAACCTTGCTTTTAACCTTCTAGAGACATCTTCGATGTGGTCACTGAAAGATAATTTATTGTCGATCCAGATACCTAGATATTTAAATTTGGTTACAACTTCCAGAGGCTCGTTTAGCGTGGTGACAATGAAGTCTTGGGCAAGAGTATTGGGGGGGCCTGAGACAGCACTGCGGGAGAATATCATCGCTTTAGTCTTCTTGGCATTGAGCCGAAGCTTTGCCTTTATTAAATTATGCTAAAGTGTAAATGGTGGTGCAAAGGGGTCTCAATTATCTGCACTTAAAGCCACTTTTGCAACTGAGAATACAGCCTATAGAGTGCTCCTGCAGGACTCCCATGACTGGCATCATCATCATCCACAAGACAAGTCAGGCATGGTAGGGAAATACCAGTTCTTCATTAGTTTATAAAAGAGGTATAGCATTTTGCTTTATACCAGAAGCTTGCTGCATCTAATTAGTTTGCAATTTTGTTCAAAGCTAGGATTTTACAATTTTTTAAACTGGATGACCTCATTATTTTTACAAGCACCTAAATTAGAAATAGCCACTAAGGAATTTGCATATTTATAAAGTAAAAGCTGTTACCAGTGACTGCATTATAGTTCCATTATGTGCTGCTCTCATGATGTATATAATTTAGTTAAATTTAGTGTTCATAAAAAGTAAGAAGATTTTAGGGCCAGCACTGTGATAGTACAGTACATCACAATTATATGTGGATGACCTGGTTTCTGGAGTGAGCCTGGGTCCCTGCAGCAATGTATGGCAATGAACAGAAACCAAAGTGGACTTTGATGGACCCACCAAAATCTCTCTACCACTGAATTTGCTATACTTTCTTCTGTCTGCACCTTGGGTTCCCTAACTGCCTTCGGTGCCTCTTTCTCTTGTTTCTGATACCACTCCCTGTTACCTTCCTCCTGAGTCTTTTTGTATTGCCTAAATGCTGTTTTTTTGCTTTAACCTTTTTGGCTATCTCCTTAGAAAACTATAGTGGTCTCTTCTTCCTCTTCCCCATACTCACCTGTTTAATACAGAGTTGAGCTAGTTTGATTGGCCTATAATTGCTAGCCTCCTCCCTTCTTCAGATGATAGCATTCTGTGTGATGCTCAATCATCCTTCCTCACTGATGACTCGGTTTGTCTTCTCGAGCAAGGTCATTTCCTTATTTTATTTCACTTTCACCTTGTCATCTCAACGGTCTTGAGTGTGCCTTCGTGTGCATGCAGGCTTGCTCAGGTCATAGTCAGTAGGCACATACATTCCCAATGTGGCTCCAGCCTGCAGTGCCACATGTGGTCACTGTGTGGCAGTGCTGTTGCAGTGTGTATGGTCCTCTATCCTTGGAAGAGAACAGCATCCACTGTGACACTACTGTCCTCCCTCCTACTGACAGTCATTGAATCAGTCTCTCTTTCTAACACAGAGCATTTCCTGATTTTCCTGATTTATAAATTGGGAAATCCATGCATACTGTTTCAGGACCAGTATATGCTGATAGTACTACCAATAATTTTGTTTATTACTATGAATTATTTTTAAATTGTTCCTCACAAACCCATTTCATAATCATATTTAAATCAGTCCATCATGAGCAGTGGGGTAAGGTACACAGTATGTGGCCAGTGGCCTAACTAGACCCATAGATATGCAGCTGCATTGGGGCAGAAGTTTGACGTCTTTGCAGAATATTTAAACTAGCAAATGGGGAGAGGGAAGCAGCACCACATACGTCAAATGGGAAGAACACCCATCCCCCCTCAGCTAGTGGTCAAACAGGAGTTCAGCATGTTTGTAGTTCATTTGCATCACCAGGTAAAGAAAAAAGTCTGGCTTCCCATATGACACACAGGGGAAATGCCTGACCTTGTCCAACAACTAACACACTGAAATCTGGCCAATGGAAAATCATGCACACAAATGCTCACAGTCTGGGAAACAAGATCCCAGACCTGCAGTCAATAATGATAGAGGCTAAACTGGACATAGCAGCCATTAGCAAGATATGGTTTACCAGTAACCACACTTGGGAGACTTCAGTACCTGGCTATGTACTGTTCAGAAGAGACTGAGGTGTAAAAGGGGTGGAGTGGCCCTTTATGTCAATGAAAATATCAAGCTACAGAAATTCAGAATACACTTAAGGAGCCAGAACCGTGGGTCACCCTGGAAACAGGAAATGGGACAGCCATACAAACTGGGGTTGTGTACAGGCCTCCAGACCAGGGGGAGGACATAGACATGTTACTGTTAGAAGATATACAAAACATGACAGCTAAAGGTGAAGTTCTGATAATGGGAGACTTCAACATGCCAGATACAAATTGGTCAATACCAGCAGGGACATCTGCCAGAACTAGACACATGGTGAATTCCCTGCAGGTGGAGGGCCTCAAACAACTGGTACAACAACCCACAAGAGACAGGGCTATCCTAGATCTAGTACTGACTAACAGGAGAAGGATCACAGATCTCCAGGTAGAAGGTCACCTGGGTGCCAGTGACCATCACATGGCATGGTTCAATTTGGCCATGAAAACAAAATCATCCCATTCCAAGGCAAAAATATGGGACTTCAGAGCAACTGACTTTGATAAGATGGCCAACAGAGTTAAGCTAGCCCTGGCAAAAAGAAATACAGGTGAGGTTGTACAAAGTGGGCAAGCATTAAAGATGCAAATCTTGAAGCAACATCCCATTGTGTTAGTGAGAAAAGGAAGTGCAAAAGAAGAAGGAAACCACTTCTGTTCTCAAACACAGTAGCAGAAAAGGTCAGAGCCAAAAGGCTGGCCTTCGGGAAATATAAGGGAAAGCAGCAGGATGAAGATAGGGAGGCATACCAAACTTCTCTAAGGGAAGCAGGAAAGGCAGTAAGGCAGACAAAGGCCCAAACTGAGAAAACACTAGCATGAACAGTAAAAGAAGATGACAAGACTTTCTATAGATACATTAGTGAAAGGAGAAAGTCCAGAGGGGGTATTGCTAAGATCAAAGGGTATAAGGGGCGTGGTGAGGAGGAGGACCATGTAAAAGCATCTATCCTAAATAGATACTTCTGCTTAGTATTTACTGAAGAGAAGGTAGGGCAGGGCCCACAGCTCAGCACCATGGACACGGGGGGGGGGGAGGTGTGCACTAGTCCCTTCACAAAAGAAAAGGTCCTACAAGAGCTTGAAAAGATCAGGGTGAACAAGGCAATGGAACCTGATGGCGTACATGCCAGGGTACTAACAGAGCTAAGGGTGGAACTAGCAGAGCCATAATCAGAACTGTTTAGTGAGTCTCTGAGCACAGGAGAGATCCCAGAAGACTGGAGAAGGGCTCATGCGATCCCGCTCCACAAGAGTGGTAGCAGGGAGGAGGCAGGGAACTACAGACCAGTCAGTCTTACCTCAGTAGTGGGCAAGATTATGGAGACACTCCTGAAGGAAAGGATAATGCAACACCTGGAATCCATAGGGGCACAGGATCCAAGACAGCATGGGTTTACAAAAGGAAGGTCCTGTCAAACTAATCTCATAGATTTCTTTGACTGGGTAACCAGAGTGGTGGACCAAGGGGGAGCAGTTGATGTTGCCTGCCTTGACTTCAGCAAAGCTTTCAATACTGTTCCACATAGAAGACTTTTTAATAAGCTGGGTAGGCTTGGGGTGGGTCAGACATTGGCCATCTGGGTGGCAAACTGGTTGACGGGCAGAAAACAGAGAGTGGTGGTAAATGGTATACAGTCAGAAGAGATGCAAGTCACAAGTGGGGTACCTCAGGGATTAGTCCTGATGCCAGTCCTCTTCAATATCTTCATCAGTGACATTGCATATGGACTGGAAGGTAAGGTTTGTCTTTTTGCAGATGACACCAAGATCTGCAACAGAGTAGATGATCCAGATGGGGAGGGCAGAGTGAGAAGAGATCGGGATAAACTAGCAAAATGGTCGGAAAAGTGGCAACTTGAGTTTAACGCAAAGATGTGGAAGATCATGCACATAGGGAAGAGAAACCCTGAAGCCACCTATAGGCTGGGAGGGGAGTTGCTGGCAGTCACAAGGGAAGAAAGAGACTTGGGCGTCATCATTACTGATGACCTGAAATCATCCAAGCAGAACACTACAGCAGCAGCAGTAGGTAAGGTTAGAGGGATGTTGGGGTGTATTAGTAGGGGTATCACAAGTCGGAAGAGGGAGGTAATAATCCCTCTTTACAAGACACTGGTTAGGCCCCATCTGGAGTACTGTGTGCAGTACTGGAGGCCACGCCTTCAGAAGGACATTAACCAAATTGAGACAGTCCAGAGAAGGGCAACCAAAATGGTGCAGGGACTGCATCAGAAAACATATGAGGACAGATTAACTGAGGTCAATATGTATACCCTAGAGCAAAGGAGGGAGAGAGAGGTGGCATGATTGAAACTTTTAAACACCTTAAGGGCATTAACAAGGAGAAAGAGTTTAACATGTTTCACCATAAGAAAAAATAGCAGGACAAGAGGACACAGCATGAGATTAGAGGGAGGCCAATTAAGGTGTAATCTGAGGAAGTTCTTTTTCAAATCCCGGCCTACTGTTGTTTTTTTTTAGGACTACTGAATATTGACAGTGCTACCAATGTTTTTTTTTCATTATTTTTATTTTTAAAATGGTCCTCAAAAGCATATTTTATAAGCACATTAAAACAGCCCATGGCATTTGTACTCTTGAAACAATCACAAATCTGGAGGCATAATGCACTTGGCATGTAGCTGTATGTCTTGGTATGCTCCTGGGTGTGCAGTTGTCAAGGTACTACCAACATCATGAAATAGATTATTCACTTTCCACATGTTGTCTCATGTACCACGACTGTGCCAACATGATCATGCAGTCTTGCTTATGTCCCAGTCTGAAGGCACATAAACAACCAGTGTGGCTCCCACAATCACCACCTCATGTGGTCACCCATGTTGCGTTATCATGAACGTGCGAGTGTGGTTAAGTCACAGTCATGTTGCATTCTCATTCCAAATGCACCACCACATGTGGTCACCCAGTTTGCAGTAGTGTGGCGGTACCCATGGCCCTCCCTCTCCAGAGGAGTGTGTGCTCTTTGATGGTCAGTTATCCTCTGTTCTGTTGTCAACCAACAACTCAACCTTTGTTTTCAAAATCAATGGCATTTCTACATACTCCTTCCATTTACCAATGTCACCTCCTGTAGCAGGACTGTGTCACTGCATGCATGCATGTATGCTTGCTCGTGACCCAGACAGAAGACACAGGCATTCCCAATGTTGCTTCAGCCTGCATCACTACAGGTGGTCAACCTGGTGGTAGTAATGTGGTGTTACACATGTCCCTTCAGCCCCTGTGGATGAGACTGTCCACTGACAGTAGTGTATCCATTTTTACAATCCTGTCATTGGTGTTGACACTGATAATGTTGTGTTTTTACTCCATCCCACCATGAATGGGAGATTATCAGATTAACCTGTATATTCAGACGTGGCAGTTGTGGTGTATATTGACTGCTGGCTCAAAATGATGTGTACACACCATGGAACTGAATATATAAAATGGCATGGCATTGTAATTTTCATATTTTGCTATTGGTACCTTACACGTTCCAGATGTAGCTGTGGCAAATGTGCATGAATGCCACCTGCCACTAAGAACAGATGCCATTGGTATTACTCAGCAATATTGGAAAAGTGTGGGAATACTGATGGGAAGCAGTGCAATACTGATGCTTGTGGATTCAGTACTAAGTGTCTGGATGAAGATGTCCTGCAGTCTTGCCTAAACAAGTACATTGAAATGAACCTAATAATGATACCACCAGTGAGTTTTTATAATTTTCTATAATTGAGTAAGCATTCTTATTTTTCTAAATTGGCATTTTATCCCCTTCTTCCCTGTGTATGCATTGTCAAATCCTGTCACATCCCACTGCCCATAGTATACATATGCTGCATAACTAGCACAATGTGCTGACTACAGGAGGAACACTGAAAATAAATCTGGTCCTTGCTCAAGACTTGTCAGTGTCAGTTGCTCAGTAGGTAGCACACTCGCCCCTGAGGCCGGGAGATCAGAGGACTGTGGGTTCAGTTCCCATATCTGGCACTTGGGTTAATATCCCAGTACTGACACTGTAGTGCAGCATGAGAGGGGTGCTGCACTTCTGAGGTGCCGTCTTTCAGATGAGACGTTAAACTGAGGTCCCATCTGCCTGGATTGGTGGAAGTTCAGGCGGATGTTAAAGATTCCATGGCACTTATTGAAAAAAGTAGGGAGATTTTTATTAGTATAACATCAAAACAAAAGAATTACAGTGTTAAGTCACACAAAATAATATACAAATCACATGGTAAACAAAATCAAAAAGTATTACAGTCATACATTATTAGATAAGTGCAAAAGTAAATATGTATAAAAGTCCCCCCCCCACCACTAAAAGAGTGGGGGAATTTATATTATTATAACATCAAAAACTAAATAAGTACAAACAGTGTTAAGTCACACAAAATAAAAATAATATATTAAACATATGGTAAAACAAAAACAAAACAAAAAAAGGATTACAGTCATACATTATTAGAGAAGTGCAAAAGGAAAAACGGATAAATGTCCCTCCCACCATTAAAGAGTTGGGGATTTTGAATTAATCCTTTGATACCAACCAAAATAAGTACAAACAGTGAGAAATCACACAAAATAATATACAAATCATATGACAAAGCAATGGGAAGAGAGAGAGAGAGAAAGAGAGAAAGAGAGAGAGAGAGGGAAAAAGGCAATACAGCCATACAATAGAAAGCAAATGTGACAAAGGAACTATATATATATATATATATATATATATATATATATATATATATATATATATATATATATATAAGGACTCTTCCCTCACTCCAGGAGCAGGGGAGTACATATGATAACATCATAAAGAAAAATAAATTCAACAGTGTAGAAGCACACAATCGTAGTTATACAAAACGAATAGTAGACAAAAACAAAAAAAAATATGGCTGTACATCAAACAAGGTTGTAAATAAAGGGGACAATAATCAAATAGCAATATTACAATGTACAGCTAAACAAAAAATATGAACAGACTCAGACAAAACTGCCTATGGTGTGCAAAAGTCAGAAATGAGGGAAATTACACCAGTACTGTCGATAAATGGCAGGAGTCAAGTTCAAGAATTCTTTTTCAGTATAACATTTCAAATCTTCTGAAATCAAGGAAAATAATACTGACCATGGTATATGGGTTTTCTGTATAGAGTAGCGACATCTGCTTTGCCAAATCCAATATTTTAAATATGCAAATAATATGAGGACACTACTGGGGAAAAAAGGGCTCCATTGATTTGACAGAAGCCCTAATACAAAAATATTGTAGTTCAAGAATTGAAAAGGTAAACAAAACAAAACTTGTTTAATAAAATCCAAGAGATTCACTACATAGGGACACTCAAAAAATAAATGTGAAATAGTTTCCAAAAGATGTTCACATCCAAGTCCAGGACAAATGCATTCTTTCAACTCTTCATGTTTTAGATTATTTTTCACATTTAATTTATCATGCGCACTAAGCCAAATGACATCCCTAGTTTTATGTGGTAATCGAGAATCATTTAGCATTTTGCAAATATTTTGTCTCTCAGTTAAAAGTCAATCTGAAAAAGGTTCTAATTTAAAGTGTATCCCGTAACAGAAGAATAAAACTGTTTATGAGACAGAGTAAAAAAATATTGTTTGGGGAGAATGACCAAGCTTTCAATTTGTCTAACCCATATTTAATATGCAAAGAAAAGGAAAAGGTTTTCAGATTTTTTGATAGTCCAGCTGCAGCATCCCAAACAGAAAAAAACAACATTTAAGGTTTGACAAAGCCACTGACACCAAGGCTGAGAATTATGAAACAAAACAGGAATAACATTGGTGTAAAAGAAAATACTAAAAAAAAACACTAAAGGGTTAAGACATCCCTAAACCACCCTCCTTTTTTGTACAGTAAGTGATTCCTTGTTTAACTGGATTTAATCGTGATCCCCATAGGGCCAAAAAAAAACAACTAAAGACCTTACACTCTAGAGATTTCAGGATAGGAAACATATGACTGATATAAAAAAAAAAATGAATGAAGGTAGTACTTAATTATATAAACACGTTTACTTTTATCCATTTTCCATGACTTCCACAGCTTTACTGTATGGTCGGCTGCTTCTGGTTTTAAAGACCAGTTAAAAAAGGACATATCTCCTGGTCCAAAATAAACCCCTAAAAATTTCTGAGGAGAGTAAACAACAGGAAGGTCCCTGAAGCAGGTTAAGGAACTATTTAAAGGAGCAACTGACACACAAAAACTTTTATTTAAATTAAGTTGTGCTCCAAAACTATTAGTGAGGGTTTGTAAAAACTGCATAACATATAGAACAGAGCTTTGGGTAGATAACAGTACTACTAAATCATCTGCATATTCGCAGGCTTTAAGAGGAGGGAGTTGAAAATGTTGAATACCTAAAATCAAAGGGTCTGAATATATTGCACATAGTACTGGGTCCAGGGTTAGGATGTATAACAGCGGACTTAATGGACAGCCTTGGCATATGCCTCTCAAAATCTTGTGTGTGGTCCCAAAATGTCCTTGCAGTAAGGGGCGAACTAGCGCAGAGGCATAATATTTTTGTTAAATACATACAAAAAAACTGAGGAATGCCATATTCCTATAATAATCAAGTCCATAACAAATCATGGGCTACTTTATCAAATGCTTGAGCTTGATCTAAACCCAGCACAAATGCAGGAATATTACAGGTGTAACAGTGATCAATCAAGTCACGTAAGAGAAGTAAAGTGTCCGTAATTTTGTGTCCTGGTACAGAACAAGTTTGTGAGGGATGAATAACATCACTAAGTGCATTAGTTAGTCTATTGTTTAAGATTTTAGTGAGGATTTTTAAATCGACGTTTAGCAATGTAAGTGGTCTCCAATTTTCAAGGCTCAACTTATTACCTGTTTTATAAAGAAAAAAGAGGGTACCAATATTAAGTTGTGCCAGAATTTCATGTGCCTGTAGTAAAGCATTATAAACTTGGACCAACTCTGTTGGGCAGTGTGACCAAAGCCATTTATAAAACTCAGAAGCTAACCCATCACATCCGGGAGCCGTATTTAAAGACAGGGAAGAAATAACAGCTTGTATTTCCAGGGCTGAGATGGGCTGTACTAAAAGCTTTTGTTGTGCTTGTGAGATTTGAGGTAAAAGTAACATTTTAAGCCAGTTTTTAGTAGTAACAGGTATTGTAAAAGCAGTACCAAACTTTTTTATAATGTAACAATCTATTTCAGACAACAGATCTGACCTAGTATGAACATAAGACCCATCGGGCAGTTCAAGTCGGTCAATATGTTTCTGTTTTCTTCTAAAATTACAATTTTCATACAGATTAATCAAATAAGATTTTCCTTGGGTTCCAAAGTTTTGTTCTTGCTCTAGTGATTGGAATCTGTTATACTGAAGTTTAGTAAGCTCTTTTTTAATCACCTTATTACGTTGGGATGTATGGCACGAAAGGGGCTCTTGAGTCTAAAGGGTTTGTAATTGATGATATAATTCTTGGTATTGCTTATGTATGTTAGTATGGTAAAGCCTGGAGTTAGTTTTCAACTGTGTAATGAAATCCCGTTTAGAATATAACTACCAACAAACAGCATCATAATATAGGCAGAAAACTGATTTTCTAGCATCTATTAAGTCAAGCATAGGGAATTGGAGGATTTTATAAAATAATGCAGTATTTATTCTCCAAGACCCTTTCCCATAAGAAATCTCAGCTACGTCGGACAAAGAGATACTAAGCAAACAATGATCCAAAGTAGCTGTAACTTCCGTATTTCAGGATTGAACATGTACCTCAGTAGAAATAAAATAATAATCAATACGGGAAGATAATTTTCCTTTATGAAATGTGTGGAGGGGCTTCAGAAGGATGGAGTGACAAGCATCTTTTAAATTATATTGGGTGAGAACAGATTTTAATGCAACCACATCGTAAAACACCTTTTCTGTTTTCCCTCCTCTATCTAATCATAATAAACTACAATTAAAATCTCCCCCAAGTATTACCATTTTGGAAGTAAAAAGAAAATGCTGAAATTCCTTCCACAAAGCAATACATCTGATTTTAGATTGAGGAGCATAACAATTAGTCTGAAAAAGGAATTATAAAGTATCACATCCAATAAAAAAACCCTTCCAGGCTGGACCTCCACTAATTTCAAAAGTTGAGCAGTATGGAAGAAAAAGCAAATAGCAAGACCGCTACATAAATTGGAACCCAAGAACCAATAACTAGTTCCCCACTTCCAGTCAATCTGAGCTACAACAGCTTCTGCGCTAGTACAGAGTCTAGTTTCCTGTAGAAATAAAACATCTAAAGGACTAGCTTCAAACATGGCAAAAGTTGCCTTGCGTCGTAACCCATTCCTAATACTGTTGGTGTTCAAGGATGATACAGATAAATCAGGCATCTAAGAAATCAGGTAGTGGGAACAGAAATTTCTTTAGCCTTGGATCTAGTACCCCATTGTTTCCTTTTAACTTTGAGCTTTACAGGGTCCAAATCACTTGTTCCTGAGGAAACCTCTAAAATAGAGGATGTATCGGAAACATCATCCATTTCAGTGTCTCCCCATTTGAGCAGTGCATATTGATTCTGTAAGCACAGAGGCTCAGCGCCTTGTGTTTTCAGTGACTGTTTACTGCATCCTTGTTTCACAAGGTGAAAGGACTGAAGATCTGGGGAAGGCATGGCTGAAGTTACAGGTGTGGTAAGAGGTTCTGTCACTGAGAGGGCAGCTATCTGGTCAGAAATGGAAGAGGGAGCTGAGGGTACAGGGTCTTCAGATAAAACGAGATCTGTAATGGGAACAGAAGGGGGGGAGTTGTCAAGGAAAAGTAGGAGTAGAACGTGGTCTGGAAGACTTGTGCACTGCTGAATTGACATAGAAGTCATGTTCAGCAAAATCATGGGAGGCCCAGGAACATTCAGTGAAAGTGTGGCCCTCGGTGTCACAAAGACTACATTTTGGGATAGCAGTACAGTGAGCTCCCGAGTGACCCAGCATACCACACATAGAACAACGAATTTTGTCACAGTTGCTGCTAACATGATGAGGGGAACCACATTTAAAACAGGTTCTAGGCATCCCAGGATGAAATAAAATACCCCTATCTCTGCCTAAAAAGAAGCTGCTTGGTAAATGTACAATTCCAGCAGCAGACATTCACAATTGAACCTTAAAATGCCACCAGCCCATCCAAAACCCTTCAGTGTCAATGATGGGATCTCGGAGACCTTGATTTTTGCATTTTTGCTCCAACCAATAAATGATGTCTTTCACATTAACCCCCTGATTTCTAAAAAGAATAGTAACAGTTTTCAAAGTAGGAACAGTTAAAGGTAGTACAAAAAAAATGTGTCCAGATCTCAGAGTCCTTCACTGTTGAATAAGTTTGCCAAAATGTGTCTAATAAAGCTGCAGTTCGAAAACTAACGTCAAAACTTTGCTCTCCTGGAGCATGAATAAATGCAAATACCTCAGAGGGAGAAAATCCTAGGGATTGTTTGATCAAAAAATTACCTACGAAAGCCCTATCAGGTGGAGACTCCAGGCTGCTGGTGTATCTGATGTGAACAGCATGTCGGCATTTTGCGTTGACTGGTGACTTGTGGAAGAGGCTTGCAAAGCTGGGAGTTTGCTCTGTGGTTGCTGCCATAGGATTAGCAGGATCTTCGGATGTTTTGGGGGGAATATCATCTGCACCCAGAATTATTTGACTGTCCGAAATGTGGGTAGAAGAGGTGAAAGCGGAGTTTGCTCTACAGAGTCCAGAGGTGAACTAGGCTGTGTATTCGCTGCAGGGGCCAGTGAGTTTGAATCAGGGGACTCGTCATGGCAACCATCTTTAAGTCCAGGAGAGGGATGTAAACAAGGGACTGAAGAAGAACCAGGAAAAGGAATATTAGGGTCAGGTAACCATCCTCCGGCATCATTCTGAACCCAACCAGCTTGTTCTAATGCCTGGTTTGGCAACCAGTTTTCTTTTTCAAGACCAAGATGAGGAACTTTAGACTCTGCTCCTGAAACGGAGCTCACCTCAGAGTCTGTTAAAGGAAATGTTTTCCCTTTTGCAGATACAGGGCTCATACTCAACCGTTTACTTTTTTTATTTTCCTCCTCGAGTAAATGCTTCTGGTGAGTAAAATTCAATTCTGCTGAAGACAACAGATCAGCTAACCTTTTTTCCTCAGTAAACAGATTATCTTGTAAAATTTGCTCAGCTTCATCAAATTCCAGAAGGACGGACGTGTCCAAAACTGGTGAAATATCCTCAGTATTCCTTCCATCTAGCATAGAGTGCATCTCAGGTGCTGGACCTGCAGGAGCAGAGATGCATCCTCCTTCAGGTACACCAGCCAACTCAACTGATGGAGCGTCCATCAGCAAGTTTCCCCCACTGGTGAGTAGGGGAATTTCCCTGGTGTCCTGTCCAAATTTCCCTCATTCACTAAAAAAAAACAAATACCACCAACAGCTTAATCTGGTTCAATTTCAGTTGCTTATCATCTGTATCCCCGGTCGCCCCTGAAAAAGGGACTTCTAGGCCCAGTGGGCTTACCAGGTCAACAAAACAACAAAACAAAACGTGTGCACTCTGCCACAATGGAGAGAGTGGGGGAAGTGGATGTTGGGCATTACCTGGAAACACAGTATATGATAGCTAACAATTTTCACTTGTAGTTTGGCCAGTGGTGGTAGTATTCAAATGTCACAATGGTTGCCAGGAAAGGAAGCAACACAACACGTTAGGTAGGGAGACGAAGCTTGGCAGGCATACTTTATGTTAATAAGATTCATAGGGGATGTGTAATGGGGATGGTAATTCTATCAGAAGAAAAGCAAATAAGCTGCAATTTGGTCAGAAGAAATACAAAATCACACATGCCCCCACAATGCAAAGCATCATGGGCTGCATATGCAAATCACCAGAGAATATTATGCTAGTTCAACTTAGCATAATATTCTGTGGTGATTTGCATATGCAGCCCATGCTGCTTTGCATTGTGGGGGCATGTGTGATTTTGTATTTCTTTAAAACTTGGCTTCCCAGCCAAATGCCCTTTGGGGTAACCGTTGCCTCAGTACTTGCACATAGAGGTTCTTTGTCTTTTAGATAGTTTTCTGTTTTAATTTGGTCAGTGTTATTTATCTACCATGCAGCAATGCATAGCGGTAGTGCTATCACTTGCAGTGTTGTCCACCATGGTTCAGGAACAAGCCTGAGTCTCCTCCGGGGCTGTGTGTGGTTGGGTGGCTACAGCATGGGCTGATATGTGCTAAATCCATGCATGCCCCAAAGGTACATAAACAGAATGAAAAAATAAGATTCTGTATTATAAAAATGTGTCTTCTTGTGTGCATCCTACTATGAATATTCTAATCAAAGTTTTTCTTGGTTTTATAGACTGCGGTGGTACATTGTGTATTGATGATTAGTATCTGATGCTCAGCATTACTGGTGGTGTGGCAAGAACTGCTGGCTTTTTGTTTTAAATAGATTTTTCTTCCCAGCGACATCCATCAGTCAGGGATGTACCCTTGTCTCAGAGCTGTACCATGTTTGAGTCTGTGTCTCACAGGCATACCGGCTCCCATAGCCCACCAACTACCCCATGATTCAGCCTTCCATGGCAGGGGCTCAGGAGGGAGGTTCACCCCCCCCAAGCAATCTACCATGTGTAGGACACAGGGGATACTGGAGCCCAAGAAGTCATCCACACAACTGTGGGTTTTCCTTTTCTTTTTCTGGTCCCTCTCATATTTCCAGTGTGAGTGCAGCTTCCTGTCAGCCTTATACCCATGCAGAACATCCACCTGCAGCAAGAGCAAGTTCTCTGACCCAGCTGCTTTGGTTCCTGTGGTACAAGTGCTTGCTGTCAACCCTCTCTGGCTGAGGCACACTACTGGGCATTAGCTACCTCACCCTGACTTGCCTCCTGATGTGACCACCCAGGTTTATTCACAAACCTGTGTTGTCTGCATGGCAGAGCGTCACATTGCCACTGGGCCATTGGGTAGGCCTAGACTACCTAAACCCTCTCCTGTAACCCCTTCTCCTTCTCTCCTCTTCCTATCCTTCCCCCCATCCCACACCTCCTCTTCTCCTTTTCTCTTACTACTCTCGCTGCCTCCCTTAAGGTCCTTTATGCTCTAAAACCCCACAATGGTGGGATCCCCGATGGTCTTGACCACAAACTCTTGACTCTCTTGGCCCTTGCCATTGCTCTACCTGTTACCTCCATTCTCAACCTCTCCTTCTCTTCAGCCTCTGTCCATGATACTTGAAAACAAGCTACCATCACCCCTCTTTCCCAGAGGGGCAGATTCCACCACTCATGGAAACTACAGGCCTATCTCCCTCCTCCCCACTCTGGCTATGCTCCAAGAACACATTGTTCTATCCCAGCTCTCGTCTTCCTTGATTCATCATTCATCATCACTTTTTTCCAGTCTGGCTTTTGGAAATCCCACTCCGCCTCCGTCTCCCTCTTCCAGCTCACTAACTCTGTTCTGTCTGGCATGGATCAGGGCCTGGCCATATCTGCTATCTTTGCTGACATGGCAAAAGCCTTT
The DNA here is from genome assembly GCA_016271365.2 of Neoceratodus forsteri. NCBI lineage: Eukaryota > Metazoa > Chordata > Ceratodontiformes > Ceratodontidae > Neoceratodus > Neoceratodus forsteri. The sequence continues at coordinate 338,132,760 of CM028132.1, forward strand.
GACACTATTGCCCACCCTTTCTTTTGGATAAGCTCAAGGCAGTGGGGCTCTATGACTTCTCAGTCAGGTGTTTCCGCTCCTACCTTGAGGCAGGTCTTAAGCAGCCTGGGTTGGAGAATACATGTCCACTGCCACTCTCCATCAGCACTTGCATGCCTAAGTGGTACATCTTTGACCCAATACTCTTCTCATTCTTCTCCATCTTCCATAATGACTTCCCTTTGCCTGCTTATCTGCATCCATCCATATGTAAACATATGACACAGTACTCTTTGCCTGTGGCTCCTCTGCCTCTGACTTTACAGCCAATCTCCAGTTGGCAGTTACTAACATCTGGTATTGGTTACTGTCAAATCAGCTGTCCCTCAGCAGCAACAAAATGGTCTCTATGACCTTTTGCACTAGGCTGAGATTCACCATGCTCACCCCTCTAACCTACTTCCATACCCCTGATGATGCAGCAATTGAGGTTATCCCCTCATTCAAGTAACTCAGGGTCTGGCTGGATGGTCATCTTTATTTCTCAGTGCATGTGGATGTCATCCACAAGAAGCTTCACCCCAAACTTGATACGCTTTACTGGAATAAAGGGAGTATACCGCTGCCTCCCAAAAGAGAGATGGTCTTAAGGATAATACCCCTGGTCTTCTTCTATGGTGACATAGTATACAATGCTGCTCCAAAGTCCACCTGGGTGAGAATGGATCATCTCATTTGCTCCTTCTGCTGCTTTGCCCTGGACTGTCTCTGTCTAACTCTGCACTTGTCCCTGTACTCCTCCCTTTCCTTCCCCTTCCTTGAGGTCAGACACCCCACCCAGTGTACTTCTTTTTATCTCGGAACACTGGTTTGGCTTCCTCCCCTCCCTTCCTACCTTGCTTTCCTCCTCATTTCTCTCCCTACCACTTGTTACCCACTTCACAACTTTGGCTCTAGCACTCCCATCAAGGATATCTAATGTTGATTAAGTTGCCTTCTCCATCTAGTGCACTGATCATTGTGGTTCTCTCCCCATCACTATCAACTTTGCCCAATGCAACCACTCACTCACCTCTCTCCTCCATGACTTCAGTACTCACTCCTGCGGTTGCCCCTGATACTGACCTATGGGCTGCTGACCCCAATCCTCCTCCCTTCTGAGCAACTGTTTTTTACTTTAAAAAAACCTAGAAAAGATATACAAGGTTGCTGTACCATAAGGAATAAAAAAAAATTTGCATAAACACAAAAAGAGGAAAAGTTAAAATAAAACAAAACAAAGGAGTTGTAGCTTTCAATCTGAACCTCACACTTAGGACTGACACATTTAACACCTCTTCAAATTATCTAACCCTTATAAAGGGCATAAGGAAACTAATCTTAAAGGGAACAAAACTCTGTAGTTTACTTTTTTAATATAACTAAACCTGAGCAAGTGTGGATCCTGTTCAATACCTCTCATGTACTATTTTGTTTGTGTTTTTTAAATAGTCCTGTTTTGCTTCCATCTTTAGAGTTCCTTGCCCATCCTACCTACACACTCCATATACATTTATTTATGTTTGGTGGCCTTATGCTAAAGAAATTTTATTGCATTCCATATTAAATTATAAGCTTGTTCCAAGCAAAATAATCACCTTAGATTTTACATCCCTCCCTTGAGGGACATATTCACTAGTGATTGGTAGGTTATTCTAACCTATTTCTTAATTGTTATGTTCACAGTGTGTGCTAACACAAGTCGAACATTTTGCTATGTACAGGGTTTTGAGAGGTGTGTCACAGTAGTCCAATGCAGGAGAGTCTACAAGGGGCTTGACCAATAATCAGCACGTCTCATATGACACTGTTCAGGCATGGAAGTACATGGACTTTAAAACAATGTGCTCATGGACAAATTCATAAATCAGCTCTTGCAGCAAGCACAGCTAATCAGCATCATCCTGCCTACTCCTCCCTCCCCTGCATTTTAAACAGACACACACAGTCTGGTTATATGGGTCCAGCTGCAGTTTCTAGGCACCTGAGACCAGCCATAGAATTATATTTTTTCCTTGGAATCAGGGGTGCGGTGAGACACAAAAGAACTTCGTTGCAACTTTCATGTAACATTCCAGGGATTGAAACTGAAATCAGAAACTGCTCACTTTGCTAATGTGTGTGTGTGTGTGTGTCTCTCTCTCTCTCTCTCTCCTGGCCACACACACACACACACACACACACACACACACACACACACACACACACGTCAGGTTACACATGCTGTAGTAGGCTGCTGATAGTGTGGAAAATGGAACATTTAAGTACATTAGTAAATTAATGGTCACTTGGCTACTAGGGTAGTAAATAAGTGACCAGTTCACATTAATGTAGGGTAGAGCAAACAATGAAATAAACTGTGGCTGGCACTGATTTTTAAACAATGGTTGCATATAAAACTGGAATTTAGTTTATGCCTTCAAAGTGCAACAACTTGCAAATTTGAACACTTACTATTTAAACAATTTCTTGGGGAGGACTCCCATATTCTCTGTTTAAAGGGGAAAAAAATCCCCTGATAAATCATGGAAATGGTCCTGCTCTCAGCCAGACCCAGCTGCAGTTTCTAGATATCTGAGGTCAGCCATAGAATTATATTTTTTCCTGGGAGTCAGGGGTGGGGAAGGGGGGACCTAACAGAACTTGACTTTATCTTCCATGTAAGCCTTAAAATGCACCACAGAGCATCTAAAACCCCAGAGCTTCTGGGGGCTGTTCATAACACTTACAATGAGGGTGCCCAATCCCCCAGTGTCTCTATCTGAAATAAAGAAAACCCTCATTTGTGGTTTAATTTTTTTAAATAAGCACTGTAAAAAGGAAAATGTCCATCGATGTCTGTTGCTGCCATGTTATAATTGCCCCTGCCAAGCCCAGGCCATATTAGCCTTCCAGCATGGGGATCTGTACCTTAGATCCAGTACAACACCAATACCGGTGGCGAACATCTGGCATTGACAAATGCTTGTATTTTTCTGGTATGTTGATGTATATGCTGTACAGCTTTTTTTTTTTTTTTATAAAGATAAGATGCCCCAATATGTTAGGACTGTTTTGGTCTCTAGGTAACCTGTTACTTAGTTGCCTGGAGAATTAGGCTATAAATTTTAAACAATTTAATTAATTGTTTGCACTAGTATGCTGTTTGTTTGAACACGTGAAAAAATGTAATTAATTGGGCACAGTTTAAGAGTCATCACACAAAGAAATGCTACCCCTTCAATGAAGCACTATGATGATATATGGGGTGTTTTTCCATGCCTGTTTAGGCATACTTGTCTTCTGTCATAAAATCTATAACTCTATATGCAGCTCCGTTGTATGCACTGTTTTTGTTTTCTGTTGCATGTCATGCTACCTTTTTTCCTACCTATTATAATTTTTTTTTAATTGCATATGTATTCTTGAACTCAGTGACATCAGCTGAGCAGAACCCTATAATGATGCTTTCCATGCAGGGATTCCAATCAACTGATGCTGTTGAGTTCCAGAATGGCTAAGTACTCTAATCAAAATTAATAGTATATGGTTAGGGTTTATTCTCCACAGAAAACGGTGGCTTTCCAAATCTTGTTGTAGGACAGTTCAAAGGTCAAAAAAGTTGTTGTGCTTTTGTTCTGATGTCACATTGATAGTACAACTTTTTAGCCTTGAGCTGCTATCTGATTTGATGGAAAAGTGCTGATTCAAAAAATACACACTAAAATGGTAGTGGCACTTAACGAGCAGTCGAGTGAGCAGTTCATTAACACAGTTTGGACATGGACTGCCATAGTCAGCTCTGTGTGTCCAGACTATTAATTTACAAGTTTTCTTATTGTTTTATTTAATTACTGGCACAGTTACAGGGTTGGAGCAGAGAGGGACTGCAGGAGGAGACAGGATCTTCAGAGACAGGAGTGGATAGAGTAAGAATGAAGCGAAGACTGGTGTGGGAGAGTGAAAACAAGGTATGAACCTTGTGAAATTAAACTTTACGCATTTCAGGGAATGATATACTATATAAAACAGTGAATGGGTGACCATCCACAACTAAGGCTGTGTTTCCATCTTGGGTGTTGATAACATTATAGAGACCTCTTGAGCTTCACACTCGAGATCTCTATGATGTCATCAACTCCCTTGATGGAAACACAGCCTTGTTGTGGATGGTCACCCATCCACTATTCTATACATATTGTGAAGAAAAAAGGAAGCATTCACAAGGGACTCCAAATAGAGGGAAAACAGGACTAGTACAAAGCAAACATGAGGCATTACACTGGGGGTATTAAACAGATGTCACACATGCCCAAATTTATAATGTAAACATTTGAGTGTATGTTCCCTTTACAACCATTACCAAATCATGGTGCACTGAAAACCATTACTGAGATATTTTCATATCAGGCTATACTCTGTTCAGGAAGGACATGGTGGGAAGGAAAGGAGGTGGGTGTGGTACTTTATGTAAAGGAAAGCATAATAGTGACAGAGATAAATGGAATAAAGGGGTAACAGAGGTACTGTGGGTCACCCTGGTGATAGGGAATGGAACCACTATGTGCACTTGAGTGATCTACAGAACTCCAGTACATGAGGAGAATTTGGATAAGGTACTGGTGGAAGCCACTGGCAAGATGGCAAAAAGGGGGGAGGTGCTTCTGGTGGAGAGCTTCAATCTGCCAGATACAATTTGGAGCCTCCCAGCTGAGGCTTCCGCTAGAAGCAGGAACATTTTGGACACCCTGAAAGGAGCATTCCTTAGACAACTTCTAATCAGTGAACCCACTCATGATGGGACAATAGTGGACCTGGTAATCACTAACAGGGACAGTGTTGCAGATGTTGAGGTGGGAGGCCACCCAGGGACCAGTGATTACAGTACAGTGTGGTTCAATATAGGTACAGCTGTGGAATCAAAACACGCAAGAGTGAGGAGCCTAGACTTCCGGAGGGCAGATTTTATAAAGATAGGTGAATGCCTCAGGGTTGACCTGGCAGGGAGATGAACTGGGTGATTTGGATGAATAGTGGGTGAAGTTAAATGGGGGTATAGTATAGACAACAAATATCTGTGTCAAGAAAGTGAGCAATAGCAAGAGGAAAATGAGACTATTATGGGTCTGGAAAGGGTGCAGAAAACATAAAGGCTAAAAGTGTTGCATTTAGAAGGTGCAAGGAGACACAGAGGGAGGAGGATAGGGAGGTGTATCAGGGGAGGCAAAGGGAAGCAGGACAAGCAGTAAGGAGCATGAAGATGCAAACTAAAGAGAGGATACCCAGGCAGTAACAAAAGGGTACAAGACATGTTTTAGGTATGTAAGTGAAAAGAGGAAGGCCAGGGGAGGGATTATGTAGTTAAAAAGGGAAGGGAGGGGCTGTGCAGAGGGGGACCAGGAAAAGGCAGACATCCAAAGCAAATAATTTTGTTCAATGTTCACAGAGGAAGGAGAAGAGAAGAGGCCACATAAAAGTAACAGGAGCTTGGGGGTGGACACTAGTCTTTTTTAGGAGGACAGAGTCCTGAAGGGACTCTCTAATCTGAAGGTGGACAAAGCAGTGAAGCTGCACAGGGTGAATCCAAGTATATTGAGGGAGCTTAGAGGGTTACTGGCTGCACCTCTGACAGTTCTGTTTAACAGTTCACTGGAAATAGGAGTGGTTTTGAAGGACTGGAGGAGGTAAGATGTAGTCCCTCTTCACAAAAGCTGTAGCAGGGAGAGGCTGACAATTATATGCCAGTCAGCCTGACATCAATGGTGGAAAGGTTAATGGAATCACTGCTGAAGGAAAGAAGTGTGGATTTTCTCAAATCCAGTGGGTTAGAAGACCTGAGGCAGCATTGCTTCATGGGCAGGTAGGTCATGTCAAATGAATGTGATAGATTTCTTTGAGTGGGTGATCAAGGAATTAGATCAGGGTGGCACGGTGGACATTGCCTACCTAGAGGAGACTAGTAAACACACAGGGTAGCTTAGGAGTGGAGCCAAAGGTGGTAAACTGGGTACCAAAGTATTTAGGGGACAGGTGACAGAATGTTGTGGTAAACAGAGTTCACTTCAAGGAAGTAGGGTGACCAGCATGGTGCCTCAGGGATCAGTGTTGTGGCCAGTCTTATTTAATGTCTTTATAAATTACATTGCAGAGGAGCTTGATGGGAGGGTCTGCCTCTTTGCTGATCACACCAAAATTAGCAATAGTGTAGACACTTGGGGGGAGTAAAAAGGATGAGCAAAGACCTGTGAAAACTTGAGGAGTGGTGAAGGGTATGGCAGCGGGGTTTCAATGCAAAAAAGTGCAAAATAGTGCACTTAGGGCACAGAAACCCTGGGGCAGAGTAAAAAATGGTGGTGTGGCATTGACGACCATCAAGCAGGAAAGAGACCCTGGGGGTAACTATATCGGATGACCTAAAGGTGGTCAGACAGTGCAACAGGGCAGATGGGATGGCTAGTGGGATGCTGGGGTGCATGTGGAGCGGTATGACCAACAGAAAGAGGGAGGTGGTGTTGCACTATATAGAGCACAGATAAAACCCCACCTAGAGTACTGTGGCTAGTTCTGGATACCACACCTCCAGAAGGAGATAGACAGAGTGGAGACAGTCCAGATAAGGGCAATTAAAAGTGGTACAGGGTCAGTACCAAAAACCCTATGAGAAGAGACTAAAGGACCTTAATATGTACAATCTGGAAGAGAGAAGGAAGGGGGGATATGATGGAGACCTTTAAATAACACATGGGGTAAGTAAGGTACAGGAGGAAAGTATTTTCAAGAACAAGGGGACAGTCTATGAAGCCAGAGTGGGGTAGATTCAGGAGAGATGTAAGGAAGCACATCTTCATAAAAAGAATGGTGGATTCCTGGAACAGCCTACCAGTCGAGGGTGGGGTGAACATTGGGGTGGTCAAGAATGCATGGGATAGGTATAAAGGAATCTTAAGGAAAGGGGTAAGGGAGCTAGAGATGGAGACCAAGTAGAGTGTGTGGTGATACTGTAGGTAGGGGAAAATGGGCAGACTGGGTGGGATAAGCGGTGCTTATCTGCCAACAAATTCTATGTTGCTATGTTTCTATGTCTAATGAGGCAAATTTAGTAACTGCCAATATTTTACACAGCTTTACAATCTATACCATAGTTTAAATGATGGAACTACCATTGTGATAAATACAATATTCATATTTTAACCAGGCTGTCATTCATGATATAATATGAATTATGAAATGTGTAGAAAGATTGCTGGTTCCTGATTGGCCATGAGGTCCTTTCAGCTGGGCCATTATCCCAGCACAACAGCACAGCTGAAAGTAGCTGAGCAAAAATAGTTTTACAAAATACATCCAACTTACTAAAAAGGACCCATTTCATAATCGCAAAAAGGCACTCCAAGGAGTGTATGCTTACTAAAAAGGACCGATTTCATAATCACAAAAACGCACTCCAGGGAGTGCATTATGGTGATCTAACGACCCTTCTCAGGTTGTGGAAACACTCAGCTTTGACTCATGCTTCAACCCACCTGAGGTAGGCTATTATCCCACCATAATGCACCCCCTGTCATGCCTTATTGCTTAAACAGAACACAAAGTAGAAACAAATCTGATTAATAATTTAATTCAAAATCAAAACATGAAAACTATTATTAAGCATGGATACTGAAAACCAGAAGCAGATCAAGGACAATCATGGCTCATACAAGAAAACATTTAAAATATTTTATCAGCATCTTGTTTTTCTTTCATTTGCCAAACTGAAGATTAAGTGCCCTCATTTGGTTTCTTTTAATTGGGTCTTTCAAGGCCATTATGCATGTCCATCAACCATGGAAATTCTTGTCTAATAATCATGGATACACCATGGATAGAGTTATCATGGACGAAGATCAGTGACAGAGGAGGGATAATTATGAATGTCCATGGGCAGCCATGTTTGTCCATAAATACATGGGTAAGCGGAGAATTGGGGGGTGATCTGTAGACTGTGTGCAGGTTGGTGTGCTGCAGAGAGCCTGCAGTATCTGCCAGTGTTGCAGGTGCAGCTAAGCATGGTAAGACGGGGCGATTTTGCAGCTTTGATTTTGTAGTTAATTTTTTCATTACTGACTGTGGCATGGGGTCAATATGCCACAACCACAAACAGCACAGTCAACATGCATGCATTCAAAACCACTAAAACAAAGTTAACACCATGAGAAACACCAATGCTACATAAATGCAGTGGAAACAGTAGTAAAACTTAGATTTTTCTTTTTTTGTATGGGGTTTGCCCCCACCCTGACCTTAATATAATCAACTCCACGGGGGGCATGGATCGGGGATGGGGAGAACCTTGGGAGAGGGAAACCTGTCTCTAAAACAAAAAGAAATTTGCAATGTTGGGAGATGGAAACAGAACCTTGGTTACCAGGTCTCCACTGCTCCAGGTGCTAATGCCTTAGCCACTCCACCACAGGAATGGCTCAACCTATCACCATGCTCCAAGCCACCTCAGCCCTCCTTCCTTTCTTCAGAGAACAACTGGGGTATTGGTAAATCACTACTGCTTTTCTGCCCCTGTCACTGCCAGTGAAATAGCAGTTACTGCAACACGGTTTACACTGCGCTATTTTGGCAGTGCTATATTGACCGGGTACCCTGACTGCTTGGGTGATGTGAAGTCAAATGCTATTGTTTTCTTTTCTTTATAATTTTTTTGTGTTTTTAAATTGATAAACAGTAGGTGCAGTGTGACTATTTTGCTTTAAGTTTCAGTAGGCAGGCAGCACAAAACCAGTGCTGTGGCCAGTCTGGGTCCATACAGTGTGTGTGTGTGTCTGTGTGTGTGTGTGTGTGTGTGTGTGTGTGTGTGTGTGTGTGTGCATGTGAGTGTGGTGTCATGTCCTGTATCTATATGTGTGTAGGTCAGGGCCTTTTGTCAAATATTGTATCACTGTTTGATTGATTTGTTGTATACAACAGTAAATGTGAAACAAAGAAGAGGAGAAACAGGGAGGAGGAAAAGTGTAGCTAAGAGTTTCACTGTGCTAGTTCCAAGATCAAGTTCTGCAGCTAATGACAGAGATGGCATTACTCTAAGGACTAGGGCTGGACACATGACAGCATGGCCAAAGAAAACTTGGGTTCATTCCCAGAAGTCCACAAGTGCCACTGTAATAATAGCAGTAGTATTTATTTGTTTTTCTATAATGCACTTTTCCAGTGCTCAAAGTATATGCTCTATGCATATGCAAAAAACATTATAGAATGGGATAAACTGGAGCATCATAAAACATGTCATTATAATAAATACACAACTACTGTGTCATAATTATTGATAATTACACAATCCTCAAAGTGCTGTAGTGCAAAAATAAATATTATGCAATAATAAGAACAGGTAAGATATATTCAGGGAAGACGAGCACCAGCTACAGTACGTAACTTTAAAAGCACTGATGGAAATGGACATGTGACTATCACATGGAAGAGAGTTCCACAGGACAGGTGCAGTGGTAATAAATATGCAATTGCTGGCTGATTTAAGACAAGAAGGAGGAACCCTCGAATGCCCTTGCCGTATGGTCCTAGTTAATTTCCTGAGCATGTAGGGGGTCAGGAGCTCATGGAGATACTAGGGCCCAGATGATTCAGAACTTTGAAAATAAGCAAAAGTACCTTACAGTCAATGGCCACATAACTGGCCACCAGTCTGGAGGGTGTAGTGATGGAGTAATATAATCTGACCTCCACATGGAAGTGTGAGGCCTTGCTGCTGCATTCAGAATGAGCTACATGTGATGGATTGGACCACCAGAGCATATGGTGCATATTGAAGTAGTCCTGTAATACTCATAATAAGTCCCGGTGGCCTCATACAGCCCCCAGGTCTCTTCTGTGGCCCCAAACTCCTTCCAGACCCGCTGTGTTGACATTTTGCAGCTGCGTGCTTTTTGCACTTTAAAATTGATTAGTCAGTCTCAAAATGCTGATGCCATCTGGAAGGAAGCAGTTAAAAAAAATCAGAAGAATACAAAAATAAAGGACACAGACTCAAAAAGGACAATAGAGAAAGAGAGAGAGGATGCACTGTAAAAAAATGACTGTTTTAAAATAAGAAAAAAACATACATTTTATATTTTATCCTTAATATAAGCAAATCTATCTGCCAATGGGATGAGATAATAATCTGACTAAGACTTTTAAAAATAAGATAATATTACTTGATTTTTCAATCTTACACAAAATCTTAGTTTGCTTAAAACAAGAGTATAAATGTTAACATATGTTTTGGAGACTAAAAACAGGAGTTCTTAGATGTACGTAAATAAGTAAAAAAATCATAGTTTGCTTAAAGCAAGATTATAAATCTTAAAATATATTTTGGAAGCTAAAACAGTTCTTAGATATTCAAAATAAGTGGCAGAAATCTTAAAGACAATTTTAGCTTGCTTAAAACAAAATTATATATCTTAAAATATGACAGGGAAACTAAAAGCAAGAGTTCTTAGACATACTGAAATAAGTCCACAAAATCTTAAATTAAGACTGCTTAACCAAAATTAAGATATTTCTTGGCTTCATTTAAGTATGAAAAATCTAACAATTGTCTTGAAGTAAGACTTTGTATGAAAGTAAAAAAACAATCAAGATTTTCGATGTAGGCAGTCAAGGTTATAAATAAGAATATTCCCAACTAAATTCTGTTCCATTAATCCAGAAAAAAAGTTAATTGCTTTCAAAAAATGCACATTTAAAAACAATATTAACTAATAATGTGGGCTCTTCCACTTCCATGTTAAGTACAGTTCAGCATGAATCTGGAACAAGCTGGTGAAGCTGCAGTAAAGTGGCTGTCCCCCCGACCATGTGGTGACCATGTGGTGATTCAGTAGGCCTGCTCGCAGGTGGATTGAGAACAATGCTTGACATATGAAAGCAATTATATGCTGGAGACTGCCCAGGTGTTTTTTAGAATTAGATTTTTATTATGTATAGACACAATATTAACAATCACATATACGAAAAACAAGAAAAAATATATACTGGGAAGAAACAACAATGGGTGCATTTGATACAGCTGGAAAATAGTCCAATGATAAATAGTCAACACATGGAATATTATTCCTATAATCCATAGCATAATATCCATGCAAATGAAAATATAGAGAAGAGAATATGAAGCATTTTGCAAGGTCACAGAGCTACTTCCCACTTAATGAGTTGCTGCCTGGCACTAGGTGGACCGACTGGCATCTACTAGTGCAAATAAGTGATATATCAGTTAGGGTACAAAGTTGGAGTCTGAGTCAAACTGATATAACACCAAACATATTCAGATTTCAGCAAAAAACAGGCAAATGATTAAGACAATAATAAGTACATTTTTTGTAAATCATAAAAAAAATCTATTAAAGCAGCAGTGCAACAAAAAAAAGTTATTCCAAAAAGCTAATTTTCTGCTATGGTTATGAAAAAAATTCGCAGAACTGTTGACCTGGGTTTTCTGGATGCTTCCTGTGCTGTGTACTAAACAGTTGCATTTTTGTCTGGATTCTTACTCTCCTTAGGGTTCTCAATATTATTTCTATATAAAAACAAGCATTTGTCAATGCCGAATGTTGCTTGCTTCTATGTGCTGTTTAGATATTTGGAAGTCATTGGAGTGCAAATATTGAAAATTTGTGAACTTACAAGCGTGCGTAGGAACTGCGCAACGCACGCTTGTAAAACAGTCATTTTTAGGAATTTTTTCACCAAATTTTCAACATAGCCATTTTTAAGACCTCTGCTCATGAACAGTGTCACTGTGATTTTGTTAATGTGTCCCATACATTGAGTTTGCACACCAACTGCGCCATTGTGCGCTACATGGGTGGAAACACGTTTTGGGCAGGATGTGAAAAATGACAGCTATACTGCTCATAAGGAGGCGTGGTAAAATGGCAATGTTGAAAATCTGGAGTGGAAATATTGAAAATTCGCAAACCTACGAGCGTGCGTGGGAACTGTGCAACGCACACTCGTAAAACAGTCATTTTTAGGAATTCTTTCACCAAATTTTCAACATTCCCATTTTAAGATCTCTGCTCATGAACAGTGACACTGTGATTTTCTTAATGTGTCCCATACACTGAGTTAAGACACCCATGCCATTGTATTGCTACATATGGCAGAAACATGTTTTGGGCAGGATGTGAAAATGACAGCTGTAGTGCTCATGGGAAGGTGTGGTAAAATGGCAGTGTTGAAAATCTGGAGTGAAAATATTGAAAATTACATAAGCTTCGAGGCCTGCGTAGGAACTGCGCACAACCTGCGCTAAATAAAACAATCATTTTTAGGAATTTTTTCACCAAATTTTCAACATAGCCATTTTAAGACCTCTGCTCATGAGCAGTGTCACTGTGATTTTCTTAATTTGTCCAGTACATTGATTTCGCACACCGACTGCGCCATTCTGCGCTACATGGGTGGAAACACATTTTGGGTGAGATGTGAAAAATGACATCTATACTGCTCATAAGAAGGTGTGGTAAAATGGTAATGCTGAAAATCTGGAGTGAAAATATTGAAATTTCGCAAACTTACGAGCCTGCGTAGTAACTGTGCAACGCACGCTCGTAAAACAGTCATTTTTTGGAATTTTGGCACCAAATTTTCAACATGGGATTTTTGGAACCCCTTCTCCTGAATGATGTCACTGTCATGGCAGTATTCAGTCCTAAAGGGTGATTTCACAGTCACTGCGCGAAATAACCCTTCGGGCCCGAACAACGCCGTGACAGTGACATCATTCATGAGAAGGGGTCCCAAAAACCCCATGTTGAAAATTTGCTGCAAAAATTCCCAAAAATGCCTGAGATATGCAACAAAGTTGAAACTCCCCCATCTAGCCCATTATACAGCTTACCGGCATTTCCTCAGTTCGCGGTCGGCTTTGAAGAGTGCAGACGTGTTCCCGGTCCACCAAAGATCATCGCGCTGGAGTCTGGAGGCAGTAGGGGTGAGGGTGTGGGGAGGCTGGGTGCAGTGGATGGGTGCGGGTTGTGAGGGGTTGGGAGATGCGCCATGGGACCGCTTTTTGTGTTACAGGTAAAAAAAAAAAGACATCGTGGGACAGTTTGCCACACTGGGGTGGGCTCCCAGCATGGCACAAGGACATTGGGGGGTGTTCAGCCGATGGGGGATTGGGCACCCCCATCGGCCATGGAATTGATTGCCACGCTGGGGTGGGCTCCCAGCGTGGCACCTACTGCTGGGGGGCACGCAGCTCAGCCGACAGGGATTGGGCACCCCGTCAGCTATACAGTGTGAGCGGGGGCATGCACGGCTGCATGTGTGGGGGGAGCTGCACGTGAGCAGCCAATATCTTATCAGTGCTCACTCAAGCGTAGCTCCCCCTTTCAAGTGTATGCCACTGCATTTTGGAGCGTGTCATACACAGCTCCAAAATGCATTGGCTTACAGGGGCCACACCTGCCAGCATACTGACTGAATTGGAGGAGGAGGTGACACACCTCCAAAATCTCAGATGATGGCACTATGTTTCTTGCACATGCGTGCAAGCAACATAATGTGGTGGCCATCTTTTTTCTTGCAAAATAATTACCGGTACTTTAAAACTTTCATAAAATTCTTAAATGATAATGAAAACTGAACATTTTAGCACCAAAATAAACTGGAAGACATCGAGCATTGATTAGGAAGAACAAAGGGTGGGGTCAAATTTTAGCCCATTTTTGTTGCACTACTGCTTTGACCCTTAGGCTGCCAACAGAATTAGAACATATAGGAATTTTGGACTAAAATATATCAGTCCAAAGCACAGCAAGGGTTAAGGCTTTCCATTGTCGAACTGAGGGGAGCTGTGACCTGAACCATAGTTTAGTAAGTACCTTTTTAGCTCCTGTGATTAACATTAATAAAAGCTTAAATTGTCTACCGGTGACTCATGCTGAGTTAGACAGGATATTAAGAAGTATCAACATTGGGAGCACCAAATATTGTATCCATAATACTGGCTATTGCTTGCCAAAAGTTTCTCAAAGTAAGACAGGAACAAAAGATATGTACCCAGTCTGTTCTTGTCTCCTCACAGGTATGCCAATAGGCTCCTGCCCCTTCTCCTAAATATTTAATTTGAACTGCTGGAGGTTTTTTTTGTTGTTGTTGGTTTCTTTATGCTCCTTTGTGCCATGGCCCTACCTCCAAAGGGATCTCCCAGCCCTGCACTCTGGCGTCCACCATCTGGCGCTGACCCATACCCCCAGGGCTTGCCCCTAAGTGGGTCAGCGGGGTTCCCCAACCCCCAATGGAGTAAGGATCCAGTGTTGCCAGCACCGTGGCTAGCCAGGAGCAGAGTCTTTGAGGCACCCTCCATCATCTGCCGCAGCATCTCTTTTCCTTGTTCTCCCCTAGGCGGTGAGGCATGCAATGATGCCAATAGAGAAAGCACACACAAATCCACATGCGCTCCTTTAAGCATCTGCCCCATCACCTTTCCTTCTGTAGTGTCAGCTCATTGTCTCCTGGCCTCCGCTAGGGGCTAGTCAAGCACTGACCACTGGCGACCCCCCTCTAAGGAGAAGGAGAGCAGTCAATTGGATGTTTGATCCTTCTCCTCCTCTGCCGAACCCCAGTGGCCCACGCTTGTTCCTGAACACAGGCCGTTGGCGTGGTGTGATGTAAGGCATCCAGCGCATCAGCCCTCAGTGACACTGGGACAGCCAAACTGTTGGAGTTTTAAAAAATCTCATACAACATTTCCAGGTAAATTCCTTCAAATAAGGAGCCATGGAAAATCCCCTCAAATAAGGAGCCATGGAATGTTTGTAAACTGTGAGAAAGTATTGTTCCCACTGATGCTGATCACAAAGAATCTGTAAATCTATATTCCATTGGTTAAGTACAGAAACCATAGAATCCTTAGAAAGATCTCTAAGGATGGCATAAAGCTGACCAATCAAATGTTCCCCAACAGCACCTTGGTGATGAAGCTGAAACTGCTTAAACATGGTTGGGGACAAGCCTGAAATTCATCTGTGATGAAAGGGGAGTTTATGGCTATAAGACTGAATCTGTAAATAACAATACACAGTAAGACAGAAGCTGGAAGGGAGCATTCAACACTTATTTCAGAGAAGGAGTGTATTCCCTTAATATCAAGAAACTGATAATAATATACTAGCCCCTGCTTCACCCATCATTTTAAAAAATAGGATCCATGGCAGTTAAGGGGTTCACTCAGGTCCACGCTAGGGCTCTGTCATCAAGGCACAGGTCAGGAAGCATACAAAAACCAGGAGCAGTTGTAAAATTTGCAAGTAATTGTTTTATTATCAATAACAGTAAAACAAAAAATATGAATTGTTCAGTATAACTATTTACAAAGGCAGTACAAACAGAAAATAAAAGTCCTTCATCTGAGAGTATCTCTAATTCCAAGTTTCAGTCTCTCAGTCTCTCCTCAGCAAAATATTGTTGCTCTTTTTGTAACAAGTCTTGGCCTAACGATTACCTTCATCATCTTGAGCTCATTAATGAGACATCCTGTTTTTTACAAAATGTTCTTGTCAGTTTCATTGCAGAGCAGCTTGCAAAAAGAACAGGATCCCAAGATGGCCTCCTGCTGACAGTTCTGCAAAGGAGTTTGCAAACAAGCCTGAGTGGAGCTCAAACTGCATCTCAGATTAATCCCCTATATTCCAAATAGCTTTTATGCAATCATTGCCTCTTAGCTGAGCCCTGTGTACTCTATGCCACTTTCATGAATGCATGGGACAGACATAAGGCAATTCTAGTGGGAGTAGGAGAAAGTAGACTGTTGATTAACTAGGATCTGCAGCTTATCCAAAAGGTAGGGAAATTGGCACACTGAGTGGGCCAGGCAGTCTTTATCTGCCATGAAAGTCTATGTTTCTATGTTTGTAGTATAACTATATACATTTCAAATCAAGTGTTCCAAGTTTCACATACGATTCACATATATTTTTTATAACTGCAGATAAGCAAGGGGGAAGAAAAGACATAAACAGCAAGTTAAGGCAGAGAGATAGTGAGAGGTGGAGATTGCAAGACTGTCAGAGGGATCAGTTCTTCATGAGAACATTCAGCTGCACAACCAGATAGACAAGAGACAGAAAAGGAGATGATAGAACAGATCCTTGTGTTTAACTCTATCTGCATAAGAAATGAGACAGGGCCTTTATCAATCTATCAGCGGCTCCCAACAATTTGGCATAATCTCATAACTGAGCCCTGCATATTCTATGTCACATTCAAAGAGCAATAGCTGTATATGTAAAGAATTTAGAAAAGGGAAGGTATTGCAGTTGTGAGGAATAAATAATTTTTCCTACATTGCAAAGATAATTAAGAACAAATTCTATATCTTTCCATTGTGTGCAGTACTCCAGTATTGTCCAGAGGCATAGCAGCCTAAACTGGCACGCCATGACATAAAGACATAAATTAGGTAAATTAAGCCCTACCTTGGAAGTAATAATTGAAGTAAGGAAAGTCTAATTCTAGGGCGCTTTCCCTTCCACAGGAAATGAGAGACTAGCATGTTCCACTCCTGAAAATAGGTACAATCTAAGACAAGAGGAAGGATTTGTAAGTAAAACAAGATGGGAGGTAAAATGTTTTGGTGGCTAATGTCTACCCAATTAAGAAGGAAAAGCCTAGAGTGGATCAGTGGTCTAACTCTGCTGCCACAGCTGTAGTAAAAGGCTCACAACTAAGAACCTCTAAATGATCTGGATTTCTAGTTAAAGTGACCCCTAAATGTTTCAATGAATTCCTGTTCCTATAAAAATACAAAACTGAGCTTTAATGTCTGGAGGTGGGGTATAATTAAAAGTTAAAACCTCTGTTTTATGGGCACTGAGTTGGAAACCTGTCACCATTTCAAAGCAATCTAGGATCTGCCAAGCTGCTAAAAGGAAATCTGTGGGGTTGGTGATTGTAAGTAATATATCATTGGCAAATAGCAATTCTATAGTCCCCACCCCACAGGGGAATTCTTTGTATAAGTGGGGAGTGTCAAAGGGAAGAGCCTAGAGGTTCTACATTTAAATGTGAATAAAGCAGGTCCTTTTTTTTACTGGGGAGCTTTGCCCCCCCACCCCTGACCATAATATAATCAACTCCACGGGGGGGGGGGGCACAGATCGTGGGTTGGGGAGAACTTTGGGAGAGGGGAAAACCTGTCTCTAAAACAAAAAGAAATTTGCAATATCAGGAGATGGATAAAAAACCTTGGTTACCAGGTCTCCACTGCTCCAGGTTCTAATGCCTTAGCCACTCCACCACAGGAATGGCTCAACCTATCACCATTCTCCAAGCCACCTCAGCCCTCCTTTCCCTCTCCAGACAGCAAAAGGGGTAGTGGTAAATCACTACCACTGTTCTACTCCTGTCACTGCCAATGAAATAGCAGTTACTACAGCGTGGTTTACACTGCGCTATTTAGGCAGTGCTATATTGATCTGGTACCCTGACTGCTTGGGTGATGTGAAGTCACAGACCATTGTTTTCCTTTTTATATAATTGGTTTGTGCTTTTAAATTGATAAACAGTGGTTGCAGTGTGACTATTTTGCTCTAAGTTTCAGTAGGCAGGCAGCACAAAGCCAATGCTGCAACCAGGCTGGGTCTTTACTGAGGTGTGTGTGTGTGTGCACACGCGCGCATGTGTGTGTGTGTGTGTGGTGTCATGTCCTGTATCCATATGTGTCTAGGTCAGGGGCTTTTGTAAAATATTGTCTCACTGTTTGATTCATTTGTTGTATACAACAGTAAATGTGAAACAAAGAAGAGGAGAAACAGGGAGGAGGAAAAGTGTAGCTAAAGTTTCACTATGCTAGTTCCAAGAACAAGTTCTGCAGCTAATGACAGAGATGGTATTACTCAAAGGACTAGGGCTCAACATGTGACAGCATGGCCAAAGAAAGCTTGGGTTCATTCCCAGAAGTCCACAAGTGCCACTTAATAATAGCAGTAGTATTTATTTGTTTTTGGATAATGCATCTTTCCAGTGCTCAAAGTATATGCTCTATGCATATGCAAAAACATTATAGAATGGGAGAAACTGGAGCATCATAAAACATGTCATAATAACTGGTTCCCCATTTTTCCCATAGGGAAACTGTGGCATAATTTGCTGTTATAAAGGAGCGTTTATAATGGCAAACACTCCCACGATTTCTTTCACTCTACACATGTGCCTGCCAGAGTTCGCCGCTTCCGAAATATGCCGCTTGCCTGTTCACCAAAAAGTGAACTGCCGTCCACTACAGTAACTTGGCAGTAAGTTAAAGAAATGTTTTCAGATTTACAGGGACAAATGAACACTGTGGACCCCTTTTTAAATCTTGCACCATCACTCAGTGAAGAAATGAAAATGGAGCGTGGTCTCCGGCCAGAACCTCTGCTATTTTACATAATTGCTGTGGTGAAAAATGGGAGCCAGCAACTATATAAAATAAAATATAGGGTGTTGTGTGCAAACTCGAAGTTTGCACACACCCTCAGGGTTAGATGCTTGCACAAATCCCTCAAGCTTCACTCTTGGGGATTATGTAGCATCTAACCCCACGGGTGTGTGTAAATTTCTCATTACACACACCACCCCACAACTTATTCTCTACATTATAATAAATTCACAACTACTGTATCATAATTACAGATAATTAAAGAAACCTCAAAGTGTCATAGTGCAAAAATAAATATTATGCAGTAATAATAACAGGTAAAATATACTCAGTGAATATGAGCACCAGATACAGTACTTAACTTTATAAGCACCGATGGAAATGGACATATGACTATCACATGGAAGGGAGTTCAACAGGACAGGTACAGTGACAAGAAATATGCAATTGCCAGATGATTTAAGACTAGAACCAGGAACCCTAAAATGCCCTTGCCTTATGGGTCTAGTTAATCTCCTGAGCATGTAGGGGTCAGGAGCTCATGGAGTTACTAGGGCCCAGATGATTCAGAACTTTGAAAATAAGCAAAAGAACCTTACAATCAATGACCAGATAACTGGCCACCAGTCTGGAGGGTGTAGTGATGGAGTAATATAATCTGACCACCACAGGGAAGTGTGAGGCTTTGCTGCTGCATTCAAAATGAGATTCATGTGATGGATTGGACCACAAGAGCATATGAAGCATATTGAAGTAGTCCTGTAGTACTCATAATAAGTCCTGGTGGCCACACGTGAGTCTATGTGATAATGGCAATCACAGAAAGGTGATCACTGTTAGGGAAAATGTACATCAGCGAAAATCCATTTTGCTGATGTACACTCCCTGCGCACAGCAAATGTGAGCCAGGAACTTGAATTTTTTTTGTTTATGTGGGGCGCTGTGCCCCTGCACCCCCCATTGGGGCTTTGCCCCTCTCACTCCCCTACTAAGGATTCTAAACTCCTGGATGGTGCATGTCGAGGGGTTAAAAAAAAATGAAAATCCTCAGACCGGCACAAAAATCCCAATGCACCCAGCACCAATCTCAGCACCCTCACAACCATAGTCTGCCATGATCCCATCATGCCACAAGGCCAGCTATACAACCAACCATCATGCTACTCCTCACAAACACCCTTCCTCCCTTTCTGCCGATTGTACAGCATGCTCGCTCACCCAGTGCATGTATACATATAGAAACATGATGTTACTATTCCCACATTCACCCCCATCCACAAGCCCTGAGAACAGACACCACTATGGAGTCACCCTCTTTGTAAGTGCTCAGTAGCAGTCGTCCTTCTCACAGAATACCTGACATGCAGCTCCCCAGGTCTCTTCTGTGGCCCCAAACTCCTTCCAGACCTGCTGTGCTGACATTTTGTAGTTGAGTGCTGTTTGCACTTTAAAACTGATTAGTCAGTCTCAAAATGCTGGTGCCACCTGGAAGGAACCAGAGAAAAAAAATCAGGATACAAAAATAAAGGGCACAGACTCAAAAAAGGCAATAGAGAAAGAGAGAGGAGGTGCACTGTAAAAAAATGTCTATCTAAAAATAAGAAAATATAAATTTTATATTTTTTATTCCTCAAATAAGCAATATTATCTGCCAATGGGATGATATAATGATCTTAATAAGACTTTTAAAAATAAGATAATATTGCTTGATTTCTCAATCTTACATAAAATCTTAGTTTGCTTAAAACAAGAGTATAAATGTTAACATATGTTTTGGAAACTAAAAACAGGAGTTCTTAGACTTACGTAAATAAGTAAAAAAGAAGATCATACTTTGCTTAAAGCAAGATTATAATTCTAAAAATATGTTTTGGAAGCTAAAAAAAGTTCTTAGATAGTCAAAATAAGTGACAGAAATCTTAAAGACAAGTTTAGCTTGCTTGAAACAAAATTCTAGATCTTAAAGGGGACAGGAAATCATTTATAATTGGCAGCTGTTTATAAAGTTCTTATTCTCAGAAATGATGTAAATTCCCTTAAATTATTCATATTTAACTGTACTTGAATAAAAAGGGATATAAAAACTGTATTGTGCTTTGTTTTGTTTTTATGGGCAGCATTCTGTTACAGTTCTCTTTGTGGATACAGTAATCTTGAGCTTTTACTATGTCACAGTTTGTGCACAAAATGCCAACTATGATCTGTTTACACTTCTGTGTTCAAATCGTGACATAGCTAAAACTCCAAATTACTGGTTCCGTGAACAGAACTGTAATAGAATGCTGCCCATTAAAATAAAACAATGCAAAGTACAATTTTTCTTATCACTTTTTATTCAGGCACAATTAAATACGGGTAATTTACTGGAATGTATATCGTTTCTGAGAATAATAACTTCATAAACTTCATAAACAACTACCAGTTAAAATGATTTCCTGACCTCTTTAAAATATGGCAGGGAAACTAAAAGCAAGAGTTCTTAGATATACTGAAAGAAGTCCACAGAACCTTAAATTAAGACTGCTTAACCAAAATCAAGATATTTATTGGCTTCATTTAAGTATGAAAAATCTAGCAATTGTCTTGAAATAAGACTTTGTATTAAAGTAAAAAACAAACAATCAAGATTTTCAATGTAGACAGTCAAGGCTATAAATAAGAATATTCCCAACTAAATTCAGCTCAATTAATCCAGAAATAAGTTAATTGCTTTCAAAAAATGCACATTTATATAAGAACAGTATTAACTAATAATGTGGGCTCTTCCACTTTCTTGTTGAGTACAGTTCAGCATGAATCTGGAACAAGCTGGTGAAGCTGTAGTAAAGCTGCTGTCGGGGGATACTATGTGGTGGTTCAATATGCCTGCTCGTAGGTGGACTGAGAACAAGACTTAACATATAAAAGCAATGATATGCTGGAGACTGCCCAGGTTTTCTCTTTAGAATTGGATTTTTATATTATATCTACACAATATTAATAATTACATATACGAAAAACAAGAAAAAAATATATACAAGGAACAAACAATAATGGGTGCATTTGATACAGCTGGAAAACAGGCTAATGATAAATAGTCAACACATGGAATATTATTCCTATAATCCATAGCATAATATCCTTGCACATGCAAATATAAAGAAGAGAATACAAAGCTTTTAGCAAGGTCACAGAGCTACTTCCCACTTAATGAGTTGCTGCCTGGCAGAAGATGGACTGATTGGCATCTACTAGTACAAATAAACTGTATATCAGTTAGGGTGCAAAGTTGGAGTCTGAATCAAACTGATATAACACCAAACGTCTCCAGATTTCAGCAAAAACAGGTAAATGAGTAAGATAATAATAAGTACATTTTTTGTAAATCATAAAACAAATCTATTAAAGCAGCAGTGCAACAAAACAAGCATTTGTCAATGCCAAATGTTTGCTTGCTGGTATTGGCATTGGTAGTGCAGGAGTTAGAGAGATGCATAATAGAAATGGCAGTGAAGAACTGAACTAACACCATCCCCCACCCCTACCCTGCAGAGACTGACAGACATTGGGGTGTGCCTTTGGGTTGGCCATAA
This sequence comes from Neoceratodus forsteri, assembly GCA_016271365.2. Classification (NCBI taxonomy): domain Eukaryota; kingdom Metazoa; phylum Chordata; order Ceratodontiformes; family Ceratodontidae; genus Neoceratodus; species Neoceratodus forsteri. The sequence goes on from CM028132.1 coordinate 338,154,744, forward strand.
CGCTTATGCCATTCCACTTCATCCCACCCTGCAGACAGTGACAGGTGTTATGGTGTGTCTTGGGGTCTTTGGCTCTTACACTCAACCCATTCCATAAAGAAATATGGGTGCAGTAGAGGTGAATGGGGTGAACGTTTGGGCCAAAGACCCCAAGGCACACCACAATGCCGCTCAGTGGCTGCAGGGTGAGGTTGGAATGGCATGAGCATTAGAGCCGAGAACCCCAAGCCACACCCTCGATGCCTGTCAGTATGTACAGGTTGGGGTATCAACAGTTGAAAACCCTAACCCAAGCATTTGCTGGTATTTTCAGTCAAAATTTTCAACATAGGCTTTTTGGGACCTCCCCTTGTGAACAATGGCACTGAGATTTCATTAATCTGTTCCTAAGCTATTGTTCCTAAGCTATTGTTCCTATTTGCACAGCGACTGCTCCATTCTGTGCCACAGGAGCGAAAACACTTTTTGGGCAGGATGTAAAAGACGACAGCTGTACTGTTCATAAGGAGGTGTGCAAAATGGGCAATGTTGAAAATTTTGAGTGGAAATATTACAAATTTATAAAGTTATTGCATGGAAACTGTGCAATGTTTGCTTGTAACATAGTCATTTTATGGACTTTTGTCACCAAATTTTCAATATAGGCATTTTAGGACCTCTGCTCATGAACAGTCTCACAGTGATTTTTTTTAATCTGTCCCAAACACTGATTTCCCTCAATGACCACGCTATTCTGCGTCATAAGTGCGAAAACACATTTCAGCCAGGATGTGAAAAATGACAGCTATACTGTTCATAAGGAGGTGTGAAAAAATGGCAATGTTGAAAATCTGTAGTGAAAATATTACAAATTCACGAAATTATGATGGTTTGAAGAAATGGTGCAATGCATGTTCATAACACAGTCATTTTATGGACTTTCCTCACCAAATTTTCAACATAGGCATTTTAGGACCTCTGCTCATGAACACTTTCACTGTGATTTTTGTAATCTGTTGTGAACACTGATTTCCCACAGCAAATGTGCCATTCTGTGTCGGAAGTGCTAAAACATATTTCAACCAGGATATGAAAAATGACAGCTGTACTGTTCATAAGGAGGTGTGAAAAAATGCCAATGTTGAAAATCTGGAGTGAAAATATTTCACATCCACCAAGATATGAGGTTGCATGGAAACTGTGCAATGCACACTCATAACTTAGTAATTTTTTGGAATTTTTTCACCAAATTTACAACATAGGCTTTGTGACAGCTCACCTCATGAACAGTGACACTGTAATTTCATTAATCGGCCCCAAAAGGTGATTCCATGCAGTGATCATGAAATCTCCTTTCAGAACCAAACACCCAGATGAAAGTCACTGAATTCATGAGATGGGTTCCCAAGAACCCCATGTTGAAAACTTGGTGCAAAAATTCAGAAAAATGGCCGAGAAATCCACATAAGTTGAAAAAAGCTGAGTTATGCCATTATACAGCTTACCAGCATTTCTTCAGTTTGTGGTCAGCTTTGAAGAGTACAGACATGTTCCTGGTCCACTAAAGATCATCGCACCAGGCTCAGGTGGTGAGTATGAGGTGAGGGTGTTTGGGGAGGTGGGGCTGCGGTTTGAGGGAGGGTCACCAGACTCAATGAGGGACCATTTTTGTTTTACAGGAAACAAAAAAATTAAAAAACAACACAGGAAGGTTTTCTGCTTTTGCAGGTACTTTGGCATGCTGGGATGGGCTCCCAGCATACCACCTGAGCGTTTCTTTGAGGGGTCTTGGGGGCACCCCTGTCAGCAGAATGTTCAGGGGTGGGCAGATGAGCCAAAGGGGATCTGGCACCCCCTTGGCATGCAACAGATGGGGTGGGTAACATGTCAATAGGGACTGGGCTACCCATCAGCAAATAAACTGGAGAGGGGGCATGCCAACAGGGGGATTGGGCACCCCCATTGGCTGTAATGGGGACTGTGGGAGGTGGTGGCTGTCTGTTGGCTTCCATGGGGATTGTGACAGGCCAACAGAGAAGCCACCTCCATGTTTGCTTGAAAGAGAACACCAGATAATGCAGCTCTAATTCACTGCTGCAGTCAGGGACCACCCCACAAGCAAACACAGCTGATTGTTTAATGATGGGGCACTCCCTGATTGCAGTGGTCAATTTCTTTGAGCATAGTGGCACGCTTATTAACTGCTGTAATTGACAGAATGCTTCTCTATTGGTGGGGCAGAGACCAGCCCTAAAAGGGACTGCTGCTGCTATCTGCCACAACACTGCCATGCCTCCACAATCCGTTACACCAGCAAGCTGTTGCAATATGTTTCTTACGCATGCATGCAAGCAAACATAAAAAGTTATTCCAAAATGCTAATTTTCTGCTATGGTTATGAAAAACAGTGGCAGAACTGTTAATCTGGATTTTCTGGATGCTTTCTGTGCTGTGTACTAAATATTTGTATTTTTGTCTGGATTCTTACTCTCCTTGGGGTCCTCAATATTATTTCTTTGTAAAAATGAGGTGGCCATCTTTTCTTCTTGAGAAATAATTACTGGTACTTTAAAACTTTCATAAAATTCTTAAATGATAATGAAAACTGAAAATGTTACCACCAAAACAAACTGGAAGATAAGGGGCACTGATTAGGAAGAACAAAAGGCAGTGTCAAATGTTAACTCATTTTTATTGCACAGCTGGGGGAGAAAGCCAGAAAGCCGGCCTGCCCTCGAGGACACACACACCAGAGGGGCTCCGAGCTGCCAGCGGGCGGGCGGCCACCGCATAGCCGGAAAGGGAACCAGGAGGTCAGGAGAAAGCCAGAAGGTACGGAGCCGCATTGTTAATCGGAGGGCGCACCGAATTTGCCAGCCTTCTGATTGCGCGCCCCCATTGACTTTGCTGTATCTTTGCACCACCAAAACTGGTCGAGATTGCTTATGTTTGTACTGTAAAGTTAACTTCTCTAAAAGGGCTGTTTTGCTGTTTTACTGTGTACTTCTGTGAAATGCATACTTACCTGTTTAGATAGTAATTACAGTTTTTGGTCAATTTTGTGTTGGGCTGCGCTCGAGCGCCTACCCCCACCCTCCCAGTCTTTGTTGTGCAAAGTTTTACAATCTAGCACCTCTAGCAAGCCACTGCCTGCAAGTGCTTCTTCTGATTGCCCTCTCCTCTGTCCCCTCCCTTCTAGCCGGCCTGCCCTCGAGGACACACACACCAGAGGGGCTCCGAGCCGTCAGCGGGCGGGCGGCCACCGCATAGCCGAAAGGGGAACCAGGAGGCCGGGGGAGAAAGCCAGAAAGGTACGGGAAAGCCGCACAGCCAATCGGAGGGCGACCGCCGACTTTGCCAGCCTCTGATTGGTGCGCCTTCTCCCATTGACTTTGCTGTATCTTTGCACCACCAAAACTGGTCGAGATTGCTTATGTTTGTACTGTAAAGTTAACTTCTCTAAAAAGGGCTGTTTTGCTGTTTTACTGTGTACTTCTGTGAAATGCATACTTAACTGTTTAGATAGTAATTACAGTCTTTTGGGTCAATTTTGTGTTGGGCTAGGCAGCTCAGGCGCTAACCCCACCCTCCTCAGTCTTTGTTGTGCAAAGTTTTACAATCTAGCACCTGTAGCAAGCCACTGCCTGCAAGTGCTTCTTCTGATGCCCTCTCCTCTGTCCCTCCTTCTAGCCGGCCTGCCTCGGACACACACACGAGGGGCTCGAGCACCATGTGGCGGGGCGGCCACCACTTGCCGAAAAGGGAACCAGGAGGCCGGGGAGAAAGCCAGAAAGGTACGGGAAAGTCGCGACAGCCAATCGGAGGGCTGACTACCGACTTTGCCAGCCTCTGATTGGTGCGCCTTTCTTCCATTGACTTTGCTGTATCTTTGCACCACCAAAACTGGTCGAGATTGCTTATGTTTGTACTGTAAAGTTAACTTCTCTAAAAAAGGGCTGTTTTTGCTGTTTTACTGTGTACTTCTGTGAAATGCATACTTACCTGTTTAGATAGTAATTACAGTCATTTGGGTCAATTTTGTGTTGGGCTAGACGCTCAGGCGCCTAACCCCCACCCTCCTAGTCTTTGTTGTGCAAAGTTTTACAATCTAGCACCTCTAGCAAGCCACTGCCTGCAAGTGCTTCTTCTGATTGCCCTCTCCTCTGTCTCATCCCTTCTAGCCGGCCTGCCCTCGAGGACACACACGCCAGAGGGGCTCCGAGCCGCCAGCAGGCGGGCGGCCACCGCATAGCCGAAAAGGGAACCAGGAGGCCGGGGGAGAAAGCCAGAAAGGTACGGGAAAGCCGCACAGCCAATCGGAGGACGACCGCCGACTTTGCCAGCCTCTGATTGGTGCGCCTTCTCCCATTGACTTTGCTGTATCTTTGCACCACCAAAACTGGTCGAGATTGCTTATGTTTGTACTGTAAAGTTAACTTCTCTAAAAAAGGGCTGTTTTTGCTGTTTTACTGTGTACTTCTGTGAAATGCATACTTACCTGTTTAGATAGTAATTACAGTCTTTTGGGTCAATTTTGTGTTGGGCTAGACGCTCAGGCGCCTAACCTCCCCCACCCTCCCTGTCTTTGTTGTGCAAAGTTTTACAATCTAGCACCTCTAGCAAGCCACTGCCTGCAAGTGCTTCTTCTAATTGCCCTCTCCTCTGTCCCTTCCCTTCCAGCCGGCCTGCCCTCGAGGACACACACACCAGAGGGGCTCCGAGACCCCAGCGGCGGGCGGCCACCGCAGATAGTAAAAGGGAACCAGGAGGCCGGGGAGAAAGCCAGAAAGGTATAAGGAGCCGACAGCCAATCGGAGGGCGACATCCGACTTTGCCAGCCTCTGATTGGTGTGCCTTCTCCCATTGACTTTGCTGTATCTTTGCACCACCAAAACTGGTCGAGATTGCTTATGTTTGTACTGTAAAGTTAACTTCTCTAAAAAAGGGCTGTTTTTGCTGTTTTACTGTGTACTTCTGTGAAATGCATACTTACCTGTTTAGATATTAATTACAGTCTTTTGGGTCAATTTTGTGTTGGGCTAGACGCTCAGGCGCCTAACCCCCCCCACCCTCCTAGTCTTTGTTGTGCAAAGTTTTACAATCTAGCACCTCTAGCAAGCCACTGCCTGCAAGTGCTTCTTCTGATTGCCCTCTCCTCTGTCCCTTCCATTCTAGCCGGCCTGGCCTCGAGGACACACACACCAGAGGGGCTCCGAGCCCCCAGCGGGCGGGCGGCCACCGCATAGCCGAAAAGGGAACCAGGAGGCTGGGGGAGAAAGCCAGAAAGGTACGGGAAATCCGCACAGCCAATCAGAGGGCGACCGCCGACTATGCCAGCCTCTGATTGCGCGCTTCTCCCATTGACTTTGTTGTATCTTTGCACCACCAAACTGGTCGAGATTGCTTATGTTTGTACTGTAAAGTTAACTTCTCAAAAAGGGCTGTTTTTCTGTTTTACTGTGTACTTCTGTGAAATGTATACTTACCTGTTTAGATAGTAATTACAGTCTTTTGGGTCAATTTTGTGTTGGGCTAGACGCTCAGGCGCCTAACCTCCCCCACCCTCCCAGTCTTTGTTGTGCAAAGTTTTACAATCTAGCACCTCTAGCAAGCCACTGCCTGCAAGTGCTTCTTCTGATTGCCCTCTCCTCTGTCCCATCCCTTCTAGCCAGCCTGCCCTCGAGGACACACACACCAGAGGGGCTCCGAGCCGCCAGCAGGTGGGCGGCCACCACATAGCCGAAAAGGGAACCAGGAGGCCGGGGGAGAAAGCCAGAAAGGTACGGGAAAGCCGCACAGCCAATCGGAGGATGACCGCCGACTTTGCAAGCCTCTGATTGGTGCGCCTTCTCCCATTGACTTTGCTGTATCTTTGCACCACCAAAACTGGTCGAGATTGCTTGTGTTTGTACTGTAAAGTTAACTTCTCTAAAAAAGGGCTGTTTTTGCTGTTTTACTGTGTACTTCTGTGAAATGCATACTTACCTGTTTAGATAGTAATTACAGTCTTTTGGGTCAATTTTGTGTTGGGCTAGACGCTCAGGCTCCTAACCCCCCCCCTCCCTGTCTTTGTTGTGCAAAGTTTTACAATCTAGCACCTCTAGCAAGCCACTGCCTGCAAGTGCTTCTTCTGATTGCCCTCTCCTCTGTCCCTTCTCTTCCAGCCGGCCTGCCCTCGAGGACACACACACCAGAGGGGCTCCGAGCCCCAGCGGGCGGGCAGCCACCGCATAGCCGAAAAGGGAACCAGGAGGCCGGGGGAGAAAGCCAGAAAGGTACAGGAAAGCCGCACAGCCAATCGGAGGGCGACATCCGACTTTGCCAGCCTCTGATTGGTGTGCCTTCTTCCATTGACTTTGCTGTATCTTTGCACCACCAAAACTGGTCGAGATTGCTTATGTTTGTACTGTAAAGTTAACTTCTCTAAAAAAGGGCTGTTTTTGCTGTTTTACTGTGTACTTCTGTGAAATGCATACTTACCTGTTTAGATATTAATTAGTCTTTTGGGTCAATTTTGTGTTGGGCTAGACGCTCAGGCGCCTACCCCCACCCTCCTAGTCTTTGTTGTGCAAAGTTTTACAATCTAGCACCTCTAGCAAGCCACTGCCTGCAAGTGCTTCTTCTGATTGCCCTCTCCTCTGTCCCCTCCCTTCTAGCCGGCCTGGCCTCGAGGACACACACACCAGAGGGGCTCCAGGCCCCAGCGGGCGGGCGGCCACCGCATAGCCGAAAAGGGAACCAGGAGGCCGGGGGAGAAAGCCAGAAAGGTACGGGAAAGCCGCACAGCCAATCGGAGGGCGACCGCCGACTATGCCAGCCTCTGATTGGTGCGCCTTCTCCCATTGACTTTGCTGTATCTTTGCACCACCAAAACTGGTCGAGATTGCTTATGTTTGTACTGTAAAGTTAACTTCTCTAAAAAAGGGCTGTTTTTGCTGTTTTACTGTGTACTTCTGTGAAATGCATACTTACCTGTTTAGATAGTAATTACAGTCTTTTGGGTCAATTTTGTGTTGGGCTAGACGCTCAGGTGCCTAACCCCCCCCGCACCCTCCCAGTCTTTGTTGTGCAAAGTTTTACAATCTAGCACCTCTAGCAAGCCACTGCCTGCAAGTGCCTCTTCTGATTGCACTCTCCTCTGTCCCCACCCTTCCAGCCGGCCTGCCCTCGAGGACACACACACCAGAGGGGCTCCGAGCCGCCAGCGGGCGGGCGCCCACCGCCTAACCGAAAAGGGAACCAGGAGGCCGGGGGAGAAAGCCAGAAAGGTACGGGTAAGCCGCACAGCCAATCGGAGGGCGACCGCCGACTTTGCCAGCCTCTGATTGGTGCGCCTTCTCCCATTGACTTTGCTGTATCTTTGCACCACCAAAACTGGTCGAGATTGCTTATGTTTGTACTGTAAAGTTAACTTCTCTAAAAAAGGGCTGTTTTTGCTGTTTTACTGTGTAGTTCTGTGAAATGCATACTTACCTGTTTACATAGTAAGTACAGTCTTTTTGTCAATTTTGTGTTGGGCTAGACGCTCAGGCGCCTAACCCCCCCCCACCCACACTCCCAGTCTTTGTTCTGCAAAGTTTTACAATCTAGCACCTCTAGCAAGCCACTGCCTGCAAGTGCTTCTTCTGATTGCCCTCTCCTCTGTCCCCTCCCTTCTAGCCGGCCTGCCCTCGAGGACACACACACCAGAGGGGCTCCGAGCCGCCAGCAGGCAGGCGGCCACCGCATAGCCGAAAAGGGAACCAGGAGGCTGGGGGAGAAAGCCAGAAAGGTACGGGAAAGCCGCACAGCCAATCGGAGGACGACCGCCGACTTTGCCAGCCTCTGATTGTTGCGCCTTCTCCCATTGACTTGGCTGTATCTTTGCAATCACCAAAACTGGTCGAGATTGCTTATGTTTGTACTGTAAAGTTAACTTCTCTAAAAAGGGCTGTTTTTTGCTGTTTACTGTGTACTTCTGTGAAATGCATACTTACCTGTTTAGATAGTAAGTACAGTCTTTTGGGTCAATTTTGTGTTGGGCTAGACGCTCAGGCGCCTAACCCCCCCCCCACCCTCCCAGTCTTTGTTGTGCAAAGTTTTACAATCTAGCACCTCTAGCAAGCCACTGCCTGCAAGTGCTTCTTCTGATTGCCCTCTCCTCTGTCCCCTCCCTTCTAGCCGGCCTGCCCTCGAGGACACACACACCAGAGGGGCTCCGAGCCGGCAGCGAGCGGGCGGCCACCGCATAGCCGAAAGGGAACCAGGAGGCCGGGAGAAAGCCAGAAAGGTGATCGGAAAGCCGCCATTGCCAATCGGAGGGCTTACATCCGACTTTGCCAGGCTCTGATTGGTGTGCCTTCTCCATTGACTTTGCTGTATCTTGCACCCACCCAAACTGGTCGAGATTGCTTATGTTTGTACTGTAAAGTTAACTTCTAAAAGGGCTGTTTTGCTGTTTTACTGTGTACTTCTGTGAAATGCATACTACCTGTTTAGATATTAATTACAGTCTTTTGGTCACTTTGTGTTGGGCTAGACACTCAGGCGCCTAACTCCCCCACCTCCCAGTCTTTGTTGTGCAAAGTTTTACAATCTAGCACCTGTAGCAAGCCACTGCCTGCAAGTGCTTCTTCTGATTGCCCTCTCCTCTGTCCCCTCCCTTCTAGCCGGCCTGCCCTCGAGGACACACACACCAGAGGGGCTCCGAGCCGCCAGCGGGCGGGCGGCCACCGCATAGCCGAAAAGGGAACCAGGAGGCCGGGGGAGAAAGCCAGAAAGGTACGGGAAAGCCGCACAGCCAATCGGAGGGCGACAGCCGACTTTGCCAGCCTCTGATTGGTGCGCCTTCTCCATTAACTTGCTGTATCTTTGCACCACCAAAACTGGTCGAGATTGCTTATGTTTGTACTGTAAAGTTAATTCTAAAAAAGGGCTGTTTTTGCTGTTTTACTGTGTACTTCTGTGAAATGCATACTACCTGTTTTGATAGTAATTACAGTTATTTGGGTCAATTTTGTGTTGGGCTAGGACGCTCAGGCTCTAACCCCCCACCCTCCCAGTCTTGTTGTGCAAAGTTTACAATCTAGCACCTCTAGCAAGCCACTGCCTAAGTGCTTCTTCTGATTGCCCTCTCCTCTGTCCCTTCCTTCCAGCCGGCCTGCCTCGAGGACACACACACCAGAGGGCTCCGAGCCCCAGAGCGGGCGTGTCGCCACCGATAGCCGAAAAGGGAACCAGGAGGCCGGGGGAGAAAGCCAGAAAGGTACGGGAAAGCCGCACAGCCAATCGGAGGGCGACATCCGACTTTGCCAGCCTCTGATTGGTGTGCCTTCTCCCATTGACTTTGCTGTATCTTTGCACCACCAAACTGGTCGAGATTGCTTATGTTTGTACTGTAAAGTTAACTTCTCTAAAAGGGCTGTTTTTGCTGTTTTACTGTGTACTTCTGTGAAATGCATACTTACCTGTTTAGATATTAATTACAGTCTTTGGGTCAATTTGTGTTGGACTAGACGCTCAGGCTGCTAACCCCCCACCCTCCTAGTCTTTGTTGTGCAAAGTTTTACAATGTAGCACCTCTAGCAAGCCACTGCCTGCAAGTGCATCTTCTGATTGCCCTCTCCTCTGTCCCCTCCCTTCTAGCCGGCCTGGCCTCGAGGACACACACACCAGAGGGGCTCCGAGCCCCAGCGGGCGGGCGGCCACCGCATAGCCGAAAAGGGAACCAGGAGGCCGAGGGAGAAAGCCAGAAAGGTACAGGAAAGCCGCACAGCCAATCGGAGGGCGACTGCCGACTATGCCAGCCTCTGATTGGTGCGCCTTCTCCCATTGACTTTGCTGTATCTTTGCACCACCAAAACTGGTCGAGATTGCTTATGTTTGTACTGTAAAGTTAACTTCTCTAAAAAAGGGCAGTTTTTGCTGTTTTACTGTGTACTTCTGTGAAATGCATACTTACCTGTTTAGATAGTAATTACAGTCTTTTGGGTCAATTTTTGTGTTGGGCTACACGCCAGGCGCTCTCTAACCCCCTCATGACCCTCCTCCCAGTCTTTGTTGTGCAAAGTTTTGTTAATCTAGCACCTCTAGCAAGCCACTGCCTGCAAGTGCTTCTTCTGATTGCACTCTCCTCTGTCCCCACCCTTCCAGCCGGCCTGCCCTCGAGGACACACACACCAGAGGGGCTCCGAGCCGCCAGCGGGCGGGCGCCCACCGCATAACCGAAAAGGGATCCAGGAGGCCGGGGGAGAAAGCCAGAAAGGTACGGAAACCGTGACAGCCAATCGGAGGGCGACTCGCCGACTTTTGCCAGCCTCTGATTGCGCGCTTACTCCCATTGACTTTGCTGTATCTTGCACCACCAAAATTGGTCGAGATTGCTTATGTTTGTACTGTGTGTTAACTTCTCTAAAAGGGTCTGTTTTTGCTGTTTTACTGTGTAGTTCTGAAATGCATACTTACCTGTTTACATAGTAAGTACAGTCTTTTGGGTCAATTTTGTGTTGGGCTAGACGCTCAGGCGCCTAACCCCCCCCCCACACTTCACAGTCTTTGTTGTGCAAAGTTTTACAATCTAGCACCTCTAGCAAGCCACTGCCTGCAAGTGCTTCTTCTGATTGCCCTCTCCTCTGTCCCCTCCCTTCTAGCCGGCCTGCCCTCGAGGACACACACACCAGAGGGGCTCCGAGCCGCCAGCGGGCGGGCGGCCACCGCATAGCCGAAAAGGGAACCAGGAGGCCGGGGGAGAAAGCCAGAAAGGTACGGGAAAGCCGCACAGCCAATCGGAGGGCGACCGCCGACTTTGCCAGCCTCTGATTGGTGCGCCTTCTCCCATTGACTTTGCTGTATCTTTGCACCACCAAAACTGGTCGAGATTGCTTGTGTTTGTACTGTAAAGTTAACTTTCTAAAAAAAGGGCTGTTTTGCTGTTTTACTGTGTACTTCTGTGAAATGCATACTTACTCTGTTTAGATAGTAATTACAGTCTTTGGGTCAATTTTGTGTTGGGCTAGATGCTCAGGCTGCCTAACCCCCACCCTCCCTGTCTTTGTTAGCAAAGTTTTACAATCTAGCACCTCTAGAAAGCCACTGCCTGAAAGTGCTTCTTCTGATTGCCCTCTCCTTCTGTCCCATCCCTTTCCTGTATCGGCCTGCCCTCGAGAGGACACACACACCAGAGTGGTCTCGAGTCAGCCAGCTGGCGGCCACCCCAGACAGTCGAGTAAGGAACCAGGAGGCCGGGGAGAAAAGCCAGAAAGGTAATGGGAGTTTCACACAGCCAATCGGAGGGCTACCGCCGACTTTGCCAGCCTCCTCTGATTGGTGCTCTCCCATTGACTTTGCTGTATCTTGCACCACCAAAACTGGTCGAGATTGCTTATGTTTGTACTGTAAAGTTAACTTCTAAAAAGGGCTGTTTTTGTGTTTTACTGTGTACTTTGTGAAAATGCATCACTTACCTGTTTAGATAGTAATTACAGTCTTTTTGGGTCAATTTGTGTTGGGTAGAGGACTAGGCGCCTAACCACTCTCCCCCACCTCCCAGTCTTTGTTGTGCAAAGTTTTACAATCTAGCACCTCTAGCAAGCCACTGCCTGCAAGTGCTTCTTCTGATTGCCCTCTCCTCTGTCCCTTCTTCTTCCATCCGCCTGCCCTCGGTGACACACACACCAGAGGTACCCGAGCTCCCTTGCGGGCGGGCGGCCACCGACAGACAGTCGAAAGGAACGAGGAGGTCGGGGAGAAAGCCAGAGCAGTATGAAAGTCGCATAGCCAATCGGAGGGCCATATCCGACTTTGCCAGCCTCTGATTGGTGTGCCTTCTCCCATTGACTTTGTTGTATCTTTGCACCACCAAACTGGTCGAGATTGCTTATGTTTGTACTGTAAAGTTAACTTCTAAAAAGGGCTGTTTTGCTGTTTTGTGTGTACTTCTGTGAAATGCATACTTACCTGTTTAGATATTAATTACAGTCTTTTGGGTCAATTTGTGTTGGCTAGACGCCTCAGGCGCCTAACCCCCCCCCCTAATCTCTCCCAGTCTTTGTTGTGCAAAAGTTTTACAATCTAGCACCCTACAAGCTACTGCCTGCAAGTGCTTCTTCTGATGCACTCTCCTCTGTCCCCACCCTTCCAGCCGGCCTGCCCCCTCGAGGACACACACACCAGAGGGGCTCCGAATCAGCCAGCGGGCGGGCCCACCGTGATAAATCGAAAAGGGATCCAGGAGGCCGGGGAGAAAGCCAGAGGGTACGGAAAGCCGCAGACAGCCAAATCGGAGGGCGACTGCCGACTTTGCCAGCCTTCTGATTGGTGCTCCTCTTCTCCCATTGACTTTGCTGTATCTTTGCACCACCAAAACTGGTCGAGATTGCTTATGTTTGTACTGTAGTTAACTTCTAAAAAAAGGGCTGTTTTTGTTGTTTTACTGTGTAGTTCTTGTGAAATGCATACTTACCTGTTTAGATAGTAAGTACAGTCCTTTGGGTTTGATTTGTGTTGGGCTAGACACTGTGCGCCTAACCCCCACCCACCCTCCCCAGTCTTTGTTGTGCAAAGTTTTGCACCTAGCACCTCTAGCAAGCCACTGCCTGCAAGTGCTTCTTCTGATTGCCCTCTCCTCTGTCCTCCCTCCCTTCTAGCCGGCCTGCCTCGAGGACACACACACACCAGAGGGGTGTCGGCCAGCGGCGGGCGGCCACCGTGATAGCCCGAAAGGGAACCAGGAGGCCGGGGAAGAAAGCCAGAAAGGTATCGGAAAGCCGCGACAGCCAATCGGAGGGCGCCCTACGACTTTTGCCAGCTCTCTGATTGTGCGGTTTCTCCCATTGACTTGGCTGTATCTTTGTACCACCAAACTGGTCGAGATTGCTTATGTTTGTACTGTAAAGTTAACTTCTTAAAAAGGGCTGTTTTTGCTGTTTTACTGTGTACTTCGTGAAATGCATACTTACCTGTTTAGATAGTAATTACAGTCTTTGGGTCAATTTTGTGTTGGGCTAGACGCTCAGGCTCAACACATTTCCCCACTCCTCCAAGTCTTTGTTGTGCAAAGTTTTACAATCTAGCACCTCTAGCAAGCCACTGCCTGCAAGTGTTTTTCTGATTGTTCTCTCTGTCCTTCTCCCTTCTAGCCGCCTGCCCTCGAGTGACACACACACCAGAGGGGCCCGAGCCCCTAAAGGGCGGGCTGCCACCGATAGCTTCTAAAAGGAACCAGGAGGCCGGGGAGAAAGCCAGAAAGTTACGGGAAGTCGCACAGCCAATCTGAGGGCTTACTTGCCGACTTTGCCAGCCTCTTGATTGGTGCGCCTTTCTCCCATTGACTTTGTTGTATCTTTGCACCACCAAAACTGGTCGAGATTGTTTATGTTTGTACTAATAGTTAACTTCTGTAAAAGGCTGTTTTTTGCTGTTTTACTGTGTACTTCTGTGAAATGCAAACTACCTGTTTAGATAGTAATTACAGTCTTTGGGTCAATTTCTTTGTGTTGGGCTAGATGCTCAGGCGCCTAACCCCCCCACCCCTCCTAGTCTTTAGAGTACAGTTTTACAATCTAGCACCTCTAGCAAGCCACTGCCTGCAAGTGCTTCTTCTGATTGCCCTCTCCTCTGTCTCCTCCCTTCTAGCAGGCCTGGCCTCGAGGACACACACACCAGAGGGGCTCCGAGCCCCCAGCGGGCAGGCGGCCACCGCATAGCCGAAAAGGGAACCAGGAGGCCAGGGGAGAAAGCCAGAAAGGTACGGGAAAGCCGCACAGCCAATCGGAGGGCGACCGCCGACTATGCCAGCCTCTGATTGGTGCGCCTTCTCCCATTGACTTTGCTGTATCTTTGCACCACCAAAACTGGTCGAGATTGCTTATGTTTGTACTGTAAAGTTAACTTCTCTAAAAAAGGGCTGTTTTTGCTGTTTTACTGTGTACTTGTGAAATGCATACTTACCTGTTTAGATAGTAATTGAGTCTTTTTGTCACTTTGTGTTGGCTAGACGCTCAGGCTTCTAACCCCTCTCTCCCAGTCTTCTTGTTGTGCAAAGTTTACACCCAGCCTGCAGCAAGCCACTGCCTGCAAGTGCTTCTTCTGATTGCCCTCTCTTCTGTCCTCCTCTTCTAGCCAGTGTGCCTTTCGTGGACACACACACCAGAGGGGTTCAGCCGCCAGCTGGCGGGCGGCCACCGTGACAGTCTTGGTAAGGAACCAGGAGGCCTGGGGAGAAAGCCAGAAAGGTATGGGAAAGTCAGACAGCCAATCGGAGGGCGGTCACGACTTTGCCAGCCTCTGATTGGTGCCTTTCCCATTGGACTATGCTGTATCTTTGCACCACCAAAACTGGTCGAGATTGCTTATGTTTGTACTGTAAAGTTAACTTCTAAAAAGGGCTGTTTTTGCTGTTTTACTGTGTACTTCTGTGAAATGCATACTTACCTTCTGTTTAGATAGTAATTACAGTCATTTAACATTTTGTGTTAAATAGACGCTTCAGGCGCCTAACCCCCCCCCCCCCACCTCCTAGTCTTGTTGTGCAAAGTTTTACAATCTAGCACCCTAGCAAGCCACTGCCTGCAAGTGCTTCTTCTGATTGCCCTCCTCTGTCCCTCCCTCTAGCCGGCCTGGCCTCGAGGACACACACACCGAGAGGGGCTCCGAGCCCCCCCAGCTGGCTGGCCACCGTGATACGTAAAAGGGAACCAGGAGGTCAGGAGAAAGCCTAGATGGCATGGGAGTTCTTTACTTGTTCAATCGGAGGGCTCACGCCACTATGCCAGCCTCTGATTGCGCGTCTTCCATTGACTTTGCTGTATCTTTGCACCACCAAAACTGGTCGAGATTGCTTATGTTTGTAATGTAGTTAACTTCTAAAAAGGGGGCTGTTTTTGCTGCTTTACTGTGTACTTCTGTGAAATGCATACTTTACCTGTTTAGATAGTAATTACAGTCTTTGGATCAATTTTTGTGTTGGCTAGACGCTCAGGTGTCAACCCCCACCTCCCCAGTCTTGTTGTGCAAAGTTTTACAATCTAGCACCTTGTGGCCACTCTGCCTGCAAGTGCTTCTGATTGCCCCTCTCCTCTGTCCCTCCCTCTAGCCGGCCTGCCCTGAGGACACACACCAGAGGGGTTCTGCGTCAGCGGCGGGCGTCACCGTGATAGTCGGTAAGGGAACCAGAGGTTGGGGAGAAAGCCAGAAGGTGCGGAAATTTCACAGCCAATCGAGGGTTGATCGCTGATTTCTAGCCAGCCTCTGATTGCGCCTTTCTCCCATTGACTTTGTTGTATCTTGCACCACCAAACTGGTCGAGATTGTTATGTTTGTACTGTAGTTAATTTAAAAAAGGGCTGTTTTGCTGTTTTACGTGTAGTTCTGTGAAATGTATACTTACCTGTTTAGATGTAAGTCAGTCTTTGGGTCAATTTCAGTTGGCTAGACGCTCAGGCGCCCAAACCCCTCACCCAATTCCTCCCAGTCTTTGTTGTGCAAAGCTCACACCCACCCCAGTGCTTTCACTGCCTGCAAGTGTTCTTCTGATTGCCCTCCTCTGTCCCTCCCTCTAGCCGGCCTGTCTCGAGGACACACACACAGAGGTGGGTCTGAGTCGCCAGCTGGTATGGCCACCGATAGTCAAAAGGAACCAGGAGGTCGGGAAGAAAGCCAGAAAGGTACGGAAAGTCAGACAGCCAATAGGAGGGCTTCGTCACTTTGGCCTCTGATTGGTGTGCTCTCCCATTGACTTTGCTGTATCTTGCACCAAACTGGTCGAGATTGTTTTGTTTTTGTACTGTAAAGTTAACTTTTAAAAAGGTTTTTTCTGTTTTACTGTACCGTGAAATGCATACTACCTGTTTAGATAATACAGTCATTTGGGTCAATTTTGTGTTGGGCTAGATGCCAGGCTTCAACTCCTCACCCTCCCAGTGTTTGTTGTAAAGTTTCTAACTCAGCACTCAGTGCTTCACTGCCTGCAAGTGTTTCTTCTGATTGCCCTCTCCTCTGTCCTTCCTTCCCGCGGCCTGCCTCGAGACACACACACTAGAGGGCTCCAGCCCCAGCTGGCGGTGCCACCGTGATACTGGTAAGGAACCAGGAGGCCGGGAGAAAGCCAGAAAGGTACGGAAAGCTGCAGCCAATCGGAGGCTTCATCCTACTTTGCAGCTCTTGATTGGTGTGCCTTCCCATTGACTTTGCTGTATCTTGCACCACCAAACTTCTAGATTGCTTGTGTTTGTACTGTAAAGTTAACTTAAAAAGGGCTGTTTTGCTGTTTTACTGTGTACTTCTGGAAGTATACTACCTGTTTAGATATTAATTACAGTCTTTTAATACTTTGTGTTGGGCTAGACTTGAACCTCCCCACCCTCCTAGTCTTTGTTGTGCAAGTTTTACAATCTAGCACCTCTAGCAAGCCACTGCCTGCAAGTGTTCTGATTGTCCTCTCCTCTGTCCCCCATTCTAGTCGGCCTGGCCTCGAGGACACACACACCAGAGGGCCGAGTTCTTAGCTGGCGGGCCACCGATAGTCGGAAGGAACCAGGAGGCCGTGGAGTTTCAGAAAGGTAATGGGAAAGTCGCGACAGCCACTGAGGGCTAATCACCACTATGCTGTAGCCTCTGATTGGTGCCCTTCCCATTGACTTGCTGTATCTGCACCACCAAACTGTCTGAGATTGCTTATGTTTGTACCAAAGTTAATTCTAAAAAGGGTCTTTTTTGCTGTTACTGTGTACTTCTGTGAATGCACTTACCTGTTTAGATAGTAATTATAGTCTTTGGGTCAATTTTGTGTTGGGCTAGACGCCAGGCTCCCCCCCCCCGGACCTCCCAGTCTTTTTGTGTAAAGTTTTACAATCTAGCACTCTAGCAAGCCACTGCCTGTGCGTTCTTTTCGATTGGCGCCTCCTGTCCCACCCTTCCAGCCGCCTGCCCTCGAGGACACACACACCAGAGGGCTCCGAGTCCGCCAGCTGGCTGTTTCACCGTATAACCGGGAAGGAACCAGAGGCCGGGGAGAAAGCCAGAAAGGTATGGAAAGTCGCACAGCCAATCGGAGGGCTGACCGACTTTGCCAGCCTCTGATTGGTGCCTATTCTATTGACTTTGCTGTATCTTGCACCACCAAACTGGTCGAGATTGTTATGTTTGTACTGTAAAGTTAACTTCTAAAAGGGCTGTTTTTGCTGTTTTACTGTGTAGTTCAGGAAATGCATACTTACCTGTTTACATAGTAAGTACAGTCTTGTCACTTGTGTTGGGCTAGACGCTTCAGGCTACTTAACCCCCCCCCCCCACCCACACTCACGGTCTTTGTTGTGCAAAGTTTTACAATCTAGCACCCTAGCAAGCCACTGCCTGCAAGTGCTTTTTCTGATTGCCCTCCTGTCCCCTCCTCTAGCCGGCCTGCCTCGAGACACACACACCAGAGGGTTCGCCACCAGCAGGCGTGGGCCACCGTGATAGCTGGTAAGGGAACCAGGAGGTCAGAGTTAGAAAGGTACGGAAAGTCGGACAGCCAATCGAGGACTAATCGCCGACTTTGCCAGCTCTGATTGTGCGCCTTTCCCATTGACTGCTGTATCTTGCACCACTAAAATTGGTCGAGATTGCTATGTTTGACGTGTGTTAATTTCAAAAAAGGGCTGTTTTGCTGTTTTACTGTGTACTCTGTGAAATGGTTACCTGTTTAGATAGTACTTACAGTCTTTTGGGTCACTTTTGTGTTGGGCTGGATGCTCGGGCCTAACCCCCACCTCCCTGTCTTGTTGTGCAAGTTTTACATCTAGCACCTCTAGCAAGCCACTGCCTGAAAGTGCTTTTCGATTGCCCTCCTCTGTCCCATCCTCTAGCCGGCCTCCCCGAGGACACACATACCAGAGGGGTTCCGGTCCGCCAGCTGGCTTGCGGCCACCGCGCTTAAAAGGGAACCAGGAGGCCGGGAGAAAGCCAGAAAGGTGGTGGAGGCCACACAGCTAATCGTGAGGGCTGATTGATTTTGTTTGCCTCTGATTGGTGCGCCTTCTCCCATTGAGTTTGCTGTATCTTTGCACCACCAAACTGGTTTAGATTGCTTATGTTTGTACTGTAAAGTTAACTTCAAAAGGGCTGTTTTGCTGTTTTACTGTGTACTTTTGTGAAGTGCATACTACCTGTTTAGATAGTATTCAGTCTTTGTCAATTTTGTGTTGGGCTAGACGCCTGTCTTCTTAACCACTTCTATCCTCCAGTCTTGTTGTGCAAAGTTTTACAATCTAGCACCTCTAGCAAGCCACTGCCTGCAAGTGTTTCTTCTGATTGCTCTTCTCTGTCCCTTCTTCCATCCGCCTGTCAGACACACACACCAGAGGTGTTCCAGCCCTTTGGCGGGCGCCACCGATAGCTGAAAAGGAACCAGGAGGCCGGGGAGAGCCAGAAAGGTATGGGAGTCGCACAGCCAACTGAGGGCACATCCGACTTTGCCAGCTCGATTGGTGCCTTCTCCCATTGACTTGCTGTATCTGCACCCACCAAAACTGTCAGATTGCTTATGTTTGTACTGTAAAGTTAACTCTAAAAAGGGTTGTTTTTGCTGTTTTGTTGTGTACTTCTGTGAATGCATATTTACCTGTTTAGATATTAATTACAGTCTTTTGTCATTTGTGTTGGGCTGGACGCTCAGGCGCCTAACCCCCTCCCCTCCCAGTCTTTGTTGTGCAAAGTTTTACATCTAGCACCTCTAGCAAGCCACTGCCTGCAAGTGCTTCTTCTGATTGTACTCTCCTCTGTCCCCACCGGCCTGTCCTCGAGGACACACACACCAGAGGGGCTCGAGCCGCCAGCTGGCTGCTTCACCGATAACCGGTGATCCAGGAGGCCGGGAGTTGAAAGTGTGGAGTTTGACAGCCAATCTCCTGGAGGGCGACCGCCAACCTTGCCAGCCTCTGATTGGTGCGCCTTTCCATTGACTTTGCTGTATCTGCACCACCAAACTGGTCGAGATTCTTATGTTTTACCTGTAAAGTTAACTTCTAAAAAGGGCTGTTTTGTTTACTGTGTAGTTCTGTGAATGCATACTACCTGTTTAGATAGTAAGTCCAGTCCTTTGTCAATTTTGTTGGGCTAGACACTCCAGGCTCTAACCCCCCCCACCTGTCTCCCAGTCTTTGTTGTGCAAAGTTTTATAATCTAGCACCCTCAGGTCACGCCTGCAAGTGCTTCTGATTGCTCCTCTCCTCTGTCCTCCTTTCAGCCTTCTCGGCCTGCCCTCGAGACACACACACCAGAGGGGCTCCGGAGTCAGCCAGCGGGCGGAAGCGGCCACCGATAGTGGGGGTAAGGAACCAGGAGGCCGAAGAAAGCCAGAGGTACGGTGCCGCACAGCCAATCGAGGGCTTAATCACCGACTTTGCCAGCCTCTGATTGCGCGCTTCCCATTGACTTCTGTATCTTTGTACCACCAAAACTGGTCGAGATTGTTTATGTTTGTACTGTAAAGTTAATCTCTAAAAGGGCTGTTTTGTTGTTTTACTGTGTACTTTGTGAATGTATTTACCTGTTTAGATAGTACTTATGTCTTTGGTCAATTTTGTGTGCTAGACGCCAGGCCTAACCCCCACCCTCCAAGTCTTTGTTGTGCAAAGTTTTACAATCTAGCACCTCTAGCGTTTCACGCCTGTAAGTGTTTTCTGATTGCCCCTCCCTGTCCTCCTTCTATCGGCCTGCCCTCTAGGACACACACCAGAGGCTCGAGCCCCAGCGGCGGGCGTCCACGTATAGCCTAAAAGGAACCAGGAGGCCGGGGAGAAAGCCAGAAAGGTATCGGAGTTGACAGCCAATCGAGGGCCACCGCCACCTCAGCTCTGATTGGCGCCTTTCCTATTGACTTTGTTGTATCTTTGCACCACCAAAACGGTCGAGATTGCTTATGTTTGTACTGTAGTTAACTTCTAAAAGGGCTGTTTTTGCTGTTTTACTGTGTACTTCTGAAATGTATACTACCTGTTTAGATGGGTTAGTAATTACAGTCTTTTAAATAATTTTGTGTTAATAGACGCCTTCAGGCTTCTAACTTCACCCTCCCAGTCTTTGTTTGCGCAAGTTTACAATCTAGCACCTGTAGTGTCACTGCCTGCAAGTGCTTCTTCTGATTGCCCTCCTCTGTCCCTCCTTCAGCCGCCTGCCCCAGGGACACACACCAGAGGGGTCTGAGCCAGCTGGCCACCGGATAGTCGGTGTAAGGAACCAGGAGGCCTGGGGAGAGCCAGAAAGGTACGGAAAGTCGCAGCCAATCGAGGGCACCGACTTGCTAGCCCTGATTGGTGTGCCTTCCCATTGACTTTGCTGTCTTTGCACCACCAAAACTGCCGATTGCTTATGTTTGTACTGTAGTTAACTTCTAAAAAGGGCTGTTTTGCTGTTTTACTGTGTACTTCTGTGAAATGCATATTTACCTGTTTAGATAGTACTCAGTCATTTGGGTCAATTTTGTTGCTAGACGCCAGGCGCCTAACCCCCATTCCTCCTAGTCTTTGTTGTGCAAAGTTTTACATCTAGCACCTCTAGCTTCACTGCCTGCAAGTGCTTCTTCTGATTGCCTCCTCTGTCCCCTCCCTTCAGCCGGCCTGGCCTCGAGGACACACACAGAGGGGCTCCGAGCCCCCAGGCGATGGCTACGGCCACCGAGACAGTCAAAAGGGAACCAGGAGGCCGGGGAGCCAGAAAGGTACGGAAAGTCGTACAGCCAATCGGAGGGCGCACCTACTTTGCCAGCTTCGATTGCGCGCCTTCCCATTGACTTTGTTGTATCTTTGCACCACCAAACTGGTCGAGATTGCTATGTTTGTAATGTAGTTAACTTCTAAAAGGGCTTTTGCTGTTTACTGTGTACTTTGTGAAATGCTACTTACCTGTTTAGATAGTACTACAGTCTTTGATCAATTGTGTTGGGTTGGATGCCTGGTGCCTGACCCCTCACCTCCCAGTCTTGTTGTGCAAAGTTTTACATCTAGCACCCAGCAAGCCACTGCCTGCAAGTGCTTCTTCTGATTGCCTCTCCTGCCTCCCTCGCCTGCCTGCCCTCGAGACACACACAGGGGGTCTGAGTCGCCAGCTGGCTGGCTGCCAGCGATAGCCGGAAGGAACCAGGAGGCTGGGGAGAAAGCCAGAAAGGCACGGGAAAGCCGCACAGCCAATCGGAGGGCGACCACGACTCTGCCAGCTCTGATTGGCGCGCCTCCCATTGACTTTGCTGTATCTTTGCACCACCAAACTGGTCGAGATTGCTTATGTTTGTACTGTAAAGTTAACTCTAAAAAGGGCTGTTTTGCTGTTTTACTGTGTACTTGTATGTATATTCCTGTTTAGATAGTAATTACAGTCTTGTCATTTTGGTTTAGATTCTCAGGCTCTAACCCCCCCACCTCCAAGTCTGTTGGCAAAGTTTTAATCTAGCACCTCAGTGCCACTGCCTGCAAGTTTTCTTCTGATTGCCTCCTCTGTCCTCCTCTAGCCGCCTGCCTCGAGGACATACACACCAGAGGGGCTCCAGCCCAGCTGGCTGGCTGCCACCGTATAGCCTAAAAAGGAACCAGGAGGTCGGGAGAAAGCTAGAAAGGACTGGAAAGTCAGACAGCCAATCTGAGGCTTAATCACTTAATTTCTGGTACAGCCTTCTGATTGGTGCGCCTCTTCCCATTGACTTTGCTGTATCTTTGCACCACCAAAAACTGGCTTGTGATTGTTATGTTTGTACTTGTAAAGTTAACTTTCTAAAAAGGGCTGTTTTGCTGTTTTACTGTAATTTCTGTGAATGCAACTACCTGTTTAGATAGTACTATAGTCTTTGGGTCAATTTTGTGTTGGCTAGATGCTCAGGCCCCTTAAACCCCCCCCCCCCACCTCCTAGTCTTACAGTAAAGTTTTACACCCAGCACCTCTAGCCACTGCCTGCAAGTGTTTGATTGCCCTCCTCTGTCTCCTCCTCTAGCAGGCCTGGGCCTGAGACACACCAGAGGGGCCTGAGCCCCAGCTGGCGCATGCCACCGATAGCCTAAAAGGAACCAGGAGGCCGGGGAGAAAGCTGGCAGAGCAGTATCGAAGCCAAGACAGCCAATCGGAGGGCGACCGACTATGCAGCCTCTGATTGCGCGCCCCATTGACTTTGCTGTATTTTGCACCACCAAACTGGTCGGTATTGCTTATGTTTGTACCAATCCCCAGTGGCCTTGTGTTCTCTATACAGCTGCAGTTTACAAAACCAATTTCAACCCCACCAATAAAGTTCCTAAGTCTCACAAACACAAACAGTCCAGTGTGTTTCAGTCCCTCTAACAGAGTGTGTATGCAACATCAGGTACTGTGTGTCACACCCACCAGCTCTGTTGGCAATTTCAGTCCCAAACAAATACTCAGCCTTCAATCCAACCCCAGTGGCTTTTCAGTATTTCTCTACTACTGACTGATTTACAAACCAATTTCAACCCGTAAGATTCTCAGTCTCCAAACATACAGTCAGTGTGTTCCGTCCCCAACAGTGTGTATGCAGACATCAGGTACAGTATGATGTCACAGGCCCACCAACTCCTGTTGCTTTAAATTTCAGTCCCAAACGAAATACTCAGCCAATCCCAACCGCAGTGGCTTTCCATTTCTCTATACAGCTGCAGTTATTTAAACCCAATTTCTACACCAATGGTTCAAGTCTCACAAACACATACAGTCAGTGTGTTCAGTCCCAACTTACCTGTGTACAGACATCAGGTACCGTGTAGAAGTCACAGGCCACCGCTACTGCACCGGTGCAGTCCCAAACGAAATAATAGGAATCCCAACCCCCAGTGGCTGGCAGTGTTTCTCTATACTGACTGCAGTTATTTACAAACCCAATTTCCAACCCCAACAAGTTCCCAAGTCTAACAAACACCTTACGTCGTGTGTATTCCAGTCCCTCTAACAGTGTGTGTATGCAGACAGCAGGTACAGTATAGTCACACGACAACTCCTATTACCAATGACAGTCCAGCGAAATATAGCCCTTCAATCAACCCTAGTGGCTTTCAGTATTTCTCTGCTGACTGGATTGCAAACCCAGTTTCAACCCCTAGTTCCCAACTCACAGACATACAGTCAGTGTGTGTTCCAGTCACACTAACAGTGTGTGTCACGGAGCACATCAGGTACCGTGTATCGCCACCAACCAGCTCCTGTTGCTTCAAATTTCAGTCCCAAACGATACTCAGCCTTCAATCAACCCCAGTGACTTTTCAGTATTTCTCTATTCTGACTGCAATTCTTACAACCCAATTTCACCCCCAATAAAGTTCACAATCTCCAAACACATACAGTCCAGTGTGTGTTCAGTCCCTACAGTGTGTGTGCAGACATCCAAGTACCATTATGTCACGACCCACCAACTCTGTTGGCAAATTTCAGTCCCAAACAGAAATACTCAGCCCTAATCCCAACCCAAGAGGCTTTCAGTGTTCTCTATACTAACTGCAGTTATTTACAAACCAATTACCTTCAACAATAAGTTCCCAAATCTCACAAACACATACAGTCCAGTGTGTTTCAGTCCCACTAACAGTGTTTGTATGCAGACGTAGGTATTGTAGTATTTTCAGCTCCTGTTGCTTGAATTTCAGTCCCAAACAGAAATATATTGTAATTAACCCCAGTGGCACTAGTGTTCTCTATTCTGACTGCAGTTATTTGAAACCTAATTTAACCCCACCAATAAAGTTCCCAAGTCTCACAAACACATACAGTGCAGTGGGTGTTCAGTCCACTAACAGTGTGTGTATGCAGACATCAGGTACCACATGATGTCACAACCCTCCAGCTCCTGTTGCCACAATTGCAGTCCCAAACAAATACTCAGCCAGCGGTCCCAACCACAGTGGCTTTCGGTATTTCTCTATACTGACTGCAGTTATTTACAAACCCAATTTCAACCCCACCAATAAAGTTCCCTAGTCTCACAAACACATACAGTCCAGTGTGTGTTCAGTCACACTAACAGTGTGTGTATGCAGACATCAGGTACCGTATGATGTCACAGGCCCAACTGCTCCTGTTGCTTCCAATTTCAGTCCCAAACAGAAATACTCAGCCCTTCAATCCCAACCACCAGTGGCTTTTCAGTATTTCTCTATACTGACTGCAGTTATTTACAAACCTAATTTCACCCCACCAATAAAGTTCCCAAGTCTCACAAGCACATACAGTCCAGTGTGTGTTCAGTCCCACTAACAGTGTGTGTATGCAGACATCAGGTACCGTATGATGTCACAGGCCACCAGCTCCTGTTGCTTCGAATTTCAGTCCCAAACAGAAATACTCAGCCCTTCAATCCCAACCCCCAGTGGCTTTTCAGTATTTCTCTACTGACTGCAGTTATTTACAAACCCAATTTCAACCCCACCAATAAAGTTCCTAAGTCTAACAAACACATCCAGTCCAGTGTGTGTTCAGTCCCTCTAACAGTGTGTGTATGCAGACATCAGGTACTGTATGATGTCACAGGCCCACCAGCTCCTGTTGCTTCGAATTTCAGTCCCAAACAGAAATGCTCAGCACTTCAATCCCAACCCCCAGTGGCTTTTCAGTATTTCTCTATACTGACTGCAGTTAGTTACAAACCCATTACAACCCCACCAATAAAGTTCCCAAGTCTCACAAACACCTACAGTCCAGTGTGTGTTGGGTCCCATTAACAGTGTGTGTGCAGACAGCAGGTACCGGTGATGTCACGAGCCCACCAGCTCCTGTTGCTTCGAATTTCAGTCCCAAACAGAAATACTCAGCCCTTCAATCCCAACCCCCAGTGGCTTTTCAGTATTTCTCTATACTGACTGCAGTTATTTACAAACCCAATTTCACACCAATAAAGTTCCCAAGTCTAACATGATCCAGTGTGTTCAGTCACCTCTAACAGTGTGTATGCAGACATCAGGTACCGTGTGATGTCACTGGCCCTCAGCTCCTGGCTGGCAATTCCAGTCCCAAACAGAAATACTCAGCCCTTCAATCCCAACCCTAGTGGCTTTTCAGTATTTCTCTGACCCCACTGCAGTTGTTACAAACCCAGTTTCAACCCCACCAATAAAGTTCCCAAGTCTCACAAACACATACAGTCCAGTGTGTGTTCAGTCCCACTAACAGTGTGTGTATGCAGACATCAGGTACCGTATGATGTCACAGGCCCACCAGCTCCTGTTGCTTCAAATTTCAGTCCCAAACAGAAATACTCAGCCCTTCAATCCCAACCCCCAGTGGCTTTTCAGTATTTCTCTATTCTGACTGCAGTTATTTACAAACCCAATTTCAACCCCACCAATAAAGTTCCCAAGTCTCACAAACACATACAGTCCAGTGTGTGTTCAGTCCCAATAACAGTGTGTGTATGCAGATATCAGGTACCGTATAATGTCACCGGTCCACCAGCTCCTGTTGCTTCGAATTTCAGTCCCAAACAGAAATACTCAGCCCTTCAATCCCAACCCCCAGTGGCTTTTCAGTAGTTCTCTATACTGACTGCAGTTATTTACAAACCCAATTTCAACCCCAACAATAAAGTTCCCAAGTCTCACAAACACATACAGTCCAGTGTGTGTTCAGTCCCACTAACAGTGTGTGTATGCAGACATCAGGTACCGTATGATGTCACAGCCCTCAACTCCTGTTGGCACGAATTTCAGTCCCAAACAGAAATACTCAGCCCTTCAATCCAACCCCAGTGGCTTTTCAGTATTTCTCTATTCTGACTGCAGTTATTTACAAACCTAATTTTAACCCCACCAATAAAGTTCCCAAGTCTCACAAACACATACAGTGCAGTGTGTGTTCAGTCCCACTAACAGTGTGTGTATGCAGACATCAGGTACCACATGATGTCACAGGCCCACCAGCTCCTGTTGCTACAAATTGCAGTCCCAAACAGAAATACTCAGCCCTTGAATCCCAACCCCCAGTGGCTTTTCAGTATTTCACTATACTGACTGCAGTTATTTACAAACCCAATTTCAACCCCACCAATAAAGTTCCCAAGTCTCACAAACACATACAGTCCAGTGTGTGTTCAGTCACACTAACAGTGTGTGTATACGAACATCAGGTACCATGATGACACACAGGCAACTGCTCCTGTTGCTTGAATTTCAGTCCCAAACAGAAATACTCAGCCTTCAATCCCAACCCCAGTGGCTTTTCAGTATTTCTCTGTATGACTGCAGTTGTTACAAACCTAATTTTCAACACCAATAAGTTCCCCAAGTCCCTGGCACATGATCCAGTGTGTGTTCAGTCCCACTAACAGTGTGTATGCAGACATCAGGTACCGTATGATGTCACAGGCCCACCAGCTCCTGTTGCTTAGAATTTCCAGTCCCAAACAATACTCAGCCCATCCATCCCAACCCCAGTGGCCTTTCAGTTGTTCTATACTGACTGCAGTTATTTACAAACCCAATTCAACCCCACCAATAAAGTTCTAAGTCTCACAAACACATACAGTCAGTGTGTGTTTTCAGTCCCTCTAACAGTGTGTGTATGCAGACATCAGGTACTGTATGATGTCACAGGCCCACCAGCTCCTGTTGCTTCGAATTTCAGTCCCAAACAGAAATACTCAGCCCTTCAATCCCAACCCCCAGTGGCTTTCGAGTATTTCTCCTATACTTTGACTGCAGTTGTTACAAACCCAGGAATTTCAGCACCCACCAATAAGTTCCCAAGTCTCACAAGCACATACAGTCCAGTGTGTTCGGTCCCATTAACAGTGTGTGTATGCAGACATCAGGTACCGTATGATGTCACAGGCCCACCAGCTCCTGTTGCTTCGAATTTCAGTAACAAACAGAAATACTCAGTGCTTCAATCCCAACCCCCAGTGGCTTTTCAGTATTTCTCTGTACTGACTGCAGTTATTTACAAACCCAATTTCAACAACACCAATAAAGTTCCCAAGTCTCACAAACACATGCAGTCCAGTGTGTGTTCAGTCCCTCTAACAGTGTGTGTATGCAGACATCAGGTACCATATGATGTCACCAGCCCCCCAGCTCCTATTGCGCAATTTCAGTCCCAAACACAGAACTACTCAGCCCTTCAATCCCAACCCCAGTGGCTTTTCAGTATTTCTGTACACTGACTGCAGTTATTCTAACCCAACAACCCCACCAATAAAGTTCCCAAGATATCACAAACACCTTACAGTCCAGTGTGTGTTCAGTCCCACTAACAGTGTGTGTATGCAGACATCAGGTACCGTATGATGTCACAGGCCCACCAGCTCCTGTTGCTTCGAATTTCAGTCCCAAACAGAAATACTCAGCCCTTCAATCAACCCTAGTGGCATATCAGTATTTCTCTACGGCTGAAGTTGTTACAAACCCAATTTCAACCCCACCAATAAAGTTCCAAGTCTCACAAACACATACAGTCCAGTGTGTTCAGTCCCTAACTAACAGTGTGTATGCAGACATCAGGTACCGTATGATGTCACAGGCCCATCAGCTCCTGTTGCTTCGAATTTCAGTCCCAAACAGAAATACTCAGCCCTTCAATCCCAACCCCAGTGGCTTTTCAGTATTTCTCTATACTGACTGCAGTTATTTACAAACCCAATTTCAACCACAGCAATAAAGTTCCCAAGTCTCACAAACACATACAGTCCAGTGTGTTCAGTCCACTAACAGTGTTTGCAATGCAGACATCAGGTACTGTATGATGTCACAGCCACAGCTCCTGTTGGCTGATTTCAGTCTGACAGAAATATAGCCCTTCAATCCAACCCCCAGTGGCTTTTCCAGTATTTCTCTATTCTGACTGCAGTTATTTACAAACCTAATTTTAACCCACCAATAAAGTTCCCAAGTCTCACAAACACATACAGTGCAGTGTATTCCAGTCCCACTAGCGGTGTGTGTATGCAGACATCAGGTACCACATAATGTCACAGGCCCAACAGCTCCTGTTGCTTCAAATTGCAGTCAGAAACAGAAATACTCAGCCCTTGAATCCCAACCCCCAGTGGCTTTCCAGTATTTCTCTATACTGACTGCAGATTATTCAAACCAATTTCCACACCAATAAAGAGTTCCCAAGTCCTCACAAGCACATACAGTCCAGGTGTGTTCGAAGCCACTAACAGTGTGTGTATGCAGACATCAGGTACCGTATGATGTCACAGGCCCACCAGCTCCTGTTGCTTGGAATTTCAGTCCCAAACAGAAATACTCAGCCCTTCAATCCCAACCCCCAGTGGCTTTTCAGTATTTCTCTGTACTGACTGCAGTTATTTACAAACCTAATTTCAACCCCACCAATAAAGTTCCCAAGTCTCACAAGCACATACAGTCCAGTGTGTGTTCAGTCCCACTAACAGTGTGTGTATGCAGACATCAGGTACCGTATGATGTCACAGGCCCACCAGCTCCTGTTGCTTAGAATTTCCAGTCCCAAACGAAATACTGGCCCATCCATCCCAACCCCCAGTGGCCTTTCAGTGTTCTCTATACTGACTTGCAGTTATTTACAAACCCATTTCAACCCCAATAAAAGTTCCGTCTCCTGGCTTACAGTCCAGTGTGTGTTCAGTCCCTCAACTAGTGTGTGTATGCAGACTTCAGGTACCAAGATGTCCTGAGCCCCACCAACTCCTGTTGCTTCAATTTCAGTCCCAAACAGAAATACTCAGCCCTTCAATCCCAACCCCCAGTGGCTTTTCAGTATTTCTCTATACTGACTGCAGTTATTACAAACCAATATAACCACAAAAAGTTCCCAAGTCTCACAAACACCTACAGTCAGTGTGTGTTGGGTCCCATTAACAGTGTATGCAGACAGACGGTGCCGTGTGATGTCACAGGCCCACCAGCTCCTGTTACTTCGAATTTCAGTCCCAAACAGAAATAGTCAGCCCTTCAATCCCAACCCCAGTGGCTTTTCAGTATTTCTCTATACTGACTGCAGTTATTTACAAACCCAATTTCAACCCCACCAATAAAGTTCCCAAGTCTCACAAACACATACAGTCCAGTGTGTGTTCAGTCCCTCTAACAGTGTGTGTATGCAGACATCAGGTACCGTATAATGTCACCGGCCCTGTCCCTGTTGCTTGATTTCGGTCCCAGAGCAAATACTCAGCCCGTAATCCCAACCCCAGAGGCTTTTCAATGTTCTCTATACACTAACTGATTGTTACAAACCCAATTTCAACCACAACAATAAAGTTCCCAAGTCTCACAAACACATACAGTCAGTGTGTTCAGTCCCACTAACAGTGTGTGTATGCAGACATCAGGTACTGTATGATGTCACAGGCCCACCAGCTCCTGTTGCTTCGAATTTCAGTCCCAAACAAAAATACTCAGCCCTTCAATACCAACCACCAGTGGCTTTGCAGTATTTCTCTATACTGACTGCGGTGTCATTTTAACCCCACCAATAAAGTTCCCAAGTCCTCACAAACATACAGTGCAGTGTGTGTTCAGTCCCATAATAACAGTGTGTATGCAGACATCAGGTACCACATGATGTCACAGGCCTACCAGCTCCTGTTGCTACAAATTGCAGTCCCAAACAGAAATACTCAGCCCATGGATCCAACCCCAGTGGCTTTTCATTATTTCTCTATACTGACTACCAGTTATTCCTAATTAATTTCAACCCCACCAATAAAAGTTCCCAAGTCTCACAAACACGCCACAGTCCGTGTGTGTGTTCAGTCACACTAATAACAGTGTGTATGCGAACATCAGGTACCGTGTGTGATGTCACGCCCAACTCCTCCTCCTGTTGGCAATTTCAGTCCCAAACAGAAATACTCAGCCCTTCAATCCCAACCCCAGTAGCTTTTCAGTATTTCTCTGTACTACTACGATTGTTACAAACCTAATTTCAACCCCACCAATAAAGTTTAAGTCCCTAGCACATACGGTCAGTGTGTGTTCAGTCCCACATAACGGTGTGTGTGCAGACATCAGGTACCCGTATGATGTCACAGGCCCACCAGCTCCTGTTGCTAGAATTTCAGTCCCAAACAGAAATACTCAGCCATCCATCCCAACCCCAGTGGCCTTTCAGTATTTCTCTATACCCCAGCTACGATTCACAAACCAACTTCAACCCCACCAATAAAGTTCCCAAGTCTCACAAACACATACAGTCCAGTGTGTGTTCAGTCCCTCTAACAGTGTGTGTATGCAGACATCAGGTACTGTGATGTCACAGGCCCACCAGCTCCTGTTGCTTCGAATTTCAGTCCCAAACAGAAATACTCAGCCCTTCAATCCCAACCCCCAGTGGCTTTTCAGTATTTCTCTATACTGACTGCAGTTATTTACAAACCCAATTTCAACCCCACCAATAAAGTTCCCAAGTCTCACAAACACATACAGTCCAGTGTCGGTCCCAGTAACCCAGTGTGTGTATGCAGACCTTGGTGCCGTATGATGTCTGAGCCCACCAGCTCCTGTTGCTTCGAATTTCAGTACCAAACAGAAATACTCAGCCCTTCAATCCCAACCCAGTGGCTTTTCAGTATTTCTGTATACTGACTGCAGTTATTTACAAACCCAATTTCAACCCCACCAATAAAGTTCCCAAGTCTCACAAACACATACAGTCCAGTGTGTGTTCAGTCCCTCTAACAGTGTGTGTATGCAGACATCAGGTACTGTATGATGTCACAGGCCCACCAGCTCCTGTTGCTTCGAATTTCAGTCCCAAACAGAAATACTCAGCCCTTCAATCCCAACCACCAGTGGCTTTTCAGTATTTCTCTATACTGACTGCAGTTATTTACAAACCCAATTTCAACCCCACCAATAAAGTTCCTAAGTCTCACAAACACATACAGTCCAGTGTGTGTTAAGTCCCTCTAACAGTTTGTGTATGCAGAATTCAGGTACTGCATGATGTCACAGGCCCACCAGCTCCTGTTGCTTCGAATTTCAGTCCCAAACAGAAATACTCAGCCCTTCAATCCCAACCACCAGTGGCTTTTCAGTATTTCTCTATACTGACTGCAGTTATTTACAAACCCAATTTCAACCCCACCAATAAAGTTCCCAAGTCTCACAAACACATACAGTCCAGTGTGTGTTAAGTCCCTCTAACAGTTTGTGTATGCAGACATCAGGTACCGTATAATGTCACAGGCCCACCAGCTGATGTTGCTTCGAATTTCAGTCCCAAACAGAAATACTCAGCCCTTCAATCCCAACCCCCAGAGGCTTTTCAGTATTTCTCTATACTGACTGCAGTTATTTACAAACCTAATTTTAACCCCACCAATAAAGTTCCCAAGTCTCACAAGCACATTCAGTCCAGTGTGTGTTCAGTCCCACTAACAGTGTGTGTATGCAGACATCAGGTACCGTATGATGTCACAGGCCCACCAGCTCCTGTTGCTTCGAATTACAGTCCCAAACAGAAATACTCAGCCCTTCAATCCCAACCACCAGTGGCTTTTCAGTATTTCTCTATACTGACTACAGTTATTTACAAACCCAATTTCAACCCCACCAATAAAGTTCCTAAGTCTCACAAACACAAACAGTCCAGTGTGTGTTCAGTCCCTCTAACAGAGTGTGTATGCAGACATCAGGTACTGTATGATGTCATAGGCCCACCAGCTCCTGTTGCTTCGAATTTCAGTCCCAAACAGAAATACTCAGCCCTTCAATCCCAACCCCCAGTGGCTTTTCAGTATTTCTCTATACTGACTGCAGTTATTTACAAACCCAATTTCAACCCCACCAATAAAGTTCCCAAGTCTCATAAACACATACAGTCCAGTGTGTGTTCAGTCCCACTAACAGTGTGTGTATGCAGACATCAGGTACCGTATGATGTCACAGGCCCACCAGCTCCTGTTGCTTTAAATTTCAGTCCCAAACAGAAATACTCAGCCCTTCAATCCCAACCCCCAGTGGCTTTTCAGTAGTTCTCTATACTGACTGCAGTTATTTACAAACCCAATTTCAACCCCACCAATAAAGTTCCCAAGTCTCACAAACACATACAGTCCAGTGTGTGTTCCAGTCCCTGTACTGTGTGTATGCAGACATCAGTGTTATGAGTCACAGGCCTGGCTCCTATTGCATGAATTGCAGTCCCAAACAGAAATACTCAGCCTTCAATCCCAACCCCAGTGGCTTTTCAGTAT
Source organism: Neoceratodus forsteri (assembly GCA_016271365.2). NCBI lineage: Eukaryota > Metazoa > Chordata > Ceratodontiformes > Ceratodontidae > Neoceratodus > Neoceratodus forsteri. Next base: position 338,186,845 of record CM028132.1, read on the forward strand.
TTCTCTATACTGACTGCAGTTATTTACAAACCCAATTTCAACCCCACCAATAAAGTTCCCAAGTCTTACAAACACATACAGTCCAGTGTGTGTTCAGTCCCTCTAACAGTGTGTGTATGCAGACATCAGGTACCGTATGATGTCACAGGCCCACCAGCTCCTGATGCTTCGAATTTCAGTCCCAAACAGAAATACTCAGCCCTTCAATCCCAACCCCAGTGGCTTTTCAGTATTTCTCTGTACTGACTGCAGTTATTTACAAACCCAATTTCAACCCCACCAATAAAGTTCCCAAGTCTCACAAAGACATACAGTCCAGTGTGTGTTCAGTCCCACTAACAGTGTGTGTATGCAGACATCAGGTACCGTATGATGTCACAGGCCCACCAACTCCTGTTGCTTCAAATTTCAGTCCCAAACAGAAATACTCAGCCCTTCAATCCCAACCCCCAGTGGCTTTTCAGTATTTCTCTATACTGACTGCAGTTATTTACAAACCCAATTTCAACCCCACCAATAAAGTTCCCAAGTCTCACAAACACATACAGTCCAGTGTGTGTTCAGTCCCACTAACAGTGTGTGTATGCAGACATCAGGTACCGTATAATGTCACCGCCCACCAGCTCCTGTTGCTTCGAATTTCAGTCCCAAACAGAAATACTCAGCCCTTCAATCCCAACCCCCAGTGGCTTTTCAGTATTTCTCTATACTGACTGCAGTTATTTACAAACCCAATTTCAACCCCAACAATAAAGTTCCCAAGTCTCACAAACACATACAGTCCAGTGTGTGTTCAGTCCCTCTAACAGTGTGTGTGCAGACATCAGGTACTGTATGATGTCACAGGCCCACCAGCTCCTGTTGCTTCGAATTTCAGTCCCAAACAGAAATACTCAGCCCTTCAATCCCAACCCCCAGTAGCTTTTCAGTATTTCTCTATTCTGACTGCAGTTATTTACAAACCTAATTTTAACCCCACCAATAAAGTTCCCAAGTCACAAACACATACAGTGCAGTGGGTGTTCAGTCCCACTAACGGTGTGTGTATGCAGACATCAGGTACCACATGATGTCACAGGCCCACCAGCTCCTGTTGCTACAAATTGCAGTCCCAAACAGAAATACTCAGCCCTTGAATCCCAACCCCCAGTGGCTTTTCAGTATTTCTCTATACTGACTGCAGTTATTTACAAACCCAATTTCAACCCCACCAATAAAGTTCCCTAGTCTCACAAACACATACAGTCCAGTGTGTGTTCAGTCACACTAACAGTGTGTGTATGCAGACATCAGGTACCGTATGATGTCACAGGCCCAACTGCTCCTGTTGCTTCGAATTTCAGTCCCAAACAGAAATACTCAGCCCTTCAATCCCAACCCCCAGTGGCTTTTCAGTATTTCTCTGTACTGACTGCAGTTATTTACAAACCTAATTTCAACCCCACCAATAAAGTTCCCAAGTCCCACAAGCACATGCAGTCCAGTGTGTGTTCAGTCCCACTAACAGTGTGTGTATGCAGACATCAGGTACCGTATGATGTCACAGGCCCACCAGCTCCTGTTGCTTAGAATTTCAGTCCCAAACAGAAATACTCAGCCCATCCATCCCAACCCCCAGTGGCCTTTCAGTATTTCTCTATACTGACTGCAGTTTTTTACAACCCAATTTCAACCCCACCAATAAAGTTCCTAAGTCTAACAAACACATACAGTCCAGTGTGTGTTCAGTCCCTCTAACAGTGTGTGTATGCAGACATCAGGTACTGTATGATGTCACAGGCCCACCAGCTCCTGTTGCTTAATTTCAGTCCCAAACAGAAATGCTCAACACTAATCCCAACCCCAGTGGCTTTTCAGTATTTCTCTATACTGACTGCAGTTATTACAAACCCAATTACAACCCACCAATAAAAAGTTCCTAGTCTCACAAACACCACCACAGGTCAGTGTGTATTCGGTCCCATTAACAGTGTGTGTGTCTGCAGACAGCATGGTACCGTGTGATGTCACAGGCCCACCAGCTCCTGTTGCTTCAAATTTCAGTCCCAAACAGAAATACTCAGCCCTTCAATCCCAACCCCCAGTGGCTTTTCAGTATTTCTCTATACTAACTGCAGTTATTTACAAACCCAATTTCAACCCCCACAAAGGTCCCAAGTCTAACAAACACATACAGTCCAGTGTGTTCCAGTCCCTCTAACAGTGTGTGTATGCAGACATCGGGTACCCGTATGATGTCACTGGCACTCAGCTCCCTATTGCTTGAATTTCAGTCCCAAACAGAAATACTCAGCCCTTCAATCCCAACCCCTAGTGGCTTTTCAGTATTTCTCTGTACTGACTGCAATTATTTACAAACCCAATTTCAACCCCACCAATAAAGTTCCCAAGTCTCACAAACACATACAGTCCAGTGTGTGTTCAGTCCCACTAACAGTGTGTGTATGCAGACATCAGGTACCGTATGATGTCACAGGCCCACCAGCTCCTGTTGCTTCAAATTTCAGTCCCAAACAGAAATACTCAGCCCTTCAATCCCAACCCCAGTGGCTTTCAGATGTTCTCTATTCTGACTGCGATTATTTAAACCCAATTTCAACCCCACCAATAAAGTTCCCCAAGTCTCACAAACACATCAGTCAGTGTGTGTTCAGTCACTAACAGTGTGTGTGTGCAGATATCAGGTGCCGTATAATGTCCGGTCCACCAGCTCCTGTTTGCTTGAATTTCAGTCCCAAACAGCAAATACTCGGCCCTTCAATCCCAACCCCCAGAGGCTTTCAGTATTTCTCTATACTAACTGCAGTTAGTTACAAACCCAATTTCAACCCTAACAATAAAGTTCCCAAGTCTCACAAACACATACAGTCCAGTGTGTGTTCAGTCCCACTAACAGTGTGTGTATGCAGACATCAGGTACCGTATGATGTCACAGGCCCACCAGCTCCTGTTGCTTCGGATTTCAGTCCCAAACAGAAATACTCAGCCCTTCAATCCCAACCCCCAGTGGCTTTTCAGTATTTCTCTATTCTGACTGCAGTTATTTACAAACCCAATTTCAAACCCACCAATAAAGTTCAAGTCTCACAAACACATACAGTGCAGTGTGTGTTCAGTCCACTAACAGTGTGTATGTACAGACATCAGGTACCACACATGATGTACAGGCCCTAGCTCTGTTGCTGCAAATTTCAGTCCCAAACAGAAATACTCAGCCCTTCAATCCCAACCCCCAGTGGCTTTTCAGTATTTCACTATACTGACTGCAGTTATTTACAAACCCAATTTCAACCCCACCAATAAAGTTCCCAAGTCTCACAAACACATACAGTCAGTATTGTTCAGTCACACTAACGGTGTTATTGTATGCGAACATCAGGTACGCATGATGTCACAGGCCCACCAGCTCCTGTTGCTTCGAATTTCAGTCCCAAACAGAAATACTCAGCCCTTCAATCCCAACCACCAGTGGCTTTTCAGTATTTCTCTGTACTGGCTGCAGTTATTTACAAACCTAATTTCAACCCCACCAATAAAGTTCCCAAGTCTCACAAGCACATACAGTCCAGTGTGTGTTCAGTCCCACTAACAGTGTGTGTATGCAGACATCAGGTACCGTATGATGTCACAGGCCCACCAGCTCCTGTTGCTTAGAATTTCAGTCCCAAACAGAAATACTCAGCCCATCCATCCCAACCCCCAGTGGCCTTTCAGTATTTCTCTATACTGACTGCAGTTAGTTACAAACCCAATTTCAACCCCACCAATAAAGTTCCTAAGTCTCACAAACACATACAGTCCAGTGTGTGTTCAGTCCCTCTAACAGTGTGTGTATGCAGACATCAGGTACTGTATGATGTCACAGGCCCACCAGCTCCTGTTGCTGCGAATTTCAGTCCCAAACAGAAATGCTCAGCACTTCAATCCCAACCCCAGTGGCTTTTCAGTATTTCCTCCTATACAGCTGCAGTTGTTACAAACCCAATTTCAACCCCACCAATAAAGGTTCCCAAGTCGCCACAAACACATACAGTCCAAGTGTGTGTTGGTCCCATTAACAGTGTGTGTATGCAGACAGCAGGTACCGTATGATGTCACAGGCCCACCAGCTCCTGTTGCTTCGGATTTCAGTCCCAAACAGAAATACTCAGCCCTTCAATCCCAACCACCAGTGGCTTTTCAGTATTTCTCTATACTGACTGCAGTTATTTACAAACCCAATTTCAACAACACCAATAAAGTTCCCAAGTCTCACAAACATGCAGTACAGTCCAGTGTTCCAGTCCCTCTAACAGTGTGTGTATGCAGACATCGGGTACCTATATAAGATGTCACCGACCCGCAACTCCCTATTGTACAATTTCAGTCCCAAACAGAAATACTCAGCCCTTCAATCCCAACCCCCAGTGGCTTTTCAGTATTTCTCTATACTGACTGCAGTTATTTACAAACCCAATTTCAACCCCACCAATAAAGTTCCCAAGTCTCACAAAGACATACAGTCCAGTGTGTGTTCAGTCCCACTAACAGTGTGTGTATGCAGACATCAGGTACCGTATGATGTCACAGGCCCACCAGCTCCTGTTGCTTCGAATTTCAGTCCCAAACAGAAATACTCAGCCCTTCAATCCCAACCCCTAGTGGCATATCAGTATTTCTCTATTCTGACTGCAGTTATTTACAAACCCAATTTCAACCCCACCAATAAAGTTCCCAAGTCTCACAAACACATACAGTCCAGTGTGTGTTCAGTCCCACTAACAGTGTGTGTATGCAGACATCAGGTACCGTATAATGTCACCGGCCCATCAGCTCCTGTTGCTTCGAATTTCAGTCCCAAACAGAAATACTCAGCCCTTCAATCCCAACCCCCAGTGGCTTTTCAGTATTTCTCTATACTGACTGCAGTTATTTACAAACCCAATTTCAACCACACCAATAAAGTTCCCAAGTCTCACAAACACATACAGTCCAGTGTGTGTTCAGTCCCACTAACAGTGTGTGTATGCAGACATCAGGTACCGTATGATGTCACAGGCCCACCAGCTCCTGTTGCTTCGGATTTCAGTCCCAAACAGAAATACTCAGCCCTTCAATCCCACAGTGGCTTTTCAGTATTTCTCTATACTGACTGCAGTTATTTACAAACCCAATTTCAACCCCACCAATAAAGTTCCCAAGTCTCACAAACACATACAGTGCAGTGTGTGTCAGTCCCACTAACGGTGTGTGTATGCAGACATCGTTTTTATAATGTACAGGCCTAGCTCTGTTGCTTCCAAATTGCACAGTCAAAACAGAAATACTCAGCCCTTCAATCCCAACCCCCCAGTGGCTTTTCAGTATTTCTCTATACTGACAGCAGTTATTTACAAACCCAATTTCAACCCCACCAATAAAGTTCCCAAGTCTCACAAACACATACAGTCCAGTGTGTGTTCAGTCACACTAACAGTGTGTATGCGAACATCAGGTACCGTATGATGTCACAGGCACACTGCAGATTGTTGCCCATAATTTCAGTCCCAAACAGAAATATTCAGCCCTTCAATCCCAACCCCAGTGGCTTTTCAGTATTTCTCTCTGTACTGACTGCAGTTATTTACACTAATTTCAATACCAATAAAGTTCCCAAGTCCCTGGCCATACAGTCCAGTGTGTGTTCAGTCCCACTAACAGTGTGTGTATGCAGACATCAGGTACCGTATGATGTCACAGGCCCACCAGCTCCTGTTGCTTCGAATTTCAGTCCCAAACAGAAATACTCAGCCCTTCATCCAACCCCAGTGGCTTTTCAGTATTTCTCTATACTGACTGCAGTTAGTTACAAACCCAATTTCAACCCCACCAATAAAGTTCCTAAGTCTCACAAACACATACAGTCCAGTGTGTGTTCAGTCCCTCTAACAGTGTGTGTATGCAGACATCAGGTACTGTATGATGTCACAGGCCCACCAGCTCCTGTTGCTTCGAATTTCAGTCCCAAACAGAAATACTCAGCCCTTCAATCCCAACCACCAGTGGCTTTTCAGTATTTCTCTATGCACTGCAGTTGTTACAAACCCATTAGCCCACCAATAAAGTTCCCCAAGTCTCTAGCTTTTTACAATTCAGTGTGTATTCGGTCCCATTAACAGTGTGTGTGCTCACAGGCCAGCGGAGTGCCGTATGATGTCACAGGCCCACCAGCTCCTGTTACTTCGAATTTCAGTCCCAAACAGAAATACTCAGCCCTTCAGTCCAACCCCAGTAGCTTTTCAGTATTTCTCTATACTAACTGCAGTTATTTACAAACCCAATTTCAACCCCACCAATAAAGTTCCCAAGTCTAACAAACACATACAGTCCAGTGTGTGTTCAGTCCCTCTAACAGTGTGTGTATGCAGACATCAGGTACCGTATAATGTCACCGCCCACCAGCTCCTGTTGCTTCGAATTTCAGTCCCAAACAGAAATACTCAGCCCTTCAATCCCAACCCCCAGAGGCTTTTCAGTATTTCTCTATACTAACTGCAGTTATTTACAAACCCAATTTCAACCACAACAATAAAGTTCCCAAGTCTCACAAACACATACAGTCCAGTGTGTGTTCAGTCCCACTAACAGTGTTTGTATGCAGACATCAGGTATTGTATGATGTCACAGGCCCACCAGCTCCTGTTGCTTTAATTTCAGTCCCAAACAGAAATACTCAGCCCTACAATCCCAACCCCCAGTGGCTTTTCAGTATTTCTCTATTCTGACTGCAGTTATTTACAAACCTAATTTTAACCCCACCAATAAAGTTCCCAAGTCTCACAAACACATACAGTGCAGTGTGTGTTCAGTCCCACTAACAGTGTGTGTATGCAGACATCAGGTACCACATGATGTCACAGGCCTACCAGCTCCTGTTGCTACAAATTGCAGTCCCAAACAGAAATACTCAGCCCTTGAATCCCAACCCCCAGTGGCTTTTCAGTATTTCTATACTGACTGCAGTTATTTACAAACCCAATTTCAACCCCACCAATAAAGTTCCCAAGTCTCACAAACACATACAGTCCAGTGTGTGTTCAGTCACACTAACAGTGTGTGTATGCAGACATCAGGTACCGTATGATGTCACAGGCCCAACTGCTCCTGTTGCTTGGAATTTCAGTCCCAAACAGAAATACTCAGCCCTTCAATCCAACCCCAGTGGCTTTTCAGTATTTCTCTGTACTGACTGCAGTTATTTACAAACCTAATTTCAACCCCACCAATAAAGTTCCCAAGTCCCACAAGCACATACAGTCCAGTGTGTGTTCAGTCCCACTAACAGTGTGTGTATGCAGACATCAGGTACCGTATGATGTCACAGGCCCACCAGCTCCTGTTGCTTAGAATTTCAGTCCCAAACAGAAATACTCAGCCCATCCATCCCAACCCCCAGTGGCCTTTCAGTATTTCTCTATACTGACTGCAGTTATTTACAAACCCAATTTCAACCCCACCAATAAAGTTCCTAAGTCTCACAAACACATACAGTGCAGTGTGTGTTCAGTCCCTCTAACAGAGTGTGTATGCAGACATCAGGTACTGTATGATGTCACAGGCCCACCAGCTCCTGTTGCTTCGAATTTCAGTCCCAAACAGAAATGCTCAGCACTTCAATCCCAACCCCCAGTGGCTTTTCAGTATTTCTCTATACTGACTGCAGTTATTTACAAACCCAATTTCAACCCCACCAATAAAGTTCCCAAGTCTCACAAACACATACAGTCCAGTGTGTGTTCGGTCCCACTAACAGTGTGTGTATGCAGACACAGTACGTGATGTCACAGGCCCACCAGCTCCTGTTGCTTCGAATTTCAGTCCCAAACAGAAATACTCAGCCCTTCAATCCCAACCCCAGTGGCTTTTCAGTATTTCTGTATACTGACTGCAGTTATTTACAAACCCAATTTCAACCCCACCAATAAAGTTCCCAAGTCTCACAAACACATACAGTCCAGTGTGTGTTCAGTCCCTCTAACAGTGTGTGTGCAGACATCAGGTACTGTATGATGTCACAGGCCCACCAGCTCCTGTTACTTCGAATTTCAGTCCCAAACAGAAATACTCAGCCCTTCAATCCCAACCACCAGTGGCTTTTCAGTATTTCTCTATACTGACTGCAGTTATTTACAAACCCAATTTCAACCCCACCAATAAAGTTCCCAAGTCTCACAAACACATACAGTCCAGTGTGTGTTCAGTCCCACTAACAGTGTGTGTATGCAGACATCAGGTACCGTATGATGTCACAGGCCCACCAGCTCCTGTTGCTTCGAATTTCAGTCCCCAAACAAATACTCCAGCCCTTCAATCCCAACCTCTAGTTAAATATCAGTATTTCTCTATGCCGACTGCAATTATTTACAAACCAATTTCAAACCCACCAATAAAGTTCCCAAGTCTCACAAACACATACAGTCCAGTGTGTGTTCAGTCCCACTAACAGAGTGTGTATGCAGACATCAGGTACCGTATGATGTCACAGGCCCACCAGCTCCTGTTGCTTCGAATTTCAGTCCCAAACAGAAATACTCAGCCCTTCAATCCCAACCCCCAGTGGCTTTTCAGTATTTCTCTATACTGACTGCAGTTATTTACAAACCCAATTTCAACCCCACCAATAAAGTTCCCAAGTCTCACAAACACATACAGTCCAGTGTGTGTTCAGTCCCTCTAACAGTGTGTGTATGCAGACATCAGGTACCGTATGATGTCACAGGCCCACCAGCTCCTATTGCTTCGAATTTCAGTCCCAAACAGAAATACTCAGCCCTTCAATCCCAACCCCTAGTGGCTTTTCAGTATTTCTCTGTACTGACTGCAGTTATTTACAAACCCAGTTTCAACCCCACCAATAAAGTTCCCAAGTCTCACAAAGACATACAGTCCAGTGTGTGTTCAGTCACACTAACAGTGTGTGTATGCAGACATCAGGTACCGTATGATGTCACAGGCCCACCAGCTCCTGTTGCTTCAAATTTCAGTCCCAAACAGAAATACTCAGCCCTTCAATCCCAACCCCCAGTGGCTTTTCAGTATTTCTCTATTCTGACTGCAGTTATTTACAAACCCAATTTCAACCCCACCAATAAAGTTCCCAAGTCTCACAAACACATACAGTCCAGTGTGTGTTCAGTCCCACTAACAGTGTGTGTATGCAGATATCAGGTACCGTATAATGTCACGGTCCACCAGCTCCTGTTGCTTCGAATTTCAGTCCCAAACAGAAATACTCAGCCCTTCAATCCCAACCCCCAGAGGCTTTTCAGTATTTCTCTATACTAACTGCAGTTATTTACAAACCCAATTTCAACCCCAACAATAAAGTTCCCAAGTCTCACAAACACATACAGTCCAGTGTGTGTTCAGTCCCACTAACAGTGTTTGTATGCAGACATCAGGTATTGTATGATGTCACAGGCCCACCAGCTCCTGTTGCTTCGAATTTCAGTCCCAAACAGAAATACTCAGCCCTTCAATCCAACCCCAGTGGCTTTTCAGTATTTCTCTATTCTGACTGCAGTTATTTACAAACCTAATTTTAACCCCACCAATAAAGTTCCCAAGTCTCACAAACACATACAGTGCAGTGTGTGTTCAGTCCCACTAACAGTGTGTGTATGCAGACATCAGGTACCGTATGATGTCACAGGCCCACCAGCTCCTGTTGCTTCAAATTTCAGTCCCAAACAGAAATACTCAGCCCTTCAATCCCAACCCCCAGTGGCTTTTCAGTATTTCTCTATACTGACTACAGTTATTTACAAACCCAATTTCAACCCCCCAATAAAGTTCCCAAGTTTCACAAACACATACAGTCCAGTGTGTGTTCAATCCCACTAACAGTGTGTGTATGCAGGCATCAGGTACCGTATGATGTCACAGGCCCACCAGCTCCTGTTGCTTCGGATTTCAGTCCCAAACAGAAATACTCAGCCCTTCAATCCCAACCACCAGTGGCTTTTCAGTATTTCTCTATACTGACTGCAGTTATTTACAAACCTAATTTCAACCCCACCAATAAAGTTCCCAAGTCTCACAAACACATACAGTCCAGTGTGTGTTCAGTCCCACTAACAGTGTGTGTATGCAGACATCAGGTACCGTATGATGTCACAGGCCCACCAGCTCCTGTTGCTTCGAATTTCAGTCCCAAACAGAAATACTCAGCCCATCCATCAACCCCAGTGGCCTTTCCAGTATTTCTCTATACTGACTGCAGTTATTTAAACCCAATTTCAACCCCACCAATAAAGTTCCTAAGTCTCACAAACACATACAGTCCAGTGTGTGTTCAGTCCTCTAACAGTGTGTGTATGCAGACATCAGGTACTGTATGATGTCACAGGCCCACCAGCTCCTGTTGCTTCGAATTTCAGTCCCAAACAGAAATACTCAGCCCTTCAATCCCAACCCCAGTGGCTTTTCAGTATTTCTCTATACTGACTGCAGTTATTTACAAACCCAATTTCAACCCCACCAATAAAGTTCCCAAGTCTCACAAACACATACAGTCCAGTGTGTGTTCGGTCCCATTAACAGTGTGTGTATGCAGACAGCAGGTACCGTATGATGTCACAGGCCCACCAGCTCCTGTTGCTTCGAATTTCAGTAACAAACAGAAATACTCAGCCCTTCAATCCCAACCCCCAGTGGCTTTTCAGTATTTCTCTGTACTGACTGCAGTTATTTACAAACCCAATTTCAACAACACCAATAAAGTTCCCAAGTCTCACAAACACATGCAGTCCAGTGTGTGTTCAGTCCCACTAACAGTGTGTGTATGCAGACATCAGGTACCGTATGATGTCACAGGCCCACCAGCTCCTATTGCTTCGAATTTCAGTCCCAAACAGAAATACTCAGCCCTTCAATCCCAACCCCCAGTGGCTTTTCAGTATTTCTCTGTACTGACTGCAGTTATTTACAAACCCAATTTCAACCCCACCAATAAAGTTCCCAAGTCTCACAAAGACATACAGTCCAGTGTGTGTTCAGTCCCACTAACAGTGTGTGTATGCAGACATCAGGTACCGTATGATGTCACAGGCCCACCACCTCCTGTTGCTTCGAATTTCAGTCCCAAACAGAAATACTCAGCCCTTCAATCCCAACCCCCAGTGGCATATCAGTATTTCTCTATTCTGACTGCAGTTATTTACAAACCCAATTTCAACCCCACCAATAAAGTTCCCAAGTCTCACAAACACATACAGTCCAGTGTGTGTTCAGTCCCACTAACAGTGTGTGTATGCAGACATCAGGTACCGTATAATGTCACAGGCCCATCAGCTCCTGTTGCTTCGAATTTCAGTCCCAAACAGAAATACTCAGCCCTTCAATCCCAACCCCAGTGGCTTTTCAGTATTTCTCTATACTGACTGCAGTTATTTACAAACCCAATTTCAACCACACCAATAAAGTTCCCAAGTCTCACAAACACATACAGTCCAGTGTGTGTTCAGTCCCACTAACAGTGTTTGTATGCTGACATCAGGTACTGTATGATGTCACAGGCCCACCAGCTCCTGTTGCTTCAGATTTCAGTCCCAAACAGAAATACTCAGCCCTTCAATCCCAACCCCCAGTGGCTTTTCAGTATTTCTCTATTCTGACTGCAGTTATTTACAAACCTAATTTTAACCCCACCAATAAAGTTCCCAAGTCTCACAAACACATACAGTGCAGTGTGTATTCAGTCCCACTAACGGTGTGTGTATGCAGACATCAGGTACCGTATGATGTCACAGGCCCACCAGCTCCTGTTGCTTCAAATTTCAGTCCCAAACAGAAATACTCAGCCCTTCGATCCCAACCACCAGTGGCTTTTCAGTATTTCTCTATACTGACTACAGTTATTTACAAACCCAATTTCAACCCCACCAATAAAGTTCCCAAGTCTCACAAACACATACAGTCCAGTGTGTGTTCAGCCACATAACAGTGTGTGTATGCAGACATCAGGTACCTGTATGATGTCACAGGCCCACCAGCTCCTGTTCAGCTGAATTTCAGTCCCAAACAGAAATACTCAGCCCTTCAATCCCAACCCCCAGTGGCTTTTCAGTATTTCTCTGTACTGACTGCAGTTATTTACACACCTAATTTCAACCCCACCAATAAAGTTCCCAAGTCCCACAAGCACATACAGTCCAGTGTGTGTTCAGTCCCACTAACAGTGTGTGTATGCAGACATCAGGTACCGTATGATGTCACAGGCCCATCAGCTCCTGTTGCTTAGAATTTCAGTCCCAAACAGAAATACTCAGCCCATCCATCCCAACCCCCAGTGGCCTTTCAGTATTTCTCTATACTGACTGCAGTTATTTACAAACCCAATTTCAACCCCACCAATAAAGTTCCTAAGTCTCACAAACACATACAGTCCAGTGTGTGTTCAGTCCCTCTAACAGTGTGTGTATGCAGACTTCAGGTACTGCAAGATGTCACAGGCCCACCAGCTCCTGTTGCTTCGAATTTCAGTCCCAAACAGAAATGCTCAGCACTTCAATCCCAACCCCCAGTGGCTTTTCAGTATTTCTCTATACTGACTGCAGTTAGTTACAAACCCAATTACAACCCCACCAATAAAGTTCCCAAGTCTCACAAACACCTACAGTCCAGTGTGTGTTCGGTCCCATTAACAGTGTGTGTATGCAGACAGCAGGTACCGTATGATGTCACAGGCCCACCAGCTCCTGTTACTTCGAATTTCAGTCCCAAACAGAAATACTCAGCCCTTCAATCCCAACCCCCAGTAGCTTTTCAGTATTTCTCTATACTAACTGCAGTTATTTACAAACCCAATTTCAACCCCACCAATAAAGTTCCCAAGTCTAACAAACACATACAGTCCAGTGTGTGTTCAGTCCCTCTAACAGTGTGTGTATGCAGACATCAGGTACCGTATGATGTCACAGGCCCACCAGCTCCTATTGCTTCGAATTTCAGTCCCAAACAGAAATACTCAGCCCTTCAATCCCAACCCCTAGTGGCTTTTCAGTATTTCTCTGTACTGACTGCAGTTATTTACAAACCCAGTTTCAACCCCACCAATAAAGTTCCCAAGTCTCACAAAGACATACAGTCCAGTGTGTGTTCAGTCCCACTAACAGTGTGTGTATGCAGACATCAGGTACGTATGATGTCACAGGCCCACCAGCTCCTGTTGCTTCAAATTTCAGTCCCAAACAGAAATACTCAGCCCTTCAATCCCAACCCCAGTGGCTTTTCAGTATTTCTCTATACTGACTGCAGTTATTTACAAACCCAATTTCAACCCCACCAATAAAGTTCCCAAGTCTCACAAACACATACAGTCCAGTGTGTGTTCAGTCCCACTAACAGTGTGTGTATGCAGACATCAGGTACAGTATGATGTCACAGGCCCACCAGCTCCTGTTGCTTCGAATTTCAGTCCCAAACAGAAATACTCAGCCCTTCAATCCCAACCCCCAGAGGCTTTTCAGTATTTCTCTATACTAACTGCAGTTATTTACAAACCCAATTTCAACCACAACAATAAAGTTCCCAAGTCTCACAAACACATACAGTCCAGTGTGTGTTCAGTCCCACTAACAGTGTTTGTATGCAGACATCAGGTATTGTATGATGTCACAGGCCCACCAGCTCCTGTTGCTTTGAATTTCAGTCCCAAACAGAAATACTCAGCCCTACAATCCCAACCCCCAGTGGCTTTCCTAGTATTTCTCTATTCTGACTGCAGTTATTTACAAACCTAATTTTAACCCCACCAATAAAGTTCCCAAGTCTCACAAACACATACAGTGCAGTGTGTGTTCAGTCCCACTAACAGTGTGTGTATGCAGACATCAGGTACCACATGATGTCACAGGCCTACCAGCTCCTGTTGCTACAAATTGCAGTCCCAAACAGAAATACTCAGCCCTTGAATCCCAACCCCCAGTGGCTTTTCAGTATTTCTCTATACTGACTGCAGTTATTTACAAACCCAATTTCAACCCCACCAATAAAGTTCCCAAGTCTCACAAACACATACAGTCCAGTGTGTGTTCAGTCCCACTAACAGTGTGTGTATGCAGACATCAGGTACCGTATGATGTCACAGGCCCACCAGCTCCTGTTGCTTCGAATTTCAGTCCCAAACAGAAATACTCAGCCCTTCAATCCCAACCCCAGTGGCTTTTCAGTATTTCTCTGTACTGACTGCAGTTATTTACAAACCTAATTTCAACCCCACCAATAAAGTTCCCAAGTCTCACAAGCACATACAGTCCAGTGTGTGTTCAGTCCCACTAACAGTGTGTGTATGCAGACATCAGGTACCGTATGATGTCACAGGCCCACCATCTCCTGTTGCTTAGAATTTCAGTCCCAAACAGAAATACTCAGCCCATCCATCCCAACCCCCAGTGGCCTTTCAGTATTTCTCTATACTGACTGCAGTTATTTACAAACCCAATTTCAACCCCACCAATAAAGTTCCTAAGTCTCACAAACACATACAGTGCAGTGTGTGTTCAGTCCCTCTAACAGAGTGTGTATGCAGACATCAGGTACTGTATGATGTCACAGGCCCACCAGCTCCTGTTGCTTCGAATTTCAGTCCCAAACAGAAATGCTCAGCACTTCAATCCCAACCCCCAGTGGCTTTTCAGTATTTCTCTATACTGACTGCAGTTATTTACAAACCCAATTTCAACCCCACCAATAAAGTTCCCAAGTCTCACAAACACATACAGTCCAGTGTGTGTTCGGTCCCATTAACAGTGTGTGTATGCAGACAGCAGGTACCGTATGATGTCACAGGCCCACCAGCTCCTGTTGCTTCGAATTTCAGTCCCAAACAGAAATACTCAGCCCTTCAATCCCAACCCCAGTGGCTTTTCAGTATTTCTGTATACTGACTGCAGTTATTTACAAACCCAATTTCAACCCCAGCAATAAAGTTCCCAAGTCTCACAAACACATACAGTCCAGTGTGTGTTCAGTCCCTCTAACAGTGTGTGTATGCAGACATCAGGTACCGTATGATGTCACAGGCCCACCAGCTCCTGTTGCTTCGAATTTCAGTCCCAAACAGAAATACTCAGCCCTTCAATCCCAACCACCAGTGGCTTTTCAGTATTTCTCTATACTGACTGCAGTTATTTACAAACCCAATTTCAACCCCACCAATAAAGTTCCCAAGTCTCACAAACACATACAGTCCAGTGTGTGTTCAGTCCCACTAACAGTGTGTGTATGCAGATATCAGGTACCGTATGATGTCACAGGCCCACCACCTCCTGTTGCTTGGAATTTCAGTCCCAAACAGAAATACTCAGCCCTTCAATCCCAACCCCTAGTGGCATATCAGTATTTCTCTATACTGACTGCAATTATTTACAAACCCAATTTCAAACCCACCAATAAAGTTCCCAAGTCTCACAAACACATACAGTCCAGTGTGTGTTCGGTCCCATTAACAGTGTGTATATGCAGACAGCAGGTACCGTATGATGTCACAGGCACACCAGCTCCTGTTGCTTCGAATTTCAGTCCCAAACAGAAATACTCAGCCCTTCAATCCCAAACCCCAGTGGCTTTTCAGTATTTCTCTGTACTGACTGCAGTTATTTACAAACCCAATTTCAACCCCACCAATAAAGTTCCCAAGTCTCACAAACACATACAGTCCAGTGTGTGTTCAGTCCCTCTAACAGTGTGTGTATGCAGACATCAGGTACCGTATGATGTCACCGGCCCACCAGCTCCTATTGCTTCGAATTTCAGTCCCAAACAGAACTACTCAGCCGTTCAATCCCAACCCCCAGTGGCTTTTCAGTATTTCTCTGTACCGACTGCAGTTATTTACAAACCCAATTTCAACCCCACCAATAAAGTTCCCAAGTCTCACAAAGACATACAGTCCAGTGTGTGTTCAGTCCCACTAACAGTGTGTGTATGCAGACATCAGGTACCGTATGATGTCACAGGCCCACCAGCTCCTGTTGCTTCAAATTTCAGTCCCAAACAGAAATACTCAGCCCTTCAATCCCAACCCCTGTGGCTTTTCAGTATTTCTCTATTCTGACTGCAGTTATTTACAAACCCAATTTCAACCCCACCAATAAAGTTCCCAAGTCTCACAAACACATACAGTCCAGTGTGTGTTCAGTCCCACTAACAGTGTGTGTATGCAGACATCAGGTACCGTATAATGTCACAGGCCCATCAGCTCCTGTTGCTTCGAATTTCAGTCCCAAACAGAAATACTCAGCCCTTCAATCCCAACCCCAGTGGCTTTTCAGTATTTCTCTATACTGACTGCAGTTATTTACAAACCCAATTTCAACCACACCAATAAAGTTCCCAAGTCTCACAAACACATACAGTCCAGTGTGTGTTCAGTCCCACTAACAGTGTTTGTATGCAGACATCAGGTACTGTATGATGTCACAGGCCCACCAGCTCCTGTTGCTTCGATTTCAGTCCCAACCAGAAATACTCAGCCCTTCAATCCCAACCCCCAGTGGCTTTTCAGTATTTCTCTATTCTGACTGCAGTTATTTACAAACCTAATTTTAACCCCACCAATAAAGTTCCCAAGTCTCACAAACACATACAGTGCAGTGTGTGTTCAGTCCCACTAACAGTGTGTGTATGCAGACATCAGGTACCACATGATGTCACAGGCCCACCAGCTCCTGTTGCTTCAAATTGCAGTCAGAAACAGAAATACTCAGCCCTTGAATCCCAACCCCCAGTGGCTTTCCAGTATTTCTCTATACTGACTGCAGTTATTTACAAACCCAATTTCAACCCCACCAATAAAGTTCCCAAGTCTCACAAACACATACAGTCCAGTGTGTGTTCAGCCACACTAACAGTGTGTGTATGCAGACATCAGGTACTGTATGATGTCACAGGCCCACCAGCTCCTGTTGCTTCGGATTTCAGTCCCAAACAGAAATACTCAGCCCTTCAATCCCAACCCCAGTGGCTTTTCAGTATTTCCTGTACGGCTGCAGTTATTTACCCTAATTTCAACCCCACCAATAAAGGTTCCCCAGTCCCTGGCACATCAGTCCAGTGTGTGTTCAGTCCACTAACAGTGTGTGTATGCAGACATCACGTACCGTATGATGTCACAGGCCCACCAGCTCCTGTTGCTTCGAATTTCAGTCCCAAACAGAAATACTCAGCCCATCAATCCCAACCCCCAGTGGCCTTTCAGTATTTCTCTATACTGACTGCAGTTATTTACAAACCCAATTTCAACCCCACCAATAAAGTTCCTAAGTCTCACAAACACATACAGTCCAGTGTGTGTTCAGTCCCTCTAACAGTGTGTGTATGCAGACATCAGGTACTGTATGATGTCACAGGCCCACCAGCTCCTGTTGCTTCGAATTTCAGTCCCAAACAGAAATACTCAGCCCTTCAATCCCAACCCCCAGTGGCTTTTCAGTATTTCTCTATACTGACTGCAGTTATTTACAAACCCAATTTCAACCCCACCAATAAAGTTCCAAGTCTCACAAACACATACAGTCCAGTGTGTGTTCGGTCCCATTAACAGTGTGTGTATGCAGACAGCAGGTACCGTATGATGTCACAGGCCCACCAGCTCCTGTTGCTTCCAATTTCAGTCCCAAACAGAAATACTCAGCCCTTCAATCCCAACCCCCAGTGGCTTTTCAGTATTTCTCTATACTGACTGCAGTTATTTACAAACCCAATTTCAACCCCAACAATAAAGTTCCCAAGTCTCACAAACACATACAGTCCAGTGTGTGTTCAGTCCCTCTAACAGTGTGTGTATGCAGACATCAGGTACTGTATGATGTCACAGGCCCACCAGCTCCTGTTGCTTCGAATTTCAGTCCCAAACAGAAATACTCAGCCCTTCAATCCCAACCACCAGTGGCTTTTCAGTATTTCTCTATACTGACTGCAGTTATTTACAAACCCAATTTCAACCCCACCAATAAAGTTCCTAAGTCTCACAAACACATACAGTCCAGTGTGTGTTCAGTCCCACTAACAGTGTGTGTATGCAGATATCAGGTACCGTATGATGTCACAGGCCCACCAGCTACTGTTGCTTTAAATTTCAGTCCCAAACAGAAATACTCAGCCCTTCAATCCCAACCCCCAGTGGCTTTTCAGTATTTCTCTATACTGACTGCAGTTATTTACAAACCCAATTTCAACCCCACCAATAAAGTTCCCAAGTCTCACAAACACATACAGTCCAGTGTGTGTTCAGTCCCACTAACAGTGTGTGTATGCAGACATCAGGTACCGTATGATGTCACAGGCCCACCAGCTCCTGTTGCTTCAAATTTCAGTCCCAAACAGAAATACTCAGCCCTTCAATCCCAACCACCAGTGGCTTTTCAGTATTTCTCTATACTGACTGCAGTTATTTACAAACCCAATTTCAACCCCACCAATAAAGTTCCCAAGTCTCACAAACACATACAGTCCAGTGTGTGTTCAGTCCCACTAACAGTGTGTGTATGCAGACATCAGGTACCGTATAATGTCACCGGCCCACCAGCTCCTGTTGCTTCGAATTTCAGTCCCAAACAGAAATACTCAGCCCTTCAATCCCAACCCCCAGTGGCTTTTCAGTATTTCTCTATACTGACTGCAGTTATTTACAAACCCAATTTCAACCCCACCAATAAAGTTCCCAAGTCTCACAAACACATACAGTCCAGTGTGTGTTCAGTCCCACTAACAGTGTTTGTATGCAGACATCAGGTACTGTATGATGTCACAGGCCCACCAGCTCCTGTTGCTTCGAATTTCAGTCCCAAACAGAAATACTCAGCCCTTCAATCCCAACCCCCAGTGGCTTTTCAGTATTTCTCTATTCTGACTGCAGTTATTTACAAACCTAATTTTAACCCCACCAATAAAGTTCCCAAGTCTCACAAACACATGCAGTCCAGTGTGTGTTCAGTCCCACTAACAGTGTGTGTATGCAGACATCAGGTACCGTATGATGTCACAGGCCCACCAGCTCCTGTTGCTTCAAATTGCAGTCCCAAACAGAAATACTCAGCCCTTCAATCCCAACCCCCAGTGGCTTTTCAGTATTTCTCTATACTGACTGCAGTGATTTACAAACCCAATTTCAACCCCACCAATAAAGTTCCCAAGTCCCACAAACACATACAGTCCAGTGTGTGTTCAGTCCCACTAACAGTGTTTGTATGCAGACATCAGGTACCGTATGATGTCTCAGGCCCACCAGCTCCTGTTGCTTCGAATTTCAGTCCCAAACAGAAATACTCAGCCCTTCAATCCCAACCCCCAGTGGCTTTTCAGTATTTCTCTGTACTGACTGCAGTTATTTACACACCTAATTTCAACCCCACCAATAAAGTTCCCAAGTCCCACATGCACATACAGTCCAGTGTGTGTTCAGTCCCACTAACAGTGTGTGTATGCAGACATCCGGTACCGTATGATGTCACAGGCCCACCAGCTCCTGTTGCTTAGAATTTCAGTCCCAAACAGAAATACTCAGCCCATCAATCCCAACCCCCAGTGGCCTTTCATTATTTCTCTATACTGACTGCAGTTATTTACAAACCCAATTTCAACCCCACCAATAAAGTTCCTAAGTCTCACAAAGACATACAGCCCAGTGTGTGTTCAGTCCCTCTAACAGTGTGTGTATGCAGACATCAGGTACTGTATGATGTCACAGGCCCACCAGCTCCTGTTGCTTCGAATTTCAGTCCCAAACAGAAATACTCAGCCCTTCAATCCCAACCCCCAGTGGCTTTTCAGTATTTCTCTATACTGACTGCAGTTATTTACAAACCCAATTTCAACCCCACCAATAAAGTTCCAAGTCTCACAAACACATACAGTCCAGTGTGTGTTCAGTCCCTCTAACAGTGTGTGTATGCAGACATCAGGTACTGTATGATGTCACAGGCCCACCAGCTCCTGTTGCTTCGAATTTCAGTCCCAAACAGAAATACTCAGCCCTTCAATCCCAACCACCAGTGGCTTTTCAGTATTTCTCTATACTGACTGCAGTTATTTACAAACCCAATTTCAACCCCACCAATAAAGTTCCCAAGTCTCACAAACACATACAGTCCAGTGTGTGTTCAGTCCCACTAACAGTGTGTGTATGCAGACATCAGGTACCGTATGATGTCACAGGCCCACCAGCTCCTGTTGCTTTAAATTTCAGTCCCAAACAGAAATACTCAGCCCTTCAATCCCAACCCCCAGTGGCTTTTCAGTATTTCTCTATACTGACTGCAGTTATTTACAAACCCAATTTCAACCCCACCAATAAAGTTCCCAAGTCTCACAAACACATACAGTCCAGTGTGTGTTCAGTCCCACTAACAGTGTGTGTATGCAGACATCAGGTACCGTATGATGTCACAGGCCCACCAGCTCCTGTTGCTTCAAATTTCAGTCCCAAACAGAAATACTCAGCCCTTCAATCCCAACCACCAGTGGCTTTTCAGTATTTCTCTATACTGACTGCAGTTATTTACAAACCCAATTTCAACCCCACCAATAAAGTTCCCAAGTCTCACAAACACATACAGTCCAGTGTGTGTTCAGTCCCACTAACAGTGTGTGTATGCAGACATCAGGTACCGTATGATGTCACAGGCCCACCAGCTCCTGTTGCTTCGAATTTCAGTCCCAAACAGAAATACTCAGCCCTTCAATCCCAACCCCCAGTGGCTTTTCAGTATTTCTCTATACTGACTGCAGTTATTTACAAACCCAATTTCAACCCCACCAATAAAGTTCCCAAGTCTCACAAACACATACAGTCCAGTGTGTGTTCAGTCCCACTAACAGTGTGTGTATGCAGACATCAGGTACTGTATGATGTCACAGGCCCACCAGCTCCTGTTGCTTCGAATTTCAGTCCCAAACAGAAATACTCAGCCCTTCAATCCCAACCCCCAGTGGCTTTTCAGTATTTCTCTATTCTGACTGCAGTTATTTACAAACCTAATTTTAACCCCACCAATAAAGTTCCCAAGTTTCACAAACACATGCAGTCCAGTGTGTGTTCAGTCCCACTAACAGTGTGTGTATGCAGACATCAGGTACCGTATGATGTCACAGGCCCACCAGCTCCTGTTGCTTCAAATTGCAGTCCCAAACAGAAATACTCAGCCCTTCAATCCCAACCCCCAGTGGCTTTTCAGTATTTCTCTATACTGACTGCAGTTATTTACAAACCCAATTTCAACCCCACCAATAAAGTTCCCAAGTCTCACAAACACTTACAGTCCAGTGTGTGTTCAGTCCCTTAACAGTGTGTGTATGCAGACATCAGGTACCGTATGATGTCACAGGCCCACCAGCTCCTATTGCTTCGAATTTCAGTCCCAAACAGAAATACTCAGCCCTTCAATCCCAACCCCAGTGGCTTTTCAGTATTTCTCTGTACTGACTGCAGTTATTTACAAACCCAATTTCAACCCCACCAATAAAGTTCCCAAGTCTCACAAAGACATACAGTCCAGTGTGTGTTCAGTCCTCTAACAGTGTGTGTATGCAGACATCAGGTACCGTATGATGTCACAGGCCCACCAGCTCCTGTTGCTTCAAATTTCAGTCCCAAACAGAAATACTCAGCCCTTCAATCCCAACCACCAGTGGCTTTTCAGTATTTCTCTATACTGACTGCAGTTATTTACAAACCCAATTTCAACCCCACCAATAAAGTTCCCAAGTCTCACAAACACATACAGTCCAGTGTGTGTTCAGTCCCTAACAGTGTGTGTATGCAGACATCAGGTACCGTATCATGTCACAGGCCCACCAGCTCCTGTTGCTTCGAATTTCAGTCCCAAACAGAAATACTCAGCCCTTCAATCCCAACCCCAGTGTCTTTTCAGTATTTCTCTATACTGACTGCAGTTATTTACAAACCTAATTTCAACCCCACCAATAAAGTTCCCAAGTCTCACAAGCACATACAGTCCAGTGTGTGTTCAGTCCCACTAACAGTGTGTGTATGCAGACATCAGGTACCGTATGATGTCACAGGCCCACCAGCTCCTGTTGCTTCAAATTTCAGTCCCAAACAGAAATACTCAGCCCTTCAATCCCAACCCCCAGTGGCTTTTCAGTATTTCTCTATACTGACTGCAGTTATTTACAAACCCAATTTCAACCCCACCAATAAAGTTCCTAAGTCTCACAAACACATACAGTCCAGTGTGTGTTCAGTCCCTCTAACAGAGTGTGTATGCAGACATCAGGTACTGTATGATGTCACAGGCCCACCAGCTCCTGTTGCTTCGAATTTCAGTCCCAAACAGAAATACTCAGCCCTTCAATCCCAACCACCAGTGGCTTTTCAGTATTTCTCTATACTGACTGCAGTTATTTACAAACCCAATTTCAACCCCACCAATAAAGTTCCCAAGTCTCACAAACACATACAGTCCAGTGTGTGTTCAGTCCCACTAACAGTGTGTGTATGCAGACATCAGGTACCGTATGATGTCACAGGCCCACCAGCTCCTATTGCTTTAAATTTCAGTCCCAAACAGAAATACTCAGCCCTTCAATCCCAACCACCAGTGGCTTTTCAGTATTTCTCTATACTGACTGCAGTTATTTACAAACCCAATTTCAACCCCACCAATAAAGTTCCCAAGTCTCACAAACACATACAGTCCAGTGTGTGTTCAGTCCCACTAACAGTGTGTGTATGCAGACATCAGGTACCGTATGATGTCACAGGCCCACCAGCTCCTATTGCTTCCAATTTCAGTCCCAAACAGAAATACTCAGCCCTTCAATCCCAACCCCCAGTGGCTTTTCAGTATTTCTCTATACTGACTGCAGTTATTTACAAACCCAATTTCAACCCCACCAATAAAGTTCCCAAGTCTCACAAACACATACAGTCCAGTGTGTGTTCAGTCCCACTAACAGTGTGTGTATGCAGACATCAGGTACCGTATGATGTCACAGGCCCACCAGCTCCTGTTGCTTCAAATTTCTGTCCCAAATAGAAATACTCAGCCCTTTAATCCCAACCCCAGTGGCTTTTCAGTATTTCTCTATACTGACTGCAGTTATTTACAAACCTAATTTCAACCCCACCAATAAAGTTCCCAAGTCTCACAAACACATACAGTCCAGTGTGTGTTCAGTCCCACTAACAGTGTGTGTATGCAGACATCAGGTACCGTATGATGTCACAGGCCCACCAGCTCCTGTTGCTTCAAATTGCAGTCCCAAACAGAAATACTCAGCCCTTCAATCCCAACCCCCAGTGGCTTTTCAGTATTTCTCTATACTGACTGCAGTTATTTACAAACCCAATTTCAACCCCACCAATAAAGTTCCTAAGTCTCACAAACACATACAGTCCAGTGTGTGTTCAGTACCTCTAACAGTGTGTGTATGCAGACATCAGGTACTGTATGATGTCACAGGCCCACCAGCTCCTGTTGCTTCAAATTTCAGTCCCAAACAGAAATACTCAGCCCTTCAATCCCAACCCCCAGTGGCTTTTCAGTATTTCTCTATACTGACTGCAGTTATTTACAAACCCAATTTCAACCCCACCAATAAAGTTCCCAAGTCTCACAAACACATACAGTCCAGTGTGTGTTCAGTCCCACTAACAGTGTGTGTATGCAGACATCAGGTACCGTATAATGTCACAGGCCCACCAGCTCCTGTTGCTGCTAATTTCAGTCCCAAACAGAAATACTCAGCCCTTCAATCCCAACCCCCAGTGGCTTTTCAGTATTTCTCTATACTGACTGCAGTTATTTACAAACCCAATTTCAACCCCACCAATAAAGTTCCCAAGTCTCACAAACACATACAGTCCAGTGTGTGTTCAGTCCCACTAACAGTGTTTGTATGCAGACATCAGGTACCGTATGATGTCACAGGCCCACCAGCTCCTGTTGCTTCGAATTTCAGTCCCAAACAGAAATACTCAGCCCTTCAATCCCAACCCCCAGTGGCTTTTCAGTATTTAAGAACAGGCAAACAACACATTTAAATTTCACTCTAATTATCACTGCCAAACAACTGTTCCCAAGCCTCCAAAGTTACAATATCGCAGCCCAAGTAACAGTTCTAACTCAAGGTAATAATTTTTAACACAAAGAACTAATTTCACTTACAAAACTATTCTAATATTCCAGTTAAAACAGAATATAACCCCAGACCTCTGTCCTTACCAGCCTGCTACTTATGTTCCCAAGTGAACAATGAAAGCCAAGGTAATTCCTGTTAAAGACAAGGTAATTCCTGCTAATGTCCCCCCAACACCAGGCAAACAACACATTTAAATTTCACTCTAATTATCACTGCCAAACAACTGTTCCCAAGCCTCCAAAGTTACAATATCACAGCCCAAGTAACAGTTCTAACTCACGGTAATAATTTTAACTCAAAGAACTAATTTCACTTACAAAACTATTCAAATATTTCAGTTAAAACAGAATATAACCCCAGACCTCTGTCCTTACCAGCCTGCTGCTTATGTTCCCAAGTGAACAATGAAAGCCAAGGTAATTCCTGTTAAAGACAGGGTAATTCCTGCTAATGTCCCTTCCCTAACACCAGGCAAACAACACATTTAAATTTCACTCTAATTATCACTGCCAAACAACTGTTCCCAAGCCTCCAAAGTTTCAATATCACAGCCCAAGTAGCAGTTCTAACTCAAGGTAATAATTTTTAACACAAAGAACTAATTTCACTTACAAAACTATTCAAATATTTCAGTTAAAACAGAATACAACCCCAGACCTCTGTCCTTACCAGGCTGCTGCTTATGTTCCCAAGTGAACAATGAAAGCCAAGGTAATTCCTGTTAAAGACAAGGTAATTCCTGCTAATGTCCCCTCCCCCTAACACCAGGCAAACAACACATTTTAATTTCACTCTAATTATCACTGCCATGCTGAGATATAGCAAATAAAGCAGAAAATAAAATTAAGCTTTGTGAAAATGTTTGATTTATCTTCTGAAAAATGTTCTCAAAGTTTCACAGTTTTCATGAGATTTCATGAAATGTCACTTATTTCATGAAATCACTTATTTTGTAGGTCTATTAAATATCTAACTACAAATGGGTAGTTCCGAAGGACTGGAGGTAGGCAGACATAGATCCACTCCATGCAATCAAGTGGACAAGGAACACGCAGGGAACTACAGACCTCTCAGCTTTACATCATCTGTAGCAAAGCAAATAGAGTCACTGGTCAAAGATGATTTCATGGACTACTTGGAGAGCAATGGTCTTGTGACAGGGTAGTGAACTGGATGACTTCTGGGAAACACTCTGAAAGAAAACACTCCAGACACCAATTTAAATTAAATGACACGCACTCAGAAAAAAACAATTACATCACTTGTAGCAAAAAGAAATTTTTACTCTTTTTTAAAAAAAACACACTTTGTAGGTGACACGTGAAGTACTATGGGAGGGTCTGGGAGAGAGGCCAAGTCTCACACAGATCCCCGAGGCTGATGAGATGAAAATAATTTATTTTTTAGAGACAACCTTAACAGAAAACCAGGTAAAGGTCCTAAAGAAAGGTCTCACATTCATACCCAAAACCAATTTGAATGTGTTTAGGATGAAAATTAACAACTATAAATTATACAGACAATTACATCTGTAGGTAAATTTTTCTAAAAATCCAATGGCACCAGTGGGGAGATCGAGATACATAACAGTAAATGAAGATGTAGAAACTAATGGAGAAGTGACAGCACAGGAAACAAGGTATTTGAGAGAAGAAACCCCCTTTAAAAGGAAATCAATGTTTATTCCCCCAAGAAACCAAAGCCAAGCTGTGAACATTTTTAGTAAAATTGTGAATAAAGAAATGGACGAGGAGTTTCAAAAACATAAATGTACACAACAGAATATGTCACAAAAAGAAAAAGTAGCCCTGAAGGAACTAAGGGTCAGCAATGACTTTTTGATAAAAAATGAGATGGGTGGGGGGCAGTAGTAATTTGGCCTAAGGATATGTATCTAGAAGAAGTGAATAGGCAACTGAAAAATGGTTATTATTATATCAAACTTCACACAGATCCCACAGAATCAAGTAAAATAAAAGCAGATGAGATCTTACAAAAGGCACAAGCAAAGAAATGGATTACTAATATGGAAAAAGATTTCTTCTCAGTACCCCATCCCATTAAGCCTACCATCTACCTCTTGCCAAAAGTTCATAAAAATGACAAAATTCTCCTGGGAAGACCTATAGTAAGTGGCATAAGTTCCATTACAGAGCCCTTTTCTAAATATGATAACTACTTTTTCAGACCATTTGTAGCATTAGGAAGATCATACATTGAACACATCAAAACAGTGCTCAATAAATTGAAAAATGTGAATGCAACAGGAGTAACATTAATGGTCATTTTAGACATAGGGAACTTATACAATAATATTCCTCATGAAGAGGGTCTATTAACTGTAAAAGAAACCCTGGCAAAAAGAGCAGAATTTGTGTATCCACCTTCTGAGCTTATAGAAGAAATGGTAAGATTCACACTTGAATCTAATTATTTCTTATTCAATGGTAATTTATACAAGCAGATTCATGGGACAGCCATGGGCACTACATTTGCCCCCTCTTTAGCCAATTTATGCATAGAAAACTGGAAAGAGAAACAAATTGGGGACAGTAACAGAAATAAGTGGTCTGACAAAATAATTTTATGAGTGCACTTTATCGATGATATGCTCTGCCTATGGAAGGGCACAAGTGAGGAATTCTCTGAATTTTTTATGTATATTAATAACAGTAATAAAAATTTATGGTTTGCTAAGGAACAAAACACAAAGACAGTGCACTACTTAGATCTTCAGATTTATAGGAAAGATGAAAATCTTGAATTAACACTGTTTAAAAAACTGACTGATAGAAACACCTTACTGCACTGGGAAAGCAACCATCCATACTACTTAAAGAAAAATATCCTGTATGGTCAACTTTTAAGAGTGAAATGAAATTGCTCGGAGGAAACTGTAGCTAGAAGAGAGATGGCTAAAGTGTGGCAGATTTTTAAGAAGAGGCTACGATGCAGGGATACTCAAGGATGCAGTTATAAAGACAAGAGATAAATCTAGAGAAGAGCTATTAGTAACAAAAGGTTTTGGTCGAAGAAGGACACATGGTCACTTACAATGTAGAACACAGTGACATGTCAGGAAAGGCAGCACAGATTATTAAGAAAAATTGGGGAATCCTGAAAGCAGAACCATGTCAGGAGTAAATTGCAAACAGGGGACCAAGAATAACTAGAAGAAAAGGAAAAAATTTAAGAGACACCTTGATGAGAAGTTTTTTTCATTGATTAGAAAAGTATTAGACCAACGTGACTACTGGAAGCCCCGGAAGGCAACTACTGATGCGAGAACTGTATGCACTGTAATAATACAAACAACACAAAAGTGTTCAAACATCTGAGAAGAGGGAAAATATGATATACAAGAATTTATTAATTGTAAAACAACTGAAGTAGTTTATATGCTAACCTGCCCATGTGGTTTGGTCTATTTAGGCCAAAGTGAAAGAGAACGGAAGTCTAGGATTGGCGAGCATAAGACTACTATAAGAGTTAAGAATGCAATGTATGCCATGGCAAGGCATTATGAAGAATTTGGACATGGGTCATGAGCCTCTTTAAAATTTATTGGGCTAGAAAGAGTGTAGCTCCCTCCATGAGGTGGGGACATTAAACAACTCCTGCAGCAAAGAGAAAGCTATTGGATAGAGGAATTAGAAGCAATGGTGCCTAGGGGACTAAATGAGGACAATGGATGTTATTCATATATTAATTAATGCTATCCACCCAGCTTTGCTCATATTTTCAGTACAACCTGAGGATAAAGTATGTGTAGCATATGTGTAAAAGTTGAGCTGAAGTATATTAATAAATGTTGTCCACCAAGCTTTTTTTATGTTTCTCAAGTGCAACCTGAGTTTAAAGTATGTCTGGAATATGGGCAAGTTTACCGCTGAAGTAAAAAAGCAAAAAATTAAAATTAAGTTGATAAATAATCTTGTGAAAATTTAGCATATTGAGTCCCCAAATCAAAAAATTGAGTTAAAAAATAAGACTGCGGCAAGGCAGTTTTTTAAGTCATGGTATATAAACAACAGAAGATTTTCTGTGCCAGAATTCAATCTAGTGAATAATACGTGCCACTACACAACAATAAACATCATTCTAAGGTGTAGGTATAATAGAAAAGTTGAGACCTGACTTGGAGGCCGTCAACAATAGGAAATGTCTTAGAAAGGCTCATATTAAGAGGTGCCTTGTAGAAATAGCTATATAATCCAAGCAAGATGTAGTAAGAGGAGGAAAAGCTTTAGTACATGAGTTGTGCGGAAAATAAACATCTTTTTGTCCTATGGCATGTACAAATAGTGGAGCAGGTAAATTGTTCGAAAATGTGAGAACACATTTAAAAAGATTCAATAGACAATGAAATACTGTTATTTGGTCCCATGAATATAAATTTAGTTTAAATATAGTTTTAATATTATTTGAGAAAACATACAGTTAAAACTAATACGGTCTGTTTGGATTGGGGGACTGATAATGTGCAATTGAACTTCAGCCATATTTAAGGGCTCTAGTCTGTAATTCAGAGTAGCACAGTTGCAGCCAGAAAGAACAAAAAAAGAATAAAACATTATGACCCAGATATTCAAATGTGCACCCAGTATGTGCACAATGAAATGCGCAGCGCAATGCAGATGCACCATAGGAAACATACGCCATATTCAAAAGGTGTGCCAAAGACATGAGCTGACGCAAAGCACACTGAATATAGCAAAGATGCGCCACCACGCAACCAGACATGCGCTGGAGCAACCAGGAATGTGCATGAAGATGCAAGTATGCAGAAAACAGCAGGCTGAGCAAGCACAACAGGCAAAGGGGAGCAAAGACAGGGCTGCACAAGAGCAGAGCACCAGGCCAGCAGTGGCAGACCCAAACCAAAAGGGCACACTGGCCAGCGTGCACTGCAGGGGCACTGGGCCAAGGGCCACAGGATGCCAGGCTGCCAACACTGACCCATGTCACAAAGCACACCAACTCACCCACCATGAAGGCATGCCCGTGGAGAGGCCTATGCCAGTGCACCACCACCACAACCCTGACAGGCATCACTACATGGGACAGTGGCACAGCCATGGTGCAAGGGCACCAGACGTGCACAGTGGACAGCAGTAAAGGAGACAGTGATGCACAGGGGAACAAGGGCCAAAGGACCACAAACAGACAAGGACACAGGGCACAGCACCACAGTGCACACCAGCACTGGCAAGGGCAGCATGGCAGGTGGACTGCAGGGCAGCATGGGCAGACAGGGACAGAAGGTGGTGAAATGCACACAGGGCAGGGGGAGACCCACCACCCATGGGCACACGAGACACAGGGATATGGCAAACAGGTCTCAGCATGCACAGCAGCACAACGCAAAGAACACAGCAGTGGGACAGGAGGGGACATGACCAAGGGCACAATCCTACAACTGCAGCACAGTGCAACAGGCTGCCTGCAAAGGAGACACAGACACAGATGTGGTAGAAAAATAAATGTTTACTGCAACAATAACAAAACAGTGGTGTGCCAGCAGGGCACACAGTAACAATTAGTAAGGTGTCAATACAGGGAAAGGCAAAGTGGGGCAATAGGGGAATGGGACAGGGAGGAACTACAGAGGTGAGGAAGGTGGAACAATCAAAGTGGAGGAGGGTAGGGGATGTCCATGTAACAGCAGAGATGGGGGACAGGATCAATGCCGCTGCCGATGCAGCATGGCCCACAGTCTGTGCACCTCCTGGACCAAAGTCTCAGTCACCTCCAACTGGCACCATCCCACCCTGAGCAGCATAGGAGAAGGGATAGAACTGACAATAAGTGATGTGCTACAAGGAGACCATGCCCACTCACGTGTGCACACTGGACAGCTGATGCAGCCACCAGTGGATGGAACCCACAATGGCATAAGCACAGTGGACAGAAACAGCTGACCCTGTCACACCCCACAGCCAGACTGCCAGGTCACCCCAAGGCAACATGCACCCACACTTCTGCAGTATACCTCACAGTGCTGGTGCAAGTCCCCCCAGGCAGTCTGTTAACACCCAGAAGCAGTCACACACCATGGGGTCTGCTCATACAGACCCATCCTACCAGGGTCAGCACCGGGGTGCCACCACACAGAGGCCTCATGCACAGTGCCACCACACACTGCACAACACGGCACTGGCAGTGGAGGCAGGCACCTACCAAGCAGTGGTCATGCATGGTGGCAGTGCCCAAGGCTGGACCACAACACCCTACACAGTCCCACACACATACAGTGTAACATGCTGCACACACTCACCTGCCCATCCAGGCACCAGTGTAGCTGCAGCACCATGATCACGCCACTGCCTATCCTGGCCTGCAGCCACCCTGGCCCTTCTGTGGATGGAACAGAGATACAGACACGAACATGAGTGGCATGCCATGCACAGCCCCCCCCACCATCAACATCATGTGCACCATTAGCACAGCATGAGAAGGTACACCAACCAGTCTGTGGGCACTAGTGCCTGGCCAACAGCACCATGCACTGCAGAGGTGCACATTGTGGCACTGCAGGACACACAGCACCCACCAGCTCTGGCCCCCCTCCGGGCAGCCGCACACGCAGCACACCTGTCAGCACAGTATATGGACAATGCGAGCAAATGCAGTGCAGGTGGATACCTACCTGGCTGTGGCACAGCCCCCCATTGTGCTTTTGCCTTCAGCCAGTGTAGACATGCTGGATCATGCCATCTCAGGTCCCCATACCAGTGGCGGCACTGCTCCCCCATGCGCGGCACACCTGTACGGTGCTCTAGCCCCACTGTAACCCTGTCCCACACCTGGGACCATGGTACCAGAAGATCTTCTGCCCCAAACAGCTGGTCAGTCACAGGCTTCACCAGGGCCACAAGGTTGTACATCTCAACCTCATTCTAGTTGTGAGCATGTCGTGAATGGGAACGGACCCCGGCATACTGCACTTACAACAGACACAGTGATAGCGCAACCACTGCGGCCTACAATGCATGCACATGGAACTTCCCTGGTACAATGTGCAATAGGGGGTAATGGACCATGACTGTGAAGCATGGGGGTGTGCAATAGATGTGCGCAATGGAGGTCTATCATGCAGTACCACATATGTGCACTGCAGCACGGCAAGGCGAGAGTACGGAGTCACACTTGTGACCCATATACGCACCATGTGTGACCCTGAACAACATCGTGCACATGCCATCCCATGCAGTATCCAGCAATGTGCAGCTGGTGGCATAGTACATCTGGCACTATTGCACAACGAGGCTAGGTGGTGCAGTGTACCCAAATGGGCAGCATGTGCACTGTGCGCATGTGTAACAGGGGACCATTGCACATTGCATACAGCTGCATGATAGGCCACAGGAAGAGGTGCTGCCAATGATGCACATGTGCACCATGCAGCAGCACGCAGCACATGAGCAGGGAATGTGCCAGTCAGATGCTATGGTGCATTCATCTTGTGCATGGTGCAACATTGCAATATTCATCTGGCATATGCAAATTGCCTCATGAGGCAATGCTAGGCCCAACCTCGCTCATTAGCATTGCATTACAATTGTGCTGGGGCTAATCTGCATGTGTTGCTCCATAAAAGCACCACAATACAGTACAGTACAGGACACTGTCAGGTATTGCAGCCAGTGAGGTAAGGAGCAACACATGTGCCTGTACTGGCCATGTTGCCAGTGCTGCACTGTTCCAGGTTGGGTTGCCAAGCCACTAATGGACCATTGTCTGACTGTTCACAGGTAGCAACATGTGTGAGATGGAGGGAGCTGAGGAGAGGGGGCCTACATGGATGTGCAGGCCCAACTTTACAAAGGATGAGCAGCAGGTCCTGTTCGAGGCCTACCTTGACAGGGAGCAACTGCTGAGTGGTGCCATGGGCACCCCGTAGGACTGTGCCACTGGGTGGGAGGAGGTGGCAACCTACGTTAATGCCCATGGGATGCATAATAGGAGTGCACAAGAGTGCAAGAAGAAGATGGAGGTGGACCGACGACGCATCAAGGAGAAGGTGACCACCATCAGGGCATCCCACAGCAGGACAGGCAGGGGACCAGACACCGCCCCTATACTGACGGCAGGTTAGGAGATGGTGGTGGTGACCATCAGCCATGCTGCCATTGAAGGCATCCCAGAAGGAGGATTCCAGATGGGTGGCAGCACCTCACAGCACTGTGAGTCACTGAGAGTCACATGTGGGTGTGGGTGTGTGTGTCATCCAGCACCGTGCAGGTGTGACGGCTGCAGTGCTGCATGCCCCTTGTGCGTGTGGCATGCAGCAGCGCATGGTGCACATGGGCCACCGTGCATTGCATCATCCACCTGTGTGCAGTGGAATGGCAGCATGGGCACTGTACTGTGACCGAGGCACCTGTTACAGGGTGTGCAGTGCTGCTAGCCAGCCCCACAGTGCTGCCTGCCCAGCGCGCCAGTGGCACAGCATGGTCCACAGAGGCACAGGCTGCAGCATGGCACAACACTGGTGTTGATGCCCTGTGGGGACACTTGCATGCCAGTCATGTGTTCCTGCGACACTATGTGCTGCAGCCAACCACCATGGCTGGGCTGGCATAGGCAGCATCAGTGGCATGTCCACCCTGCTGTTCAGTGCTATGAGTGCATACACTGTTGCATGCCAGCACGGTGGGGGCGCACATGGCATCATTGCACTGGCCATGGCTCTGCATGCAGATTGCCATCATCACCATTGATAATGCTTTCCTGTCTTCCAGTGCCATCACACCTCATGGGTGGGTTGCAGGATGCCACCGACAGTGTTGGACCCAAAGAGGAGGAGCCATCCACAGCCACAGGAATCTGGGTCAGGGACCATCGGCATCAAGGCAGTGTGGGGCTACTGGACTACCTGTGCCTGGGTGACGACGACACACTGTTGGACCTCCTGCTCACTGAGGACCTACCTGTGCTGGTACCGGGGACACAGGAGAGTGGGGCATCCAACACAGATGATGACATTACACTGATCCTAGATGGCATGGGCCTGGCAATGCTGCCTAGGGTACAGGGCCATTCACAGTCGGCAGTTGCCACCAGTGGCATTACAGCACCTGTGCAGCTGCATCCTGACCTTGGCCGCACAGTGGCATGTGGCACTGCTGCTGTCACTGGCCTTGGAGGGGTCACTGATGCTGATGCCAGTGCCACAGGGACAGCCCAGCAGGCAGTTGGACAGCAGCAGCAGGTTGCAGTGGCCACTGTGCAGCACACCACAGGGGCCACCGATGGGGAACCTGCACAATCTCCACCCCCTGTGCAGTTCCCTGTGCAGCATCCCAGCTGAGGGATGTTGAACAGCATGCTGCCACATCCACAGCAGGTGGGCATCAGCCCCAGGATGTGCAAGGCACTGTCAGGCTGGACGAGAACACCAGGCTGCTGCGGTCATCCGTGGACAACCAGGTGACGCTCGAGGCCGAGATACATGCATTATGGGTAGAGGTGCGTCATCTGTCTTAGCGTAGGGACATTGGATGAGCCCAGCTGATTGGTGCACTGCGGGAGGCCTCGACCACATCGCTGGACCGCATTGCCGGTACCATTGCCCCTGGATTTGTATCGCTGGTGTCCACTGGGCATGGCAGGGTATGTAGGACTCCCTTTAGTGCCACATTGATACCACAGACCCTGCATTTGGTGATCCCAGCACAGCTGATGCCGGACTCTTACATGGCCATCCTTGACACACCCAGTGGTACTCTCTTTGCCAGGCTTTACATGCCTACGAGGACCTGGCCACGTTCTCAGGCCTCTACCCCCACGAGTGTGTGAGTTACAGCTCCAGTGGCTTCCACACAGCCAGGGCATGGCCATCCACATGGCTGTGGCAGCCGTGGCATTGCACGGTAGGCTTGCTGGGTCTGCTGTCCCATCCTGCTACCCGCTGCTGTTGACTGGTCTGCATGTGGCTGGGCCCGCCTGTGTGCTTGTGGAGGCGCGTATGTGTGGCATGTGGCATGTCCTCCATGTGTGCATGCTGTGCTGATGGGCCTTGTTGTGTGTACGTAGTGAGGGCAGCAGTATGCTGGCCTTGCCTGTGTGCTGGTGCAATCACTCTGATCCATGCCACATCCAGCTGCACTTGTGTGTGTGTGTGTGTGTGTGTGTGTGTGTGTGTGTGTGTATGTGTGTGTGCATGTGTGTGTGTGTGTGTGTGTGTGTGTGCACCCATGCCTGTTTACTGTGTTGTGGGCAAGTGGCTGTGTGTTTGTGTGGTCCCTGTGCAAGGTGTGTGTGTGTCACAGTGTCACTGCATGCATCCCTTTGTGGTCGTGCACCTGTATGTGTGTGTGTGTGTGTGTGTGTGTGTGTGTGTGTGTGTGTGGTGGTCTGTACCTGCATGGCTGGCATGTGTGGTACTTACCTGCGGTTGCTGAAGTGTTCCTGCATGATTGTGGCCCAGTACCTTCTTGCCTCTATGGCCATCCTGGGGTCCCTCCCCTGCATCAGTGGACGCACACCACCATCTGACTCATCTTCCGTATCCTCCCCACTGCTGTCACCTTCATCCACCCGGACAGCTATCCTATGGTCAATGGCTATGTTGTGTAGCATGCAGCAGGCCAGGAATAGGTCACAGGTTTTCACAGAGTTGTACTGTAGGGCACCACCGGACCTGTCTAGGCAACAGAACCACATCTTGAACATGCCAAATACTTGCTCGATGATATTGCATGTAGCAGTGTGTGCCTCATTGTACCTCTCCTCTGCAGAGTTGGATGGGCGCTGGATAGGGTGAGCAGCCAGGGGTGCAGGGGGTAGGCGCTGTCACCTGTGTGGGTAAGTCATGCAGGTTAGCACATGGCATTGCTTGTTCCACTCCCTTCACCCCTGCCACCTACAGCCTTCCTCACTGCTCCCGCTGTGTGTGCCATGGGTCTATGCCTCCTGCATGGCTGCCCACACACCCCGTCCCATGCCGTGCTCACCTAACAGGTGACCAGTGGGGATCTCCCCATGCTCGAACCTCTGGCACAGGATGCAGCTGTGCCAGATGAATGCATCATGTGCACTCCCAGGGTGGGTGGTACAGATGTTGGTGATGCCTCCCGTGGCATTGCACACCACCTTGCAGTTGACCGATGGGTATCCCTTCCTATTAATGTAGGTGGCCCCCTCTGGGCCAAGTGGTGTGCATATGGCCACGTGGGTGCAGTCTATGGCCCTGATCATGCCTGGCATGCGTGCCACCCTGTGGAAGTCCTCCATGTCTGCTGTACGCTTTGCCTGTGTGCTGGGGAATCGTATGAACTCTGAAGCGTGTGACAGCAGGACATTGAGAAACTGTGTGAGGAGGTGGGATGTGGCTGACTGGGTTATCCCGGTGGTTGCCCCCGTTGGTTTCTGGAAGGTGCCCATGGTGAGCAGGCACATTGCTACTGTCACCTTGGTCTCCACTGTCATGGCATGGCTCCTTCTGGTGGGTGTCTGCAACTCATCGTGGCACAGCTTGCAGAGCTGCCTCAGAATTGCCCTGTTCAGCTGGTACTGGCCCACGATCTCCACCTCCCTGTAGTCCTCAAAGGTGAGGCCGGCATGGTACTGTCTCTGTTGGGCATACCACCACTGGGCCCTTCCTCAGCCATTTGGTGTTCCTCCCTCCTCCTCCTCACACCCTTCATTACTGCATCTATCACGAATGGCCCTGCATCCATATCAGTCAGTGTCTTTGGCTTGTGCATCTGCTATATGTGTGTGTGTGTGTGTGTGTGTGTGTGTGTGTTTGAGCCTCCTTTTATATGCTCAGTTCTATCTGGCACATTCTGTGTGTTGCTCCTGACTTACGCCATGCTTTTCGTCTGAATAAGGCATTGCGCAGCTTATTCATGGGAATGCCCCCTTGTACTTGCACCACATACATTACCGTTGCACATCTGCGCATTGGATTATGCGCTGCGCATTTACGTTGGTTGAATATGGCGCCGGGGCTCATTCCTATGGTTGCGCAAGTGCAACTCCTCTGAATATCAAGACCTATATGTCCACTGCCTATAAATAATCATTGTATATGGGCTGTTTTTAATCCACTAATATGTAACACTGTGGTGGATTTGATGTTGTTTGTGTAATAGTATAGGCGTATCTCACGAATTCCACATCTAGCATTGATAGCAACCATGGCAATCTGTGGTATAAATTCAACAACATTGGTTGATGAAATCAGCTCTGATGAACATACATACATACATACAAACATACGAAGAAGCCAGCAGAAGAAGGCCATTTGGTCTATCAAGTCTGCTTATGTTGCAGGGTCCACAGCTGGAGCTACTGTCCCTGCCTCCTCTCCCCACTCCTCCCATCTACCCTAGCCATGACCCTTACCCTCTCCCACATCTGTCTCAGCCTCTCTTAAAGCTGCCCACTGTCTTCAATGAGATTACCTCTTCTGGCAACGCATTCCAAGTGTCCACCACCCTCTCTGTGAAGAAGTGCTTCCTGATGTCCCTCCTAAACCTCCCACCCTCCAGCTTAAGACTGTGCCCCCTTTTGTTATGGTTGCCCCTCAGCATAAAGAGACTCTCCTTATCAACCTTATTTATCCCTTTCAAGTACCTGAAGGTCCCAATCATGTCCTTCCTCTCTTCTGTCTTCCAGGGAGTACATGTTCAGTGCCCTGAGCCTCTACATATATATCTTATCCTGCTGACCAGCTATCATCTTTGTAGCCCTCCTCTGGACCTTCTCCAGTAGGTTAATGTCCTTTTTGAGGTGTGGGCACCAGTATTGAACTCCATATTCTAGATGCGGCCTTACCAGTGACCTGTACAAGGGCAGTATAACCTCCTCTCTCCTACTACTGAGCCCCCTAGATATGCATCCCAGCATCTTGTTTGCCTTTGTTGCTGCTTTCTTGCACTGTGTGGAGTGCTTCAGATCACTAGTGATCATCACTCCCAGGTCTTTCTCCTCCTCTGATGCAGATACTCGGACTCCACCAAGGTAGTACTCTGTCCTGGGATTCTTGGCTCCAATATGCACAACTTTGCATGTCTTGGCATTGAACCCAAGCTGCCAGATCGTCAGCTCCTCACCATGGTTCTCCACGTTGGTGAAGGTACAGGATGTATGAAGAATGTCCAGTAATGGTGAAATAACAAACTAAGTTTAGTAGCCCTGAGCATCCAGTTCTCTCTACCCCCCTCTCTTTGCGGCATTCATGCGATTATAGAAATAGGCAATTGAGGCAATTGAGCAAAAAAGAATAAGCAAAAGTGTGATTTCACGAACTGCCGTGGTCAACAATGAGACAAAGAAGGTAAGTGACAAACTTGTAAAACTGCTTTTGTTGCGAGAGATTGTGATATTCATATCAATCTGGAAAGTGATTTTCACGTGACACCTGCAATTTGTGTTTTTTTGGAAAAGTAAAAATGACTTTTTGCTACAAAGAGCTGTAATTGCTTTTTTTCTGAGTGCACTCCGTTTTGAGATGTGATGCTGCTGCACACATTGATTCTTTGGAGATAGTGAATTGCCCTGGGAGGAGCACCAGATGAGTTAACTCTGTGGTATGCATTCAGTTATTTAAGTTATTTAATTACATTACCAGTAGAACGCACACACGAATATCTCTTTTTTGCTTTAAATTAAATGGCATCTGCTTTACATTCAGTAAAAGAAAACCAAACAGCCTGTACGCAGCATAACAAACAATTAAGCTCAGTCTCTCTCTGTCTCCACTTGCATCTACTTATCAGAAACCTCTGCCTCTCTCCCTTTATCTGGTCCAGGTGTTGCTTGTTAACACCCCTCCCCCTTAGGTACATCCAAATCCCAGAACAAGCAGTGCAGTGAGGTTTCAAATGGTCAACTTGAAAGCAGTAGGGGTTTGTTACAAATCCCATCACAGTCCCAGTCAAAACCTGCACTGTCTGTGTTGCAGGATTCTGAAGCAGTTTACAGGTAAAAGGAGTGTGGCGGACATACACTTTATCATATACTCTCCTCCTGAGAGTCATGCCCTTGGCACACTCCATAAGGACCAAAGACCTACCCTCCCAAGAGCAAAAATATCTGCATTACCATGTTGGGTAATTGCCCAGTGGCACACATCAAAAAATACCATCTTGTGACACGGGTATTGGTATCCTGCATAGCATTTAACTACCTGAGGGGGATGTGGTCAGTGACATGGGTGAACACCTGTCCCAACAGGTAATAGCATAAGGTGACCACCGTCACTTTACTGCCAGACACTCTTTTTGCAGCATGGCATAGCTCTGCTCCCATGGAAAAAGTCTGCAAGATAGATGTAGCACGGAGTGAGTGTCATCCTCAAAGTCTTTTGATAACACTGCTCCTGACTGGCACCTCACACAGTACATTTTTGTTGGCCTGAAATGCCATCTAACACTCGGGTGACAAAAGGACTTTATTCAGGGCAGTTTTTTTGGTCAGGTGAGTCTGTGGATTAGCAAGGATTGAGAATTCTGGAATTAGGTGCCGGTAATACCCTGCAAGTCCAAGAAAAGACCTAACCTGCTTCTTAGCAGTTAGGATGGGCAGTCAGCTAGGGCCTTTACTTTGTCAATGATAGGGCCTTTACTTTGTCAATAACCAGGCATACGTGACTATTTCCAACCATATACTCCCAGTGTTTTGTCTCCTGCCACCCTAGGTTGCATTTCGTGGCATTGGCCATGAGACCTGCCTCCCTGAGCAATTGAAGTACAGCGGCCACATCCTGCAGCTGGCTGTCCCAATCAGGGCTAAATATGACAACATTGTCCATTTACACTGCTGCATACAGCCTGTGGGGACAGAGGATGTGGTTCATCATTCTCTGGAAGGTAGCCTGGCTCCATGCAATCCTAAGGCAAACACAGTAAATTGATATAGGCCAAACAGGGTGACAAAGGCAGAGTTCTCATGGGACTCAGGAGTTAATGTGGTTTGTCAATACCCATTGGTCAGGTCCAGGGTACTAATGTAACAGGCCCTTTCCAGTCTGTCCAAATGTTTGTCTACCCTTGGCATAGAGTATGCATTGAATTAGGATGCAGCATTAACTTACCAGCAGTCTATAGAAAACTGGGTGGTCCCATCTGGTTTTGGGACTAGCACACTAGGGCTAGACCATTCACTCTGGGATTCCTCAATGAGTCCCAACTCCAGCATAGGCTGGGTTTCTTCCCATGCTGTCTCTCAGATCCTTTCCAATAGTCTGTACAGTTGTTGGCAGATCTGGACACCTGGGTTTGTGTCTGTGTGTTGCTGGATCACATGGGTTTGTTCTGACTTCAGGGAGAATACATCTCCAAAATTCTCCACCAGCCTCTGGGCTTCTTGCTTTTGGGTCTGGTTAAGCCAGTTGTCCAGTGGGACAGCGCCTGGTTTCCTTACCAGTTTAGGTCCTAAGTACAGAGTTCTGTCATCAATGTCCTCATCTGTCAATTGACTTAGGGCCCTCTTTAGGATCCTCTGGGTCAATGAGCAATACCTATCTTTACAGGGTTTCAACAAATTAACATGGTACATTTATTTTTCCTTTTTTCTGTCTGGTTGTATGACTTCAAAATCTTTGACATTTAGCTAGGAGTTTATTCTCTGAGCTAGGCAATAGAGGAAGTACTCTGTCATTAGACTTGAAGTCCCATAGCCTGGCCCCTTTGTCATGGTGCTCTGCCTGAGTTTGCTGTGCTTTTATTAAATTTTCTTTGGCAAATCTGCCAGCTGCATCCAATCTTTCTCTGATTTGCAATACATTTTGGAGAATGTTAAGTGGACAATGCGCCTGCTTTTCCCACATCTCTTTTATGAGATCCAACATCCAATTGGTTTGTCACCCATAAAACAATTCAAAGGGTGAGAACCCAGTGGGTGACTGTGGAAGCTCCCGAAGGTAACATTAATTATGATGACTATTCATCCCAGTATTTTACCTTAGTTGACAAAATTTAGACAGCATACCTTTCAACGATTTATTAAGGTGTTCCACTAAACCGTTGGTCTGTGGGTGACACACTGATGCCTGGATGGACTTAAACTTTAGCAAAGCAGACACCTTCCTCATAAGTTTTGACATAAAGTTGGTGCCTTGATCAGGTAGGATCTTCTCTGGCAGCTGAACTCATGAAAACACTTCTCAATTCTTTTACCACTGACTGGGTTGTAGTGGACTATAAGGAAATAGCCTTGGGGTTACAGGTGGCATAATACAATATGAGCACTATATACTGATACCTAGATGTACTTTTTATCAAGGGTCCCACCATATCAACCCCAGTTCTTTCAAACAGGGTGTCTTTTATGGGCATAGGGATCAAACGGGCCCTTTTCATACTTCTGAGGGCCACCAGCTGACACTCAGGGCAGTAAGCACAAAAATCTGTTACTTCATTCCATATACAGTACCTAGCCAGAACAAAATGGGCAAGTATATATGCCTCAGTTGTCTCCCTGCCCAAATGACCAGCATTAGGTATAGTACGGGTTAGCTTCAGTAACTCCTTTCTTGCAGACCTGGGAACCACTAACTGGTAACGTAAAGTCTCAGTTTGTGTCTCGGGTTCTACCCAGTACAAAATATCATCCTTCAGTTCAACCCTCGGAAAATATTGTACTATTTGTCATCTACCACTTTATCATTTATCACAGTTAAGTTCTGATAGGTATTCCTGAGAACCTCATCAGCCCATTCTTCAGAACACATGTAGGCTGGCTTTTGAAAAATGGTCTGACTTCTGGAAATATCTCTCCTCATCTAAGTCACCTTGGACCTTCCTTGAACCCAGATTCTTGCAGTCCCCAACCACTACAATTTCAGATAGGGGGGACCGTTCCTTTTTCTTCCCCTGTTTCTGACCCTGGGACTTCTTAGGCTTCCCTTCTGGGCCAAATACTTCAGAGTCAGTAAAGAGAAACACATACGTCTCCATGTCTGTCTGGCCTCCTGACCTGTGGACACAAACTTTCAGTGCTGTTCTGCAGGAGGGTATGAAGCCCTTCCCAGTCTCTGCCAAAACTACTGACCAGGGTAAGGGTTTGGAAATGCCACCTTTAT
This sequence comes from Neoceratodus forsteri, assembly GCA_016271365.2. Taxonomy (NCBI): domain Eukaryota; kingdom Metazoa; phylum Chordata; order Ceratodontiformes; family Ceratodontidae; genus Neoceratodus; species Neoceratodus forsteri. The sequence continues at coordinate 338,228,003 of CM028132.1, forward strand.
AATTCCTGCCCAGTTGTCTACTTTTAACCATACTGGAGCCGTAGGGTATTTACGGGTATCCTCATGTATGCAGGCAATATTTATGGGATCTCCACACTGACCCAGGCTGGGTACAACCACAGATTCTTTAACCAATGTCTGCCCATGGCCTGAATCCATCAGAGCTGTTACAGTTTGATTCCCCACCTGTACCATTATTGAATATAGGTTTTTAGCCTGGGGCTCATGTTTGTGGGTAGTAGCTATGTATTCTGCAAAATCAGTCCATGTGGTCATAGAACTTACTGACGTGCCCCACTTTACACAACAAAAATGTACAATGTTACCATCAGGTCTATGACCTGTGGCCCCTCCCCCCCATTTTGGTCACTAGAGAGTGGGGTCTTGGAACCCGGTGAATTACACCAGGTCCTGGGTATACTGTTATACCTTTTTGAAGTGAAGGGAAAAGTAGTATTTCACCACTTAACCACTTACCCAAACCTGCATGTTAGTTGCCATGCCCCCAAAAGTCCTTTCTCTACTTTTGTGCATGGAACTTCTTCTCAGGCTGCCACCCCAGGTTTTCTGTGGGTTCCACACTTCTTAGTGACCTCTGGGCTTTCAGCTTCCAAGTAATGTTCCATGATTTTCACTGCTGCAGTCATGGACTTGATCTGGTAAAATGTTCCAGTATTGCCCCAGCACAATCAAATCCATAATCTCCTCTTTAGTGCAAACCTCTGGTTTTAACCACTGAGTAGCCAAGCCTTGCAATTTTTGTGCCAGCATTCTAGGTCACGTTCCAACCTTGAAACCAAAGGTGCAGCAGTTCCTTCAAAAACTCTCTTTAGTTATTCTGACCCAGTCTAAGATAGTCACCTTTTTCCTGATCAGAGTCACTGTCGGCAGCACCATTTAGGCTTCTGTATGCAGCTTGGGCATCTCCAGTCTGGCACAGTGCAATGCGATCAGGTCGACTTTCTTGTGGCCAGGTAGTGGTACTGGCAGCTCTCTCAGAAGTCGTAAGGTAGGCCTCAGGGTTGTTCTCCTGACCCACTTTTTGTTAGCATGCGGTGGGGTCCTACAGTGACAGGATTCTCTATGCCCCAGCACTGGGACACAGGGTATTTCTGTACTTGCAGTACCTGCTTTATAAACTCCTGCTGTTGCTGATCTCTTTCCCTGTTGTTGTACCTACTGCCAGTCTCTTTGCACCTGCAAGTGTGCTTGCTGGGCTATCCAGTCCCTTTACATCTGGACCTATTGCACCAGCTGTTGGTCCCTTTGAGCCTGATGTTGCACCATCTGTTGATCTCTCTGAACCTGTTGATGCACTTACTGAGCCATCGAGTCTCTTTGCATCTGCGCCTGTTGTGCTTGCTGCTCTTCCAGCCATTTCAGTACTGTGTCTGAGTGCATTTTACCACTATTTAAAGAAGGGGAGGTTCAATTCCACAGCTAATGCCAACCACATGTGACAGGGTAGAGAACTAGGTGTCTTCTGTGGAACACTCTTAAAGATCACTCCGGACATCAGTTTGAATTAAATGACATCTGCTTTACTTTCAGTAAAAGAAAAACAAACAGCTTGTATTCAGCTTAACAAACAATTCAGTTCAGTTTCTCTGTCTTCACTTGCATCTAACTAACTCAGAAACCATTGTCTCTCTCCATTTCTTGGGTCCATGTGTTGCTTGTTAACACCCCTCCCCCTAAGGTACATCTACATCTCAGAACAAACAGAGCAGCAATGTTTTAAAAAGCCAGTTTGAAAGCAGTAGGGGTCTGGTATAAATCCCACCACAGCCCCAGTCAAACCCTGCATTGCCTGTGTTATAGCGGTGTGAAACAATTTACAGGCAAAAAGAAGCATGATGGACATACAGTCTGTCACAGGTCTCCGGGATAGTAAACAAGACCAGTTTGCAGCAGGGAGGTCTTGTCAGGATAACCTGATAGTCTTCTTTGACTTAGTGATAGGGGCACTGGATAGGGGCCACACTATGATTTACTCTACTTCAGCTTTAGCAAGGCTCTTGTCCTCTTCAATGTCTTCATAAGTGACATTGCTGAGAAACTGGAGGGGAATGTGTGTCTCTTTGCAGATGACACAACAATCTGCAACAAGGAGGACATACAGGGAGGGGTGGAAAGCATGCAAAGGGATCTGGGGAAAATAAAGGCGTGGCTTAATGTACGTTAGCTGAGTTCCAATGGCAAAAAGTGCAAAGTCATGCACCTGGGATGGGAAAATCCAAGGCTATGTATAAGATGGTGGGAGGTAGTTAAAGTCACCGAGCAAGAGAGGGACCTTTGGGTAATCATATCTGATGATCTCAAGGTGGCAGGGCAGTGCAACAAGGCAGTAGGCAAGGCGAGCCAGATGCTGGGGTACATAGGGAGGGGAATTTCTAGCAGGAGAAGAGAGGTGGTGTTGCCAATGTACTGCTCATTAATGAGACCCCACCTGGAGTACTGTGTTCAGTTCTGGGAGGCTGCACCTCTGCAATGACATTGACAGGGTGGAAGCAGTCCAGAGGAGGGCTACCAAAATGGTGGTGGGGGTGTGCATGAGAAACCATATGAGGAGAGGCTGCAGGAGCTCAACATGTACTCCTGGAGGACAGGAGAGTGAGAGGGGACATGATGGAGACCTATAAATACCTCACAATAGTGAACAAGGAGCAGAAGGGGAGCCTCTTTCAGAGCAGAAGGCGCACCAGAACACAGTGGTATGCAAAGAAGCTTAAGGGGAGGTTAAGAGAGATTAGAAGAAATACTTCTTTACAGAAAAAGTGACGGATGCCTTGAAGAGTCTGCCAGAAGAGGTGGGGGGGGGGTAAAAACGGGGAGGAGCTTCAAGCATGTGTGGGATAGGTAAATAGGCATAATAGCAGGAAAGGGAGGAGAGAGGGACACCAGTGACCAAATAGGGTCCAGGCTGTAATACTAGACAGGGGATAATAGGGCAGACTAGATCGGGCCAACTGGTCCTTTTCTGCTTGCAAATTCTATATTTCTGTTTCTTTCAACTCGGCACCTTATAGATGCTTGCTGAAGAACAGGGAGAATCTGGGTGTAATTAGGAATGTAGTAAGATGGGTAGGTTATTGGATAATTGGTGGCAGCAGAGGGTTGTGGTTAATGGGGTCAGGTCTGTAAAGAGGAAGGTCATGAGCGGGGTACTGCAGGGATCTGTCCTCAGTCCAGTTCTCTTCAGTATATTCAACAGTGTCTCTGGAGAAGGAATCAGGGGAGTTTGTGTCTCTTTGCAGAGGATACTAAGCTCTGTGAGAGGGTGGATTGTGATAAGGGAATTGGGAAAATTCAGAGTGACCTGCAAAGGTTGAAGAGGTGGTCTATGATTTGGCACTTGAAATTCAATGTCAAATAGTGGAAGGTGATGCACCTAGGGAACAAGAACCCCAGGACTGGGTACTGGATAGGCGGGGTAAGACTTAACACTGCGGCTGTGGAATGGGACCTAGGAATTATCATTAGTGACACCCTCAAACAATCAAGCCAGTGCAAAAAGGCCTATAGTAAGGCAGACAGGATACTGGGGTGTAATGGGGGTAATGACAGTAGAAGGAAAGAGGCAATACTACCCCTTTATAGATCTCTGGTGAAGCCACATGTGGAGTGCTGTGCCTGGTTCTGGGATCCTCACCTCAGGAAAGATAAAGACAAGCTGGAGAGGGTGCAGTGAAGTGTACAAAGATGATTCAGAGCCAACAGAGCAAGTCTTAAGAGGCTCAGCAGGCACTATACAAGGCACTATACATGTACTCACTGGAAACTAGATGGGAGAGGGGAGGTATGACTAGATGGGAGAGGGGAGATATGATAGATAACTTCAAGTTCCTAGAAGGAACAGACAAGATGGACTGCAGAGAATTATTTAGAATCTGTAGCAGTTTGTTGTCATGAGGACACAAATGGAAACTGACAGGAGGGAGGTTCAGGAGGGATATGAGGAAGTATTATTTTACAGAAAGGGTGGTGGAACCATGAAACAATTTACCAGCCAAAGTAGTGGACACTAAAGCATTAATGGTTTCAAGTATGGCTGGGACAAAGTGAAGGGTATAGTGGTTATTCAGGATGACCGAAACTGGGAGGGGAACAGGAGAGTGGACGGGGAGGGCTAGGACCCTGGATGAACAATAGGTCCCAGGGTTAGTTAGGGAACCATGGGCAGACTGGATGGATCCTTGGTCTTTTTCTGCCATCATTGTCTATATAATTTTGTTTCTATAGTTTTTGTGAAATTTCATGAAATATTGCTTAAATATCCATTTTCATTCAATATTACCAAGTGCATGGTATACCAAAGAATATCACTATTTTTCACATGTTTTTCTGGTGAGCCATGGAGTTTTAAACACAAATGAGGGAATTAGTGAAAGGATAACAATTCATGAGCTGAATTTTAAAAGGTGTTCAACTGAAGAAAGTGACTTGCATCAGAAGGTTGTGACGCAAGGGGCGACTTGTGTCACCACTTGCAGTGACTGCAATTTTCAAAAGCAGCCTGCATCAAACTTGATGCAGCTGCACCAAAGCCCCCCTTGCATCACGGTTGCAGCCAACATTCTCTTTTTTTTCCAACTCTATTCACCCTTACCAGTGGCCTCTCTCCAACATGGTTTCTTGGTGTGTCAGCTCTGCCCATCCAGCCTGAAACCCTGATATCCAACTCCAGTGAGAAATGCCCCCCTTCATGTATGGCCAGCCCCTTAACCCTCCCCAGATCTAAGTCCCCGAGAAGGACCACCACTCTCCTATCCTGGTGCCCTATCTATAGTGCTGGAAGAGTGCTGCACATTAGCAGGGACCAGAGTGAATGTCCAGGAGCCCGGCGTTGGACGTGGGGAAACACCCACTGGACCTGCCATAGCCTACCACTGGCAGGGGGTATTTCCTTGTTTTGTTCCCAGTGGCATGGACATGCAGTGATGCCCAGTGCAGTGCAAGCACACTCCCACACCCACCTGCAGAACATCTGCCACACCACCATACCGGTCAAAAACACACTGTGCAGCCGAGACCCCAATCTCCACCAGGGGCCGACAAAGCTGCGCAGTGTAGACCCACCCTCACCAGAAGTTAGGGAGAAAAGCAAGAGAAAAAGAAGGAGGAAACCACTTTGGTTCTCAGAAACAGTAGCAGAAAAGGTCAGAGCCAAAAGGTTGGCCTTCAGGAAATATAAGGGAACACAGTGTGACGAAGATAGGGAGGCATAGCAAACTTCCCTAAGGGAAGCAGGGAAGACAGTAAGGCAGGCAAAGGCCAAAACGGAGGAAACACTAGCACGAACAGTAAAAGAAGGGGACAAGACTTTCTATAGATACATTAGTGAAAGGATAAATTCCAGAGGGGGTATTGCTAAGATCAAAGGGGATAAGGGGGAGTGTGTGGAGAAGAACAAAGGAAAAGCATCTATCCTAAATAGATACTTCTGCTCAGTATTTACTGAGGAGAAGGTAGGGCATGGCCCAGAGCTCAGCAGCATGGAGAAAGGGGGGAAGGAGGTGTGCATAAGTTCCTTCACAAAGAAAGGGTCCTGGGTGTCAGCGTGGCTCAGTTGGTAGCACATCCGCCTCTGGACCAGAAGGTCGTGGGTTCTCGTTCCACACCGAGATTGGACTTGCACCTAAAAATCGCTGGCATCCGAGTGCAGTATTGTGGGGTGCTCTACTGCTGGGGTGTACCGTCCTTCGGATGAGACATTAAACCGAGGTCCCTTCTGCCCATCCTGGTGTTGTCCTGGTGGGTGTCCAGGTGGAAGTAAAAGAACCCAGGGCACTCTTCGAAAAAGAGCAGGGAGCATTCCCGGTGTCCTGGCCAACATTCCCCTTCCCATAAAGCGGTTCATGCAATTATCCAGGCTGTGTGTGGGTGATGATGTGCGATATGGCCGCCACCACACATTCAGTCACTTCACTACCAGTCTAGCATTGCTTGTAAAGCACTTTGGGATACTGTGTATGAAAAGCACTATATAAATGCTGATTCTTCTTCTTCTTCTACAAGAACTCGCTAAGCTCAGGGTGGACAAGGCAATGGGACCTGATGGCATACATCCCAAGGGTACTAAAGGAGCTAAGGGTGGAACTAGCAGAGCCATTATCAGAACTGTTTAGTGAGTCTCTGAGCACAGAAGAGGTCCCAGAAGACTGGAGAAGGGCTCATGTGATTCCACTCCACAAGAGTAGTAGCAGAGAGGAGGCAGAGAACTACAGACAAGTCAGTCTTACCTTAGTAGTGGGCAAGATTATGGAGGCACTCCTTAAGGAAAGGATAGTGCAACACCTGGAATCCATAGGAGCACAGGATCCAAGACAGCATGGGTTTACAACAGGAAGGTTCTGTCAAACTAATCTCATAGATTTCTTTGACTGGTTAACCAGAGTGGTGGACCAAGGGGGGTGCAGCTGATGTCGCCTACCTTGACTTCAGCAAAACTTTTGATACTGTTCCACATAGTAGATTGATTAGTAAGCTGGGTAGGCTCGGGGTGGGTCAGAAGTTGGTTAATTGGATGGAAAACTGGTTGGTGGGCAGAACACAGAGAGTGGTGGTAAACGGTATACAGTCAGAACAGATGCAAGCCACAAGTGGGGTACCTCAGGGACCAGTCCTGGGGTCAGTCCTCTTCAATGTCTTCATCAGTGACATTGCAGATGGACTGGAGGGTAAGGTTTGTCTGTTTGCAGTTGACACCAAGATCTGCAACAGAGTAGATGATCCAGATGGGATGGACAGAATGAGAAGAGATCTGAATAAACTGGCAAAATGGTCAGGAGAGTGGCAACTGGGGTTTAACACAAAGAAGTGCAAGATCATGCACATAGGGAAAAGAAACCTGATGCCACCTATAGGTTGGGAGGGGAGTTGTTGGCAATCACAAGGGAAGAAAGAGACTTGGGCATTGTCATCACAGGTGACCCGAAATAATCCAAACAGACCACTAAAGCAGTAGGTAAGGTTAGATGGATGTTGGGGTGCATTAGCAGGAGTATCTCAAGTCATAAGAGGGAGGTAATAATCCTTCTTTACAAGACACTGGTTAGGCCCCATCTGGAGTACTGCATGCAGTACTGGAGGCCGCACCTGCACAAGGACATTAAGAAAATGGAGGCAGTCCAGAGAAGGGCAACCAAAATGGTGCAGGGACTGCATCAGAAAACATATGAGGACAGATTAACGGAGCTCAATATGTATACCCTAGAACAAAGGAGGGAGAGAGGTGATATGATTGAAACATTCAACATCTTAAGGGCATTAACAAGGTGAAAGAGTCTAACATGTTTCAATATAAGAAAAATAGCAGGACAAGAGGACACAGCATGAGATCAGAGGGAGGCCTATTAAGGGGTAATGTAAGGACGTTCTTTTTCACAGAAAGGGTGGTGGATGCATGGAACAGCCTACCTCAGGAAGTGGCAGATATGAATACAGTGCAGGCATTCAAACAGGCATGGGATAGGCATAAGGGAACAATACAGATGAGAATGAATAAATAGGCCATTGACAGCGTAAAGGTCTATGGCACATTCATAAGGTAGAAAAAATGGGCAGACTGGATGGGACTTGTGGTCCTTATCTGCCGTCAACTTCTATGTTTCTATGTTTCTATGAAAGGAGAGCTCCCAGCCGTGAGTTCAGTCCAAGTTCATGCCCCCTGCCAACCCTCAATGGCCCCAGGACGCTCCTGAACCTAGGTCGCTGACATGGCATGAGGTGTGGTGGCCAGTGCCTCAGTCCTCAGCATCACCGGGCTGGCCTTGCGGACAACATTCTGAGGGAGCTTTCATCATGGTGAGGCTACAACATCCCCTTTTTTTGGGACTCTGCAAGTCCTGCCATGGAGGCAGCAAAGAGCTCCACTTAGACCAGACAGGAGGTGGTCTAAGAGCCCTGCGTCAATGCAGGACTATGCTGCCAGTGGGGAAGGAGGACCTGCCAGGAGGGGGCTGGTGGCAGACAGAGCACAGGTGGGGTGCCCTAAGGGACATGAGGGGAACAGAATGGTGGATTAGGTTATGTGAAACCATATTGATGCCAATTATGTACAGACTTGCGCTCCCAACTACTGGTACATAAAAGTCCATGCAATTGATGGTGCTGACTCAGTCTACTGACTGCAGCTGTTTCTGCTGTAGTTTTACTCCCTTGGGTACGTGCCCATGATGATGGGAAGCTGTATTCATTGTTTCTGCATTTTTTGTGCCCAGCCAGTGGGTTGCCATACCTCCAACAGATGCTGCGAGGCCATCTGCAGTGTGTGGCATTCCCCTGTGGTGCACTGTTTCTTTTGCACAGCTTTCAGCTTGCAGAAAACCCAGAGTTTGGTGCCGGAACCCTGATTCTTACAGAATTGGGTGCAGGGTCCTTGGCACACCCAGAGTTTGCCGCATCGCTGGAGTGATGCAACTTGCTTTATTCTCAGGGATCTTTGAAAATCTGACCCCATAGTTCATAACAAAATTCCAGTGTCTGCTGTTGAATTCGAAGGAAACTTATTCTGTGAGCAATATTGTCACATCCTATGCTTCTGGTGGGAATGGAAGGGCCAAAGTGTTATTTGCTATTACAGCACCCTCACTCTTTCTCTTTCTCTCTTTCTTTCTCTATTTCTCTCTCTCTCTCTCTCTTTCTCTCTCTCAAGTAACTGACCAGTGCCCCTTCCCAACCTAAGAATAACTTGAACAAAGTTGTCACATTCTAACATTCGAATTCCATGGTTTATCACAAAATTCCACCATTCGCTGGTGAATTCCATCAAACATTATGCCATGAGCAGTGTGATCACGTGATAGTCTTCTAGGTGGGAAAAGACTGGTGAAAGAGTTAGCTGCTATAGACATTCCCCCCAAGTGGCTTCTCCTCCATTTTTTATGTTCACTTGTGCGCATGCGCAAGGAACGTTTTGGGAGAGTAGCACACTTTGGAGGTGTGCCTCTCCCTTTCCATCCACTGCTCTGTTGAGCAGGCATGGTGGTCCTGCAACAATGGGTGTGGGAGCTGTGTATGACAGCGGCGGTCTTCGCTTCAAAGAAAACCACCGCTGTCATACAGAGTCCTACATCCGCGCCCCCAACGTCCACGCCCCCAAATCTTTGCTGCCACACTGAGCCCACCCAGCATGGCAAGCGTCCACGTTGCCTGCTGACGGGGTGCCCAATCCCCGTCAGCTCCACGACCCCCAAGCCATCCTTCTGCCTACGCTGGGAGCCCACCCCAGCGTGGAAACGTCCCCATAGTCTTGTTTTTTTTTTTTCACCTGTAAAGCAAAAGGCCACGGCGCTTCTCCCAGTCCCCCTCCCACAACCTGCACCCACCCACTCGCACCCAGTCTCCCCACACCCCCATCCCAAACTTACCTCCAGAGCTCGGCAGCAACAATCTTGGGTGGACCGGGAACACGTCTGCACTCTTCAAAGCCGACCGCGAACTGAGGAAATGCTGGTAAGCTGTATAATGGGCTAGATAGGGGGGTTTCAACTTTATTGCATATCTCAGGCATTTTTGGGAATTTTTGCACCAAATTTTCAACCTGGGGTTTTTGGGACCCTTCTCATGAATGATGTCACTGTCATGGCGTTATTCGGGCCCGAAGGGTGATTTCGCGATCACTGCACGGTCACTGTGAAATCGCCGCCGAGCCAGGCTCTTTCCTGTTCGTGACATCGTCGAAAAGGATAAATCATGTTGAAGGTGGTCTCAAAATCAAAAACTGTTTCTCGGCGTGCGTTGCATGATTCCTACACGGGCTCGTAAGTACCGCAATTTTCAATATTTTCCTCCAGATTTTCAACATTGCCATTTTACCACACCTCCTTATGAGCAGTGCAGCTGTCATTTTTCACATCCTGCCCAAAATGTGTTTCCACCCATGTAGCGCACAATGGCGCAGTCGGTGTGCAAAAATCAATGTATGAGATACATTAAGAAAATCACAGTGACACTGTTCATTAGCAGAGGTTTTAAAATGGCTATGTTGAAAATTTGGTGAAAAAATTCCTAAAAATGACTGTTTTATGAGCGTGAGTTGCGCAGTTCCTACGCACGCTCGTAGGTTTGCGAATTTTCAATATTTGCACTCCAGTGACTTCCAAATACCTAAAAAGCACATACAAGCAAGCAACATTCGGCATTGACAAATGCGTGTTAATTGAAAACTAAATTAGTCCAAGGAATAATGCCATCTGATCAGTTGTAGCTACACATCAAAAGAATAAACTCACTAAAGAATGTAAGTGGGCAATTAAGGGTGGAAACTTAGAAAAAATAGCCATCAGTATTATTTCACAGAAAAAAAGAAAGATTGAGTTGTGGAATAAACTTCCACTTAAAGTAAAATCAGTAGAAACCATTCATGCTTTCAAATAAAGGTTAGATAATTACTTAGAAAAATCAGTACTAACTTGTTATGGCCTCTGTGTTGGTCAGGGAAAATAACTCAAAAACCAAAATGTCTTCTTTCATCCCCATTTTTGCAACCCTTACAAACTGCCATACTGTAAGTCTAATGTTTTCACATTTTAGTCTTGTGGCACCGAATCATTCACAGTACATTTGCACTCAAATCAAATTGTGTGTTTGTGAACAGTTCTAAAGAAGCTTGACTTTTACCGAAATGTCAGAGTTTGCCTTCAACTTAATAGAAAAAAAATCCAGCAATATTCCTGATGGCTTTTATTGTTTTTATTGTAACATGAACTCTGATTCAGATCATAAGTGACTTTAGGGTTTCATTATCACTAACTGTCTATATATTATGATCTCACTTTATTATTTTTCAGCTCCCTGTAAAACCCTGTTGAGTAATCCAGCTAGACTCCCACAGCACTGACAAGAGTATTTTACAAAAATAATACCGTGAAAGTTTGGCAAAAGAATAAAACATGGTGAAAGCTGGCTTCAGATTTTAGTCAGTAAGAAATTTTGTGAAGTCAAAATATAATTTAAAAGAGGCTTGGGTGGGCACATCTGCATAACATAAGAATCAACATGAAAGTCAGTTATAATTTATTTGTGTCACTTATATAGTTATACATTTTTTTGGTTTTCTGATGCTATAGCAACCGATGGATGAATTTGAAAAGGTGGTTGGAAAACTGTAAAATGAAGAAATCACTTGAAGAGATATCAGAAAAGATTACAGCACTGTTATTTGTGAAGAGAATACTGTTTTTAACAGTTTTTTTGCCACACACTGGTGGAGGTACTGACCTATTTTGGTAACTGTGATCCAGAGTCCAACTCTCAGTGGCATGGGACTAAGTATGAAGCAGTACTGTATTAGCATTTGGTGAATGTGCTGAAATCCAGCCTAACATCGAAACATAGACAACGAGAGCTGAAAAAAGACCAATTGTCTATCCAGTCTTCCCGTAGTTCCATATCAAATCCTGGGACCTTTTGTCCATACGAGGTACTAGCCCTCACTATTCACCCTTTTGTTCCCCACACTGTTACTACCAACCTTAATAACCTCTATACCCTTCACTTTGTCCTTACTGTGCTTGAAACCATTAATGATTTTAGTTCCCATCACCTTGGCTGGAACTGTTCTATGGTTCCATGACCCTTTCTGTAAAATAACATTTCCTCATATCCCTCTTGAATATCCCCTCATCAGATTCCACTTCTGCCCCCATGTCCTTGAACTGTTACTCATGCTAAACAGTTCCTTGCAGTTCACCTTGTTTATTCCTTTCTTGAACTTGAAGGGCTCTGTCATCTCACCCCTCTCTTGTCTGGTCTCCAGAGAGAACATGTTCAGTGCTTTGAGCCGATCCACATAAGATCTGCCCTTGTGGCCCTGAATCATCCTGGTCAACCTTTGTTGCACTGTCTCTAGCCTGTCCTTATCTTTTCTGAGGTGAGATCTCCAGAACTGAGCACAGTATTCCAGGAGTGGCCTCACCAATGATATATAAAGAGGTAGTAATACCTCTTTTCTTCTACTATCAATATCCCCTCCGATACATCCCAGCATCCTATTTGCTTTACCACAGGCCCTGCTGCACTGACTTGGTTGTTTAAGGGAGTCACTAATGATGACACCCATATGCCTATCTTCAGCCATAGTGCTAAGCTTTACCCCTTCCATCCAGTACTCTGTCCTGGGGTTCTTGTTCCCCAGATACATTACCTTGCACTTTTTGGCATTGAATTTAAACTGCCAAACCTTAGACCACTTCTCTAGTCTTTACAAGTTACTCTGCATCTTCCTAAATCTCTCACTGTTATCTATCCTCCCACACAGCTTAGTGTCATCTGTGAAGAGATACAACATTCCCTGGATTCCTTCTCCAGTGATGCTGATGAACATACTGAAGAGGACAAGACCCAGGATGGATCCCTGTTTCACCCCACTCATGACCTCCCTCCCTCTCTTTTGATTTGTCACCATTAATCACAACCCTCTGCTGCCTCTTCTTCGACCAATTTCCTACCAGTCTTACTATGTCCCTTATCACACCCAGATCATCTTTCTTTTCCAACAATCTTTCATGACGCACCAAGTTGAAAGCCTTGCTGAAGATGAAGTAGATTAAATCTGTGTCATGGCTCCTATCCATTACCCATGTCAACCAGTCAAAGAAAACTATCAGGTTGATCTGACAAGGCCTCCCTGCTATGAACCCATGCTGTTTACTATCCTGGAGTCCATTGATCTCCAGGTAATCCAAGATGTCCTCTTTAACCAGTGACTCCAGCAGTTTACTTACAGCAGAGCTAAGAGTGCAGGCCAGTAGTTCTCTGCCTGCCCCCCCTCCCCATGAAGTGGAACTACATCTGCTACCCTACAGTCTTTTGGAACTACCCTTGTCTGCAGTGAGTTGTTGAATAACCTTAGCAGGGTTCAGAAAGTTCCACTGCCAGTTTCTTGAGTAACCTCAGATGCATTCTATTAAGCCCCATGCCCTTATCCAACTTCACGGTTGCTGGCCATTTCTAGACCCTTTCACTAGAAAATACTGGCTCCCTCATCTCTGGGACCTCCCTTTATGTCTGCCTTGATGCCACTCTCCAACCATTCCTGGCAAAGGTTATCGAGAAAGTGGTGGCTCTGAAGCTTGAGGAACATGTCACGGCCTTTGACATCTATGAGCCATTCAAGTCTGGGCATAGCACCAAAATGGCACTGGTCAGGTTTGAAAAATGATCTCCTCATGGCGGGGGAGAGATGAGACTGGTCAATTCTCATTCTCCTAGATCTCTTTCTTCAGCATTTGACACTGTGGACAAAAGTGTGCTTCTGAATCACCTTAGAGAGTATTGTGGACTTGCTGGTACTGTCATTAACTGGTTTGAGTCCTATCTTTTGAGCAGAACGCAACAGGTAGTGATGGTGACTTTCTTCTCCTGTCCAAAGCTTCTGCCATTTGGAGGTCCTCAGGGCTCGATCCTGTTACTGATATTGTTCGCGGTGTACATGCTACCCCTGTGAGAGCTCAATAGATGTTGCAGTCTGGGTTTTCACTGTTATGCAGATGATACCCAGCTGTAGATGTCTTTTGCCCTTGGGATGAATAATATTGTAGAAGTGTTAAATAATTGCCTGTCTGAGGTTCAATATTGGATGTCCTCTAACTGGCTGAGACTGAACCCAGACAAGTTGCAAGTACTGATAATTGAGCCTGGTTGCAGGCGTGATGTGGATGCCACCAGGGGGTAACAGGGTTGTTCCTAGGATCCATCCTACTGATGGCATCTACTACATAGAAACATAGAATTTGATGGCAGATAAGGACCGCTTGGCCCACCTAGTCTGCCCATTTTCCTACCTAACAGATAAGCTGCAGATCCTAGTTAACCAACAGCTTACTTCCTCCTACCCCCCACTAGGACTGCCTTATGCCTGTCCCACGCATTCTTGAAGTCCCCCACTGTTCTTGACTCCACGACCTCCTCAGGGAGGCTGTTCCATGCATCCACAACCCTCTCAGTGAAAAAATACTTCCTCACATTACCTCTGAGCTGTCCCCCCTCTGTCTTCAAATTGTGCCCCCTTGTTCTTGCACATCTGTTTTTCTGGAAGATGCTACCCTCTTGGACTTTGTTAATTCCCTTGAGGTACTTGAAAGTTTCTATCATGTCCCCTCTCTCCCTTCTTTCCTCAAGGGTATACATATTAAGCTCCTTTAGTCTTTCTTCATATGTCTTCTGGTGCAGACCCTGCACCATTTTGGTTGCCCTCCTCTGGACAGCCTCCACTCTGTCTATGTCTTTGCGGAGATGGGGTCTCCAGAACTGCACACAGTACTCCAGATGGGGTCTCACCAACTGTCTGTACAGAGGGATAACAACTTCCTGTTTTCTACTATTGATGCCTCTTCCTGATGCATCCCAGTATCCTCAGCCTTCCTTACTGCCTTTTCACATTGCTTGCCACCTTCAGGTCATCTGATATATTACCCCAGGTCCCTTTATATTTTTACTGTTGTCAGTATCTCACCCCCCATTGTGTACACTTCCCCTGCGTTTTTGTTTCCCATGTGCATTACCTTGCACTTCTTTGCATTGAATCTGAGCTGCCATACATTTGACCATTCCTCCAACCTTGCCAAGTCCCTTCTCATCCTTTCCACTCCATCTCGTGTATCAACCCTGTTGCAGATCTTTGTGTCATCTGCAAATAGACATACTTTTCCATCCAGTTCCTCTGCAATGTCACTTATAAAGACATTAAAAAGGACTGGTCCCAGTACTGAACCCTGCGGTACCCCGCTAGTGACCCTCCTTTCTTCACTGTGTACTCCATTTACTACTACCCTTTGCGTCCTGTTGTCTAGCCAATTTTTTATCCAGGCTACCACCTTGGGACCCACTCCAATGCTGGCTATCTTGAGAATTAATCTTTTGTGTGGGACTATATCAAATGCCTTGCTAAAATCTAGGTAGGCCATGTCCACAGCCCCTCCCTGGTCTACTTTGGTCACCCAGTCAAAGAAATCTATTAGATTTGTCTGACACGACCTTCCCATCGTGAATCCATGCTGCCTTGGGTCCTGTGCCCCACTGGCCTCTAGGTACTCAACAATTCTTTCCTTCAAGTGATTTCATCATTTTTCCCTACCACTGAGGTCAAACTAATTGGTCTGTAGTTTCCTGCCTCTGTCCTGCTCCCACTTTTGTGAGAGAATCACATCTGCCCTCCTCCAGTCCTCGGGTACCACCCCATCCTCCCATGATTTGTTAAAGAGAGTAGTCAGTGTGTCACTAGTTCTACCCTTAGTTCTTTTAGAATTTTGGGTGAATCCCATCAGGCCCCATTGCTTTGTCCACCTTCAATTTTATTAGTTCTTTCAGAACCCTTTCTTCTGTAAATGGACTGGTATTGACCCCGCTCTTCAGAGTATTTCTCTTGTTTGGTTTAGGTAACTCTCCCTCCTCTTCCTTTGGAATACTGAGCAGAAACATTCGTTCAGTATCCTGCTTTTCACTGTCACCTCTACCCACATTCCCTCCTCTTATTAAGCTTCAGTATCCCTCCTTTGGTCTTTCTTCACTCCCTAATGTACCTATAAAGGTCTTATCCCCCTTCTTAACAGAATTGGCTATCCTTTCCTCGGTTTGGGCCTTTGCTATTCTGACTGCCTTCCCAGCCTCTTTCTGTTTTAACTGATAAAGTTCTCTGTCCTGCTCCTTCTGTTTCCTTATATTTCCTGAATGCTGTCCTTTTCTCCTTAACCTTCCCTGCCACCTCTTTTGAGAACCATAGCGGTGTTTTCCTTCGTTGTGTTTTATTGATTTGCTTTACACAAAGTCTTGTTGCCTTTGTGATGGCTGTTTTGATCACTCCCCATTGTTCCTCCACCCCTCCTTCTTACCTGTTTGCTAGTGCTTTTCTGGGGCACTCTCTCATTTTCCCCAAATCAGCCCTCCTAAAGTCCAGTACTCTTGCTTTTGTATGGCTTGATTGTATGGCTGTGTTTATCGTGAACCACACTGTTTGGTGGTCGCTTGTTCCCAGATGGCTACTCACTTCTAAATTTGAGATTCTTTATCCATCCTCATTTGAGAGTACCAGGTCTAAGATTGCTCCCTCCCGAGTGGGCTCCAATACTAGCTGTCTGAGGCATGCCCCCTGTAGGGCATCACGAATGACCCTGCTCTTGGATGTGCCTGCAGCAAAGGTGCTCCAGTTAACATCTGGCATATTCAGGTCCCCCATCAACAATATTTCCCCTTTTTCTGCCATTCTAAGAAAGCCTTCTATCATTTCCTTGTCCATTACCTCTCCCTGAGATGGGGGTCTGTATACAACCCCCATGCGGATTGTGGTGCCATTTCCTGTCTCCAGGGTGACCCAAAGTGCCTCATCTGCTCCCTGTTTACTCTTTAGTTCTGTTGCTTTGATCCCTTCCTTTACATAGAGAGCTCCTCCTCCTCCTCCTCCTCCTCTTTTACCCTCCCTGTCCCTCCTGTAGATTGTGTATCCTGGTATGCTGACATCCCAGTCATGGTTCTCTGTGTACCATGTTTCTGTGACTGCCACAATATCCAGGCAACCCTCTTCCATCAAGGCCACTAGTTCAGGGAGCTTGTTACACAGACTATGGGCATTGGTACTCATCACCCTCCACTTTTTGATAGCCTTACCCCTTTTAGCCCCATTGCTGTCCTTACTGCCTTTGCTTTTTTTTACATTTAAATCTGTTCTGCTCCCTAATAACTTCTGTACCTTGGTGTTTACCTCACTAATCACCATGTTTTGTGGGGGGAGGCTCGGATTTCCCTGCTCCTTTTCAGTGCCGCCCCCTTTGGCTAGTTTAAATGCTTGCCAATGAAGCATTTAAACCTCTCACATAGGATCCTGGTTCCCCCCCTGGACAGATGCAGACCATCGCACCAGTATAGGTCTGCATCCCTCCAGGTGGCTTCCTAGTCCCCATTGAAGCCAAAACCCTGAGCTCCACACCAGTTTTTCAACCACTCATTTAATTCCCTGGTGAGAAGTACCCTAGCATCTCCCTTGCCATAGACAGGCAGCACCTCCGAGAAGGTTACCATATGTGCTACTTGTCTAAGGCCCCTTCCCAACTCTACAAACTCCTATTGCGCTGCTCTGATCCCATTCCTAGCCAGGTCATTTGTTCCTAGGTGGACAATGACATCCAGCTCCCTCCCTCATGCAGCTCCTCCCACGATTCTGAGGATTCGCTTCCTGTCCCTCCAAGCCGTGGTACCAGGAAGGCACCTACCTCCCTCTCCTTCCTCCCCATTTCTACCCCCAATGATTGAGTCCCCAACAGGAGTTGTTCCTTCCCCTGTGGAGTCCTATGCCACCCTCCTGTGGGTCTCTCAGGAAGGTTCCCAGCTTCCTCCTGGTCTCCACTGCAGGTGCCTACAGAGGAAACCACTATCCACCAGAAGAGCGAATGAACTGTGGAGAGTATAGCTGAAGGGATGCAACTCTGTTCCACCACCCTCTCCTCCTTGAACCCACCCTGGTCAGCCTCTCCTCTTTCTTGACAACCTCTGAGGTAGTGGCATTGGCCCTGGTGGTCCCTGGGTGGGGGAGGAGGTTTCACGAATCCTAGCCAGGTCAGCCTGGAGACAGGCAACCTCCTCTCTCAGACCAGAGAGGTGCCTGCAAATAGGGCAGCATCGCAGCCTCCAGAATGTCTCCTGGAACACTGCCACCCCACAGCCATTGCACTGCACCACTCCTATCATGTCTTATTTTGTGTCCTCTCAACTGTTTCTCTGGATGCTTATTCTCTCCTCTCCTTACAACTCTCACCCTTCCTGTTCTGGGACAGCAACTTCCTATCTTCTTCAGTAGCCTCCTTCTTCCTTGCCCAATATCAGACCACCAGCAGCTGGGGGGGAGAGTGAGCTACTTTTTTCCTTTAAGGTTGACAAAACCAATGTTTCTCTATGATCTTTTCCTTCCTACTGCCAAACAGGAAGTTTCTGTTGACAGTCAAATCCAGTGGCTATAAAAGTAGAACTGGCTTTGGGTGGGATGGAGGGCAATTAGTAAGAAAAAAGGCTAGAAACAGGAAGTTGTAATTTGACTCACCTGCTTTTATAGTGTCTAAACCACATCCCCAGGTAAGCTCTCTTTCCTCCTACTGGTTTAGAAAAGTCAGCTGATACAGTACCCTTCCCTGCAGAACACACACTGACTTTCTTTCTTTTCTTTCTTTGTTTTAACCCTAAATAAGACCCCTTCTACTTCTAATAAAGTTATCTGTCTACTTAATCTTAACAGTCACTGACTCCTCCTGAGATATAAGTTTTAAATTAATAAGAAAATGTAGCTTCTTTTAGTTAGCTGCTTTCTGCTCTACAAGCAAGGCTAGCAACAGGAAGTTGTAATTTGACTCACCTGCTTTTATAGTGTCTAAACCACACCCCAGGTAAGCTCTCTTTCCTCCTACTGGTTTGGCAAAGTCAGCTGATACAGTACCCTTCCCTGCACAGAACACACACTGACTTTCTTTCTTTTCTTTCTTTTTTAACCCTAAATAAGACCCCTTCTACTTCTAATAAAGTTATCTGTCTACTTAATCTTAACAGACACTGACTCCTGCTGAGATATAAGTTTTAAATTAATAAGAAAATGTAGCTTCTTTTAGTTAGCTGCTTTCTGCTCTACAAGCAAGGCTAGCAACAGGAAGGGTAGGAAATCTGGTCATCATCCTGGACAATAGACTGACACTTGATGTGCAGGTGTCATCCATCATCCAAAGTGTTTTTTTACCACTTAAGGAATGTTGCCTGGGTTAAACCCCTAATTCTGACTGAGGACCTGCCCACAGTGGTACACACCTTTGTTATGTCAAGGCTGGACTACTGTAACGCCCTATACTTTGGGGTCAGTGAAGGGAACCTCCATTGACTACATCTGGTGCAGAATGCAACAGTCAGGTTGCTGACAAGTCTACCTAGGTCATGTCATGTAACCCCAGTCCTGCAAACTCTGCACTGGCTGCCTGTGAGATGGAGGATCCTCTTCAAGGTGGGCTTGCTCACCTATAAGGCCTATACAGACTGGGTCCAGGCTATCTGAATGACCTCCTTACTCCTACCCATCTGATATGCACCCTTCCCTTTTCCAATAAGGGCCTCCTTGCAGTTCCAAGGTCTAGGCTGAAAACCTCAGGGGATCATGCTTTTGAGGTGGCAGGTCCAGTCCTCTGGAACTCACTGCCTAGATTTTCTAAGGGAGGTCCATTCAGTGGAGGTGTAAGCCCTAGTCCTGGTGCCTCCATTTTGTAAGCACTACTTGGGCTAGCCTGGGTTCTGGGAGAAAACATTTGCTCAGCATCAGGGCTAGGTTTCTACTTCTGGTCAAGGGCACCCAAGTAATTCCAGACACAGGGAGCAATAACTGAAAATGTCCAAACCAGGAGTGGGATTCTAAAGTGTGGTTTTTATTCACTTCAACACAAAAATAACAAAGCAAGATGGACTTCCACAGGGCTGCAGTTACTGGCTATGCAGATTTACAGAGGTCAGAATACATCTTCTTCATTACATGACAATCCTCAGGTTCTGAACACATCTGGGCTCATACGCCCGAACTGGTACTCTTACTCTTGGATTCCCTGGCATGGCACCCCGGCCAACACTAGGACACTTTTCCATGTGGCATGGAGTTTGGTGGTGGCTCCCTCAACCACCCATGAGCATTCTATAGCTCTGAAGGGAAAATCTCATCCATAATCCCATGTCTGGGCACTTTCTGAAAACACAGGCCAAGTGCCTGGGAGGAAGCTATAGGTGCCCAAAGTGAATCCGTGGAGGTAAACTTGGTTACTCCAGATGGGGGAGTCTCCCACCTCTTGTTTCCAAATCCATACCCTGCCATTCATTTGGATCAACACCCTTCTTTGAACTCTCTGGTTGTAGATGCTATCTCAAAAATGTAAATCACATTTAACATTCTACTCTGAATTGAGGTGGTGTCCTGACTCAAACAGTTCTGTTAGTGGCTATGGCCATTCCTTAGACCCCAACTGTCTCAGATACTTCCAAGCCATACAAAAAGTTAAAAGCACTGCACTTGGCTAGTTCTTTTCTGACCCCACAGTAGGCAGTTACTTTTACACAACTCTATCTTGGTGAAAACACATGGGCTCTGTCTCAGAGCAGACTCACCGTGGTATGCAGGTGCCCCAGAGCTTCTTTCCACAACACACATGTTCTCTGGTAGCTTAGTACCAATTCTTCTGTCAGGCAGCTTTTCCCCTTTTCCAAGCAGGGCTAGGGGGTTGCCCCTGAAATGCTGGTTTCTTATCCCCATCCCTCCAGGGATGGGGCACTGGAACAACATGGGGAGCAGTCTCTACCACTTCTGCTAGTCTCTTCTGTGTCCTTCTCTAGGGTGAGAACACATTACCCTCTTTCTGGTGTACCTCTATGACAGAGCTAGGCTCTGAGTGGCTGCCAAGTGCAGCACAGCTCCTCCTTCTCTTGAGTCTCTCTCCAGACTGACTTTGAAATCCCCAACATTCTAACCTAACCCCTGTAGCCAGCATTCCACTGTGGCTTATGCTGCTGCGAGAATTCTATGGTGATGTCATCCCTCCAGCTCAGCTGAGACTGAGGACAGAGTGAGACAGTGTGAAACCCATTTAACTGGTGTCTCACAAGCTGCCTTTCTCTGCCTGCCACTTGTTCTAAGTGGGATTCTAGTAACCCCGGGTGACAAGGGGATTACACCCACCCTCGGCCAGGAAAATGACTGTCTGCAGTCATTATTTACCCAGCACAGGCCATCCTACCCTATGTGCTACCTACGAAGAGGGGTGATCAGGCCCTCTCCTACCATGTGCTAGGCACAGGCAGGCAGCACTAAGGGCCCAGAGGCCATCAGCTGATGCATCAGCCTCTACTCTATGATCTTGCTATAGTTACCTCGTGGACCTGAGAGAATTGCCTGGAGCATAGCCCTCATAGATCAATACTGCAGCCTCTACGGACATTCAGGACCACAGCCTGTCTACCCCTCAACCCTCTAGGGAAAATCTATCTGACCAAAACCCCAAATTACCCAAAAACACAGGGGATCCTCCCCCCCCATCCCTGGACACCTGCAACCAAAACACAAGGGAGCTAACACTACACTTTAAGCATTACTCCCATACTCCCCCACAACCATACCTGTGAAAGGAAAAGTTAACATAGTCAACAACAACACCGCACTTTAGACACTACTACTTTAAAGCACATGAAGGACTCTGATGAGTCCCTCCTCCTCTTCTTGTCTTCTCTTCTTCAGGGTCACCTGCAAGAGAAAAGACAGAACAACCCCTAATCTGCAAACACATTAACTATCTAACCCCTGCCATCAAAACACTGGAGAATCCCAAAAAATATTTGTTTAGAAAAGTAGAAAAACAGTAGAAACAGTAGAAAAACAACAACATTATTTACAATACACATTTTGGGGATGGAGTGCCCTAATTGTCCCATCTAGTGACAACAGTGCCTGAAGGCAAGTCCAAAAAAGAGTCTCTCCTGAGCCAGAGCCCGGTGAAGCACAGTTCTGGTAGGACTGTAATCCTGAAGGGGAGAGCCTTTGAGGACAGTTCAAACAGTATGAAGTCTGCTAGGTGTAGGGTGTGTACTGCAATGTCATTAAGGTAGGAAAGTCTGGACTTACCAGTCCCTTGAAGAATGAAATCAATGCGGCACCTGGATTTCCAGCCGAAGACTCTCCCTGGCAGCATTCTTCAGATACAGCTGGGCAGACATCTTCCGGAAAATGACAGGATGGCACATCTAGAAACTGCTGGGATTATGTCATCTAGGAGATGGAACCTTGGAACAGGAAAGGAAACAGCTGGTCTGACATCATCCGAAATCCCAGGCAATGAATCAGGAAACAGCTGGGCTGGTGTTCTCTCTGGATATGAAGTCATCTGGAAGGCCAGGCGACTGAATCTGGAAAGCCAGTACACTGCAAGGCTGATGAATCTGGGGCACCTGATTCTTAGAATGCCAGTCTGGTGGAACAACATAGGTACAGCAATGTCTGGATGGCAGCACTGGCTACCACTGCTCTGCTGTCCACTTGGTAGGCATGGGCACTTTCACAGAAAGTTGCTGACATTGAGGAAAGTAACACAATGGGTCAGGTGCAAGAATTATTACCTCGTCTGGGCACTCATAATTCACATTAAAGAAGGTTTCATGTCCCTCTCCAGCCACGATCTGAACAGTGTCTATGAATAGTGTTCTTCCCACTTTCCATTGTCTGAATTTCTCTTGGAACACTCTGTCTCAGACATACTGACTTGCACTGGGATGGACATGTTTTGTTGCCACTATCCAGGATTTTCTGTTTCTTTCAATCTCCTCCCAGACTCTCCGAGGAAAGGTAGAAAAGGGTATCCCATATATCTCATTTGCCTTCCTACAAACTGATCTTTCCTCTTTACTACACTTAGTCAACTTTAGACCTCTGACCTGACTTGGGGGCAGCCAGTCCTAGTTCTGCCAGCTACGCATACTCAATGCAATGTAAAATGGATCTTTGACTCCTTCTTGTGGGGACAGGGCTGTGGAGTCACCGATCTCTCCTTCTGTTTGCTCCTCCGAGGCAAGAGCCCAAGACTGTGGACCCGCACCTTCTTCATAAGGCCACATAGGTTCCCCCTCATCCTCTTCCTCACTGAGGATCTGAGCCCAGGAGTGAGCAGTCATCCTCACTCCTGATACTATCCACTCTTCGCTGGGCATAGAGGTCAACACCTCCCATTCAACAGTCTCTCTCATCTCATCTTCTCTGATGAGACTAGGGCTCGGCCCCTCTCTCTTCAGATCTGCTGATGTTCCCTTTGCTCTGTCTCTCTGTGACCTGAACTTGGATACATCAGCACTTTGCTCTGCCTGTAGATCTACAACCTCTTCCTTTGTGCCACACTCTGCTGAGCTTCCTTCAACAGGCTCCACCTGGTGCTGTGTGCTGCCAACTGCAGATTCTTGAAGCTTTGTCCACATGGGAGCCAAATGAATCTTGGGTGCTTTGATTAGGCCATGTCTCTCTAGGCACCCAGAACAGTGAAGAACCATAAAGACATCCCTTCCAGCCTTTAAGCACATTATGCACACTCTTACTAGATATCCAGGAATCGCCACATGAGGAGGCAAATGTCCCCCATAGTAACATCTCTCAATATCTTTCAATCTGTTAACTTCTTCTACCATCATAGCCCGGGCATGATCCGGGTAACAGGCTGATCCCGAAGCCATGACTGCAGAGAAGAAACAAAAGCTCACTGTTATCTCAATTCCCACTTTGTTGAAAAAACTTTTACAAAATGGCTTCCCTGCTGCTGTGTTTACGTTACTACCCCACCCTGTCATGGCAGCGGCAGCACTCCTGGTGCATCAACGTTCTGTTTCTGACTCAAGCCACTGCGCATCTAATTTACACGCTCTACTGATAAAGTTCACTCAAACTGCATAACTGCACTGGTTGCTCTCTAGGCACATTTATATGATTTTTACAGGACTTTTCATTTGCTTTAAATCACTGTTCTTTGCTTAAAGTCCCTAAAGCCACAGTATTTCATTGCACAGGATTGCCTGTATTTTGTTGCATCTTTCATACAACCCACAGTCTCCCACTTGGCTTTGAAAATCATACTGTTGCTGAACCCACAATTATGCTCACAGTCTAGTGCTTAGAATTCATGCTTAGGTTGATTAACTTGACACAGTCCTTCTTTGCAAATGATCACACTTCTACACACAGATTCAGCTGGCTTTAGTTAAAATCACATACAGTTTCAGTTGCTTCTCAGGTTGGTACTCACTTAATCAGTAGCTTGCTATTGTGATAGAAAATTTGGCCTACAGACAGTCTTGGAGGCCTCTGGAGTAAAGTGGGCTGGCAGTCCTGCTGATTGTCCCTCCGAACACCATGTTTTCTTCCCAGATGATCGAAATGTGGGTTGAGCCCAATTTTAAGCAGAAAAGTCTGATTTTATTACTTTTATAATATTTTCAGTTACCGCGACACTCCTCCTGGAAAGCCAGTTCACACACTACTCTCTCTCTCCCTCTCGAACACTGTGCAGTCACTCTAAAGCTGGCTCGGGAGCGGGACTGATTGCAGTCTCACCAATCACTCGACGCCATGCAAATGAGCATCTCTCTTCTCGTGCTCTTCTCCTCCATGGCGACCGTCAAGCAGGCAAAATTTAAACCACAAACCACACTTTTTTTTTGCAACTGTGACTTCTCGGAGGGAGCACCATTTCGAACATTTTTCATGGCATTTCACTCAGCGACTCTCTCTCTCTGTCCATACAACAAGCACTTCTAACTTCCAGGGCACAAATCTCTGTTTGTTTCCCACAGTTTCCCATACTTTCGCTTGTCACACATAACTTTAACAGCTGGCAAACATTATGACTTTGATGAGAACAGGGGCTTAAGGTCTGCACCAGGGTCTTGTGCTTGGCTTCAAACAAATGTCAAACAAATGTCAATGAGCGAAGAAATGATTTGCCAGCACCAGGCAAAAATGATAGAGTGTTTGTCCAAGCCTGCCACGTAGGGTTATGCGCTAAAACATGCACCATAGGGAATCCACAAATGCCAAATGTGCTTTCGAACCCAGCGTTTTTATTACTGCACACAGCATAAAAAATACAAGTGTTCCCACTCTTTACAAACTCCTTACAAACTGCAGGCTTACAGGCTGCCAACCTCCTCCACTACTCCATACAAAGTGTCCTGATGCGTTCCACGCCACCTGGTGCTTAATCATATGGAGTAATGGGTTCGAAAGCACATTTGGCATTTGTGGATTGCCTATGGTGCATGTTTTAGCACATAACCTTACATGGCAGGCTTGGACAAACACTCTATCATTTTTACCTGGTGCTGGCAAACCATTTCTTCATTATAACTTTGATGCAGGACAAGGGGCATACTCAATCTGGCTTTACTGCTCCTCAGCAAACTGGTGGCACAATTACAGCAGCACATGAACTGCAGCACACAGCGGCACATTTCGGTAGCAATGCTTCCAACTTTTTGGGCTACCTACTGCCAGACAGCCAAAACACTAGCCATAATCTGAGCAAATCTTTCTTGTTTTCTCCCTAGATGCCAAACCAAATTGTCAGCGTTGCCTCCATTTTGTAAGCCCTAGTCCCGATGCCTCCATTTTGTAAGCACTACTTGGGCTAGCCTAGGTGCGGGGACAAAACATTTGCTCAACATCAGGGATAGGTTTCTACTTCTGGTCAGAGGCACCCAAGTAATTCCAGACACAGGAAGCAATAACTGAAAATGTCCAAACCAGGACTGGGATTCTAAATTGTGGCTTTTATTCACTTCAGCACAAGAATAACAAAGCAAGATGGGTCTCCACACGGCTTCACTCACTGGAAATGCAGATTTACAGAGGTCAGAACACATCTTTTTCATTATACGATAACCCTCAGGTTCTGAACACATCTGGGCTCACACGCCCGAACTGGTACTCTTACTCTTGGATTCCCTGGCATGGCACCGCTGCCAGCACTAGGACACTTTTCCATATGGCATGGAGTTTGGTGATGGTGGCTCCCTCAACCACCCATGAGCATTCTATAGCTCTGAAGGGAAAATCTCATCCATAATCCCATGTCTAGATACTTTCTGCAAACACTCAGTACCAATTCTTCTGTAAGGCAGCTTTTTCCCTTTTCCAAGCAGGGCCAGGGGGTTGCCCCTGAAATGCTGGTTTCTTTCCCCCCCATCCCTCCGGGGATGGGGCACTGGAACAACACAGGAAGCAGTCTCTACCACTTCTGCTAGTCTCTTCTGTGTCCTTCTCTAGGGTGAGAACACACTACCCTCTTTCTGGTGTAGCTCTATGACAGAGCTAGGCTCTGAGGGGTTGCCAACTGCAGTACACCTCCTCCTTCTCTTGAGTCTCCCTCCAGACTGACTTTGAAATCCCCAACATTCTAACTAACCCCTGCAGCCAACATTCCACTGTGGCTTATGCTGCAGTGAGAATTCTATGGTGATGTCATCCCTCCAGCTCAGCTAAGACTGAGGACAGAGTGAGACAGTGTTCAACCCATTTAACTGGTGTCTCACAAGCTGCCTTTCTCTGCATGCCACTAGTTCTAAGTGGGATTCTAGTACACCAGGTGACAAGGGGGTTACAGAGACTTTTAGGAGGGGTCTGAAAACTTATATTTTTAAAGAAGCTTTTCCAGACTAACTACAGTTGATTTTAGTGTTATTAATTTATTGCTATTTAATTTGATGTTTGTATATTCATTGCATTATGATTGATAACTATGTACTGTATTCCTGTCTTGCTTTTGTACATTGTACTATACCACTTGTAAGGTGCCCAGAGCCCCTGGGATTGAGCACTGTACAAATAATGTTTTACTTACTTACTTACTCTGGCAGGGGCCTTCTGTCTTCCATTGTGAAGACAGAACAAAAGTAATCATTAAGAATGGATGCCTTTGCACGTCCTCCTCTATTACCCTACCTCTCCTCAGAAATCCTAACAGTTTTTCCTAATATACCTGAAGAACTGCTTTCCCTACCCTTGGCCCCCCATATGCAATATGCAATACTCAGCTCAGTGTCTGCTTTTGTCTCCCTAACCGCCGTCTTTGCTTCCTTAGTTCTCAGTTCATCTTCTTCCCATTCTTCCTCCCCCTGCATTTCCTTGTAACTGGTAAAGGTGTTTTTGCTGGCACTTACTGCTTTCCTGATCCTGTCAAAGAATCATATTGGTCACTCATGCCTGATCTTTCTGATTACCATTCTCAGGCATAACTTCAATGCCTTGAGAATGGCCCCCTTATGAGGTAATTGCTCTATTTCTTTTCAACACAGATGATGCTGTATACCAAGACTAATTTGTTCTGGACCAACTCCCTCATCCTGTTGAAGTCTGTCTTTCTGAAATCAAGGACCTCAGTCCTCACTTGAGGCTTTCTGGTCACAAAGATCTGCTTGAACCAAATGGTTATAATCACCAGACCCTAATGGCTCCCCTACCTGCACACCTTATACCACCTCTGAGTTTGTGAGCACCACATCAATAATGGCAGCCTGCCTGGTGGGTACCTTAAACAGCTGCACCATAATACAGTTCTGAAATGTATCCATCAGGGTCTGACTTCTTGTAGATAGCAACATCTCAATCAATATCTGGCAGGATCAGATCACACTCCACCACTACCTCCCCTTTGCCACTCCCCTTCTTAGTCCTTTCCCTAGCTCCCTATCCTTCTCTTCCCCTTGTCTGGATGGTCTATAGATCACCCCCAGCAGTAGTTTCTTTCCTGAGGCCATCATGAGCTGCACCCATAATGAATTTGTTATGACGCCCAAGTTTCTGTGATGCTACAGGTCCATCTCAGTGTCTGCCATAATTGCCTGGAGCTTTCGGATTTTATTACCCAGGTTTGTAATGCTAAGACAGACCCCCTTCCATCTAATGCCTGATTCTCTTTTGCTTTTTACTTGTCTTTCTCCCTTACTCTTCCCTAGTCTCCTTAACTTCTTGTTTCTCATGTTTACTGCAGGCTTTATGCACCCTACCTCCTTGGTCCTTTCCCTTAGCCCAGTTTGAATCTCAACCTTATTTTTCCCACTGTGTTGTTACAACTCCCCAGATTAGGGGGCATACTAGCTAGGTTCCCTTTCCTATCTCCCATCACTGTGGTTCCCCTAGCCTCAGTCTCAACCACAAATCAGTTTAATTGTCTAATAAAAATGTCAAATGTCTGCCCTAATGCATTGGCTTATTCAAGACCATCACCCTTGAAAAGCTTCCTATCCCAGAAGCCTCCCCAATCCCCCACAAAGTGGTGCACCATCTCCTGACACCAACCCTTTACCAACCCATTAAACTCTTTAATCTCCTCCGTCCTTATTCAATGTTTTTCCTTCCTACTCCACATTGGAAGGACCTCGGAAAAAGCCATGGAAGCTGAGTGTGCCTTCAATCTGTCCCCGTCTGTCAATGCACTACTTGATCATTTTCTCAGGCTGATTCACCAGATAATTGGTATCCAACTGTACCAGCACCCCAGCACTCCCTTCCTCCCTCCCAGCCATCCTTCCTATTCTGTCTATATCCTGAATGGCTGATGCACCAGAAAGACACCTGACCATCGTCTTCCCATCCAAACACCCTCCTACCACCATCTCTACCCCTTGATCATTGACCCTGACCGCTATGACTCTCTTGGCTAATGTTCTCCTGCTTGTCCCTCTGTGTGTCATAATATCATCCTGACCATTACCCGCCCCTGACTGACTCAGAGTCCCCCTCCCAGTGACATCAGGTACAGTACCTTAGTCTGACTCTGAATTAAAAACATTTTGAAATCATTGGAGATGCATGCATTATCATATCAGTTTGTTAATTCTTACTTCATTTAACTGTAGTTTCAGACAGACTAGTGAAATCATGCCACAGGTAGGAGAGAAAGCACACTGTAAGCCTGCACTTGTTGCAGTGGGAAATTTTGGAAGATTTATTTGACCATATTTTCTTTACAGAGTTCTGGAAGTGTAGAGGGCACAAACATCTATATTTATTTTATTTGTTATTTCTTTTGCCTCCTCCCCATAGCAAGAGCAGGACAAAGTGACTCTAGAAGACTGGCAAAGGTGCAGGGGGGAATTTCAGTGATCTCTTGGACAAAGAATTTGACTGCTGTGCTGTGGATTGGGGCACAAAACTCCATCTTTTTTTTTTTTTGCCTTTTAGTGAAAACTAAGTGAGCTAGGCTGCTGCAGTGAGATACTAGACCTTTCAGTGAGGATGAGATGAAGGGTGTGTCAGAGTGGACAAGGGGCATGTGTGTTTGGGTATCTGCCATTTTGTCATTTAGAAAATATGAGGAAGGGAACTGGAGAAGAAAGGGAGCAGGGAAGAGGTTCCACCATGCCAGTTCCACCAAGTACAAGTTCTGTAAGCAGCTGTGATGGAGAAAGAGTTGAGACAGGGACTGGAGGTTATAGTGGTGGAATAGGGTCTGTGTCAAATAAGAGAGGTGTTGCTCCACGCAAAAATGTCATGAAACAAATCATCTTCATATCCTTTTCTTTTTAATAAATATGTCCCTTACTGCTTCTTCAAGGAATTCAATGAAATTCAATAGTAGTTATACATTTTCATTCAATATAATATCAATACAAATACATGCTGATTGGACAAAACTTCTGCTTAAATTTATTAACTGTTTACAATGGAAAACAAATTTATTCTCAGAGTAATTCAATAATTATTTATGAGTGGCTACCCATAATTGAAAGCTACCATAATTAAATGTAAATGAAATTTTATTTATTTATTTTTATTTATTTATTTATTGAAAAGTTAAACCAGGAAAGGCACACTGAGCAGTAATTGCTCATTTCCAGATGCATCCTGGGGAAAGGGGATAAACAAATATAAGTAAAGTAACATACAGTATTACATGTAGCAGTACAATAATACAATAAGAGTTCTGCAGTTCATTAGTGCTTGACACATTTTATTAGTTATCAGCAGCAGTAACATAATGCTTTCAGGGGCAGCAAAATATGGCAGTGGATCACAAGAAAAAAATGTAATAATCACCATATTCCATATACAATGAAGAGAAGCGAGTGTGATTAAGGGCAATTGCAAATAGAGGAATAGAAGTCTCAATGAAGTGAAGAGATGGCAAAGGGGAAGAGGCATGATGGATGGGAGGGGGGTTCCACAGTTTGGGGAAATGGTGAGAGAAAGCAGCCTGAAGAACAGAAGAGGATCTAAGGGGGGACTGCCAGGGTCTGTGTGTCATAGGATCTAAGGGAGTGGGGAAGGAGAGAAAGAGTAGAGGAGAGGTAGGAGGGAAGAGAGCCAAACCAGAATTTCGATAGAAATGTAGCCCAGTGGTAATGGTGTCTGTCATCTAGAGAGTGGAATGAGAGATATTGATAGAAGGTGCACTGGTGACTGTGGGGGGGGGGAGCCAAGGCAAAGCAGCAGAAGGAGTAGAAGAGGGAGTCCAATCAGGTTGAAGTCTTGGGAGTGGCACTGTAGACTATATCACCTTAGACAAAAATTGGGAGGAACATTTTCTGGACCAATTCATGCCTTGCAGATAGAGGAATGCAACTCTGGTTCCTGTACAGGACACCTAACTTGGGGTGCAGTTTTTTAAGAATGATGTCCACATGTCCAGAAAAGCTGAGGTGTTGGTCAAGCTGGTATACCTCATGTATGGTGACACCAGCAGAGCAATGTCCCTCATGGTGCCTCCTCCACAGTGACACCTCATGCAGCGGCAAGTAATCCTGGCCGACGGGTGGAGCAGGGAGGCCCACCTCCGCAACACACAGAACAAGGGTGGATCCACACACCCACAGTGGCTGCAGGACTGCAGAAAGGATGTCGATGTCCAAGGGGTCTACTGCAAGGATGTAGGCACCTACAGTGACAGTGGAAAAGGTGCCTGGCCCATGCAGACAGCAAGAAGCATGGTCTGATGAGGGCCGGCACAGTGACGGGGAGCTGCAACACACCCAGCCAGGCCCACACATGGCATGACAGAGTGCACCCACAGTCAGGTGGAGCACCGCACCTGTGTAGGCAGGGTGCACAGCTCCGATGCCCATGGCAGTGACCACAAAAGGGGCAGGGGGCTGGGGGCGATGGCATCCAGCATGGTATAGGTGTGCAAGAGCTGCAGAAATGCCCGTGATGTACATGTTAGCTCTCTGTCAATAGAAGAGGGAATAGGACATTGTGTAAGGTGGGTTACTAATTATATGGATTATATTTTTGATACACATTCAGACATGATTCAAATAGGGGGCACTTGTATCTAAGCAGCCTCATGTTATATTCATATTTGCTGTACCCACTGTTGTCCCTTAGATCTTCTATCTATGGATTACTTATTACCGTGCTGTCAGTGCATGTGCTTTAGTTCTTTTAATATTTGTTGTTTATGGCTACAATTCTTAATAACAATATACAATGTGGCATTGGAAGACATATGAATATATTATTTGGCATCCACCAAGTTGTCCCCTATGGACTTAATCTACTTGAATTATCGATGAAGGCTTCGGCTGAATTCCAGCATTTTGCATTTCCAGCTCCATAGTGTTGTGGTCCCTTATCCACAACCTGTTGGCCACCTGTTCCCCTGTCTTGCTGTCAGCACGTCACATGCACAATAAACATGCACTACAATCAGCCCTGTGTCCAGTGTGCTCTGTGGTGGGGGGCAGGGGGTGGGCTGTGCCTGGTTGTGTCCTGTGGCATTGGCTATGCCCTGCAGCTGTGTGCAGCTCTGGTTCTTTGGGGGGGGTTGCAACCCATGGCACTAGCGCTCCTTCCAGTGCGTGGGCTAGCTGTGCCATGTGGTCCCCACCAGGTGGGGGCTCCCCTTGTACATCTGTGGCCTGCTGGAAGGGGTGCTGGTACAGTACCTCCAGTCTTTTCTGGTGGGGGGGTTGCAGTGCCCATGCCCTGCTGTCTCTGTGTTCCACAGGGTGGCAGCTGCCCACATGCATGCAGCCTGTCCAGTGTGCTCCTGGGGTGGGGCCTTGGCCACCTGTTCCCTGGGTGGTGATCATTGTATGGGCTGTCGCTGTTCTGCCCTGCGTGATGTGCATCTTGCAGCGGGTTGCTCATTGACCCCTGGGTGTAGCTGTATCGGCTGTTGCAGTTCTGGGTGTCACACCGCCATCATAGAACTGATCAAGCCAAACCCCAAGGTATCTAAAGGAGGAGGTGGCCTCCAGGGTTGTCCTGTCTAGGATGTGGAAGGAGGAAAGGGAGGGGTGCTGAGAGAGTCTCTGCCTTGTACAAAAGGTCATGGAGACAATCTTCTTGGCATTTAGAAATAATTGACATGAGCATAGCCAGCGCTGAATCTTTACAAAGTCATGCTGGAATCTGGATGTGACATCAGTGGGAGAATGGCCAGAGGTATACAGGACAGTGTCATCTGCATACATGTGGATGAAGGTGGAGGAACAGACTGAAGGAACATCATTCAAGAAGCTTGAGAATAGGAGAGGGCCAATCACTGAGCCCTGAGGGACTCCAGTGTTGATGGGGGAGAGGATATGGAGTCAGCAACCCAAATTAATTGTGTCCTACCCACAAGGTAGGCCACAAACCAATTTGTGGCAGTGTCAGAGAGCCCAGCAGAAGAGAGTCTGTCAATAAGGAGGGGGTGGGAGGCCATGTCAAATGCGTTTGCAAGGTCAACAAAGACAGCAGATGTGATTAGCCCACAATCCATCCTGGAGAGGATGGAGTCGATCAGCCTAAGTAGGGATGTAGTAGTAGAGTGATACTTTCAGAAAGCAGACTGAAAAAGGGTGAAGGAACAGGA
Source organism: Neoceratodus forsteri (assembly GCA_016271365.2). NCBI lineage: Eukaryota > Metazoa > Chordata > Ceratodontiformes > Ceratodontidae > Neoceratodus > Neoceratodus forsteri. The sequence goes on from CM028132.1 coordinate 338,260,333, forward strand.
GTTAGTGAGGAAAGAGGAGAGTTGTTTGAGTACCAAGTGCTCCTGGAGCTTAGCAAGGATGGGGGAAAAGATATAGATCAGTAGTTTCCTGAAGAGGAGGGGTTGCCTCTTTAATGTAGTGGTAGAAGAGTAACATATTTCCAAGCAGTTGGGACACATGCAGAAGAGAAGGTGAGGTTTAGAAGGGAAACTGGAGGGAGGAGATAGCAGGGGTAGATAGGTAGAGGAGCTTGGGGTTTAGCCAATCAGGGGAGCTGCCTTTGGAGGGGGTTATGGCTAGAAGACCTTCAAGAGTGGCAGAGGTGGATACTGTGGAGAAGAAGGCCCATTTCGAGGTTGCATTGGTTGCGGAGGGGGAGAGGGGAAGAGGTGAGAGAAGAGAAATGAGTGAGGAGAGAAGGACAGAGGCACAGGAGGTAAAGTAGGAATTAGATTCATAGGCCACTGTTAGGGGGTCCAATAGGGTTGAGTCACTAGTTCTGAAGACAGGAGTAGGAGGTCATGTGGGGGGAAGGAGAACAGGACATGTACTATCTTCCAGAATTTGGATGGATGATTTATATTTGACTGAGAGGTTGCTTGAAAATATTCTGACCTAGCAAGCCTGATTGCTTTTGTACATGCGATATGAAGTGTATGGTAAATTTGGAAATCACAAGGTAAATTTGAGGATTTATGTGGCTTCCAGGCCTGGTCATGGGCCCATTGGCAAGCCAGTAATTCAGGAGGGATCCAGGGGAGGTGGTTACCATAAACCCTGGTTTGCCTAGGTATCACATTGCAACAGCGATGGGAAAACAGCGAAGACCATCACAGCAACATTTTTGACAGGTTGCTGTGATGGTCTGCTGGGTTCTTGACTCTGCTGCCTCCTGGGTGTTTGCCCCTCCCTGAACCAACTCCAACTCAGAGTAGGTTATTTTAAGTGCAGGGAGTGCTGGGGCAGAGCCCCCTGCATGGGAGGTGTGGGGGGGGGTAAAGTCCTCCACAGAAAATACACTTAACCCCAGCGACAGCACAACACGAATTGGTGGTTTTGTGCCTTCGCTGTTCTGATGGTCAGTAAAATCCATGTCGCCGTGGCATGGTGGAACCGTTCACCTAATCGGGGCATGTCAGTTCCAGATGTTGAGGAATTTATCTTTGAAGTAATCCAAGGCTTTGTCAATCGAGGTGGCAGAGGGGATGGGGGACCAATCAGTGTTAGCCAAGTCATCGAGGACAGGGGTGAGGTCCAGAGATTTATAGGATCTGGTTAATAGTATTCTGGGTGGGACTTTGGACTGGTGGGCATTGCATACCATGTAAATCATATGATGGTCACTAAAGGCATCTGGGAGGATGCTGACTTGAGATTATTCGATGAGGGTGGGAGGTGAGGACCCAAAAAATAAGTGTATTGTTATGAGTTTTTGAATTTTCATGGGTAGGTTCATTCATCATCTGAGATACGTTTTGTGCGGAAATGTTGTTTCAGGCTTTGTTGTGGACAGTGAATAGTCAATTTAGATTAAAGCCTATTTAGATGAACAAGATAGATGAAATACCTGTGTTATGCAATACTACAGTCTTATAAGTACTTTGAGGTAAATGAGCCTGGGAGGGGAAACTGAAGGGTAGGTGAAAGGGGGGGTATTTCTTTGTCAGCTACAGGGGTCTGTTTTTAGTGTGTATCAAGTGAGGGGAGGTAACCAGATGTGGAATTTGCAATTCCAAATCCAACTCCAATTCCATTGCTTTAACTGGTATTGGAATGGAATCAGACACAGAATCAAAATTTTCAGTAGATGCCAACCGAATGGAATCAATTGATTCTGATAACACCTAAACATCACAATATTCTACATTAATCCAACAACGCAGGACTGGTGGTGGTAACTGTGGAAGCAATGGTGGTAGTGACAAGAATAACAGTGTTGATGGTGGGGAGGACAAAGTAGGTGGGTGGCACCACTAGTTAATCATTGCTGCAGCAGCTGGATGGAATACTTATTAAAGAAATGGCAGATATGCTTCTCACACAGCTTGCAGACAGGTTTGACAGTTTTAGAACATGCAAACTATGTGACATGGTAACACTGCCAGATTCCAGATATAGTGATGTGTTCATTGCCCCACATATATAAAGTATTTCAAACAGAAAATGTTGCACACTTATGATGACACAATAAAAAACAAGTTAAAGAAGCTGGCAAGAATGAACATATGCAACCTCCTGGACATTCTGCTCCACCTCTTCTGCTGACTTTGCTTGGTGCCAGCGCAAGACATGGGCATGACATGAAGGAAGATTTGATTAATGATAATCCCATGACAACTAGATACATGTGATAGCTGTTTGTTGCTGAATGCTGCCACTACTCATTCATTTTTGAGGGCGACTTGGACCTGTATATCAAAAATAAACTAAGTTCAGGACCTATTGTGCTGTTTTCACTATCCAAGTGCACAATTTATTTTTCTATATCCATATAATTGAATTCATTCCAATGTTTCAAGATCATCTAATGATCTGTTCATCAGGGAAATGGCTGTAAATAATATACAGTAATACAATTACTTATCTCATTTTCCTATATACAAATATTAACATCATATTTAATATTATATTTCAATTTGAACATTGAAACTTGGAGTGGAAAAGCTCCACAGTACCTTTATAACTATCACACGTTACGCACTCCTTCCTGTTTGCTCAAATTTATGCAAATGCAACTTATTTCAACGTCTTCGGGTATCTAATTGTTAAAGAAGACATGTTTTTTTACAATTCTGATACAAAACAACTTTTCAGATTCTTTAAATTGTTAAGTTGTTGAAAAATATAACCATTTCAGTTCTTTCAGAAAACCAATTTCACCACTATATTGTGTTAAACCAATGCTCTACTGCTTGACTGAGAAAAACTACAACTGTTTGTTTTAAAACCATAGTAAGTGAAGCAAATTAAACTCACTTCTCATTCCCTTTATGGAATTCTATTTTCTTATTGTAGTCTCACTTTCAAAATGTTTTTCACCACTGCCTTTGTTATTTTTTAGGCTAGGAAAACAAAAGAAATTATAGTCTGCATTAGTTGTTTGTATGTTAAATGGCTCAAAACGTTTCTGAGTATATGTCTTCTCATTTATCTTTTAAATTCTTCTTTCAACTGTCTTTTTAGTTTCTTAGGCTAGAAAAAGATAAAAAAAAAATACATTTCCTGTTTACTATCAGCGTTTTTAAAACAAGCCAATTCTTTCTAAAGATAATGCCTCAAAATGTACCTTGTGTAGTGGAACATCATGTGCTACTGGCTCCACCTTTTCGGCCCAGAGTGCCTTGTTCCATAAAGGAGAGGAAGAAGACTGTTTTCAGTCCAGCAATGGTGTTTTTAGAATAATGAAACACATGGCATTCCACTACACAAGGTACATTGTGAGACAATTTCTTTGTTAAGTATTGACTTGTTTTAAAAACATTAATAGTAAACCGGAAATGTATGTTTTATCTTTTTCTAGCCTCAGAAACCAACAAGCATTTGTCAATGCCAAATGTTGGCTTGCTGGCATTAGCATTGGCAGTGCAGGAGTTAGAGAGATGCATAATAGGAATGGCAGTGAAATATTGAACTGACGCCAACCCCAACCCCACCCTGCAGAGACTGACAGACATTGGGGGTGTGCCTTTGGGTCATCAGCCATAACGCTCATGCCATTTCATGTCACCCTACCCTGCAGACACTGACAGGTGTCACGGTGTGCCTTGGGGTCTTTGGGCCTTATACTCACCCCCATTCCATAAGGAAATATGCTGAGATGGGCGCGGTATAGGAGAATGGGGATAGCAGTGGGGCCAAAGACCACAAGGTGCACCTCGATGCCTGTCACTGACTGCAGAGTGTGGTTGGAATGGAGTGAGCAATATGGCCGACGATCCCAAGTCACACCCCTGATACCTGTCAGTCTCTACTGTGTAGGGCGTTACGGTTGGAAACCCTAACGCCTTGGCCATTTGTTGGTATTTTCACTCCAAATTTTCAAAATGGGCTTTTTATGACCCCACCTCATGAACAGTGGCACTATAATTTTGTTACTCAATCCTGAAAGGTCGTTTTGCACAGCAACTGAACCATTTGGTGCCACAGGTGTGAAAACACATTTCTGTCAGGATTTGAAAAATGACAGCTGTACTGTTCATGAGGCAGCATGAAAAAATGACAATGTTTAAAATCTGGAGTGAAAATATTAAAAATTGGTGAAGTTACAAGCGTGCATAGAAACAGTGCAATGTATGCTCATAACACAGTCATTTTCTGGAATTTTTTCACCAAATTTGAAACATGAGCTTTTTGGGACCTCCCCTCATGAACAGTGGCACTGTCATTTCATTACTTGGTCCCAAAAGGTGATTCTGTGCAGCGACCATGAAATCACCTTTTGGGGCTGAGAAACCAAATGACAGTGACATGTTCATGAGGTGAAATCCTAAGATCCCATGTTGAAAATTTGGATGAAAAACAAAAATGGCTGAGATATCAACCTAAGTTGAAACCCCCCTTTGCCTCCCATTATAAAGCTTAACATCATTTCTTGGAGGGAATGGGGCAGTTAGACAGAATATAATTATTCTCACTCGATGTGGCCATGCCAATGTCCATTCTGGCTCTTGCAATTGTTTGGCCTTGCAGAACCATTGTCTCAGCTGTCCTTATATGTGCCTGATATTTTTTACTCACTTAGTGAGGGGGAGCTGTTGATTGCATGTATGTATTTTTCTTTGTTGTGAAAATATTCAATAAAGTATATTAATTTGAAAAAAAAAAAGCCTTACTATCATTTCTTCAGTTCATAGTTCGGCTTTGAAGAGTGAAAATGTGTCCCAGTTCAGAGAAGATCATGGCTCCTGACCTCTAGAGGTTGAGTATGGGTGGGGTGTGGGGAGGTGGGTGCACAGAGGAGGTGGGGATGGGGAGGGGATGAGGGAGACAACGGTGGACTGTTTTCTTGTTTGCAGGGGGAAAAAAAGACAGCGAAGGAAGATTTTCTTCATTTACAGGTTACACACACACACACAAAAAATAGGCACACTGGGGTGGGCTTCCAGTGTGCCACAATTCTAGGGGGGGATGTCAACACGGGGATTGGGCATCCCAATTTCACCAATGTGTATAGACCGGTTGGGGGGCACACATCTGACACCAGGAATGGGCATCCTGGGGTCAGAAAGGAAAGGAAAGGAAAGGGGAAACTGTTTAACCAGGAAAGACACACTAAGGGGGGGTGCCAACACAGGGATTGGGCACCCTGATGTCGGCTTTTCAGGAGTGTGTGGTGGGTGGCAGGAGCTGCCATGTTATGGTATGCCACATAATGTGTGTGGGGGGAACATGCCGACACGGGGATTGGGCACCCAGATGTCAGCTTTCTAGGGACTGTGTGGCGGATGGCAGGAGCCGCCATATTTACTGTAATGTTTCACCAGGAAAGGCACATAATGTAGACATGTCATCTGCCGCTGCAATGATGAACCTGTCTCTGATTGCAGTGGCAGATTCATTTCAGCTCTTTGGCTCTCTCTGAAACTGCTGTAATTGGCAACATGATCATTCATTGGTGGCTGAGGGATGCACCCACTAAAGCATCCCCTGCATTGGCCAACACTGACACACCTCTGAAATGTGCTACTGCCACAAGATGTTGCTTGTGTGTGTGCACAGGCCAACATAAAAAGGCAGTTGAAAGAAGAATTTAAAAGGTAAATGAGAGGAAATAAACTCTCAGAAAAGTTTTGAGCCCTTTAAAATACAAACAACTGATGTAAACTGTAATTTGTTTTGTTTTCCTAGCCTAAAAAAATAACAAAGGCAGTGGTGAAAATCATCTTGAAAGTGAGACTACAATAAGACAATAGAATTTCATAAAGTAAATGAGAAGTGAATTTAATTTGTTTCACTTACTATGGCTTTAATACAAACAGTTGTAGTTTTTTCAGACAGGCAGTAGAGAATTAATTTAACTCAACAGAGTGGTGAAATTAGTTTCCTGAAAGAACTGAAATTGCTATATTTTTTAACAACTTAACAATTTAAAGATTCTGAGATGTTTTTTAAACAGAATTGCTAAAAAGCTTCGTATTCTTTTACACTTAAGATGCCTGAAGAAGTTGAAATAAATTGTATTTGTATAAATTTGAGCAAACAGGAAGAATTACATATCATGTGATAGTTATAAAGGTACTTTGGAGGTTTCCACTCCAAGTTTCAACTTTCAGATTGAAATATAGTATTAAATAAGATTTTAATATTTGCATATAGGAAAATGAGATAAGTAATTGTATTTTTGTATATTATTTACAGCCACTTCCCTGATGAGCAGATCATTAGATGATCTTGAAAAGTTGGAATGAAATAAATTATCTGGCAATGGAAAACTAAACTGTGCATTTGGGTAGTGAAAACAGCACACTGGGTCCTAAACTTTGTTTATTTTTAATATTCACATTAAAGTATAGTGGGGACCAATTCAAAAGTAAATGTAATACGATAGCGGATTTCCTGGAGTTTGTGGATTTCTTTTAAGCTTGGACCTGTAACCAGAGTTCACGAAGCAGGCTTATCTAGCGGAGCCAATGACTAGTAATACTAGTGATCCAGTTAAACTCTGGCAAGACAGGCTAGTCATTTGGTCTGCACTGGCTAAAGTGGCTTTGTATTTTGTTTGATGTTGTCCACCATCAGTCATTTCAGAAAGATGGTTCAGTACAGCTGGGGTACTGCCTCACAACATTGCTGAAGACTAGATCCTGAGAATCTTGAATTCTTAGATTTTCCCTGAGTCTCTTGAAATCTTGGCCTTTCTCAGATGTAACTTACCTATGATCAGTCTTAACTATTCATTTAATTATTCAAATCTCCAAGTGACATCTACTACTATTTTCACTGCTACACCTCCTGTTGGCTGGTGTCCCCAGACTCCTCCCACTGGCACCACATTCTGGCTTGCCATTTCCAGCAGCAGTGGCACAATGCCTTCTCCTGCTGAGACTATAGGAATTTTCACATTGTGATCACCTCTAGCTCAATATGATCAGGTGTGCCACTAAGCACACAGAGTGGGTATCAGTTAGATAAGACCCATCGTTACCCCACCAACTATGAATGGGATAGCAACAGAATGTGAAACCTGGTAATATTAAAACATTAATCAAACACAAAAACAAATTATGCTTAGCATTAAAAAAATGTCCAGCTGACCAGAAGGACATCATTTTACTTAAATACAGAGAGATGGTTAGACAATTAAAGAGAGCTATCATTTTAGCAAAACATAATTTTGAATTTAAAATTGTTCATACTAAAGACTGTCATAAGGCATTGTATACTTATCTAAATGGTAAGAAAAGTAATAATAATATGATAGACCCCTTAGTCTGTAATAACAGCACTATAACATCTGATACAGAAACAGCTTCAGAACTAAATAAATATTTTTCATCTGTTTTTACTCCAGAATTAACTAATAGCTCACCTATCCCAGCAGGGCCTAATTTAGAACCATATGAAACTCTTCTCCAGGATATTCAGTGGGTTTTTGATACTCTAAAACAACATACTAGTTCTGCCCCTTATAACATTAGCTCTAGATTCCTTATAGAGACAAAGGATACAATAATTCTGCCTTTGATTATTATTTTTAAAAAATCACTCTATGAATCCTCAGCTCCAGTTGATTGGTGTACAGCCATTGTTACACCCATTTTTAAACAGGGCTGCCATTCCAAAATTGAAAACTACCGGCCTATTAGCCTTACATCGATACCATGTAAACTTATGGAGAAAATAATTAAACATCAACTTGAAAATGAAATGTCTACATTAAATATTAATGACGACTATCAACATGGTTTCAAAACAGGATTTTCATGTACTACAATTCTGATCTCTTTTTACGACCATATTAGTTCAAGCCTTGACTGCAAAATACCAATGGACGTCATTCTTTTGGATTATAGCAAGGCTTTTGACAAAGTATCACACAGTATTTTGGTTCATAAACTTAACCGTTTAGGTTTTTCAGCACCTATGATATCCTGGATGAATAACTGGCTGAGTGGCAGAACATAGAGAGTTAAGGTGAATGGTGTACTATCAAAAGTAGGTGTGGTGGCTAGTGGTGTACCCCAGGGAACCGTTCTGGGCCCAGTGCTGTTCAATTTGTTTATTAGCGATGTGCATATCTCATCAAATAACATAATGGTTAAATTTGCAGGTGACACCAAACTTGGAGGAAAGGTCAATACCCCTGTAAATTGTCATAACTTAGCATTGGATCTTACTTTAATTGAACAATGGGCATTTATTAATAAAATGCACTTTAATATATCTATATGTGCAGTACTTCATTTTGGAAAAGATAATCCCAAACAAAAATATTATCTAAATAACAGCATTATTAGGACATCTTGTATAGAAAAAGATCTGGGTATCTTGGTTAATGACAAATTATCATCTTCCTCACATGGTTCTAGAATCGTAAATCAAACTAATGCATTGCTACGTAAAATAAATAAAACATTCATTTCTAAATCGGAAGAATGCCTTTTAACTTTGTACAGATTACATATAAGGCCCTATCTGGATTATGGATCTCCATTTTGGAGCCCTTACTTGAAGTCAGACATTAATAAAATTGAACAAGTTCAACACAGAGTCACTAAGCTAGTACCCCATCTTACTGACTTAGAATATGACACTAGATTGAAAAAAAACAGGATTACATTCTCTTGAGCGTAGGTGAACTACAGGTGATCTTCTGCAACTGTTTAAAATACTTAAATCACCAGTTCAAATGGAACAATGTGGTATTGTTTATTCATTAAGAAAAATTGTGCCAAGACTCCGCAATAGACAATTGGAAGTTAAAATAAATGAAGGAAGAAAAAAGTAAATAATAACAAGAGATTAAATTTCTTTTCCATTAGATCACCCAGGTTATGGAATAAATTACCCCAGGACATTGTTGACTCAATAAACATTACAACTTTTAAGAATAATTTAGATAAATGGATAGATGAATGGGATATGGGTAAATGATCCATCAATATGGAGGACAATGTCGATGGGCAAACAGCCTTCTTTTGTCCTATAAACCAAGTAAACCAAGTGCTGGGCCATGCAGTTCTCCAGTTTGACCTCTAGTCAGTAGTTAACTACTACAGAATTTACTGCCAGTGGGCCATGACTGTGTTTAAACTAAGTTCACTTAAAGTAGAAAAACAAACAAAAAAGCCATATATATCTATATCTATGTGTATATATATATATATATATATATATTCAAACAAAAAATACATCCATGGATGGAAATTATTGTGAAGGACAATGTCATTTAATGTATTTTCATTTACTTGACATTCAGTGTCATTTCATTTATTTGATATATATATATATATCGTTTTGATGCTTAACTTCTTTTTCATGGGGAAGGGTGTTAGTATGTAATTTGAAGGTTAGTGAAGCCAGAGTGAATATAATAATTGGCAAGAAGGTAAAGTAAATACTACATAGGGAGGTATATGCCTCTTGAGGTCAGAAATAAATAGTAAGTATTCCTGTAGCTCACATTGGGTTGTGTCAGTGTTAATGGGTTTTGCAGACTCTGTCACAATACTGCAAACAGTAATCCATAGCAAATGCATGTCTGCACCACCTTACCCAAGTAAGCTACAGTAATTTATATTCATTGCTGACTTTAAGCCTTTCTACCCCCTTTTTATGTTGGCTCACACTTGCGCACCAGCCAACATATTGCAGTAGTAGCAAATTTGGAGGTGCGATCACCGTGGGCGAATGCAGGGCATGCATCAGTAGGTGCGTCCCTCATTCCCCAATAAGGCAGCTGCAGGCGCTGACACCATCAAAATGTAAACTGGCCACCAGATCTAAGAAAAGATCTTTTGCAATGACAGCCAAGCTCATCATGCAATGGCATGCCTTTTCTGGTGAAGCAGTTCAATAAACATGGCAGCATTGACTGCCACCGCACAGAGCGCCGACTTCAGGGGTGCCAAATCCCCCTGTTGGCATGCCCTGATGCACTTCATTTGCCGATGGGGGATCCCACTCCTAGTTGGCATAATGCCTCCTCCCTCCCATTTCAAGTGTCTGCCAAGGGTGTGCCCAATCCCTCTCCGCATCATGCGCCCCCCCTAGCAGTCTTTCTTTGCCAACGAGGGGCCCAATCCCTGTCAGCTTTAGTCCTCCCTTCCCAGTTTAATTTGCCAATGGAGGAGCCCACTCCCCGTCGGCATAATATCCCCTCCCCCATTTATTGTGGGCCGAGGGGGTGCCCAATCCCCTCGGTTTGTCCCCCTTCGCCTGTATAAAGGACGGAGTGCTCAATCCCTGTTGGATACAGCACCCCCAAAACACTCAGGTGTCATGCTGGGAGCCCACACCAGTGTGTCAAATGTCCCTGTAAAAAAAAAAAATCCTGCTATTATTTTTTTTTTAAACCTGTAAATCAGAAAACGGTCCCTCATGGTCTGTCCTGCTCCCTCCCTCAACCCTCACCCACCTTCTGCATATCCCACCTCCCCACACACACCCCTCACCCCATACTTACCTCCGGAGCCTGGCACGATGATCTTCGTTGGACTGAGAACACATCTGCACTCTTCAAAGCCGACTGTGAACTGAAGAAATGCTGGTAAGCGGCATAATGTCATAAATAGTTTTTTTTCAACTTTGGTGCATATCTCAGGCATTTTTGGGAATTTTGGCACCAAATTTTCAACATGGGGTTATTGGGACCCCTCCTCATGAATTCAGTCACTGTCATGGGGTTATTCAGTCCCAAAAGTTGATTTCGCAATCAATGTGCAGAATAACCTTTTGGGACCAATTAATGAAATGACAGTGCCACTGTTCATGAGGGGAGCTTTCAAAAAGCCTATGTTGTAAATTTGGTGACAAAAATAAAAAAAATGGCTGTTTTATGAGCGTGCGTTGTGCAGTTTCCACACACACTCGTAACTTCATGAATTTGCAATATTTTCACTCCAGATTTTCAACATTGCCATTTTCCCACACCTCCATATGAACAGCACAGCTGTTATTTTACATATCCTGGCCGAAATCTGTTTTAGCATGTCTGGCGCAGAATAGCGCGGTTGCTGTGCGAAATCAGTTTTCTGGACAGCTTGATGAAATGACAGTGACACTGTTCATAAGCAGAGGTCCTAAAATGCCTATGTTGAAAATCTGGTGATGAAAGTCCATAAAATGACTGTGTTACAAGCATGCGTTCTGCAGTTTCCATGCACCCTTGTAACTTTGCAAATCTGCAATATTTTCATGTCAGATTTTCAACACTGGCATTTTTTCACATCTCCTTATGAATAGTACAGCTGTCGTTTTTCACATCCTGCCTGAAATGTATTTTCAACCTGTGGCGTACAATGGCGTGGTTGCTGTGGGAAATCAACTCTTGGGACAGATTAACAAAATCACAGTGCTGCTGTTCATGAGGGGAGGTCCCAAAATGCCCATGTTGAAAATGCGGTTAAAAAAATTCCATAAATAATTGGGTTGCGCACGTGCATTGTGCAGTTTATATGCATGCTCACGACCACCAATTTTTCATATTTTCACTCCAGATTTTCAACGTTGCCATCTATTTTACACCTGCTCTTGAACAATACAGTTGTAATTTGTTACATTCTGCCTAAAATGTGTTTATGTACCTGTGGTGCCAACTGATGCAGTCGCTGTGCAAAATCACCTTTCGACTAACAAACTGATAGTGCTGCTTTTCATGAGGTGGGGTCACAAAAAGCCCATGTTGATAATTTGGAGTGATAATGCCAACACACGCCTAAGGCGTTAGGGTTTCCAACTGTAACACCCCGCCCTGTACAGACTGACAGGCATCAGGAGTGTGACTTGGGATCATCAGCTGTAATGCTCCTGCCATTTCACCCCCACCCACACCCTGCAGCCAGTGACAGGCATCGAGGTGTGCCTTAGACTGTTCGGCCCCAAAGTTCACCCCATTCTCCTATACTGCAGCCACCTCAGCGTATTTCCTTATGGAATGGTGTAAGTATAAGGCCCAAAGACTCCAAAGCACACCATGACACTTGTCAGTGTCTACAGGTAGGGTGAGGTTAAAAGGCATGAGCATTATA